>JAYEPQ010000009.1:26552832-27152832 GCA_036321105.1 Dracaena cambodiana | reverse complement strand
TCTATCTACTTGCATCATGTTTATCTGTTCACTCGGTTTCTTTTGTCTTGGGCTTGCTCCTAAACCGTCAATTCGATCTAATCTTCTTAATATTTCCCTTATCTCCTTGTTTAATTTTATTATTTCTCTGCCGAATTGTTCTGAGGAACTGTCTTGATCGGTTTTACAAAATATAGAAACATATATTTCATTTTGTTCTATTACCTTATCTAGTCGTTTTTCTATCTTATTAAACCTACAAACTATAAAATCAATATGGGTGTTGAGAAAACTTGTAATATTTATTAGGTTTTTATCTATTGCCACTGAAAAATGTTCTAAGTGACTATAATCTCTTCTACAGCTCTCAAATATGCATGGTATATCACTAGCCATCTAGGATATCACTTGGAAACTAACTCTGAGTAGCCTACGGTGCCTAAAACCGTCTCCTGAGGGTCACCCTACTAACGCCTATCCGCAGCAATAAAGGGATCACTTTAGCAATCTGGGTTTTAAGGTTATTCAAATTTAGCAGGGGACACTTACAATGAAAGTAGGACAGTAATCAAGCAAGTTGTGAGATAATATAGATCGGTGTTATAGTCAATCTTTATGCTAGGAATCCTTTTAATTTTTCTTATTTTTACTTGATTTTTCAGATTTTGCTACAGTTACATTTCTAATTTTCGATAGATTTTTTGCTACAGTAACTTTGCCACCATAACTTTTTTAATTTTTCCGAAATTTTTATGATTTTTTGCGATTTTTTATGAATTTTTTGAAAATAAATCTACAAAAAATAAAACATAGATATTTATCTAACACACCAAAACAAATACAGATTACTTCATAAAAATTCAGAATATACAGTACATAACGGAATAGTAGGCATTACACCGGAGACTCTTTGTACAGACTGCTGACCCCTACCGCCCAAAAAGGAACACTCCCCGGGCTTTGATACCAGAAAACACTACTACTAGTAGAATACACTACTACTACTGTCATACACAGATGCAGAAGAAAAAGCTAATAGGAAAATATACTCAGGCACACTTAATTAAACATATAGGTGGTGGAGAACTACAAGTGGTTGATGGATTGATCGGTAGGTATAAAACCAGTAAAACGGACAAGAGAGGATGAGAGGGTGAGAGAGGATGGTGGTGAAGAAACGAGGCGTTGATGAGTTTAAGGTGTTGTGGAAACTTGCTGATGTTTTAGCTTATTCGCCGATTTGCCGATGATCTCCTCATCCTTCGGAAGCCCCCTTTTATAGACAACCTTCCTTGCATGAAAAGCCTCTTGAGAATCTTGCTGTAGAAGTCTCGTCACGAGTCTTTACTGTTGACATCTTTTTTCTATTAGGAATCTTGCTGTAGAAGTTTATCGCGAATCTTGATGTCATGATTCTGTACTGTTGATGTCTTGTCGCTGTCAGGAATCTTCATTGTTGATATCTTGTTTTTGTCAGAAGATTTGGAGCTGGATGCTTTGCTGTACAAGGGCTTCTTCTTGATAAAGTTTTTGATGGTACCCCTAAATTTAATCTTTCTTTTCTTTTGGATATATCCTTGTCTTGTTGTTGTAAAGAATCTATCAGCTATGATGTCTTTTGGTTCTTTTCATGTGAAGCCTTAGCTTGGAGGATCCGATGCTTAGATCCATAGAACATTGAGATTTTTTTTTTATATATTATTTTTACATATCCATTCGAACTCTGTTGGGATATCTAAATTTTTCTGGTTGAAATCTATATCTTGTAATAGCTTCATTGCTCTGTGGTTCTATCCTTTCGGAAAGCTAAACTTTGCATGATAGTCCTTCACGGCGACTATCCTTCTTCCATCTGTCATGATTGAGTAGTTGCTAATATTTTTTATAAGCTTTCTTACTTTGTTGACCAGCTCGATAAAACTGCTATACCAGAAATAATTATAATTGACTCCTTCGATGCTGTATTTCGGGTCAAATTTTTGCCATTGTTCAGGGTAGCCGAATATCCATATTTGATATGGCTGGAAAAATTTTGTCTCTTCCCTCCACCCAAGCATACTGAATATTTGGAAGATGAACAAATGATGATAATTAATTCTTGTGGCTAGTTTGCGGGTGAAAAATCTTAACATTGCTAGTAGTTTGCACCATTCATGTTCTCCTCGTAGTCTGAAACACAGCTGGCTTATAAGCCCCCATTCGACTCCTTGGATATCCCACATTCCGTCTTTCATGAATTTAAAAAGCTTCGGCTAGTTATTTCGGGCCAGGATAATATCTGTTCTATTTTTTGACAAGATTCTCCTTATATTTTCTTTGTGATCGAGCGTCATTGTTTTGATACTCAAAAAGATTTCTTCAGGAAATACCTGTCTAGCTTCCTCAAGAATTTGTACTCTTTTTGTCTTTTATGACACAATCATTTTTTTTCCTTTCTTCGGGTTTTCCTGTAAGATGGTTAGTACTTAATTATTTACTCATATGAAAAATGACTACAAATAACTGAACTCGATAGCTCCTTCGACAGCCTCTTGCCGAGACGTCAACCCGGGCATGAGAGGTGTACTGAGTTTTTGGCTTATTTCTTTAATATTTAGGCTTAACTTTTGATCTTCTCCTAGTAGTCGTGACAGCACTGGTTCTCTTATTTCTTCCCTGGTAATAGATCTCCTGGCTACTTCTCTAGTTTTTCTTTCACTATTGCTTCTTGTTAGTAAAAGTTGTTTTGAATTATTCTTAATATATAGGCTGTTTCCAGAACTTTGTATTTCTACCCCTCCAAAGTGTTTTGGTTCTTCAGTTTGTATTAAATCTTCGAGAAACCATTGTCTTGGCACTGTGAGATCCTTTATATTCATTAGTCGGGATTTGATTTTTCCTCAAAAGGTTTTGGTTCAAATATTTCGATTATTTCTCTTTGATTTGAAATTGTTCTTGCCTCTGTGGTCTGGGTCAATTCATGAATCGTCGTATATTCTATGGCTAGATCATGTGAGTTGGTTTTCATATTCATTCCTTGGGTCTTAATTTTTTGTTGTACAGTATCTATTATGTTTGGGTCAGATATAGAGATAAAGTAGTTGGTTTGGATATTGAACCATACTGTTTGATTTACTAGATTGAATTGGAAACCCCCTATTAGTGCTTGGTGGTAATTGGTGAATCGATTGTCCATTACGAGTGTTATTATAGGGATGTCTATGCCAGTTATAAACAGTGCATTAATTTCGATTTGAATTAGGCCAACGTGGATATAGTAAATTTCTGGATATTTCTTTTTACATCTTCGTACCTTTTCACGACTAAAGATGGGAATGTCTAATCTTCCTCCGGCTAACAGATTTGCTATTGTGTTTCCGTTAAAATTTTTGATTATTCTCCTGGAAAAGAAATTGAACTATGAAATTTTGTAAATTTCTGTTTTCTTTATTTGTTGATATTTTTTCATTCTGTCGATGTCCTCTGGACTAAAAATTGTTTCTTTTCCAACTACGTCTCCTAATGTTATATTGTCCAGTTCTGACACCGAGAGTGTGATAGGACCTAATTTTTCGTTCATCATGAAAACTAGTTCAGCGTCTAAATCATCTTCGACCTCAAGTTCATATAGTATTATATCTGTTGGGAAGATTTCTTCACCCAAACAGATTTTAAGTTCTTGTTCCGCCATATATTTTATCATTTTTTGATCATTTTTTCCTTGCTTAGGACAGTCTCTAGCAAAATGTCCTTCTTCATCGCATACAAAGCATCTGCAACTCTTTTTGTCCTTTTGTGCGGAGGATTCTCTATGTGCAGAAGACTCTCCCTCTTTCTAACATATTTATTGCTTCTGACAAATCCTCTACTTCTTGTCCATGGTTTCCATCAAAATCTTTTTCTAAATATTGTTTTTTGCCTTTTCTCACTTCCTATTTTTTATTTTTTGCCAATTATTTTTTCGCAGCACCTTCTTCCTTTAGGAGAGTTATTTATTGTGTTCATCATTTTCTTGTAGGGTTTTATATTAAGGCAATCGTCCAGTATTATTTAAGCGCATAGTGTATGCGGTGCCCCAAATTATCCTTTTTCTCAATTCGCTTTAACTAGTCTGGGTATCCATTTCTTGTTTTGGTATCCCATGGACTAGGAAGCTTGTGGAAGAAAAGATCAAGCCAATTTTGTACTTTATCGTATTCCAATTTATAAAAGTATTTTGAGAATATTTTGCAGTATTCTTCGAATTCACATATCTCGCATAATTCAATTTTAGACAGTGCATACAGAACCTCTTCTTCTTGAGATTTATCATCTATATACCCACATAAATTCTCTTTGATGATTTTTATGAAATTATTGAGGATTTTTTCAAAACTTGTGAACCTCTCGCTTTCTCCCCACTCCTTCCGTTTACTTTTTCCTTCTTCTGAATTTATCCATTATTTCATTTATTGCAAAACATCTCTTTGTAATGTTCCCGTAATGTAATCGACAAATCTTTCATTGTCCCATGATCCTTCATGAGTTGTGATTACGACAGCTAGGGATTGCGCCCAGTCATCTATATCTTTTTGTTATCCTTGAAATGTACATTTGATAGATCTAGATAGGTTTCCCCTTGGGATACACTTCTTTTTATTAAATCATCGATCCTCATACTCCCTCCTATCTGTAGGTTGTTTAAATCTGTTGTAGTTTTGCTATCCTCTCCAACATGTATCACCTCACTATCAAATTCAATTCGTTTCTAGTGTTCAGACTAGTATTCATCGTGTATAGTCATTCCGTAGTCCTCGTTATCTGAATTTGTAATGCTTTCTAGCTCTTCTTCACTTTCTAGGTTATATGTTTCAGGATCAAAATTAAAATGGTGTACAACTCTTTATTTTGTAGGTAGGTCTCATGCATTCTACTTACTAGATGGTATCTCTCCTGAACAGTATTGTATGGGTCCCTATATAGCTCTTTCCAACAGTTAATTAGTTCCACAATCTAGTCATGCTCTTTTCTAGAGTATTTTATATCTACTTGCATCATGTTTATCTGTTCACTCGGTTTCCTTTGTCTTGATCTTGTTCCTAAACCGTCAATTCGATCTAATCTTCCTCATATTTCCCTTACCTCCTTGTCGAATTTTGTTATTTCTTCGCCGAATTGTTCTGAGGAACTGTCTTGATCGGTTTTACAAAATATAGAAACATATATTTCATTTTGTTCTATTACCTTATCTAGTCGTTTTTCGATCTTATTAAACCTACAAACTATATAATCAATATGGGTGTTGAGAAAACTTGTAATATTTATTAGGTTTTTATTTATTGCCACTGAAAAATATTCTAAGTGACTATAATCTCTTCTACAGCTCTCAAATATGCATGGTATATCACTAGCCATCCAGGATATCACTTGCTAGCTAGCTCTTAGTAGCCTACGGGGCCTAAAACCGTCTCCTGAGGGTCACCCTACAAACACCTATCCGCGGTAATAAAGGGATCACTTTAGGAATATGGGTTTTAAGGTTACTCAAATCTAGTAGGGGACACTTAGAATCATGCAAGTTGTGAGATAATATAGGTCGGTGTTATAGTCAATCTTTATGCTAGGAATCCTTTTAATTTTTCTGATTTTTACTTGATTTTTCAGATTTTGCTACAGTGACATTTTCTAATTTTCGAGGGATTTTTGCTACAGTAACTTTTTAATTTTTTCAGAATTTTTATGATTTTTTGGTGATTTTTTACCAATTTTTTAAAAATAAATCTACAAAAAAAAAACATAGAGATTTATCTAACACACTAAAACAAATACATATTACATCATAAAAATTCAGAACATACAGTACATACTGGAACAGTAGCCATCACACCGGAGACTCTTTGTACAGACTGCTGACCTCTACCGCCCAAAAAGGAACGCCCCCGGGCTCTGAGACCAGAATACACTACTACTACTGTCACACACTGATGCAGAAGAAAAAGCTAATAGTGAAATACACTCAGGCATACTTAATTATACATATAGGTGGTGGAGAACTACAATTGGTTGGTGGATTGATCGGCAGCATAAAACTGGCAAAACGGATGGGAGAGGATGAGAGGGTGAGAGAGGATGGTGATGAAGCAAAGCTGGCGTTGACGAGTTTAAGGTGTTGTGGAAGCTTGCTGACGTTTTAGCCGATTCGCCGATTTGCCGATGATCTTCTCATCCTTCGGAAGCCCCCTTTTATAGATGGCCTTCTTTACATGAGAAGCCTCTCGAGAATCTTGCTGTAGAAGCCTCGTCACGAGTCATCACTGTTGACGTCTTGTCTCTGTCAGGAATCTTGCTGTGGAAGTCTTGTCTTTGTCAGAAGACTTGGAGCTATATGCTTTATTGAATTAGGGCTTCTTCTTGATGAAGCTTTTGATGGGGCCCGTACATTTAATCTTTCTTTTTTCTTTTTGATATACTAGGCTCCTCTTGTCTGTATCAGGCATTCTTTTGGCTCTATCAGGCACTTTTTGTAAGAAATCTTGTTGTTGTAGAGAATCTATTAGCTATAATGTCTTTTGGTTCCTTTCTTGTGAAGCCGTAGCTTGGAGGATCCCATGCTTAGATCCATAAAACTAAGAGAGTTTTTTTAATAATATTTATATTTACAGGAAGTTAATAAAATTATCGGGTACTGAAGTTTTTATTGATCCTGGAGATGCAAGATCCATCCATCCATTTGTGGATAGGGCAAGGTCGTCCCATTCTGTTGGCACGATCGTCGGTTCTGGTGTTTCCTGTTGGTTTAGTTTTGATCATGGGATTAATTTTTTCATTTTCGATTTCCCATATAAAACATAGTATTCGAACCTTCGAGATTCTTCTCCGAGTAATCCAACTGCCGGGTTGCCTTTCTTCATGTAGTTGTTTTAATAGCCTCTGTACAGAGACTCCCCTGCCGAGGGCTTCTTCGGTTATGTCGACTTCTATTTCGGCCTCGACCTCTGTGTCCATCTCTTCTTCGGACTGCTGTGTAGAGTTGTAGCATGCTTGCGATCCTTCTGGTGCTATATTCTCGAACTGTAGTGCCTCCTCTGATCTGTTTGATACAGCGAGGCTGGGTAACTCTTTTCTAAAAGTTTACCCATGTTTTCTAAAAGATCAACTTGTTTAGGGGTTGCTTCCCTAATAATTTCCTCATTGAGGGTTGTTATGTAATCCGAGCAAACCTTTTTCAAGGCCTTGAGTTCTGATTCTTGTTTCATTACAAGATTTGCTAAGTTCCCCATGTGTCTGTGGAAGACACGTCGAGTTCCAATTCCCAGATTTGCCTTCTGGTGAGCTCGCCAGACTCCATTTATTTCGGAGTAAAATGGGGGTGGGATTTCCAACTTGGGAAAGCTCGTTCTTTTTTGCTCGAGCATGTGATGGGCGAGATCACGAATCTCTTCCGCTAAGTATGGGTTTTGTCTTGATATCTCCCAGGCTAGGATGGCATCCTCTTTTGAGTAGTAATGCCTGCAATAGGATCCATTAAAATCGAATACCTGGTCGTAGCATCTTTCCCAGTTTATATAGATACCCGGCTGATATCCCATGAATACGACAAACGTTGCTGGAGCAGGAACATTATTTGCTATTGCCTTCCCCTTATCGTTCTTCTGCAAAATAAATTAATAAATTACTAATATTTAGTAATTACTTATTCTTTACTTGTTAGGTCGGTTTAGCTAATCTGTGATAAAATTATCCTTTCTTTTAACGTGCTAGATCTAGAAGGAGTAATGGGCTATCTCATTATACCATTGCATGCGTTTCCCAGAGATTTTTCTTGTATTTACCAGAAAATCCCTAACGGCCTTGTTATCTGTTCTAATAATAAAATATTCGGGTGCAAGAAATATTTTAAATTTTTGTAGGACTAATTTTATAGTGTATATAGTTCCTTCTCGAATATTATCCATTTTAATTCGTTCGGTTTGAAATTTCTAGAGTTGTACCCACAAAGTCTCTCATATTTTAATATTTTTTGTGGTATGCTTCTTTTCTAAGTCTGATTCCATTCTGAGATAGGGGTGGATCCTCTTCGTCCCAATTTTCTTTCAGGATTGCTTTTAGTGCACATCCCCAATACTCATTCGAAGCATCGGTATCTAAAATCAGTTTATCTCCTGTCTTCGGTAAGTAGATTTCTGGTGCCTTTTCAGCAAGCTACTTAATTTGTCTTAGGACGTTTTTATCTTTGTCTGTCCAGATAAAATTTTGGTTTTTATTTAGCTTTTTTAGTAGAGGTATTTCTTTCTTCGTAAGTTCTCGTAGGAAATTTCTCTCATAATTCAATAGCCCTAGTAAACTTTGTAGCTACTTTTTATCTTTTATCTCTTCGAGAAATTCCATAATTTTCGAAATGATATGTTTTTGTAGTTGAATATCATCTTTGTCTAGAATAATTCCAAGAAATTCTATTGATTCTTTTTTGATTTCGATTTTTTTGGAGAGAGTATTATCCCGTGTCTTTTAAATACGTCACTAATGATCCTTAAGTGTCTCTTATGATTTTCTTTTGTTTTTGAAAAAATCAAAATATCATCAATGTATACGACACATAAATCCTTTAAGTTATTAAAGATTGAGTCCATCCATCTTTAAAATATCTGTGGTGCGGTGTTTCACCCAAATGACATGACATTCCAGTGAAAGTGTCCTCATGGCGTACTAAATGTTATTAGTGGTTTCGATTCCTCCGTCATTTTTAGTTGCCAAAAACCAGACTTACAGTTGAACTTACTGAATACTCTAGACCCTTTCGTTAAATTTATTAGGACTTCTTTTCTTGGGATAAAATACCCATCGAATTTTAGGTTTTGGTTTAGTCTTTTGTAATTAATTACCATTCGTGGCTTTTTTCTTTTTAATTCATTAAGATTTCGAACCATGAATGCTGGACAAGAGTGAGGGCTAGTGGTTTTCTCTATTAGGTCTGTACTTAAAAGTTCACTTATTTGATTATCGAATTCATCTATATCTTGCCTAGTATAGAGCATGGGTTTTACTCTAATGATTATATTGTTGTCTCTTAACTGAATTTTTTAAAATCTTGGGCTTCGATCCCATAACTTTAATAGATTTTCACTAAAATTTTTGCTAAGTTTTTTATAAAGCCAGTGGGTTTGATCTAGCTAATAAATTGCTTCGCATCTTTATGATGGGTTTTCACTATCTGGAATACTTTTTGGGGGGAAAAAATTTTCTGTACATTTGTATCTAGGTCCCTCTAAGAGTGGCATGTCGACTCTTTGGGATTGGTTACCTTCTTGTTGATGTAAAGACGCCATATGTTTTTCTACAATCATTGGTAAGTACTCTCCAATAAAATTGTTTCCTAAAACCATGTCCCCATTCATATGTGGAAAACACGAGTTTTGGTATAATGAATTTTTTCTCATTAAGCCAAATTTCCATGTTCTTGGCTTTATTTTGGATAGTTGTTTTATGCGCACTGATCCCTGTTATTTTACTTGGATATTTCATTGGTTCCCATTTTTCTAGTGGTATGGCATTTTCTCGACAAGAACAAACTATAGCCCCTGTATCTAGTAGTGCGTGTAATGAATATTGTTTATAACCCTTAAATCTGAATGTTCCTTTAACATAATTAAACCTTCTTCCTTGTTTTGGAGCAAAGATTATCTCATCAAATCGTATCGTATATTTCTCTTCTCTGTTAAGGGGTTTTTCGGAATTTAAGATAACCTCTTTAACTGTTCTTTCTACATCATCAATATCACTTTGGTAACTATTCTCTATTGGTTTAGTTTGCAAGAGATCTTTGATATTGTTTTCCTTCACTATTTCTTTATCCTTTTTAGTTATACTGTTTATTACATTTGTCGTTTCTTCTTCACTACTTTCTCCCTTTTTTACTAGAATATTGCTGTTATTTTCTATATTTGCCTTTTCGTCCTCTTTAGTTTTGATATTGGGTTCAACCTTTTCTTGATTAGATTTATATCCAAAATGACTTAGTAAACCCTTAAATTTTTTATAAACTTCCTTGAGTTGTTCAGTTGAATCTTCTTTGGATTCTAAAGGTATGTTGGGAATTTTACCTTGATCTTTTAATCTTTCTATTCGGAGAACTGCCTCATCAAATTTTTTTTGGAATACCTTGGTGTATTCATCATATAATATATATCATTATACTTGTTGTCGTATAGACTACAATCCGCTCTACATATCTCGCAATTGCATAATATGCTGGTAGCCATCTAAGATATCAGTGGATAACTAGCTCTGAGCAGCCTATGGTGCCTAAAACCGTCTCCTGAGGGTCTCCCTACAAATGCCTATCCGCGGTAACATAGGGATCACTTTTAGAATCTGGGTTTTAAGATTACTCAAATATAGCAGGGGACACTCAGAATGAAACTAGGACAGTAATCATGGAAGTTGTGAGATAATATAGGTCGGTGTTATAGTCAATTTGATACCACGTAAATGCTATTTATGCTATAAATCCTTTCTCAAATTTTTCCTAATTTTTCTGATTTTTACTTGATTTTTTCGGATTTTACTACAGTGACATTTTCCAATTTTCGAGGGATTTTTGCTACAGTAACTTTTTGATTTTTTTTGGAGATTTTTTTACGAATTTTTTGAAAATAGATCTACAAAAAATAAAACAAACATGGAGATTTATTTAACACACCAAAGCAAATACAGATTACTTCATAGAACATATAGTATATACTGGAATAGTAGCCATCACACCGAAAACTCTTTGTACAGATTGCTGACTCCTACCACCCAAAAAGGAATGCCTCCGGACTCTGATACCAGAATACACTACTACTAGTAGAATACACTGCTACTACTGTCACACACTGATGTAGAAGAAAAAGCTAATAGGGAAATACACTCAGGCACACTTAATTATACATATAGGTGGTGGAGAACTACAAGTGGTTGGTGGATTGATCGGCAGGCATAAAACCGACAAAACGAATGGGAGAGGATGAGAGGGTGAGAGAGGATGGTGATGAAGAAAAGGAGGCGTTGACGAGTTTAAGGTGTTGTGGAAGCTTGCTGATGTTTTAGCCGATTTGCCGATTTGCCGATGATCTCCTCATCCTTCGGAAGCCCCCTTTTAAAGACGACCTTCCTTGCATGAGAAGCATCTTAAGAATCTTGCTGTAGAAACCTCGTCACGAGTCTTCACTGTTGACGTCTTGTTTCTGTCAGGAATCTTGCTGTAGAAGTCTTGTCGCAAATTTTTATGTCATGATTCTGTACTGTTGATATCTTGTTGCTACCAGGAATCTTCATTGTTGATGTCTTGTTCTTTTCAGAAGACTTGGAGCTGGATGCTTTGTTGAACAAGGACTTTTTCTTGATGAAGTTTTTGATGGGGCCCGTACATTTAATCTTTCTTTTTCTTTTGGATATATTAGGCTCCCCTTGTCTTGTTGTTGTAGAGAATCTATCAACTATGATGTTTTTTGGTTCTTTTCTTGTGAAGCCTTAGCTTGAAGGATCCGATGCTTAGATCCATAGAACATTGAGATTTTTTTTTTGTAAAGTCTTTTGAGTCTGACTAGTCACCCATGTTGTCGAGATTTTGTATGCCTTCATCTCCCATTGGTCTTAGTAGATCTGATGGTGTATATTGTTCTGCCCATTTTACCATGTCTTGCTTAAGTATTCCGTCTTCACCATTTTTTTTTTGTCTATAGTATTGAATTAATTCCTCGTGGGCTGACCTGATAAATTTCGGGACCTTATAAATAATTTCTTTGTCTACATACACTCTGTAAATTTCTGTTTCTGTGGCTAATCTGAATCTATTTCCACTGTATTTTTGCCAGTTGAATTCATACGCTATGGTTTTTGCTCTCCTGTGCCTGATTTGTCTTGGGATCTCTCTTTCACAAATTACTTCTCTTTCCTCTCTATCTGGATGTAGGGGATGAGCTAGTCTGTGTGTAATCCATGCACTGTGCTTTGTAGGATACCATACTTTTTTTATGTATTCTGTTATTATGGAATCGAATTCTATCTTGAGCTGTGGCTTCTTTCCTATAAAAACTTCTGAAACTGGAAATACTAAAGAATCTAGGAGTAATTCTACATGATCTGGATGGCTAATGATTATTTATGAAACAAATCCCATATCTAAGAAGTCTTTTTAGCTATAATCTGTTCCATAGAGTTTTTCTGTCTTTATTTGGCCTAATTGAATATTTAGTCTGTAGATACTATAGGCTAACTCACATTGGCATTTTGGTTGTGAGAGGTCCATGATGATGCAGTTTGTATTGTTGTTGATGCACCATTGGTGTTGGCATAATGTATCACTTTGTCTACAGTTACTTCTCTACATCTTCTTTCTCCCTTTTGGATTTTTTTGAGTATCTGTTGCATGTCTTTGGCTTTCCTATAGAAATTGTCCTGAACTTTCTGGTGAATGTTTTGTCTGATATCTTCTGGAAGAAAAGATAATTCATCATTTGTTTTAAAGAATAATCTGTCTTGTATGGCTTCTGCATCTCTCACATTTTGGAGGCTCTCTTTTCTATCTTTTACACTTGATTCTGTTTCACTCTTATTTGTGTGGCACTCCTTTCTTTCTTTTTCTCTCGTATTTTTTAGGCCGTTATTTTCTTTCTGCAAGCTCACAGTTAACTGTGTTTGTTGACAGAGATTTTCAACCAATCTTTCTTTTTGTATTTTTAGATTTTTAAAGTGCTTCATAATAATTTGACAATCTTTACACTTGTTGACGATTTTAGGTTACTTGCATTTTGTTGACTCTCTTATGGCATAAATTCTTTAAGGCTTTCATCGAAATACCAATAGATTGGAATATTATTTTTTGGGTATTCTATAACTTCTTTAGCATTATTAAAACCTCTAAATACTGGATTATCAAAATTTGAGACTAATTTTCTAACTATATTCCAATCTTTGTAAATTCCTACTTGATGACCTCTAAGTATGACGTAGCATATAAAACTCCATGACTGGGGTGTCTGGATAATATCTTTAAAATAATAGGCTAATGCTTTGATTACTTTAACCTTAACTTTTATCTGATCTAGTGTTAGATTTCACAAAATATCTAATAGAATTGTTGTATTAAATCTATCTGAAATTCAGTGATTCTGAATGACTCTTTACTCTGAGTGGCATACTGCTTGAGATATATATCTCCAAATCTCATAAACTCTCTGGAATTCATCTGCAAATTTAAACACCAAAGAATTAGTCTAGATAATTTTTTTGTAATTACATCCTCAAATTTTGGTCTGTATTTATGTCCTATAAATTTTGTCCATCTACATAATTTCTTTTTATTTAATTTGAATACTAATTTAATAATTGCAATACAGTATAGTCGACATGCATTGGTTATTTCTAGTATTTCATAATCGAATTTTTCGCTTGTATATCTAGTTATTTTCTTTATTTTTTCTTTGTTAGAAAGCTCTATTTTATTACCTAAGGACTCTGTACCGTTTTTGTTTGATCCTATTTTATGGATAATTATTCCCTTATCTATTAATCTCCTTAACATTTGATGGAAAAAGTATTCATTATGTGCCTTTGCATATAAATTCTCTTTTATGATTTGTCTAAGGTAAAAAATATCTTCAGTCCTTTGTAACACATTTCCTTGAAGGATTCCTGTCATGTGATTTACAAATCTTTCCTCATCTTTGTGTTTTGGGAGTATAATGACCATTTGCCCATTCTTAAAGCATTCATTAAATAGTTTTAGATGAATCCTATTTTGTGGCATACTCTTTGAATCATTATTCTTCGTATTTCTTTTTATTTGTAAATTACTCGAGTTATTTGATGTTTTAAACATTTTCCTAACATATATCAACTTTTTATTAGATCTGATATTCCCTTTTAGGTTTTGTTCTATACTCATCGTTTGTGGTCATTCTACAATTTTTGACAAATGAATTTGTGATTCTTATATTGTTTAGATCTTTAATTAAGTCGTATATCTCCAGGTCAAACTTAAAATAGTGTAACAAACTTTTATGTTGAAGATACGTCTCTTGTATCATATTCACCAGATAGTCTTTCTCTTGAGTAGTGATATTTTGATCCCTATACAACTCTTTCCAGCAATTTATTATCTCAAGTATTGAGTTGTATTCTTGTCTAGAGTATATTATCTCGACTTGCATTGTGTCAGTTAGTTGTCTTGGATTCTTTTGTTTTGAACTAGTTCCTAGTCTGTCAATATGATCTATCTTTCCTACTGCTTCCTCTGTCTCTGGAACTACTTCAGTGTTCCCTATCGTACACTTATGTTCCCTATTAGGAGGTCCTTCGGAATTTAAAATAACCTCTTCATTTGTCCTTTCTACCTCATGAGTATCTCCTTGGTAACTATTCTCTATTTGCAAAAGATTTTTGACATTGTTTTCCTTTTCTATTTCTTTATCTTTTTTAGTTACACTGTTTATTACATTTGTTGTTTCTTCTTAACTACCTTCTCCCCTTTTTACTGGAATATTATTATTATTTCCTTTACTTGCCTTTTCGTCCTCTTTAGTTTTGTTAATGAAATTAGGTTCAACCTTTTCCTTATTAGGCTTATATCCAAAATGACTTAGTAGACCCTTAAAATTTTTATAGACTTCCTTGAGTTGTTTAGCTGGATCTTCCTTGGAATCTAAAGGTATGTTGGTATTTTTACTTTATTCTTTTATTCTTTCTATTCGGAGAACTACCTCATCAAATTTTTTTTTGAATACCTTAGTGTGTTCATCATATCATATATATCATTATACTTGATGTCGTATGGAGTACAATCCGCTCTACATATCTCGCAATTGCACAATATACCGGTACCCATCTAAGATATCAGTGGGTAACTAGCTCTGAGCAGTTTATGGTGCCTAAAATCCTCTCCTAAGGGTCTCCCTACAAACGCCTATCCGCAGCAACAAAGGGATCACTTTCGGAATCTGGGCTTTAAATTTACTCAAATTTAACAGGGGACACTTAGAATGAAATTAGGACAGTAATCATACAAGTTGTGAGATAATATAGGTCGGTGTTATAGTCAATTTGATACCACGTAAATGCTATTTATGCTATAAATCCTTCCCCAAATTCTTCCTAATTTTTTTGATTTTTGCTTGATTTTTTCAGATTTTGCTACAGTGACATTTTCTAATTTTCGAGGGATTTTTGCTACAGTATTTTTTTTATTTTTTGACAATTTTTTACGAATTTTTTGAAAATAAATCTACAAAAAATAAAACAAACATAGAGATTTATCTAACACACTAAAGCAAATACATATTACTTCATAAAAATTCAGAACATACAATACATACCGGAACAGTAACCATCACACCGAAAACTCTTTATACACACTGCTGACCCCTACCGCCCAAAAAGGAATACACTCTACTACTGTCCGAGAAAATGCCATGATTCTATACTACTAATGTATTCTAGTAGTAGTGTATTCTGTTAGCAGAGTCTGGTGGCGTTCCTTTTTGGGCGGTAGGGATCAGCAGTCTGTACATAGAGTCTCCAGTGTGATGGCTACTGTTCCGGTATGTACTGTATATTCTGAATTTTTATGAAGTAATCTGTATTTGTTTTGGTGTGTTAGATAAATCTCTATGTTTATTTTATTTTTTGTAGATTTATTTTCAAAAAAGTCGTAAAAAAATGCCAAAAAATCATAAAAATTTCGAAAAAAATAAAAGTTACTGTAGCAAAGTTACTATAGCAAAATCCCTCGAAAATTAGAAAATGTCACTGTAGCAAAATCTGAGAAAAAAAAAATCAAGTAAAAATCAGAAAAATTAGAAAAAATTTGGGGAAGAATTTATAGCATAAATAGCATTTACGTGATATCAAATAGACTATAACTCTGACCTATATTTTCTCACAACCTGTATCATTACTGTCCTAATTACAATCTAAGTGTCCCTAACTAGATTTGAGTAATTTTAAAACCCAGATTCCTAAAGTTATCCCTTTGTTGTTGCGGATAGGCATTTGTAGGGTGATTCTTAGGAGACGGTTTTAGGCACCATAGGTTACTCAGAGCTAGTTACCTACTGACATCTTAGATGGCTACCGGCATATTGTGCAATTGCGAGATATGTAGAGCGAATTGTAGTCCATACGACATCAAGTATAATGATATATATGATATGATGAACACACTAAGGTATTCCAAAAAAAAATTTGATGAGGTAGTTCTCTGAATAAAAATAATAAAAGAACGAGGTAAAAATCCCAACATACCTTTAGAATTCAAGGAAGATCCAACTGAACAACTCAAGGAAGTTTATAAAAAATTTAAGGGTCTACTAAGTTATTTTGGATATAAGCCTAATCAGGAAAATATTGAACCTAATTTCATTAACAAAACTAAAGAGGACGAAAAGGCAAGTAAAGGAAATAATAATAATATTCCAGTAAAAAGGGGAGAAGGTAGTGAAGAAGAAACAACAAATGCAATAAACAGCGTAACTAAAAAAGATAAAGAAATAGAAAAGGAAAACAACGTCAAAAATCTTTTGCAAATAGAGAATAGTTACCAAGGAGATATTTATGAGGTGGAAAGGACAAATGAAGAGGTTATCTTAAATTCCGAGGAACCCCCTAACAGGGAACAAAAGTGTACGACAGGGAACACTGAAGTAGTTCCAGAGACAGAGGAAGCAGTAGGAAAGATAGATCATATTGACAGACTAGAAACTAATTCAAAACAAAAGAATCCAAGACAACCAACTGACACAATGGAAGCCGAGATAATATACTCCAGACAAGAATACAACTCAATACTTGAGTAATAAATTGCTGGAAAGAGTTGTATAGGGATCAAAATATCACTACTCAAGAGAAAGACTATTTGGTGAATATGATACAAGAGACGTATCTTTAACATAAAAGTTTGTTACACTATTTTAAGTTTGACCCGGGGATATACGACTAAATTAAAGATCTAAACAATATAAGAATCACAAATTCATTTGTCAAAAATTGTAGAATGATTACAGGTGATGAGTACAGAACTTAACCTAAAGGGAATATCAGATCTAACAAAATGTTGATATATGTTAGGAAAATATTTAAAACATCAAATAACTCGAGTAATTTACAAATAAAAAGAAATACGAAGAATAATGATTCAAAAAGTATGCCACAAAATATGATTCATCTAAAACTATCTAATGAATGCTTTAAGAATGGGCAAAAGGTCATTATACTCGCAAAACACAAAGATGAGGAAAGATTTGTAAATCACATGACAGGAATCCTTCAAGGAAATATGCTACAAAGGACTGAAGATACTTTTTACCTTAGACAAATCATAAAAGAGAATTTATACACAAAGGCACATAATAAATACTTTTTCCATCAAATATTAAGGAGATTAATAGATAAGAGAATAATTATCCATAAAATAGGATCAAACAAAAATGGTACAGAGTCCTTAGGCCATAGAATAGAGCTTTCTAACAAAGAAAAAATAAAGAAAATAACTAGATATACAAGCGAAAAATTCGATTATGAAATACTAGAAATAACCAATGCATGTCGACTATACTGTATAGCAATTATTAAATTAGTATTCACATTAAATAAAAAGAAATTATGTAGATGGACAAAATTTATAGGACATAAATACGGACCAAAATTTGAGCATGTAATTACAAAAAAATTATCTAGACTAATTCTTTGGTGTTTAAATTTGCAGATGAATTCCAGAGAGTTCATGAGATTTGGAGATATATATCTCAAGCAGTATGCCACTCAGAGTAAAGTTCAGAATCACTGAATTTCAGGTAGATTTAATACAAAATATCTATTAGATAATTTGTGGAATCTAAGACTAGATCAGACAAAAAAGAAAGTTAAAGTAATCCAAACATTAGCCTATTATTTTAAAGGTATTATCCAGACACCCCAGTTACGGAGTTTTATATGCTACGTCATACTTAGAGGTCATCAAGTAGGAATTTACAAAGATTGGAATACAGTTAGAAAATTAGTCTCAAATTTAGATAATCCAGTATTTAGAGGTTTTTTATAATGTTAAAGAAGCTATATAATACGCAAAAAATAATATTCCAATCTCCTGGTATTTCGACGAAAGCCTTGAAGAATTTATGCCACAAGAGAGTCAACAGAGTGCAAGTAACCTAAAATCATCAACAGAGTGTAAAGATTGTCAAATTATTATGAAACAGTTCAAAAATTAAAAAATACAAAAAGAAAGATTGGTTGAAAATTTTTGTCAATAAACACATTTAATTGTGAGCTTGCAGAAAGAAAATGAGAGCCTCAAAAATACGAGAGAAAAGGAAAGAATGCCACACAAATAAGAGTGAAACAGAATCAAGTGTAAAAGATAGAAAAGAGAGCCTTCGAAATATGAGAGATGCGGAAGCCATGCAAGCTAGATTATTGTTTAAAACAAATGATGAATTATCTTTTCTTCCAGAAGATATCAGACAAAACATTCACCAGAAAGTTCAGGACAATTTCTATAGAAAAAACAAAGACATGCGACAGATACTCAAAGAAATCCATAAAGGAGAAAGAGGATGCAGAGGAGTAATTGTAGACCAAGTGATACATTATGCCAACACCGATAGGTGCATCAACAACAATACAAACTACAGCATCATGGACCTCTCACAACCAAAATGCCAAGGAGTTAGCCTATAGCATCTACAGACTAAATATTCAATTAGGCCAAATAAAGACGGGAAAACTGCATGGAACTGACTATAGTTGGAAAGACTTCTTAGATATGGGATTTGTTTCATAAATAATCATTAGCCATCCAGATCATGCAGAATTACTCCCAGATTCTTTAGCATTTCCAGTTTCAGAAGTTTTTATAGGAAAGAAGCCACAGTTCAAGATAGAATTCGACTCCATAATAGAAGAATACATAAAAGGAGTATGGTATCCTATAAAGCACAGTGCATGAATTACACACGGACTAGCCCATCCCCTACATCCAGATAGAGAGAAAAGAGAAGTAATTTGTGAAAGAGAGATCCCAAGACAAATCAGGCACTAGAGAGCAAAAACCATAGCGTATGAATTCAACTGGCTAAAATACAGTGGAAATAGATTCAGATTAGCCACAGAAACTGAAATTTACAGAGTGCATGTAGACAAATAAATTATTTGTAAGATCCTGAAATGTATCAGGTCAGCGCACGAGGAATTAATTCAATACTATAGACAAAAGAAAATGGTAAAAAATAGAATACTTCAGCAAGACATGGTAGAATATGATGCAAATAATGGCTTGACTACAAAGGAGCCAGTTCAAGTTCCAACGGGGCCGGTTACAAGAGCACAAGGAAAGAAGTTCAAAAATACACTTAATTGGCTGATTCAAGAGGTTTGGGCTCAAGCAAATTCATGGAGGTGTATTGAGGATGGTTCACGAGTTCAACAAAGATGCATCAATATGATTCAACTAGTAGAAGAATCTGGTCAAAATTGATTGTTTTCTTTTTGTTTTATTTCTAGAACTTTTCCTGTATTGATCAGCAAATTAAGGGGTTGATTGTTGCCTTTCGTTTGTTTCTATCTCTTCAACTTTTCTTGCATTGATCAGCCAAATTAAGGGGCTGATTGTTTTATTTTGTTTTGTTTCTATTTCTTGAACTTTCCTTGTAGGAAAGTTTCCTTGTATTTTTTTTTAGCCTATAAAAGGCGTCTAATGGAATAGAAGGGAGACAGTTTATAGATAATTGGTGAGTTTATTCTCTTTGGTTCTTTGAAAGACTATTCGAACTTATCGGAATTCTTCCGTGGCGTTCATCATCGACTTATCAAACGGCTTTCCACTATCGTTTGTTCGTCTTCCTTATACCAAGGTTTTTGCTTCGCATTAAACAACGGTCTGAGGTCAATTATACCGAGATTCTTGTTTTTGTTGAACCAACGGGTTGAGGTCTCCCATCCAAACCTGATCGAGAACGTTCTTGGATTTTCTCCTTTTCTTCTACGGGTCCCGTTATTCTTGACGGGGTTCGCATCATTTGGTATCAGATCCAAGAATTTCTCGTCTCAGGTTTATCTATCCCATTTAAATTTAGTTTCCTTTTCTTATCTAGCCGAATTTCTTTCTTCTACCCCATTCAAAATCTTGTTCTGTTATTAACGAAAGAAGGAATCTGAAAAAAAAATCTGAAAAAAAAAGATCCGAAAAAAAGATCAAAAAAGAGATCCGAAAAAAATAGAAGGTAAAAAAAAAACGGGAGTAAAAAGATTCTCCTTCGTTTGTTTCCAATAAGCACGAAAATCTCCTCACCCCAAAGACCAAAATTTTTTTTTTTTTAAATTTTATTGAATTGTGCTTTGAAAATCTAATCACTCATATCCCTTGTTTTCTTACCTTTTGAACCTGAATTCTCTTGGCGAGTTCTTGGCTAATTGTTGCTGAAATTTTGAATATTGTTCGAATAGTTTTAAAAGAACTGAAAGAGAATTATCGAGTGGAACAAGGCAAGAGTGGTGAGCATATTACAGGGTAAAAACCGATTATACTGAGTGAAACACGAGTGGAATAGAGTGAATCATTCTTTGAGTGAAAACACGTGAGGGAGTGTGTGAGGTCCTTTCCTTTTTTTTGTTGTTTTCTAACTTTGATTTGCAGCAATCATGTCTCACAACAGTGAAAAGAGTATCACCGAATGTGCTACAGGGATGGCTGACCCAAAGTTACTCATGGAAGCCATGATGAGTGAGATGAGGCGTGTGATGAGGTTAGAATTGGAGCAGGTACATGAGCGGATTGATCGGATGGAGAATACATGTTTGGAGCAGCCACAAAATACTCATAAGGTGCATAGGAGGGAAAGAGTTCAACATCGGGGGGTGAGAGATGAAGATGGAGAGTATTATGGGGCTGGTTTTGATGAAGAAGAAGATCGGGGTTCAGTTGTTGGTAAGGAGATATGGAGGGCGGTTTAGAGAAGATAGGAATCGGGAAGATAACAACTTGGATAGTATTAAGATGAAGATTCCAGCGTTTCGAGGAAGAAACGACCCCGAGGCTTATCATGAGTGGGAGAAAAAGGTGGAGTTAGTGTTCGATTGCCACAACTACTCTGAGATGAAGAAGGTAAAGCTTGCTGCTATTGAGTTTTCTGACTATGCTATTGTGTGGTGGGATCAATTAGTATTGAATAGGCGGCGAAATAGGGAACGACCGGTTAAGACGTGGGAAGAGATGAAAATAGTAATGAGGAAGCGGTTTGTACCCAGCCATTACCACCGGGAGTTGTACAATAAATTGCAAACGCTCTGACAAGGTAACCGGAGTGTGGAGGATTATCATCAAGAGATGGAAATTGCTATGATCCTGGCTAATATCGAAGAAGACCGAGAGGCTACTATGGCTACTTTCTTGAATGGCTTGAATCAAGAAATTCATGACAGGGTGGAGATGCAGCATTATCTGGAAGTAGAGGATATGGTGCACATGGCCATCAAGGTGGAGCAACATCTCAAGAGGAGAGGTGGTACACGTGCATCCCATAATTTGGATTTTTCCCCATGGAAACAGAGTCATGTGAAGAAAGAGGAGAAACCAGCTGCAAAACCTAAATTTGAGCCAAAACAAGAGACAACCAACCATGGCACTCAAGGTAAATCTAACCCTTCCACTTCTCAAAATCGTGACATTAAATGTTTTAAATGTCAAGGCAGGGGTCACATAGCAAGTCAATGCCCGAACAAAAGAGTCATGGTAATAAGGGATAATGGAGAGATCGAAACCGACGACGAGTCCGATACCGACTCTATGCCACCATTGGAGGACGTAGATGAAGAAGAATATGCAGTTCAAGGTGAATTATTGGTGTCAAGAAGACTTCTAAGTTTGCAAGCAAAAGAAATTGAAGAAGTGCAGCGAGAGAACATCTTTCATACTAAGTGCTACGTCAAAGACAAGGTATATAGTATGATTGTTGATGGAGGAAGTTGTACTAATGTTGCAAGCACAACCTTGGTGGAGAAATTAGGACTGCCCACACTGAAACATCCTAGGCCGTACAAGTTACAATGGCTGAATGATAGTGGTGAGGTAAAGGTAAATAAGCAGGTTTTGGTTTCATTCCACATCGGAAAATATGAAGATGAAGTTTTGTGTGATGTAGTTCCGATGCAAGCTGGACATTTGCTATTAGGCCGACCGTGGCAATTCGATCGGAAAGTTAAACATGATGGCTTCACCAACAAATACTCGTTCGTGCTCAACCAAAAACCCATCACTCTTATGCCAATGACACAAAAACAAGTTTATGAAGATCAAGTGAGGTTGCAAAAAGAGAGTGATAAAAAAAAAGAGAGTGATCAAAAGGAAGAAAGTGAGCAAAAGAAAAAGAGTGAAAATCAGAGAGTGGCCGAGCAAAATGAGAGAGAAAAAGAAAATCAAAATTCAGCCATTAAGAGAAAATCAGAGAGAAAACAAAAGAACTTCTATGCAAAAGTAAGTGAGATTAAGCGAGCAATGTTTTCAAATCAGCCGATGATTGTACTTTTGTACAAAGAGACATTTTTAAATACTAACGAACTTGATCATGCTTTGCCCAGTTCTGTTGTTTCTCTTTTGCAGGAATTTGAGGATGTCTTTCCTGAGGAAACACCACATGGATTACCACCAATTCGAGGGATTGAACATCAAATTGATTTTGTTCTCGGTGCGACAATTCCAAACCGACCAGCCTATAGGAGCAATTCCAAGGAGACAAAGGAGCTTCAATGGCAGGTAAGTAAGTTGTTAGAGAATGGGTATGTGAGGGAGAGCATGAGTCCGTGCGTCGTTCCGGTTTTACTTGTACCTAAGAAGGATGGGACGTGGAGAATGTGCGTTGATTGCCGAGCCATCAACAACATAACGGTAAAGTATCGTCATCCTATTCCTCGCTTAGATGACATGTTAGATGAGTTGCATGGTTCTTGTGTGTTCTCTAAGATTGATTTAAAAAGTGGTTATCATCAGATTAGAATGAAAGAAGGAGATGAATGGAAAACTGCCTTTAAAACAAAATATGGTTTGTATGAATGGTTAGTTATGCTTTTTTGGTTGACTAATACACCAAGCACTTTTATGAGACTTATGAATCATGTTTTGCGAGCATTTATAGGCAGGTTTGTTGTTATCTATTTTGATAATATACTCATTTATAGCAAAAACTTGGCTGATCATGCCGTATATTTAAAATCAGATGTGCTTAAGAAAGAAAAGTTATTTGCTAAGCTAAAAAAGTGTACTTTTTGTATTGATAAGCTTGTATTTTTGGGATTTGTTGTTAGTGCACAGGGTATACAGGTTGATGAAGAGAAGGTACGTGCAATCCGAACGTGGCTGAGTCCCACAAGTGTAAGCAATGTTCGTAGTTTTCATGGACTTGCTATTTTTTACCGGCAGTTTGTGAAGGACTTTAGTAGCATAGCCGCACCACTTACTGAAGTGATCAAGAAAAACGTCGGATTTAGATGGGGAGAAGAACAAGAGAAGGCGTTTCAACTAATCAAAGAGATGCTAAGCAACGCCCCCTTATTGTCTTTACCTAACTTTTCTAAAACGTTTGAGATTGAATGTGATGCTTCAGGTATTGGCATAGGTGCAGTTCTTATGCATGAGAGACGACCAATTGCTTACTTCAGCGAGAAATTAAGCGGAGCAACCTTAAATTACCCGACTTATGTCAAGGAGTTGTATGTATTGGTTCGAGCTTTGGAAACATGGCAGCACTACCTATGGCCTAAAGAGTTCGTGATTCACACTGATCATGAGTCCTTGAAACATTTGAAGGGCCAACACAAGCTAAATAAAAGGCATGCTAATTGGGTAGAGTTCATTGAGACATTTACATATGTCATCAGGTATAAGTAAGGTAAGAAGAATGTAGTCGCCGATGCACTTTCTCACAGGCATGCATTACTCTCTACACTTGATGCAAAATTGCTTGGTTTTGAACACATTAAAAGTTTATACATTGATGACCATGAATTTTGTGAAGAGTATTGGGCTTGTGAGAAAAACGCTTGGGGTAAGTTCTTTAGACATGATGAGTTGTTATTTCGAGAAAATAAATTATGTGTGCCTAACTGTTCTTTGAGGGATTTGTTAGTGCAGGAATCCCATGGAGGGGGATTAATGGGACATTTTGGGATTGCTAAGACCTTAACCATTTTACAGGAACACTTCTATTGGCCACACATGAAACGAGATATTGAGCGAATTTGTGGTAGATGTGTCACATGTAGGCAAGCTAAATCCAGAGTGCAGCCTAATGGTTTGTATACTCCTTTGTCCATTCCTAGTGAGCCTTGGATTGATATTTCAATGGACTTTGTGTTGGATTACCTAGGACTAAACGTGGAAGAGATTCGATTTTTGTGGTTGTAGATAGATTTTCTAAGATGACACACTTTATTCTATGTCACAAAATGGATGATGCTTCATATGTTGCTAATTTATTCTTTAGGGAGATTGTGAGATTGCATGGCATACCTAGAACCATTGTTTCGGATAGAGATGCTAAGTTTTTGAGCTGCTTTTGGAAGATTTTATGGTGTAAGCTAGGTACCAAGGTTTTATTTTCTACTACTTATCACCCATAAACTGATGGTCAAACCGAAGTAGTAAATAGGACTTTGTCTAGTTTATTGAGGGCAATAATTAAAAAGAACGTCAAAACATGGGAAGAGTGTTTACCACATGTTGAGTTTGCTTATAATAGATCTATTCATTCTGCTACTAAATTCTCACCGTTTGAAATTGTTTATGGGTTTAATCCTTTGACTCCATTGGATTTATCTCCATTACCTGTTTCTGAGCGTGTTAATTTTGATGGAAAGAAAAAGGCTGATTTTGTTAAGTAGATACATGAGAAGGCAAGGCTCAATATTGAGAGAAGAATGGAGCAGTATGCAAAACAAGCCAACAAGGGGCGTCAGAAGCTTGTTTTTGAACCCGGAGATTGGGTGTGGTTGCATATGAGAACATAGAGATTTCCAGTGCAAAGACATTCCAAACTACTTCCAAGAGGGGATGGTCCTTTCCAAGTTCTAGAGCGCATCAATGACAACGCTTACAAGCTATATTTGCCCGGTGAGTACAATGTTAGTGCTACTTTCAATGTTACTGATTTGAGTCATTTTGATGTAGGTGATGATTTGAGGGCAAATCCTTTTCAAGAGGAGGGGAGTGATGCAAATAATGGTTTGACTACAAAGGAGCCAGTTTAAGTTCCAACTGGGCCGGTTACAAGAGCACAAGGAAAGAAGTTCAAAAATACACTTAATGGGCTGATTCAAGAGGTTTGGGCTCAAGCAAATTCGTGGAGGCCCATTGAGGATGGTTCACGAGTTCAACAAAGATGTATCAATATGATTCAACTAGTAGAAGAATCTGTTCAAAATTGATTGTTTCGTTTTGTCTTATTTCTAAAACTTTCCTTGTATTGATCAGCAAATTAAGGGGCTGATTGTTTCATTTCGTTTTGTTTCTATTTCTTAATTTTTTCTTGTATTGATCAGCCAAATTAAGGGCTGATTGTTTCTTTTTGTTTTGTTTCTATTTCTTGAACTTTCCTTGTAGGAAAGTTTCCTTGTATTTTTTTTAGTCTATAAAAAGGCGTCTAATGGAATAGAAGGGAGACAGTTCACAGATAATTGGTGAGTTTATTCTCTTTGGTTCTTTGAAGGACTATTCGAACTTATCGGAATTCTTCCGTGGCGTTCATCATCGACTTATCAAACGGCTTTCCACTACCGTTTGTGGCGTCTTCCTTATATTATGTTTTTTGCTTCTCATTAAACAACGGGTTGAGGTCAATTATACCGAGATTCTTATTTTTGTTGAAGCAACGGGTCGAGGTCTCCCATCCAAACCTAATCGAGAACGTTCTTGGATTTTCTCATTTTCTTCTACGGGTCTCGTTATTTTTGGCGGGGTTTGAATTAGAATGGGCAGAAGAATATACACCATCAGATCTACTAAAACACATGGGAGATGAAGGCATACAAAATCTCGACAATATGGGCGACTAGTCAGACTCAAAAGACTTTCTCAAAAAAAAAAAAATCTGAATGTTCTATGGATCTAAGCATCGGATCCTCCAAGCTAAAACTTCACAAGAAAAGAACCAAAAAACATCATAGCTAATAGATTCTTTACAACAACAAGACAAGGGGAGCATAATATATCCAAAAGAAAAAGAAAGATTAAATATATGGGCCCCATCAAAAACATCATCAAGAAGAAGCCCTTGCTCAACAAAGCATCCAACTCCAAGTCTTCTGACAAGGACAAGATATCAATAGTGAAGATTTGTGGCAGCAATAAGATATCAACAGTACAGAATCATGACATCAAGATTCGCGACAAGACTTCTACAGCAAGATTCCTGACAGAAACAAGACGTCAACAGTGAAGACTCGTGACGAGGCTTATACAGCAAGATTCTCAAGAGGCTTCTCATGCAAGGAAGTTGTCTATAAAAGAGGGCTTCCGAAGGATGACGAGATCATCGGCAAATCGGCGAATCGGCTAAAACATCAGCAAGCTCCCATAACACTTTAAACTCATCAACGCCTCCTTTTCTTCATCACCATCCTCTCTCACCCTCTCATGCTCTCCCATCTGTTTTTCCGGTTTTATGCCTGCCGATCAATCCACCAACCACTTGTAGTTCTCCACCACCTATATGTATAATTAAGTGTGCCTGAGTGTATTTCCCTTTGTATTAGCTTTTTCTTCTGCATCAGTGTGTGACAGTAGTAGTAGTGTGCATTTCTCTGGTATCAGAGCCCGGGGGCGTTCCTTTTTGGGCGGTAGGGATCAACAGTTTGTACAAAGAATTTCCGGTGTAATGGCTATTGTTCCGGTATGTACTGTATATTCTGATTTTTTATAAAGTAATCTGTATTTTTTTGGTGTGTTTGATAAATCTCTATATTTTATTTTTGTAGATTTATTTTTAAAAAATTCGTAAAAAATTGCCAAAAAATCATAAAATTCCGAAACATTAAAAAAGTTACTGTAGCAAAGTTACAGTAGCAAAAAAATCCCTCGAAAATTAGAAAATGTTACTGTAGCAAAATCTGAAAAATCAAGTAAAAATAAGAAAAATTAAAAGGATTCCTAGCATAAAGATTGACTATAACACCGATCTATATTATCTCACAACTTGCATGATTACTGTTCTAGTTTCATTCTAAGTGTCCCCTACTAGATTTGAGTAACCTTAAAACCCAGATTCCTTAAGTGATTCCTTTGTTGCCGCGGATAGGCGTTTGTAGGGTGACCCTCAGGTGACGGTTTTAGGCACTGTAGGCTACTAAGAGCTAGCTACCAAGCGACATCCTAAATGGCTAGTGATATACCATGTATATTTGAGAGCTGTAGAAGAGATTATAGTCACTTAGAATATTTTTCAGTGGCAACAGATAAAAACCTAAATATTACAAGTTTTCTCAACACCCTTATTGATTATATAGTTTGTAGGTTTAATAAGATAGAAAATTGACTAGATAAGGTAATAGAACAAAATGAAATATATGTTTCTATGTTTTGTAAAACCGATCAAGACAATTCCTCAGAAGAATTAGGCAGAGAAATAACAAAATTCGATAAGGAGGTAAGGGAAATATTAGGAAGATTAGATCGAATTGACGATTTAGGAACAAGCTCAAGACAAAAGAAACCGAGTTAACAAATATACATGATGCAAGTAGATAGAAAATACTTCAGAAAATAGCATGACTCAATTGTGGAACTAATTAACTGTTGGAAAGAGCTATATAGGGACCCATGCAATACTGTTCAGGAGAGAGACCAACTAGTAAGTAGAATGCAAGAGACCTACCTACAAAATAAAGAGTTGCTACACCATTTTAATTTTGATCCTGAAACATATAACCTAGAAAGTGAAGAAGAGGTAGAAAGCATCACAAATTCAGATAACGGGGACTACGGAATGACTATACACGATGAATACGAGTCTGAACACGAGAAAGGAATTGAATCTGACAATGAGGTGATACATGTTGGAGAGGATAGCAAAACTACAACAGATTTAAACAACCTATAGATAGGAGGGAGTATGAGGATCGATGATTTAATAAAAAGAAGTGCATCCCAAGTGGGAGCCTATCTAGATCTATCCAATGTACATTTCAAGGATAAACAAACAGATATAGATGACTGGGCGCAATCCCCAGCCATCGTAATCACAAATCATGAAGGATCATGGGACAATGAAAGATTTGTCGATACATTACGGGAACATTACAAGGAGATGTTTTGCAATGAATGAAACAATGGATAAATTCAGAAAAGGAAAAAGTAAACGGAAGGAGTGGGGAGAAAGCGATAGGTTCACAAGTTTTGAAAAAATCCTCAATGATTTCATAAAATCAACAAAGAGAATTTATGTTGGTATATAGATGATAAATCTCAAGAAGAAGAGTTCTGTATGCGCTGACCAAAATTGAATTATGCGAGATATGTGAATTCGAAGAATACTGCAAAACATTTTCAAAATACTTTTACAAATTGGAATACGATAAAGCACAAAATTGGCTTGATCCTTTCTTCCACAAGCTTCCTAGTCTATGGGATACCAAAACAAGAAATGGATACCCAGACTAGTTAAAGGGAATTGAGAAAAAGGATAATTTGGGGCACCGCATATACTATGCGCTTAAAATAATACAGGACGACTGTTTTAATATAAAATCCTTCAAGAAAATGAAGAATACAATAAGTAACTCTCATAAAAGAAGAAGGTGCTACGAAAAAATAATTGGCGAAAAATGGAAAATAGGAAGTGAGAAAAGGCCAAAAACAACATTTAGAAAAAGATTTCGATGGAAACCATG
Source organism: Dracaena cambodiana (assembly GCA_036321105.1). Taxonomy (NCBI): domain Eukaryota; kingdom Viridiplantae; phylum Streptophyta; class Magnoliopsida; order Asparagales; family Asparagaceae; genus Dracaena; species Dracaena cambodiana. The sequence goes on along the minus strand of JAYEPQ010000009.1, from coordinate 27,123,987 downwards.
GACAAGAAGTAGAGGATTTGTCAGAAATAATAAATATGTTAAAAAGAGAGACAAGTCTTCTGCACAAAGAGAATTCTCTGTACAAAAGGACAAAAAGCGTCGCAGATGATTTGTATGCGATGAAGAAGGACATTTTGCTAGAGACTGTCCTAAGTAAGAAAAAAATGCTCAAAAAATGATAAAATATATGGAGGTCCAAGAACTTGAAATCTGTTTGGGTGAAGAAATCTTGCCAACAGATATAATACTATATGAACTTGAGGACGAAGATGATTCAGGCGCCGAACTAGTTTTCATGATGAACAAAGAATTAGGTCCTATCACACTCCCGGTATCAGAACTGGACAATATAACATTAGGAGACGTAGTCGAAAGAGAAATAATTTTTAGTCCAGAGGACATCGATAGAATGAAAAAACATCAACAAATAAAGAAAATAGAAATTTACAAAATTTCGCGGTTCCATTTTTTTTCCAGGAGAATAATCGAAAATTTTAACAGAAACACAACAGCAAATCTGTCAGCCGGAGGAAGAGTAGACATTCCCATATTTAGTCGTGAAAAGGTACGAAGATGGAAAAAAATACCCAGAAATTCGCTATATCCACGTTGGCCTACTTCAAATCAAAATTAATGCACTGTTTAGAACTGGCATAGACATCCCTATAATAACACTCGTAATGGACAATCGATTCACTAATTGCCACCAAGCACTAATGGGGGTTTCCAATCCAATCTAGTAAATCAAACTGTATGGTTCAATATCCGACCCAACTACTTTATTTCTATATCTGACCCAAACATAATAGATACTGTACGACTAAAAATTAAGACCCAAGGAATGAACATGAAAACCAACTCACACGATCTGGCCATAGAATATACGACGATTCATGAATTGATTCAGACCACAGAGGCAAGAACAGTTTCAAATCAAAGAGAAATAATCAAAATATTTGAACCAAAACCTTTTGAAGAAGAAATCAAACTCCGACTAATTAATATAAAGGATCTCACGGTGCCAAGACAATGGTTTCTCAAAGATTTAATACAAACTGAAGAACCAAAACACTTTGGAGGGGTAGAAATACAAAGTTCTGGAAATAGCCTATATATTAAAAATAATTCAAAACAACATTTACTAACAAGAAGCAATAGTGAAAGAAAAACTAGAGAAGTAGCCAGGAGATCTATTACCAGGGAAGAAATAAGAGAACCAGTGTTGTCACGACTACTAGGAGAAAATCAAAAGTTAAGCCCAAACATTAAAGAAATAATTAAAAACTCAGTATACCTCTCATGCCCTGGTCGACGTCTCGGCAAGAGGCTGTCAAAGGAGCTGTCGAGTTCAGTTATTAGTAGTAATTTTTCGTATGAGTAAATAATTAAGTTCTAACCATCTTACAGGAAAACCCGAAGAAAGGAAAAGAAGTGATTGTGTCAGAAAAGACCAAAAGAGTACAAATTCTTGAGGAAGCTAGACAGGCATTTCCTGAAGAAATCTTTTTGAGTATCAAAACAATGACGCTTGATCACAAAGAAAATATAAAGAGAATCTTGTTAAAAAATAGAACAAATATTATCCTTGCCCGAAATAACTACAAAAAACTTTTTAAATTGATGAAAGACGGAATGTGGGATATCCAAGGAGTCGAATGGGGGCTTATAAGCCAGCTGTGCTTCAGACTATGAGGAGAACATGAATGGTGCAAAGTACAAGCAATGTTAAGATTTTTCACCCGCAAACTAGCCATAAGCATTAATTATCATCATTTGTTCACCTTCCAAATACTCAGCATGCTTGGGTGGAGGGAAGAGACAAAATTTTTCCAGCCATATCAAATATGGATATTCGACTACCATGAGCAATGACAGAAATTTGACCCCAAATACAACATCGAAGTAAAAGACATCAATAGTAGAGATTCCTGACGGCGATATCAACAGTAGAGATTTCTGACAATGACAAGACATCAACAGTGAAGATTCCTGACAGAGACACCTGATAACGAAAAGACATCAACAGTGAAGATTCCTGACAGAGACAAGAATCAACAGTGAAGATTCCTGACAGAGACTTCTACAGCAAGATTCTTGAGAGGCTTCTCATACAAGGAAACTCGTCTATAAAAGGGGCTTCCGAGGGCATCAACAAGGCATCGGCTAATCTTTCACCACAATATCCTAAGCTCCTCAATGTCTCCTTTTCTCATCGCCATCCTCTCTTCCTCTCATCACTCCCATCTGGTTTGTTGCCGATCAAACCATCATCTACCTGTACTTATCCACCTCCTATATGTATAATTAGTGTGTGCATGAGTATCCTAAGTGTATTAGCTTTCCCTTCTGCATTAGTGTGAGTCCTGTATAGTAATCCTGGTTTTAGAGTCTTGGCATTCTTTTTTTGGGCAGTAGGGGTATACAGTCTGTCTGTCTGTAAAAAGAGTCTCCGGTGTGATGGCTATTGTTCCGGTATATACTGTTTATTTTAAACTATTATAAAGTAGCTTGAATTTGCTTTCGTTTGTTAGATAGGTTACTTTCCGGTATGTACTGTTTATTTTAAACTAGATCGCACTTGCTTTTGTATGTTAGGTAAGCTCTATGTTTATTTTATTTTGTGTAAATTTATTTCCAAAACATTCTTAAAAAATCATAAAAATTCGAAAAATTTTCCAAAAAACATTAAAAAAGTCACTGTAGAAGAGTCGTCACTGTAGTAATACTGTAGAAAAAAACCCAAAAAAATCAAGAAAAAATCGACAAAATTGGGAGAAGCATTTATAGCATCTATAGTATGTGCGTGGTATCAGATTAACTATAACACTAACCTATATTACCTCACAACCTGTATCATTATTATCCTAATTACACTCTAAGTGTCTCTTACTAGATTTGAGTAATCTTAAAGTCTAGATTCTTGAGCATAACTTTCATTGTCGTGGTAGGCGTTTGTAGGGTGAACCTCAAGAGACGATTTTAGACAATGTAAGCTACTCAGAGCTAGTTACCCATCAACATTTTAGATGGCTACCGACATAATATGCAATTGCGAGATGTGTAGAGTAGATTGTAGTAAATACGATACCATGTATGATGATATATATGATATGATGAACACCCCAAGTTTTTTAGAAAAAAATTGATGAGGTAGTTCTCCAGATAGATAGATTAAAAAAACAAAGTAAAAGTCCCAACCTAACTTTAGAATCCAAAGAAAATTTAACTGAACAACTCGAAAAGGTCTATCAAAAATTTAAGGGTCTACTAGTTCAAAGGAAGTAGTATGAAGGCTAGATCGTATCGACGGATTAGGTACCATCTTGAGGCAAAAGAAACCTAGTCAACAGATAAGCATGATGCAAGTGGATAGAAAATACTCCAGAAAAGAGTATGACTCGATTGTGGAACTAATTAATTGTTGGAAGGAATTGTATAAAGATCCAAGTAATACTATTCAGGAGAGAGACCATCTAGTGAGTAGGATGCAAGAAACTTACCTTCAGAATGAAGAGTTGCTAAACCATTTTGAATTTGATCCTAAATTATATAACCTAGAAAGCGAAGAAGAAGTAGAAGAAGAAGAGTCAGACAACACCCCAAATTCAAATAATGAGGACTACGGAATAACTATGCACGATGAATATGAATCTGAACACGAGAAAGGAATTGAATCTGACAGTGAGCTGATACATGTAGAAACTACAACAGACTTAAACAATCTATAAATAGGAGGGAATATGAGGATTGATGATCTAGTAGAAAGAAGTATATCCCAAGAAGGAACCTATCTGGACTTGTCCAATGTATGTTTCGAGGATAAACAGGAGGATATAGACGACTGGGCGCAATCCCTAGCCGTCGTGATCACAAATCCTGATGAATCATTGGACAATGAAAGATTTAATAATTACATTACGGGAACATTACAATGAGATGTTTTGCAATGGATGAAACAATGGATAAATTTGGAAAAAGGGAAAAGTAAGCAGTGGGGAGAAAGCGATAAGTTCCCTAGTTTTGAAAAGATTCTCACTGATGTCATCAAAGAAAATTTATGTGGGCTCATGGATGATAGAGCTCAACAAGAAGAGCATATGATAAGATACAATTCTGCACTAGAGGAAGTAATGGGGAAGTTAGATCATATCGACACTTTAGAACCGAAAAAGCCAAGTCAACAAATTAGTATGCAAGTTGGAATTCTGTATAGTTTTTGTATGATCCTATTATTCTCTTGTCTACTAATTTCTTTAATACTTTTTTGAGATGGAAAAAATGTCCCTTTTGTGCCTGCTGCTTAATTTGTTTTAGAACCTTTTTATCTTTTATTTCTTTGGGAAATTCTTTGATTTTTGAAATGATTTGTTTTTTAGTTGAATGCCATCTTTGTCTGGGATAATTTCAAGAAGTTCTATTGATTCTTTTTCAATTTTGATTTTTTTTGGGGAGAGTGTTGTCCCGTGTCTTCTAAAAGTGTCGCTAATGATCCTTAGGTGTTTCTTATAATCTTCTTTTGTCTATAAAAGAACCAAAATGTCATTAATGACACAAAAATGCTTTAAGTTATCAAAGATTGAGTCGGCGCACACGTAAAGAAATGATTTGTTCCACAAATCTCACTGTACTGACCATAGTAAACTCCTCATTGTACCGAAATGGAGGTCTGATTTAAACGATTAGGTACAACATCACATTTGATACCTGAAGAAGGTACAGCCCAACTATGAGGTACATCATCAGGTATTACAATCATACGTAGATGAGTTTTGGCTAGTACAACCACTCTATTGTCCACTTGTAATAAACGTGATTGACCCAATTCTGGATCATTATATGGAATCGTATAAATGTCAAAAGTGAGTGACTGTTCATCGGAACTGTTATAGTCTGAATACTCATAAGGTTGGGTCGACGCCCGCCTCTCCCCAAACTTGACTTTACATAAAAATAAGGGTAAGAAGCAATTTTTTCCATCTCTGAATATACACCCAATAGATTATTTGATCCATATTGATGCAATACGGCCAGATGAAGAAGACTAGCGCCTACTAAAATAAGGGGAGTAAATGATGGAGACTAAAAAATGATTTAAAGTGACATTGTCCATGGAGAAACCACCCCAAAGCCAAGTCACTATAGTATCTCCTACTACAGGTATGGCACTAGCTAAGCTTGTAATTACTGCAGCTCACCAAAAGCTCATCTGACCCCAAGGTGGTACATATTCTATAAAAACTGTCACAATCATTAATAGGAATATGCAACTCCAAGACATCAAACTAACTCCCTAGGACTGCTATAACTCGCATGATATAGACCACGAAAAATATGAAGGTGAACCACAATGAGAAACATACTTGCCCCATTAGCATGCATATAACGGAGCAACCAACCACATTCAATATCTCTCATAATGTGTTCTACGCTGTTGAAAGCTAAATCTACATGAGGTGTGTGATGCATAGCTAAAAAAATGCCAGTCAATATTTGAATGACTAAACAAATACCAGCTAACGAACCGAACCCCAACCAATAACTAAGATTGCTCGGGGTTTGATAATCTATCAAATGCTGGTTAAGTGTGGAGGATATAGGTTGTTTAAGAAGAGAGAATCGTTGGTTCCTTATAGTCATTTCTCTTTTGTATCGTGACAACTCCTCTTCCCTATAGTAGTTTCGCGCCATTGCCGTTGCATCGAAGACCAGTTGCTGAGCAAACCTTTGTTTTGTTCTATTGGTTTAATGGTTGCTTGCTACCAAGACGATTTCTTTATGCCCATCAAAGGACCTCAAGATGCTAATCCATGAAAAACAATACGAGAAATGCGAAAGAACTCAACTACGGAACGAAGTCGACACGTGGAAATACATCGGTTTCTTACTCGTGCAAAAGAACTATTTCTTGGCAACTTGGACAACTTATAACGATGTTTGTCTTGCATATCAGACGGAAGATCGGGATCTTTACAAAAGGCTTTATAAAGCTTTCACCTCAATTCATATTTAGCCGCGGGCAATCTATGTTTGTGATCTCGTATATTTCGCTTCTCCGACATCTTACGTCAGTTTCCCCCTCATATTTTAGCAAAAAGCCTCTCCACGGTGGTAAAGTCTCATCTTTTGTGTTGGCTGAAGTTACAATAGTGACATTGAACCCTTGAATATGCTCGAAGATCTCAAAATGATCTTCCAGTTTTGGGGAGAACTCGCAAAACTCTGTTTCCATCGAGAATTTCATTGGGTTTTCCCGTATTTCGACCGGAGAATCGAAAATAGACATTACTGTCGAGATTCTAACAAAAAACTCCAACATTCCATGCCCTCGGAGAGCGCTTTGTCGTGCAAAGTCACTGACATATCCTGTGTCTTTTTCGGACCCCAAGAATGAATTGGATCGAAATGACTTTCTTGCTTGAAAATAAGGACCCTTTTTTGTCTTAAAGAATCTTTGACCACACGGAATCTCCATAGCCAATTTTTCAAATTTGATTATGAAATCAGAGGCTGGTTTTGGTACTAATCTTATTTCACACGATGCAGGAACTTCCATAATGTTGGCGTGATTCGATTTGAGCAACAGATCCTGACATGATACTTCTTCGTAATGAAAATGAAGTGGAAACATAATGATGAGTTGGCTTTTCCGGTTTTTTTTAGAATGAGCACTATGAACTATCCGCTTCGACAAAGGATAGTCGATCGAACCGAAAACAAATTCCAGTCAATGAGCTGTCTAAATAGCGGAGTAAATGAGCTTCTGACATGCGGTATTTCTGTCAGTGATTCTTTCAGGGTGTTTTGGCTCGCAATAGATGCTAGGTTCCTGATCGAGCAAGACGTAGTCCTATCTATCTACCTCTCCAAACACAATATCTTGAGTACCTATGATGGTGACTACATCAGCTGGCATGTGATGTTTGGACATAGAATCGAGTCCTTGTGAATGGGCAAAGCATGTGCTCTTATTTTACGACAGTAAGGACGATTGCTTCCATTACTGATAAGAAAGACACCAAATTCTCCTTTAGGTGCTTTAACTGCAGTATAGGTAGAAAGAGCTAGTACGGAAAAACCTTCTGTATAAGGTTCGAAATGGTGAATTGAGGTAGAGTAGACCAATGATCCTGTAGTTTTTGGCTGGCTATGGAAAGAAAAAGCTTGTATTTGCTCCCCTTAAACTATTACCGGTCCCATCTCTCTCCAAACCTAACGTGGTAGTTTCCCATCACAGGGAGAAATCTATAGATTGAGCCATTACCAACCGACAGATCCCATTTGTTCAGAACTCAGTTGACAATTTCTATAAATAAGGCGGAGCAAACATCGGTTCAGCATTATATATCACATTGGCTTCGGCGTCACTATGAGAATGACGCTTCGCGGAAGCGTTGCGTTGTCAGCTTTGCTATTGATACTTCATTCCGCTTTGCGAAATCTCGGCTGACATCGTCGAACCCTCGCACTGAATATTTGCTTTCTCAGTAGTGAAAACGCTTCTCTTTGCCCCGTCGACGTAGAAGGACAAGAAAGAGATTTTTGGTTTTATTGCTTCCTCATCTACGCTTGTTTAGCATTTTGGGAGGTGAAATAGCGGTTGAAGTTCATGGTCCCTAGTCTTGTTTTTGCCGAGCCTGATTCTCTATAGTATGGACGTCTTTGATTGGATGGAAACAGATATATAGAAAGTGTGCAGTGAGGGTGGTTGTCAGTCACTAGGTAGCCAGTCTTTGCTTCACTCGGTCCAAACTTGAATTTTTCACCTCTCTAGTACCCTCCAACTGACTCTCTGTCCTCAACTCCACCTACTCTAAAGGCAGAAGGAAGAAAGCCATCAACGAGCCAACGGAGGCCCATTAAAGGAAGTGATCCGTGGTCCTTTCCTCCGTCGAGTCTTCAAGGCCGACAACAATTCAAGGTGGTACGAGCCAGTGCGAATTAGCATCTTGAATCCCCACCTCAATTCTCTCCCTTTCTTGGCCATCAATCAAAGCATTTCAATCCACCTAGCACTGACTAATCCCATTCTAACGGGGAATAACCTCCATCCGAAAATGCTGCACTGAAATGGGTAGATCCGATCCATCTTATTCCTCCAAGTTTGACTCTGAGGAAGGGGAAACCCAAGCAACGACTAGCTCATTAACCATGTCATGGTTGGGCTAAGGGGATCAATGGCTGCGTGCTATAGAAGCGGGGAGGAACTGATTGTCTAAGATAAGTTTAGTAGATTAGTAGTTTAGATTAAATAGATTAGTTGGCCTGCTGAAGACACACCAAATCGAAAAAAGGATAGTTTGATAGTAGCGCACTCGCTTAGCGACTTATCTAGTCCGAGGAGGAGAACCCTATTTGATACTGACCGCTCAAGCACTAAAAATGTGTGCCCTTACAGCCTTGAATCAGTAGATTATTATTAACTTCGGAAGATGGTCAAGAATTCTAAACTAAGCCACTACTCTAGATGCGCATGTAGTGGTAGTCAGCCCAGAATACCTCTATTTATTCTATACTAAAATACTACTTCGGATGAATAGGGAATTAAGTTGCTCTTTGATCTGCAGAATAAGGCCTACGAGCTCTTTGTTTTATGGCAGAGATCTGTCCACACCAAGGAACTAAATCACAATGGATCGAATCCCTCCCTGAGTCTGGAAAAGAGACTACGGGCTACCAAAAAGACTGATGAGTCTAGATGACTAATGTATAGAATCCAAAGAAACTGGAAGAACGAGAGAGTACAACTGAACTAGAATCTTCACTCCTTCTGAGAGGCGACGTTCCGCTACAGATGGCCGCTCAATCGCACCTCCCCTACTGGCCCTGTTCTCTAGCCCTGTGCTTTAAAATAGGCTTTCTGGTCGGAATCACATCTTCTTTGGATAATTGGATTTTCCTATGTTGAATTGGTTCGTGCCACCTTTCCCATGTTTACCTGACTGGGAAGTTGTTCCAAGGTTTCCTAAGGTTTAGGTTAGTTTCGGTAAGGCAAGAAAAGACTAGATTAGATTGTCTCTTCTTACTGATGCAAACCTCGTCAAGAATAACGAGACCCGTAAAACAAAGGAAAATCCAAGAACGTCCACGATCAGGTTAGGTTGAGAGATCTCGACTCATTATTTCAACAAAAACAAGAATCTTGGTATAATTGACCTCAACCGTTGTTTAATGCGAAATAAGAATCTTGGTATAAGTAAGACGCCACAAATGGTAGTGGAAATCCGTTTAATAAGTCGATGATGAACACCATGGAAGAATTCCAATAAGTTCGAATAGTCCTTCAAAGAACCAAAGAGAATAAAACTATGATGTCCCTTCTATTCCATTAGACGCCTATTTATAGGCTAAAAAAATATAAAGAAAGTTCCAGAAATAGAAACAAAATAAAAGGAAACAATCAGTCCCTTAATTTGGCTGATCACACGTCCATAATAAAAAAAAGAAGGAAACAATCAGAAATAGAAACGAAACAAAAGGAAACAATCACCCCTTAATTTGGCTGATCACATGCACACAATAGGTATGGAAACAATCAGCTTTGACCGAATTCTTCTTGTAGTTGAATCATATTGATGCATCTTTGTTGAACACGTGAACCATCCTCAATGGGCCTCTACGAATTTGCTTGAGCCCAAACCTCTTGAATGAGCCCATTAAGTGCATCTTTGAACTTCTTTTCTCGTGCTCTTGTAACCGGCCCAGTTGGAACTTGAACCGGCTCCTTTGTAGTCATGACATTATTTGCATCACTTACGGTACCCAATCGACGGTTAGTACAATGTTTTCTTTCCTCCTCATCACCTTTTTTGTAAAGATCGAGCCAAAAGCGAAGATGCAATTCGTGCAGGGCTTAGAATCAATATCTTCTTGTAGTTCCTGTAAGCTGACGGAAGAATTCTAAGTCCTACTTGCCTGCAAGCCCTATGAAGGAAGGTGCATTTTCTTCCTCTAGCTGTTTTCTTTGTCTAAGTCCATTCTAAGCTTTTTGATATGGGTAATTACTACGTCCTGTAAGAAGTCTCGAAAAGAAGCTCTATAGTTCTCCTAAAGAGCTAATCTTTTCGTCGAAAGCCTTCTTCCCTGATTCCTCAAGTAAGTAAGAAAAACCTTCTCCCCGTTACCTCCTCTGTGAATGAGGTTTATATTTCAACTACCTCTTAGAATAGATTCTCCTATACTTATCTGCTTTCTGTTGTTAGTTCTTTTCATTTATTTGCTTTGAATCTAGGTTAGCTCCTCTTTTGCAAAGTCCTTGAGTCCAATGAGGATAAAGAGTTAGCAGTCTTAGCCTCTATGTTTTATACCCTAACAGCTTCAACCAATCTGCTTTGCTGCTGTTAGGTTTCCATTGTTCTTACCTTTAAAAGAAAAAAAATAAAGGAAAGATAGAAACCGTTACGCTAGTCCCTCTAGCCAGGAGGTTGGTCATAGATCAGAGCACTACCCTTAGAGAACTGAAAGTGAGGGAAGGAAGTGAATGGGCAGTCCTAACAGTAAAAAAGATATTCTATTCTAGCTTGTTCTAACCATCAAGTATTTATCCCTCAGGTTTCTACATCCAGAAAGTCCAGTGGCTACATTTAGCTACCTGAATCAAACTCTTCCTTATTAAATAGATAGAGGAAGAAAGGAACTCCTGCAATGACTTGCAAGCTTCTCTTCTCAAACTAGACTAACGAAAAGAAGAATTGGGATCATTGAGATCAATTTTGAAAGATGTGCTTCCTCCTGGATTCCCCCGAGTTCCGTACGGAGCATACGCCCAATTCGATGAATGGAATCAAGGATGACAACGACGGATAGAGAGCGACACTCTTCAAGGGAAAGCCCTAAATGTGCCTTCCTCATATCAGCTATCTTCCCTACTCTCTTTTCTAAGCTTGCCAATAAACCAATGCTCACACGAGGGACAAAACTGCTGCTATCTATGTGGACCCCGTCTGCTTATATGAGAGTGAGATCAAGGGCATTTCTCATAGTAGGTCATCTAGCTCGAGAACGAGAAAGGGACCTAGCGGGAAAGATTCTACAGACTATTCTCCCACTTATACCCAAGGAAGAAGTGTGATTGCCGTCCGCGAACCTCATACCACGATAGCCAACTCCTCTATTGACGAGAACACCGAAATGCAGAAGCGTCCTTATATTCTCGAAAATAAAGGAAAGCATTTGCTTGTCCCGTGAAGGGCAAGGAAAAGAACAGGGAGAAGGCACACTCAGAGGAAAGCGTTTGATTCCCACTCTCTAGAGGTTCGAGTTGAGTTTACCCTTTTGAGTTCCAGCTAGTGAAACAAAGAAGTGATGAAGAGTAGTTCAGAGGGGAAGGAAGAAGGGTTACTTAACCTCTTTTGCTTCTCATTTAGTTGGGGTACCCTATGGAATGTCATAGTATAACTTATAAGTGGTCCCCTCACTCCCCTAATCATGAGATGGAGCATAAATTCATGTAATAAGAGAGCTTAGACAATATGAGGTTCCCATTTCTCCAGCCTCATTTCGGTGCATGATTGGAGAGCTCATTGGGCCCGACCACTTCTCGCTCTACCATCTTAGACTGCCTTCTGCACATTCTCATAGTTTCCAATCTTTCTAGTGATAGCATGGGATATCGGCAGTGACCTTATTATGCTTTCTCACTTGGCTATCTCCCGTTAGGATCAGACATGACGGTTCAAGGGAATCAAACCCTTCTCCAATATCCTATCGTCGGATGCTGATGCTCCAACAACCTCTCACATAAAAGAGATTTCCGTTTCATTATCACATCTCACTTCTTCTCTAAAGCAATTTCACTTGCTAACTCTCAACCCCCGGCACTCCATCCTGTCTTTGAAGTCTATTGCCTAAACTCTGCGCTAAACGAGAGTCGTAAAATAGAAAGCTTAGTCTTTTCCCTTATTCTCTTTAAACCAACCCATCGACGCCCTTCTTTAAAGCCTAAACAAGACTTCTACCTATTCTATTTCGTAGGGAAAGGAAGAATAGTCAAAACTGAGGCTAAGTGCCGGATAAAAGAAGCTTGGCAAAGACTATGATGGAAAGGTTTGGGTATTGGGGTTGGGGGATAAGCCCGAATATGATCGACCAAAAAAGCCGACGGTTCGGAGATTCCTCGCCGATGGTCTAAAGATGCTAAGGGATCTGAAAATGCTATTAAATAGGGATAGAGGGTAAGCAGTAGACACGGAGGATGAAACTTTTAACTTATTCCAGTCTAATAGCATTTATCTTTGCCCTTTCCATTGTAAGTTAAGAAAGTAGATATGCCCTAGCGTGGGAAAGAAACCTAATCGCTATAGGTGAGCATTTCTAGTGACCAATCACGATAAGAGGATGTTCTCCAAAACCACAAGGGGAAGGGCATTACAGGTTTGATTTGATCCTTATTTGCGTAGTTGAGATTGACTCTCCTTGTTGGTACAACTAGAGATGAGATTAAGCTTTCATAAGTCAAATGGCAATGGTGCAGCACGTAGTTCATTGACCGTCGGTGCTTGTAGTTGGCCTTTTTTGCTTAGTAGTTAAATGATGAAAGGCAAATCCAAGCCCCCAACTCCACTTCCCGATGTTGACATCCGTTATCATGAATTCCATCATCCGATATACCCTCTGTCTACCTTTTGACTGGCTGTTCTCCCGAAACAATAAGTGGGAAAGGGCTCCTAATGGCGCAGCTAACAGTTTGATCTCTCCCTCCATCTGCTACATGAACATCGACAGTGAAATCACTTAATGTAAGGTAGCGGATGAGACGAAAGAGCAGTGAAGGAAAAGCATGACGAGCAAATGGGATCATATTAGAAATACTATGGAAAAACAACATATTCTCTCACTTACCCAACGGAGAAAGGATTTCACTAGCATTTGTGAATGGGCAAACAAACACTCCTGCTCAGTAGCAGGCACTTCTTTCAGCAAAAATGGCTATTGAGACTATGACACAAACTCTATTAAATAAACACAATTTCCTCCTATCTCCTAATTGGAATATGAATGAATTAACAGCACATGTTATTGAAGAGGAAAATCTCAACAACCTTAATTTCTTAATCGAAAAAGTGCAAGATCTTACCACTTATGGCACGACGAGTGAATTCTTCATAAGCACCATCCGCCATTTAGAACAAGTGGGGCGTCGGGTTAGGTAGGTGAGTTGGTTAGTTAAATATGGGTTGTAGTTTGAGTGTTCTCGGGGCGGGCCCCTTTTGGGGTGGAAAGGATAGTGGGTAGGGCTTCTCTTTTCCCCACACTACTTTGCTTACAGGAATTCATTCCATGTACAGGAACTAGGTTAACAAAAGGGGTCTTGAATTACAGTGATCTAAGACCTTCTTCCCTTAGTCTGGGAGGTAGGTTATGTAGGCAACAACTCTTCATAGGTTGTTTCGATCCCAAAGGGCCAAATAATCGATGAGTAGTATGCCTGGTAAGAACCTTCTCAAGTAGAGGAAGATAGTAGAATTTCTTATAAGAAAGATGTTAAGGCCGATATTCCTGACGTTAAGAAGGACCTCTCCTCTTATGCTTCGCCAGCACCCAATAAGAACCACAAAGTAGATTACTAATGACCACAGAAGAAGATCCCTTGCCTTTGCTCCTAGCGCTCAAGGAGTTGCTTCTTTTTTGCTTTTCTTTTCTATGTCAAAGCAAAGCCTTGATCATGCTTTTCCATACGATCTGTACCGAAACTTATTTATACGAATAAAGAACTGATCGAAGAGAAGGAAAAAGAAGCAGCAATTCCTCCTATTATGGATATATGCTTTCAGTTCTTCCTTTTAGTTACATCCCTAACTTGAGTGAGTGAACGGCCATTGCTTTCCTTTGTGTTACATGAAATGATGCCTCCAACTCTATGTTCTAGCCTTCATGCTAGCTTTACTCTTTCATGACATGCTATGAGACGGGAGAACTCCGACTGAACTAACTGGCCTATTCCTACACGATAGGAAGACCTTCTACTAGGCCAGTCCTACTGCCAGAGTACGGACTAGATAAGGAATGTCTCTTCCTCCAGTACTCAAGCTCAAGCCAAAGCAGTTCCTCAAGGACAGGAATAGCGAATCCGCAAGGACATGACAACTATTCGGAGAGACGTCCTCTAGTGAAGGCCTCTCAACTGACTCTCTCATCTTAGATCTACTCATGTACAAAGTCAATCGCACTCGCTCAGGATAAGGAAAGGACCCGAAGGCCCATCACTGAATTGATCTGACCAGCGGAGAAAGAGAATGGAATCATGGGGAATCGTTCATGCAATCCATTCATTCTTTATTAATAAGTGGTGCGGGACCCAGTGCATACTCCTTCAAGAGCAAGCATCTTTTGTCAATTGGATAATAGCCCCCCTAAACTAAGAAAAAGGATTAGCCTCGAAACATGAAACCTTTATTGGAGGAGGAATTGCAAGAGCCTCCCAGGAAGAGCAGGATCAAGATCTGGTGTTAAACAAGCAAGTAGGTGTCACGTTTAGTATTATGGTTGGTGACTCACTGGGCTTAGTTCTGGTGATCCTAGTGAATAAAGATGATAGACATGCGGGTGATATTGATCAGATCGCCTTTGAAATCAATGTTTTCCATAGTGGTCAGTGGGGTTTGTTCCTCCTCGGACATGCTACATCAGATCTTCTCTTCCTTTCTTTTTCGAGCGCATCAGGCAGGCTGGTGTTGGGACCTTGTTCCGAAATGTTTTTACTGGTATCGACTAGATGCCAAAGAGGAATGAAGGGCGGAAGAGCCAAAACTGGGTTGGTGAGTGATCTAGCTACTAAGGAGCAAGTAATCAAATATGAATTTACATTGCTCCAATCTCTCACATTCCACTTCAGCTGAATATTCATTTTAATAAAGTTCTGGTTCATATTCTTTCTTCTCTGGAATCCGTGGAGCTATCTCCGTAATTGGAAACTATGATCAGATGGAAGCGTTGGTTTCTACATTCAAGGATTGATATTGACCTTGAGGTTGGGGAGATTTCACCAGCTTTGGGCGAAGCGCATTTGAAGTTCCGGAAAAAAGATCCTTTTGTTCATTGCCCAGGAAGCTTCTTATTCTGAACCGAGCTCACAACTAAAAGAGATATTGAGATGGCAGGGGAAATTACCATGTTATTAACTGATTCAAACTTTAATACAACCTTTTTGATCCTACAGGAGGGGGAGACACCTTATTATACTAGCATCTCTTTCGGTTCTTCGGTCATCCAGAGGTGTATATTCTCATTTTGTCTGGATTCGATATTATTAGTCATATTGTATCGACCTTTTTGAGAAAACTGATCTTTGGGTATCTGGGTATGTTTTATGACATGATCAGTATAGGTGTTCTTGGATTTCTTATTTGGGCTCATCATATGTTTAGTGTGGGCTTAGACGTTGACATGCGTGCTTACTTCATCGCAGCTACCATGATCATAGTTGTCCCCACTGGAATCAAAATCTTTAGTTGGATCACAATCATGTGGGGAGGTTCGATACAATACAATACACTCATGTTATTTGCTGTAGGGTTCATCTTTTTGTTCACCATAAGAGGGCTCACTGGAATAGTTCTAGCTAATTCTGGACTAGACATTGCTCTAAATGATACTTATTATGTGGTTGCACATTTCCATTATGTACTTTCTATGGGAGCCGTTTTTTGCTTTATTTGCAGGATTTTTCTAATGGGTGGGTAAAACTTTGGTCGGACATACCCAGAAACTATAGGTCAAATCCATTTTTAGATCACTTCGTTTGGGGTTAATCTGACATTCTTTCCCATGCATTTCTTAGGGCTTTTGGGTATGCCACGTCGCATTCCAGATTATCCATATGCTTATGCCGGATGGAAATCTTTGAGCAGTTTCGGCTCTGAGATATCCGTAGTTGGGATTCGTTGTTTCTTCGTGGTCGTCACAATCACTTTAAGCAATGGAAACAACAAAAAATGTGCTCCAAGTCCTAAGGCTGTTGAACAGAATTCAACCATACTTGAATGGATGGTACAAAGTCCTCCAACTTTTCATACTTTTGGAGAACTTCCAGCTATCATGGAGATGAAAAGCTATGTAAAGTAAAAGAAGAAAAGGTCACCAACTGCTACTAAGAACCTAATAGAACAAATAAATCGGATCCGAGTGGCCGATGAAACGTACGCCGATTGGAAATTTTTTTTCGGAGGAGTATGATGACGTCTGACTATCGTCAGGCAGTTTATAAGACTATAGGACTCTCTCTTTGTTATTCAATTGTGGAATTTCGTCGACTTACCACGACCTTTTTCATTGGATCAACAACTTGACAACTGCTTCTGCGACTATATTCTCTCCGAGTGTCAGGGCCACAACAATAGCTCCAATCATAGTGAAGTAAGCGATGGATCAGTGACTCGTGTAAACGTGGAATGGGTCGTGTACAACAAGATTGATTTGACTGCGTCGAACAAAGTTTCAATGGATCAAAATATTCGTTTGGCTGTAAAAATAGTTTCGACAAGTTTATCATGAATTTGCACATAGTGAAGACATCCTGTATTGTATTATATGCCCTTCCTTCATACAGAGGCAACTCTTTATACAGTTTGAGAAACATGGGCGACATGGTGGTTTCAGGGCCTGACCAAAAGAAATTTCGAATACAGGAGGAAATTAATTTCAATATCTTCTCCGGATACCTGAAAGCAGACGACCCTCCGATGTGAATGCTTGCAAGCACTGAGGAGACGAGCTCCATTCTTCCGGTATATAACTATAGTCTTCCTTTCCAATTGCGTCTTCGGCCATTGAACGTCGTCCGACGAGGGGGAAACAATCGGAGTGTCTCAATCTGGTAGATCCCCGGGACAGTCCCTAGTATGTCGAGAGGGAGCTGCACCTCACGGAAGCCGACAAGTACGAATGATTTTCCGTTTGACTCTATACCCCGTAGCTGAGAATGAGAGGGAACATTTTGCTTCCTCCATCCTAATACCTACCCAGCTATGAAACTCATTCAGCACGTCGATTGATGGCCAATGCATTACGCACGGAGCTATCTGCGAATCTCCGATAACATCATCAGCATATATTTCTCCATAAACTCTATGTTTCTTAAATCTTCGTCAAATGGGTGATCAGGTTGTTGTTTACTTCTCTTTCCAACTTCTAGCTGAATATTTCCATGACTAGGGTGAAAATACCGGCTCTGACGAGACACTTGTCTCAAACCGTAGCCCCCTTGAAGAATCCCAATGGGGATCCGTTAATCATAACTGCAAAGGGAGATACATTATCTAATACATCTTACTTGACATTTCAGGAATCTTCGACGGATTCGATGAGTATTGAGGACAAAATCCCGACGGAACTGAGTCGTATGCCTTGCGAATATCGAAATTGGTGCAAAATGTCAAGAGTTCCTTTTTGTCTCTATGAAAGTGATGGACCAGCTCGTGAGTCATGATGAATGTTTTCACTGATCTTCCTGCCTTTAATGAAAGCCGACTGATGGGGATTCACCAACTCGAGGCATAGAAAGAGGTACATCGTGAATGTTTTTCCGAAAGCACCTTCAGTACGCAGGACGTTACTCCCATCATCTTGTCTAGTCTATGCCCGTCCAATCACAAGACCCGCCATTTGTTAAAGTCACTCATTTTGAGGATGTGACGTCTCCCCAGGCTGTTGAAAGTCGCAATCAGTTTTGAGCGTGAGAGAATATTGTTCTCTCATCAATTTGATGCATAGTCAGACATTTGCCTTTACCCTCCTTATAAAAATATCGATTTATTCTATTGAGAACTGTAAGATCGAGACGATCGTCGTTTGTATGCATGCAAGCAAGCATGAGCATCTTCTTCACCATCAACCAGTGCTCTCCATATATGAAAAATATTCATACATTTCTCTTCTGAAGATAGGGAAGTACTCCACTTCTGATTGCCATTCTTTCGGGATTGGTTGCATTGGTTATTCGAGATCTACTTCGCTGGCGGATAAATGCCGTTGACAGGATCCCTGCCTCATCCCGCACTGGGCAGACCAAGAGAGATGCAACTCAACCTGGACACTTTTGCCTATCCGAATCGAAAGTCCTTAGCTGCAAAATGGCTTTTCAATCCGACGCTACTTGTTGCGACTGTTAAAGCCATCTCTGCGGCCAAATCACCCAACTTCATGGTATTGACTATGATAAGATATTCAGTCCCGTAGGCAAACAAACCTAGACACCCATTCGACATCGGACACGTTTCAATAGCAGTGCCTTTTTCATCACCAATAGTCGACGTCAGTGGTACCATCTCTAGTTCTTTATTACTATTGATCATGTCAGTTCTCTTCCGTAAGATCTCTTTTCTATGCTAGGATCTTATCCCTCTTTGATTATTCAATTGATAGTGAGCCTGGTTGTTCAAGAAAAAGCTCTTTCTTTTGGTTCGGTTCATATTTGTTCCTTCATAAAATAATCGTTGTCAAAGTAATAACTACAGACGAATGCCTAGAATCTACTGTAGGACGTCGAGATAGTTCTAATGCGGGAAGTAGCTATAGGGTAAGGGAAAGCAAGCGATGGAAGGGAATGAGAATGGCATAGAATCATCTATCGTATCCGCGGTTGATGGTGTTGGAGGAATTTCCAATGCTATTGAATCAAATGTGAGGGAGGGAAGTCTCTGTAATAATAGAAAAGTCGTAAAGACTTCCTATCATCAATCTTCTCCGTCGTTGTCTCCGCGAGATGTAGGGCGAAGCAAGCCATTCAGCTAAGAGCAGCCTACAACAACTAGAGCATCCCCTAGACAAATCGACAAAATAGGAAATGCTATACCCATTGTTATTCTTTTGATGATGAACCACTCCGGTACAACAAGCTAAAATGACCTCTGCATTTGCTTCATCCCCGGGGCCAACCCCATGTGCTAGAGAGAGGATCGGAAAGTGTGTTTCCAGCATATAGGTTGTTTTTGTCTTGTTTAGGCATTTGGTGTCCCTCTTGCCATTCCAATCAATTCAATCTCTCCACGAAAGACATGGCACACTAGAGATGATTGAACGACGGGACCCAGTATAGATAGATGATTCGCGGTAGAGAGGTATTGATATACCATTATGTGATGAACGAGAAAGGCTATCGATAGATTGATACAAATAATTGGCATGACTACAAAGGAGCCAGTTCAAGATCCTACTGGGCCGGTTACAAGAGTACGAGAAAAGAAATTCAAAGATGCACTTAATGGGCTGATTCAAGAGGTTTGAACTCAAGCAAATTCGTGGAGGCCCATTAAGGATGGTTTACGTGTTCAACAAAGATGCATCTATATGATTCAACTACTAGAATAATTCAGCCAAATTATGGGCTTATTATTTCCTTTTGTTTCGTTTCTATTTCTGATTGTTTCATTTTTTTATTATGGGCGTGTGATCAGCCAAATTAAGGGGCTGATTGTTTCCGTTTGTTTTGCGCTCAAGCAAATTCGTTGAGGCCCATTGAGGATGGTGCACGTGTTCAACAAAGATGCAACAACATGATTCAACTACTAGAAGAATTCAGCCAAATTAAGGGCTGATTGTTTCCTTTTGTTTCGTTTCTATTTCTGATTATTTCTTTCTTTTATTATGGGCGTGTGATCAGCCAAATTAAAGGGCTGATTGTTTCCTTTTGTTTTGTTTCTATTTCTGAAACTTTTCTTGTATTTTTTTAGCCTATTAATAGGCGTCTAATAGAATAGAAGGGAAGATAGTTTTCTGAAAATTGGCGAGTTTTATTCTCTTTAGTTCTTTGAAGAACTATTCGAACTTATCGGAATTCTTCCGTGACATTCATCATCGACTTATCAAACGGATTTTCACTACCGTTTGTGGTGTCTTCCTTATACCAAGGTTCTTGTTTCGCATTAAACAATGGGTTGAGGTCAATTATACCGAGATTCTTGTTTTCGTTGAAGCAACGGGTCGAGGTCTCCCAACCAAACCTGATCGTGGATGTTCTTGGATTTTCCTTTTGTTTTACGGGTCTCGTTATTCTTAATGAGGTTCGCATCATTTGGTAACAGAGCCAAGGATTTCTCGTCTCAGGTTTGCCTATCCCATTTAAATTTAGTTTCCTTTTCTTATCTTGCCGAATTTATTGTAGCCGAATTGGTTCTAGCCTAGGCTTCAATTTTGTTGTTTCCTTGTGCTTTAATTCCGTGCTCTTTAGCTTTATAAAATTTGGTTTAACATATCATAGTTTAGCCGAATTTCTTTCTTTCTTTTACCCTATTCTGATCGTAATCTGTTTGCTTTAATTTTAATTTGAAATCTTGTTCTGTTATTAACGAAAGAAAGATTCTGATCATAAAAAAAACAGAAAGGGGTCCGAAAAAAAAACCGACAGGGGTCCCAAAAAAAAATAGAAAGGGGTTTGAAAAAGAAAAAAGAGCAGACGGACTCGACAAAAAACATTTCGTTTGTTTTCACCCATTTTGGTTCCAATAAGCCCGAAAATCACCTCTCCCCAAAGACCAAAAATTTTCGTGGAAATTTTGCTGAATTGTGCTTTTGAAAATCTAATCACCCATAACCCTTGTTTTCTTACCTTTTGAACCGAATTCCCTTGGTGAGTTCTTGGTGAATTATTACTGGAATTTTGAATATTGTTTGTATAGTTTCAAAAGAACTTAAAGAGAATTGTCGAGTGGAAAAAGGCAAGAGTGGTAGTGAGCATATTAGAGGGTAAAAGCCGATTATACTGAGTAAAACACTTATAGACATGTGATCAGCCAAATTAAGGGGTTGATTGTTTCCTTTTGTTTTGTTTCTACTTCTGAAACTTTTCTTATATTTTTTTAGCCTATTAATAGGCGTCTAATAGAATAGAAGGGAAGATAGTTTTATGAAAACTGGTGAGTTTTATTCTCTTTGGTTCTTTGAAGAACTATTCGAACTTATCGGAATTCTTCCGTGACATTCATCATCGACTTATCAAACGGATTTGTACTACCGTTTGTGGTGTCTTCCTTATACCAAGGTTCTTGTTTCGCATTAAACAACGGGTTGAGATCAATTATACCGAGATTCTTGTTTTTGTTGAAGCAACGGGTCGAGGTCAACCAACGAAACCTGATCGTGGATGTTCTTGGATTTTCCTTTTGTTTTACGGGTCTCGTTATTCTTAATGAGGTTCGCATCATTTGGTATTAGAGCCAAGGATTTCTCGTCTCAGATTTGCCTATCCCATTTAAATTTAGTTTCCTTTTCTTGTATTGCCGAATTTGTTGTAGCCGAATTGGTCCTATCCCTAGGTTTCAATTTTGTTGTTTCCTTGTGCTTTAATTCCGTGCTCTTTAGCTTTCTAAAATTCGGTTTAACATATCATAGTTTAGCCGAATTTCTTTCTTTCTCTTACCCCATTCTGATCGTAATCTGTTTGATTTAATTTTAATTCGAAATCTTGTTCTGTTATTAGCGAAAGAAAGATTCTGATCATAAAAAAAAATAGAAAAGGGTCCGAAATAAAAATCAAAAGGGGTTCGAAATAAAATAGAAAGGGGTCCGAGAAAGAAAAAAGAGCAGAAGGTCTCGACAAAATAATTTTCGTTCGTTTTCACCCATTTTGGTTCCAATAAGCCCGAAAATCACCTCACCCCAAAAACCAAAAATTTTCATGGAATTTTTGCTGAATTGTGCTTTTGAAAATCTAATCACCCACAACCCTTGTTTTCTTACCTTTTGAACCGAATTCCCTTGGTGTGTTCTAGGTGAATTATTGCTGGAATTTTGAATATTATTCGTATAGTTTCAAAAGAACTTAAAGAGAATTATCGAGTGGAAACAGGCAAGAGTGGTGGTGAGCATATTAGAGGGTAAAAGCCGATTATACTGAGTAAAACACTTATGGGCGTGTGATCAGCCAAATTAAGAGGCTGATTGTTTCCTTTTGTTTTGTTTCTATTTCTGAAACTTTTCTTGTATTTTTTTAGCCTATTAATAGGCGTCTAATAGAATAGAAGGGAAGATAGTTTTCTGAAAATTGGTGAGTTTTATTCTCTTTGGTTCTTTGAAGAACTATTCGAACTTATAGGAATTCTTCCGTGACATTCATCATCGACTTATCATACAGATTTTCACTACCGTTTGTGGTGTCTTCCTTATACCAAGGTTCTTGTTTCGCATTAAACAACGGGTTGAGGTCAATTATACCGAGATTCTTATTTTTGTTGAGGTAACGGGTCGAGATCTCCCAACCAAACCTGATCGTGGATGTTCTTGGATTTTCCTTTTGTTTTACGGGTCTTGTTATTCTTAATGAGGTTCGCATCATTTGGTATCAGAGCCAAGGATTTCTCGTCTCAGGTTTGCCTATCCCATCTAAATTTAGTTTCCTTTTCTTATCTTGCCGAATTTGTTGTAGCCGAATTGGTTCTAGCCCTAGGTTTGACTTTTGTTGTTTCCTTGTACTTTAATTCCGTGCTCTTTAGCTTTCTAAAATTCGGTTTAACATATCATAGTCTAGCCGAATTTCTTTCTTTCTTTTACCCCATTCTGATCGTAATCTGTTTGCTTTAATTTTAATTCGAAATCTTGTTCTATTATTAACGAAAGAAATATTCTGATCATAAAAAAAAACAGAAAGGGCTCCGAAAAAAAAACCGAAAGGGGTCCCAAAAAAAAATAGAAAGGGGTCCGAAAAAGAAAAAAGAGCAGAAGGACTCGACAAAATAATTTTCGTTTGTTTTCACCCATTTTGGTTCCAATAAGCCCGTAAATCACCTTACCCCAAAGAGCAAAAATTTTCGTAGAAATTTTGCTGAATTGTGCTTTTAAAAATCTAATCACCCATAACCCTTGTTTTCTTACCTTTTGAACCGAATTTCCTTGGTGAGTTCTTGGTGAATTATTGCTGGAATTTTGAATATTGTTCGTATAGTTTCAAAAGAACTTAAAGAGAATTATCGAGTGGAAAAAGGCAAGAGTGGTGGTGATCATATTAGAGGGTAAAAGCCGATTATACTGAGTAAAACACTAGTGGAATAGAGTGAATCATTCTTTGAGTGAAACACTTGAGGGAGTGTGTGAGGTCTTTTCTTTTTTGTTTTCTAACTTTGATTTGCAGCAATCATGTCTCATAACAGTGAAAAGAGTATCGCCAAAGGTGCTACAGGGATGGTTGACCCAAAGTTGCTCATGGAGGTCATGATGAGTGAGATGAGGCGTGTGATGAGATTAGAATTGGAGTAGGTACATGTTTGATCATATTGATCGGATGGAGAATACACGTTTGGAGCAGCACAAAATGCTCATAATGTGTGTAGGAGGGAAAGAGTTCAATATCGGGGAGTGAAAGATGAAGATGGAGAGTATTATGGGGCTGGTTTTGATGAAGAAGAAGATCGGGATTCAGTTGTTGGTAATAGGAGATATAGAGGGCGGTTCAGAGGAGATAGGAATCGGGAATATAACAACTTGGGTAGTATTAAAATGAAAATTCTAGCATTTCAAGGAAGAAACAACCCCGAGGCTTATCTTGAGTGGGAGAAAAAGGTGGAGTTAGTGTTCGATTGCCACAACTACTCTGAGATGAAGAAGGTAAAATTGCTGCCATTGAGTTTTCTGATTATACAATTATGTGGTGGGATCAGTTAGTGTTGAAAAGGTGGCAAAATAGGAAACGACCGATAGAGACGTGGGAAGGAATGAAAATAGTGATGAGGAAGCAGTTTGTGCCCAGCCATTACTACCGGGAGTTATACAATAAATTGCAAACGCTCCGATAAGGTAACCGGAGTGTGGAGGATTATCATCAAGAGATGGAGATTGCTATGATTTGGGCTAATATTGAAGAAGACCGAGAGGCTACTATGGCTAGATTCTTGAATGCTTGGATCAAGAAATTCATGATAGGGTGGAGATACAACATTATGTGGAATTAGAGGATATGGTGCACATGACCAACAAGGTGGAGCAATAACTCAAGAGGAGGGGTGGTCTACGTGCATCCCATAATTCGAATTTTTCCCCATGTAAATCGAGTCATGTGAAGAAAGAGGAGAAACCAGCTGCAAAACCTAAATTCGAGCCAAAACAAGAGACAACCAACCATGGCACTCAAGATAAATCTGACCCTTCCACTTCTCGAAATCGTGACGTTAAGTGTTTTAGATGTCAAGGCAGGGGTCACATAGCAAGTCAATGCCCGAACAAAAGAGTCATGGTGATAACGGGTAATGGAGAGATCGAAACCGACTCTATGCCACCATTGGAGGACGTAGATGATGAAGAATATGCGGTCCAAGGTGAATTGTTAGTGTCAAGAAGACTTCTAAGTTTGCAAGCAAAAAAAGTTGAAGAAGTGCAGCGGCAGAATATTTTTCCTACTAGGTGCTACGTCAAAGACAAGGTATGTAGTATGATTGTTGATGGAGGAAGTTGTACTAATATTGCAAGTACAACCTTGGTGGAGAAATTAGAACTGCCCATATTGAAATATCCTAGGCCGTACAAGTTACAATGGCTGAATGATAGTGGCGAGATAAAGGTGAATAAGTAGGTTTTGGTTTCATTCCGCATCGAAAAATATGAAGATAAAGTTTAGTGTGAGGTAGTTACGATGCAAGCTGGACATTTGCTATTAGGCCGACCGTGGCAATTCGATCGGAAAGTTAAACGTGATAGTTTCACCAACAAATACTCGTTCGTGCTTAACCAAAAACCCATCACTCTTGTGCCAACGACACTGAAATAGGTTTATGAAGATCAAGTGAGGTTGCAAAAAGAGAGTGATCAAAAGAAAGAGAGTGAGTAAAAGAAAAAGAGTGAAAATTAGAGAGTGGCCGAGCAAAATTAGAGAGAAAAAAAAAATCAAAATTCAGCCATTGAGAGAAAATTAGAGAGAAAACAAAAGAATTTCTATGCAAAAGTGAGTAAGATTAAGTGAGCAATGTTTTCAAATCAGCCGATGATTGTACTTTTATACAAAGAGGCATTTTTAAACACTAACGAACTTGACCCTGCTTTGCCCAGTTCTTTTGTTTCTCTTTTGCAGGAATTTGAGGATGTTTTTCCCGAGGAAACACCACATGGATTACCTCCAATTCGAGGGATTGAACATGAAATTGATTTTGTTCCCGGTGCGACAATTCCAAACCGACCAGCTGGGATGAACAATCCCGAGGAGACAAAGGAGCTTCAACAGCAGGTAAGTGAGTTGTTGGAGAAGGTGTACATGAGAGAGAGCATGAGTCCATGCGCCGTTCTGGTTTTACTTGTACCTAAGAAGGATGGGACGTGGAGAATGTTCGTTGATTGCCGAGCCATCAACAACATAACGGTAAAATATCATCATCCTATTCCTCGCTTAGATGACATGTTAAATGAGTTGCATGGTTCTTATGTATTCTCTAAGATTGTTTTAAAGAGTGGTTATCATCAGATTAGAATGAAAGACGGAGATGAATGGAAAACTGCCTTTAAAACAAAATATAGTTTGTATGAATGGTTAGTTATGCCTTTTTGGTTGACTAATGCACCAAGCACTTTTACGAAACATATGAATTATGTTTTGTGTGCATTTATAAACAGGTTTGTTGTTGTCTATTTTGATGATATACTCATTTATAGCAAAAACTTGGATGATTATGCCGTACATTTGAAATCGGTTTTAGATGTGCTTAGGAAAGGAAAGTTATTTGCTAACCTGAAGAAACTTTTTGCACCGATAAGTTTGTATTTCTGGGATTTGTTGTCAGTGCACAAAGTATATAGGTTGACGAAGAGAAGGTACGTGCAATACAAGAGTGGCCGAGTCACACAAGTGTATGCAATGTTTGTAGTTTTAATGGACTTGCTAGTTTTTACGGCGGTTTGTGAAGGACTTTAGTAGCATAGCCGCATCACTTACCTAAGTGATCAAGAAGAATGTTGGATTTAGATGGGGAGAAAAACAAGAGAAGGCGTTTCAGCTAATCAACGAGAAGCTAACCAACGCTCTCTTATTGTCTTTACTTAACTTTTCTAAAACGTTTGAGATTGAATGTGATGCTTCAGGTATTGGCATAGGTGCAGTTCTTATGCAGGAGGGATGACCAATTACTTACTTCAGCAAGAAATTAAGCGGGACAGTCTTAAACTATCCGACTTATGACAAGGAGTTGTATACATTGGTTCGAGCTTTGGAGACATGGCAGCACTACCTATGGCCTAAGGAGTTCGTTATTCACACTGATCATGAGTGCTTGAAATACTTGAAGGGCCAACACAAGCTAAATAAAAGGCATGCTTGTTGGGTAGAGTTCATTGAGAAATTTCCATATGTCATCCGGTATAAGCAAGGTAAGGAGAATACGGTCGTCGATGCGCTTTCTCGCAGGTATGCATTACTCTCTACACTTGATGCAAAATTGCCAAGTTTTGAATACATTAAAAGTTTATACATTGATGAGTAGCAGGCTTGTGAGAAAAATGCTTGTGCTAAGTTTTTTAGATATGATAGATTTTTGTTTCGAGAAAATAAGTTATGTGTGCCTAACTGTTCTTTGAGGGATTTGTTAGTGTATGAATCCCATGGAGGGGATTAATGGGATATTTTGGAGTTGTTAAGAGCTTAGCTATTTTGCAGGAACACTTCTATTGGCCACATATGAAACGAGATGTTGAGCGGTTTTGTGGCAGATGTGTCACATGTAGGCAAGCTAAATCTAGAGTGCAGCCCAATGGTTTATATACTCCTTTGCCCATTCCTAGTGAGCCTTGCATTGATATTTCAATGGACTTTGTGTTAGGATTACCTAGGACTAAACGTGGAAGAGATTCGATTTTTGTGGTTGTGAATAGATGATGCAAATAATGGCATGACCACAAAGGATTCGGTTCAAGTTCCAACTTGACCGCTTACAAGAGTACGAGAAAAGAATTTCAAAGATGCACTAAATGACTGATTCAATAGGTTTAGGCTCAAGCAAATTCGTGGAGGCCCATTGAGAATGGTTCGCGTGCTCAACAAAGACGCATCAACATGATTCAACTATTAGAAGAATCCGGTCAAAACTGATTATTTCCTTTCTTATTGTGGGCGTGTGATCAGCCAAATTAATAGCTGATTGTTTTCTTTTGTTTCGTTTCTATTTCTGATTGTTTCCTTTTTTTTATTTTGGGGGTTTCCTTATATTTTGTTTCTATTTCTGGAACTTTCCTTGTAGGAACTTTCCTTGTATTTTTTTAGCCTATAAATAGGCGTCTAATGGAATAGAAGGGAGATCATAGTTTACGGATAATTGGTGAGTTGTATTCTCTTTGGTTCTTTGAAGGACTATTCGAACTTATCGGAATTCTTCTGTGGTGTTCATCATCGACTTATCAAACGGATTTCCACTACCGTTTGTGGCGTCTTCTTTATACCAAGGTTCTTGTTTCGCATTAAACAACGGGTTGAGGTCAATTATACCGAGGTTCTTATTTTTGTTAAAGCAACGGGTCGAGATCTCCTAACCAAACCTGATCGTGGACGTTCTTGGATTTTCCTTTTATTTTACGGGTCTCATTATTCTTGACGAGGTTCACATCATTTGGTATCAGCGATTCTTGATGAAAATTCCAGTATCTCAAGGAAGAAACGACCCCGAGGCTTATCTTGAGTGGGAGAAAAAGGTGGAGTTAGTGTTCGATTTTCACAACTATTATGAGATGAAGAAGGTAAAATTGCTGCCATTGAGTTTTCTGACTATGCTATTATGTGGTGGGATCAGTTAGTGTTGAATAGGCGGCGAAATAGGGAACGACCGGTAGAGACGTGGGAAGAAATGAAAATAGTGATGAGGAAGCAGTTTGTTCCCAGCCATTACCACCGGGAGTTGTACAATAAATTACAAACGTTCCGACAAGGTAACCGGAGTGTGGAGGATTATCATCAAAAGATAGAGATTGCTCTGATCCGGGTTAATATCGAAGAAAACCAAGAGGCTACTATGGTTAGGTTCTTGAATGGCTTGAATCATGAAATTTATGATAGGGTGGAGATGCAACATTATGTGGAATTAGAGGATATGGTGCACATAGCCATCAAGATGGACCAACAACTCAAGAGAAGGGGTGGTACAAGTGCATCCCATAATTCGGATTTTTCGCCATGGAAACCGAGTCATGTGAAGAAAGAGGAGAAACCAGCTGCAAAATCTAAATTCGAGCCAAAACAAGAGACAACCAACCATGGCACTTAAGGTAAATTTGACCCTTCTACTTCTCAAAATCGTGAGATTAAGTATTTTAAATATCAAGGCAGGATAGCAAGTCAATGCCTGAACAAAAGAGTCATGGTGATAAGGGGTAATGGAGAGATCGAAACCAACGACGAGTCCGATACCGGCTCTATGCCACCATTGGAGGACGTGGATGATGAAGAATATGTGGTCCAAGGTGAATTGTTGGTGTCAAGAAGACTTCTAAGTTTGCAAGCAAAAGAAGTTGAAGAAGTGCAGCGGGAGAACATCTTTCATACTAGGCGCTACGTCAAAGACAAGGTATGCAGTATGATTGTTGATGGAGGAAGTTGTACTAATATTGCAAGCACAACCTTAGTGGAGAAATTAGGACTGTCCATACTGAAACATTCTAGGCCGTACAAGTTATAATGGCTGAATGATATTGGCGAGGTAAAAGTGAATAAGCAGGTTTTGGTTTCATTCCGCATCAGAAAATATGAAGATGAAGTTTTGTGTGATGTAGTTCCGATGCAAGCTGGACATTTGCTATTAGGCTGACCGTGGCAATTCGACCAGAGAGTTAAGCATGATGGTTTCACCAACAAATACTCATTTGTGCTCAACCAAAAACCCATCACTCTTATGCTGATGACACCGAAACAGGTTTATGAAAATCAAGTGAGGATGCAAAAAGAGAGTGATCAAAAGAAAGAGAGTAAGTAAAAGAAAAGGAGTGAAAATCGAAGAGTGGCCGAACAAAATGAGAGAGAAAAAGAAAAACAAAATTTAGCCATTGAGAGAAAATCAGAGAGAAAACAAAAGAATTTCTATGCAAAAAGTGAGTGAGATTAAGCGAGTAATGTTTTCAAATCAGTCGATGATTGTACTTTTGTACAAGGAGGCATTTTTAAATACTAACGAACTTGACCCTGCTTTGCCCAGTTCTGTTGTTTCTCTTTTGCAGGAATTTGAGGATGTCTTTCCCGA
Organism: Dracaena cambodiana; assembly: GCA_036321105.1. Lineage (NCBI taxonomy): Eukaryota > Viridiplantae > Streptophyta > Magnoliopsida > Asparagales > Asparagaceae > Dracaena > Dracaena cambodiana. The sequence continues at coordinate 27,094,864 of JAYEPQ010000009.1, read as the reverse complement.
GGAAACACCATATGGACTGCGACTAATTTGAGGGATTGAACATCAAATTGATTTTGTTCCCGATGTGACAATTCAAAACCGACCAGCCTATAGGAGCAATCCCGAGGAGACAAAGGAGCTTCAACAGTAGGTAAGTGAGTTGTTGGAGAAGGAGTACGTGAGGGAGAGCATGAGTCCGTGCGCCGTTCTGGTTTTACTTGTACCTAAGAAGGATGGGACGTGGAGAATGTGCGTTGATTGCCGAGCCATCAACAACATAACAGTAAAGTATCATCATCCTATTCCTCGCTTAGATGATATGTTAGATGAGTTGCACGGTTCTTGTGTGTTCTCTAAGATTGATTTAAAGAGTAGTTATCATCATATTAGAATTAAAGAAGGAGATGAATGGAAAACTGCCTTTAAAACAAAATATGGTTTATGTGAATGGTTAGTTATGCCTTTTGGGTTGACTAATGCACCAAACACTTTTATGAGACTTATGAATCATATTTTGTGTGCATTTATAGGTAGGTTTGTTGTTGTCTATTTCGATGATATACTCATTTATAGCAAAAACTTGGATGATCATGCCGTACATTTGAAATCGGTTTTAGATGTGCTTAGTAAAGAAAAGTTATTTGCTAACCTGAAGAAGTGTACTTTTTGCACCGATAAGATTGTATTTCTGGAATTTGTTGTTAGTGCACAGGGTATACAGGTTGATGAAGAGAAGGTACGTGCAATCCAAGAGTGGCCAAGTCCCATAGTGTAAGCAGTATTCGTAGTTTTCATGGACTTGCTAGTATTTACCAGCGGTTTGTGAAGGATTTTAGTAGCATAGTCGCACCACTTACCGAAGTGATCAAGAAGAACGTCAAATTTAGATGGGGAGAAGAAAAAGAGAAGGCGTTTTAGCTAATCAAGGAGAAGCTAACCAACTTCCCCTCATTGTCTTTACCTAACTTTTCTAAAACGTTTGAGATTGAATGTGATGCTTCAGGTATTGGCATAGGCACAGTTCTTATGCAGGTGGGACGACCAATTGCTTATTTCAGATAGAAATTAAGCGGGGCAGCCTTAAACTATCTGACTTATGACAAGGAGTTTATGCATTGGTTTGAGCTTTGGAGACATGGCAGCACTACCTATGGCCTAAGGAGTTCGTTATTCACACTGATCATTATTCCTTGAAACAATTGACGGGCCAAGACAAGCTAAATAAAGGGCATGCTCGTTAGGTAGAGTTCATTGAGACATTTTAATATGTCACCTGGTATAAGCAAGGTAAGGAGAATGTGGTCGCCGATGCACTTTCTCGCAGGTATGCATTACTCTTTACACTTGATGCAAAATTGCTTGGTTTTGAACACATTAAAAAAATTATACATTGATGACCACAAATTTTGTAAAGAGTACCAGACTTGTGAGAAAAATGCTTGTGCTAAGTTATTTAGACATTATGGGTTCTTGTTTCGAGAAAATAAGTTATGTATGCCTAACTGTTCTTTGAGGGATTTGTTAGTGCAGGAATCCCATGGAGGGGGATTAATATGACATTTTGGAGTTGAAAAGATCTTAGCTGTTTTGCAGGAACACTTCTATTGGCCACACATGAAACGAGATGTTGAGTGGATTTGTGGCGGATGTATCACATGTAGGCAAGCTAAATCCAGAGTGCAGTCCAACGGCTTGTATACTCCTTTACCCATTCCTAGTGAGCCTTGGATTGATATTTCAATGGACTTTGTGTTAGGATTACCTAGGACTAAACGTGGAAGAGATTCGATTTTTGTGGTTGTGGATAGATTTTCTAAGATGGCTCATTTTATTCCATGTCGCAAAACGGATGATACTTCGCATGTTGCTGATTTGTTCTTTAGGGAGATTGTGAGATTACATGGCATGCCTAGAACCATTGTTTCAGATAGAGATGCTAAGTTCTTGAGCTACTTTTGGAAGACTTTGTAGTGTAAGTTAGGTACCAAGTTTTTATTTTCTACTACTTGTCACCCACAAACTGATGGTCAAACCGAAATAGTAAATAGGAATTTGTCTACTTTATTGAGGGCAATAATTAAAAAGAACATCAAAACATGGGAAGAGTGTTTACGACGTGTTGAGTTTGCTTATAATAGATCTATTCATTCTGCTACTAAATTCTCACCATTTGAAATTGTTTATGGGTTTCCTTTGACTCCATTGGATTTATCTCCTTACCTGTTTCTGAGCGTGTAAATTTGGATGGAAAGAAAAAGACTGATTTTGTTAAGCAGATACATGAGAAGGCAAGGCTCAATATTGAGAGAAGAACGGAGCAGTATGCAAAACAAGCCAACATGGGGCATCACAATCTTATTTTTGAACCCGGTGATTGGGTGTGATTGCATATGAGAACAAAGAGATTTCCGGTGCAAAGACGTTCCAAACTGCTTGCAAGAGGGGATGGTCCTTTCCAAGTTCTAGAGCGCATCAATGATAACGCTTACAAGTTAGATTTGCCCGGTGAGTACAATGCTAGTGCTACTTTCAATGTTACTGATTTGAGTCCTTTTAATGTAGATGATGATTTGAGGGCAAATCGTTTTCAAGAGGAGGGGAATGATGCAAATAATGGCATGACCACAAAGGATCCGGTTCAAGTTCCAACTGGGCCGGTTACAAGGGCACGAGAAAAGAAGTTCAAAGATGCACCTAATGGGCTGATTGAAGAGGTTTGGGCTCAAGCAAATTCGTGGAGGCCCATTGAGAATGGTTCATGCGTTCAACAAAAACGCATCAACATGATTCAACAATTAGAAGAATCCGGTCAAAACTGATTGTTTCGTTTCCTATTGTGGGCGTGTAATCAGCCAAATTAAGGGCTGATTGTTTCCTTTTGTTTCATTTCTATTTCTGATTGTTTTCTTTTTTTTATTTTGGGCATTTCCTTTTGTTTTGTTTCTATTTCTGGAACTTTCCTTGTATTTTTTTAGCCTATAAATAGGTGTTTAATGTAATAGAAGGGAGATCATAATTTATAGATAATTGGTGAGTTTTATTCTCTCTGGTTATTTGAAGGACTATTCGAACTTATCGGAATTCTTCCGTGGCGTTCATCATAGACTTATCAAACGGATTTCCATGACTGTTTGTGGCGTCTTCCGTATACCAAGATTCTTGTTTTGCATTAAAAAACGGGTTGAGGTCAATTATACCGTGATTCTTGATTTTGTTGAAACAATGGGTCGAGGTCTCCCAACCAAACCTAATCGTGGACGTTCTTAGATTTTCCTTTTGTTTTACGGATCTCGTTATTCTTGACGAGCTTTGCATCAATAGATTTTCTAAGATGGCACACTTTATTCCATATCACAAAACGGATGATATTTCGCATGTTGCTGATTTGTTTTTTTAGGGAGATTGTGTGATTGCATGGCATGCCTAGAACCATTATTTCGGATAGAGATGCTAAGTTTTATAGCTACTTTTGGAAGACTCTGTGTTGCAAGCTAGGTACCAAGCTTTTGTTTTCTACTACTTGTCACCCACAAACTGATGGTCAAACCGAAGTAGTAAATATGACTTTGTCTACTTTATTGAGGGCAATAATTAAAAAGAACATCAAAACATGGGAAGAATGTTTACCACAAGTTGAGTTTGCTTATAATAGGTCTATTCATTCTGCTACTAAATTCTCACCGTTTGAAATTGTTTATGGGTTTAATCCTTTGACTCCATTAGATTTATCTCCATTATCTATTTCTGAGCATGTTAGTTTGGATGGAAAGAAAAAGGCTGATTTTTTTAAGCAGATATATGAGAAGGCAAGGCTCAACATTGAGAGAAGAATGGAGCAGTATGCATAATAAGCCAACAAGGCGCATCACAAGCTTATTTTTGAATCCGAAGATTGGGTTTGGTTGCATATGAGAAAAGAGAGATTTCCGGCGCAAAGACGTTCCAAACTGCTTCCAAGAGGAGATGGTCCTTTCCAAGCTCTAGAGCGCATCAATGACAACGCTTACATGCTAGATTTGCCCGGTGAGTATAATATTAGTGCTAGTTTCAATATTACTGATTTTAGTCCTTTTGATGTAGGTGATTATTTGAGGGCAAATCCTTTTCAAGAAGAGAGAAACGATGCAAATAATGACATGACTACAAAGGAGGCAGTTCAAGATCCAACTGGCCGGTTACAAGAGCACGAGAAAAGAACTTCAAACATGCACTTAATGGGCTGATTCAAGAGATTTAGGCTCAAGCAAATTTGTGGAGGCCCATTGAGAAAGGTTAACATGTTCAACAAAAATGCATCAACATAATTCAACTATTAGAAGAATTCAGCCAAATTAAGGGCTGATTGTTTCCTTTTATTTCGTTTCTATTTTTTATTGTTTCTTTTTTCTATTATGGGCGTGTGATCAGCCAAATTAAGGGGCTAATTGCTTCCTTTTGTTTTGTTTCTATTTCTTAAACTTTTCTTGTATTTTTTTAGCCTGTTAATAGGCGTCTAATGGAATAGAAGGGAAGATAGTTTTCTGGAAATTGGTGAGTTTTATTCTCTTTGGTTCTTTGAAGGACTATTCGAACTTATCGGAATTGTTCCGTGGCGTTATCATTGACTTATCTAATGGATTTCCACGACCGTTTATGTCGTCTTCCTTATACCAAGGTTCTTGTTTCGCATTAAATAACGGGTTGAGGTCAATTATATCGAGGTTCTTGTTTTTATTGAAGCAACGGATCGAGATCTCCCAACCAAACCCGATCTTGGACGTTCTTAAATTTTCCATTTGTTTTACGAGTCTCGTTATTCTTGACGAGTTTCGCATCATAGATGCTCCATGACAAAGAGAGAGGTATGGTCGCACGAGCAAAGGCATTCGACGTAAACTCGGGTAGAGAAAGAAGTGCTTCGATACGGCGATCCGCTCACTTTTCCTTGCCCACATTTGGACTGCTTGCTTCCCCTTTTTGATAGAATCCTCTTCAGTAACGTTCCCTTCGTCAATGGCACTCTCTTATTCAACCGATTCATGCACTTCTCTTTACTTACGAACGTTGGCCTTCCAATACCAAAGAGATAGGGGATTGAAAAGCCTTCCATTTCAATAATATCGACAATTCAGATGTAGGCTAGGCATACCAGCAGGCATAGGCACCACTACGAAATCTAGGGCATTCATCCAAAGCGAGTCAGTCCTTTTGAGCAATTGAGGAGAGCTAGTATCTCAATCCAGTATCCCTCCGACCTATTTCAGGAAATACAGGACTACTACCCTGCGTTATTCCCAGCCAAAAACGCTATCGGGATTCATCCTCGCATTCAACATAGGTACCAAAAGTCCGGGGCTCCCAGACAGAAGACTGAACCAAGCACATGGTAAGTCAGACAGGCTAGTGATAAAGACTATTGCAGGAGATGGCGCAGAACATAAGTCTTGTCTATTGGGGAGTGGGAAGCCCGTCAGAATGAGGAAGCATGCACACGTAGATTGGAAATGTAACATCCTTCGGGAGATCAGTCTTAATATAATCGCTTGAATGACCTTCCTCTAGCAGTTGCAATATTTGCGAAGGATTCAACAGCTTGCCTACTCCTAGCCTTGTCTATCAATACCATAGCTTCGGACAAGCTATGTGGTTATACACTAAATGGCTCCTAAAGCGAAGCAGTTGCTAGAATAAAACAAAAGAAAAGCCATGGAAGAGGATACGTGACGGTATCACATTAGCGCGACTGGACCAGTGTATGACTCCGTTGGTTAGTAGACTAGAGGAAAGAAGCTGGTAAGAATGTCTATAGATAGAGGCTTTAGATCGAGGTGATTATTACCGATGCTTTTCCTTGGTGACCCTCCTTTTGAAAGGAGCTTCGTTTGCTTCCAACGCCGGGTTGACTATCGTTCGACTATCGCTGATCCTAAATTTCATTTCCTAAATTACTAGCAAGAGCTAAGAAAGTACGAGATTGGTTATCTACGAAATTCGAAAGAATGGTTTGTTGTTCTAAAACCAGCTAGTTCGCAGTTTTATAGATGACGGCGGGTGATACACCGCCCAATTGGGCTTATGCTTGCTTGGTATCTTCGGGAAGATAGCAAACCATAATCATATATGCAATTCATTTTTCTCTTTCTCTTTTTGTGTGGAAGTGAAGATAGACCTGAAGAGAAAGTAAAGCCGTTTGAGAATCTTTTGTCAATAGACAGTGGGACCTCGCAACTCAAGCCTCATTTCACGAAGTTAGGCTTTGTCACCCACCATTAGTCATGTGATCTAAACAACACACAACTATAGAAAAGCAGAAAATGAAATCTCAAATGAAAAGGTAGTGAGAGTTTTGAAAAGGCATAGGTTGGCCTGAGTTCGTCGATCTGTATCCAGATTTTCACTTATCCCGTTCATCGACAGTGGCTTTCCATCTTCGTCTTCCAACTCTGGAGAGTGCCTTTAAGCTCGGCAACCTCTTTTGAGCCGTCAGTCTGCTGTGGCCACTGTCCAAAATATTCGTTTCCAGACGTATTCTGGCTCCGACTCTTTTTATGATGAATCATTCTCTGATGAAACAAAGCAGAAATCATCGTTTAATTGGGAAAACAATTCCGACGGTTTCACTTTGCTTTAAAGTCGACAAATCTCTGTCCTCTGAGGAACCTCATTCTCTAGTTACCTATTCTACAAACAAAAGATCTATTTCGATGATGAGAAGACAAAGATCCTAGAATCACAAGCCTTCTCTAGCACACCCACTCAAAAGACATTTTGATGAAATCTATGAGATTCACTCTATATTTCCAACGCAGGCTTACCTCTCCTCTTGCTTATTCGAGTGTGTAAAATCGGTCCACTCATGTGAAGTGTCATGAAGAAAAGCTAAAACTAAGAGGGAGAATTTCACTTCATGATCAAAGAATAATAGCAACTCTTCTACAGTTCCGAGAAAAAAGTTGACGTCAATCTCTGTAAGAGAAATGGCACAAGGAAAGGAAGTGAAAAAGAAACACGCTCGACCTTTGGGATAGTAAATTCCAATAAATGGAGAGTATGTGGCAAAGACAGTTCATTCACCTTCGGTCTTGCATAAGCAGCTGAACTGGACTAACTATCGGAAATCTGCCAAAGTACCTGAAAAATCTACAAAATAGCCTCGCCTTAATGCCATTTTGTAGAGTTTTTTCCATTCCAAAAGATCTACTACTCAAAGAATATTGAAAGAAAGAAAGGAGCTGGCGATGTTTCTAATGCAATAGGTTTGGTTAGAGCAAATCCCAAAATGGTATAACCAAATAATTGCTTAGCTAATATGGAATTTCGCGCCATGAAATAAATCAAGGAACTAAAGACGTTTCCAATACCGACAGCTGCTCCCGCTAAAGAAATTGTCGCTGCTCCGAATCCTAATATTTTGCACCCCCTAACATATTTCTAATATGATCCCATTTGCTCGCCACGCTTTTCCTTCGCTGCTCTATCGTCAGATTCTTCGTCGATTCCTCATAATAGCGCGCGTCGAGACAAGTAATGCGGCAGCGCTTTAAGAGATTCGTCAGCACCCTCCCTCATGCTCTCAAAGAAACCTTCTATTTAGAATAAAATAAAATAAATAAAATCGGAGAAGCTTTTGGCATCATCGATAAGACAAAGCGCTTTCTTTTTAAGAGGCATATGGTTCTATCTTTCTTTCTTTCGTTAACCCACCCTTTTCTAAGGAGGATTTTAGTAATTCGGGATCTATACTACTTGGAATGGCTCTCTCATATTGAGAAATTTTGTCTAGTGGCATTCAATCATAGAAGCCCTTAACTACTACATAAATCACTACAATTTGTTTTTCAATGGGAAGTGGTAGATATTGTGATTGTTTGGGTAGTTCTGTAAGTCTTTACACCTCTCTCTGGTAATGCCTGAGTCGTTGCATCAAGGTCTGAGCCAAATTGAACGAAGGCAGCCACTTTGTGGTATTGTGCCAATTCCAGTTTTGAACTATCGCAGACTTGTTTCATAGCTTTCAACTGAGCGCAGACCTGACATTACTGACAGATAAGCCAACGTTAATTGCAGGTGTAATTCCGCAATAAAAGAGCTCTGTTTCTGAACAGATTTGTCCATCTGTAATGGGGATCACATTGGTGGGGATATAGGTCGATACGTCTCCAGTTTGTGTTTCAATGACGGGTAACACAGTCGAGCTACCTATACCTATCTGGTCCGATCATTTAGCTGCTCTTTCTAAGAGACGAGAATGTAATAGAAAACATTCTCGGAGAAAGCCTCACGGCCTGGTCGTAGGCGTAATAATAATGACATTTGTCGATATGCCACCGCCTGTTTACTAAGATCATCATATAATATAAATGCGTGCATTCCATTATCGGGAAAATATTCCCCCATTGCACACTTGGAATATGGGGCCAGAAATTACAGAAGAGCAGGATTCGAAGCAATGGCAGCTATAAGAATGGAATATTCCAAAGCATTCGCTTCTGAAAGAATTTGAACTAATTGTGCCACAGTTAATCGTTTCCATCCAATCGCTACATAAACACAATACAATGTCTCACTCTCAGAGATTCCCCTTTCGTTCTTGGCTTTTAGTTTAATATAGTATCGATAGCTATAACTGTTTTTTCAGGTTGTCTATCCTCGATTATAAGTTCTCGTTGTCCACGGCTTATAGGAACCAGGCTATCTACTACTTTTAACCCTGTTTGCATGGATTTGTGCACAGATTTATGTTCAATAATCCCTGGGGCCTTCACTTCGACACATCTTCATTCGTGATTGCTTTGAGCCTCTTTTCCATCAATAGGTACTCCCAACGCGTCGATCACACTGCCTAACTTGGCCTTTCCTTCGGGCAATAGGTCCAGTGCGCTTGACAAGATCTCCTTCTATAATAGTGGTATCACTACCAAAGACAACAATACCTACATTCTCATTCTCAAGATTCAAGGTTATTCAAATTTGACCATTTCTCTAGCTTGAATCTCGTTCAATCCATAAATAAGTGCAATCCCATCTCCACTGAGACCACTCGGCCGATCTCATCCACTTGAAAATTAGTTTAAAAGTTGGTCATTCGGCTTGCTAATAGAGTCGTTAGTTCCGCAACTCTGGGAGAGAATTCCATACGTCGAAGAAAGAAATTGAGAGAGTTGACGGAGGAAATCTGTTTTAAAAAACAAATAGAATAAAAGATCCCACGCAGTCGGAATGTCTTTCTTTTAGAATATAAAGAAAATCGCGAAAGCGACGAAGCTGACGACCTGAAGAGCCTGAAAGCACAGGTCTCTCTACGAAATTTCACAGATGCGAGAGGAGAGAAGGTTGAACCGCTTATGATGTGATGGTAGGGGACCTACCTACACCCTATAGCAGCTGAGACTCCATTCCTGAACCATTGGTTTGCACCTTAATGAGCTGACAAAGGAAAGCAAAAAAGGCAGGCTATGAATCATGCGAAAACTAGAGACTGCGTACGAAATCCATCGAGTCACCTTTGATGGGACCATTTGCTTTCATGTAGTCTATTTGTAAAGTCAACAGAATGAGAAAGCTACCATCAGCGCTGCCTTCGAAAGTGACTATGATCATGATTATACTACGTCAATTCCAGTAGTCGGCCCCTCCATCAATGAAACTGGAGGAAAGAATGAAGTTCAGTGGCTCTCCGCAGTCAACCCGGCCATATCCCGCACCCCTGTTCGACCTCGTAGGGCTTAAGGAAAAATAGTCTGGAGGTTCATTGCCCCCTTTCGACGAATCAGTCAGCTGCACCATATCAATAATGGTTCGGGTGAGGCGGGAAAGAAAGAGGTCATAACTATTGGGAACTCAAGGCTAGCCCTCCACGTCAGTAGGGCTTATACCTTCTTCATTATGAAGGCTATGGTGACGACATGGAAAAAGCCGCCTACCTACCTTTTAGGGCAGGCTACTAAACCCGATCTGATGCAAATAATGGCATGATTACAAAGGAGCCAGTTCAAGTTCCAACTGGGCCGGTTACAAGAGCACGAGAAAAGAAGTTTAAAGATGCACTTAATGGGCAGATTCAAGAGGTTTGGGCTCAAGCAAATTCGTGGAGGCCCATTGAGGATGGTTCACGTGTTCAACAAAGATGCATCAACATGATTCAACTACTAGAAGAATCCGATCAAAACTGATTGTTTCCTTTTGTTTTATTTCTAGAACTTTCCTTATATTGATTAGCCCAATTAAGGGGCTGATTGTTTGCATTTGTTTTGTTCCTATTTTTAGAACTTAACTTGTATTGATCAGCCAAATTAAGGGTCTGATTGTTTCCTTTTGTTTTGTTTCTATTTCTTAAATTTTCTTTATAGGAACTTTTCATGTATTTTTTAGCCTATAAATAGGCATCTAATGAAATAAAAGAGATACAGTTTACAGATAATTGATGAGTTTATTCTCTTTAGTTCTTTGAAGAACTATTTGATCTTATTGGAATTCTTCCATGGCGTTCATCATCGACTTATCAAACGGCTTCCCACTACCGTTTGTGGCATCTTCCTTATACCAAGGTTCTTGCTTCGCATTAAACGAAGGGTTGAGGTCAATTATACTGAGGTTCTTGTTTTTTTTTGTTAAAGCAACGGGTCGAGGTCTCCCATTCAAACCTGATCGAGGACGTTCTTGGATCCTCCTTTTGTTCTACGGGTCTCGTTATTCTTGACGGGGTTCGCATCATTTGGTATCAGAGCAAAAGATTTCTCGTCTCAGGTTTGCCTATCCCATTTAAATTAAGTTTTCTTTTCTTATCTAGCCGAATTTCTTTCTTTTACCCCATTCAAAATCTTGTTCTGTTATTGAGAAAGAAAGAATCTGAAAAAAAAAGGGGTCCGAAAAAAAAAGATCCGAAAAAATCCAAAAAGAAAAAAATGAAAAAAAAGGGGTCTGAAAAAAAAGGGTAAAAAAAAGATAGTAAAAAGATTCTTTTTTTTCGTTTGTTTCCAATAAGCCCGAAAATCACCTCACCCTAAAGACCAAAAAAAATTTTGTGGAAATTTTACTGAATTTGTGCTTTGAAAATCTAATCACCCATATCCCTTGTTTTCTTACCTTTTGAACCTGAATTTTCTTGGTGAGTTCTTGGCGAATTGTTTCTGGAATTTTGAATATTGTTCGAATAGTTTCAAAAGAACTGAAAGAGGATTATTGAGTAGAAAAAGGCAAGAGTGGTGAGCATATTAGAGTGTAAAAACCGATTATACTAAGAATGAAACACGTGAGGGAGTGTGTGAGATCTTTTTCCTTTTTTTTAACTTTGATTTGCAGCAATCATGTCTCACAACAGTGAAAAGAGCATCGCCCGAAGGTGCTACAGGGATGGCTGACCCAAAGTTGCTCATGGAGGCCATGATGAGTGAGATAAGGTGTGTGATGAGGTTAGAATTAGAGCAAGTACATGAGCGGATTGATCGGATAGAGAATACACATTTGGAGCAGCCACAAAACACTCATGAGGTGTATAGGAGGGAAAGAGTTCAACATCGGGGAGTGAGAGATGAAGATGGAGAGTATAATGGGGCTGGTTTGAAGAAGAAGAAGATCGGGGTTTAGTTGTTGGTAATAGGAGATATGGAGGGCGGTTTAGAGAAAATAAAAATCGGGAAGATAACAACTTGGGTAGTATTAAGATGAAGATTCCAGCGTTTCAAGGAGAAAACGACCCCGAGGCTTATCTTGAGTGGGAGAAAAAGGTGGCGTTAGTGTTCGATTGCCACAACTACTCTGAGATGAAGAAGGTAAAACTTGCTGCCATTGAGTTTTCTGACTATGCTATTGTGTGGTGGGATCAGATAGTGTTGAACAGGCGGTGAAATAGGGAACGACCAGTAGAGCATGGGAAGAGATGAAAATAGTGATGAGGAAGCGGTTTGTGCCTAGCCATTACCACTGAGAGTTGTACAATAAATTGCAAACGCTCCAACAAGGTAACTGGAGTGTGGAGGATTATCATCAAGAGATGGAGATTGCTATGATCCGGGCTAATATCGAAGAAGACCGAGAGGCTACTATGGCTAGGTTCTTGAATGGCTTGAATCAAGAAATTCATGATAGGATAGAGATGCAGCATTATGTGGAATTAGAGGATATGGTGCACATGGCCATCAAGGTGGAGCAACAACTCAAGAGGAGGGGTGGTACACGTGCATATCATAATTTGGATTTTTCCCCATAGAAACTGAGTCATGTGAAGAAAGAGGAGAAACCAGCTGCAAAACCTAAATTCGAGCCAAAACAAGAGACAACCAATCATGGCACTCAAGGTAAATCTGACCTTTTCACTTCTCGAAATCGTGACATTAAGTGTTTTAAATGTCAAGGCAGGGGTCACATAGCAAGTCAATGCCCGAACAGAAGAGTCATGGTGATAAGAGGTAATGGAGAGATTGAAACCGACGACGAGTCCGATACCGACTCTATGCCACCATTGGAGGACGTGGATGAAGAAGAATATGCGGTTAAAGGTGAATTGTTGGTGTCAAGAAGATTTCTAAGCTTGCAAGCAAAAGAAATTAAAGAACTGCAGCAGGAGAACATCTTTCATACTAGGTGCTATGTCAAAGACAAGGTATGTAGTATGATTGCTGATGGAGGAAGTTGAACTAATGTTGCAAGCACAACCTTGGTGGAGAAATTAGAACTGCCCACACTGAAACATCCTAGGCCATACAAGTTACAGTGGCTGAATGATAGTGGTGAGGTAAAGGTGAATAAGCAGGTTTTGGTTTTATTCCGCATCGAAAAATATGATGATGAAGTTTACTGTGATGTAATTCCGATGCCAACTGGACATTTGCTATTAGGCTGACCGTGGCAATTCGATCGAAAAGTTAAACATGATGGCTTCACCAACAAATACTCGCTCGTGCTCAATCAAAAACCCATCACTCTTGTGCCAATGACACCGAAACAGGTTTATGAAGATCAAGTGAGGTTGCAAAAAGAGAGTGATCAAAAGAAAGAGAGTGAGCAAAAGAAAAAGAGTGAAAATCTGAGAGTGGCCGAGCAAAATGAGAGAGAAAAAGAAAATCAAAATTCTGCCATTGAGAGAAAATCAGAGAGAAAATAAAACAATTTCTATGCAAAAGTGAGTGAGATTAAGCGAGTAATGTTTTCAAATCAGCCAATAATTGTACTTTTGTACAAAGAGGCATTTTTAAACATTAACAAACTTGACCCTGCTTTGCCCAGTTCTGTTGTTTCTCTTTTGCAGGAATTTGAGGATGTCTTTCCCGAGGAAACACTACATGTATTACCACCAATTCGAGGGATTGAACATCAAATTGATTTTGTTCCTGGTGCGACAATTCCAAACCGACCAGCCTATAGGAGCAATCCCGAGGGGACAGAGGAGCTTCAAAGGCAGGTAAGTGAGTTGTTGGAAAAGGGATACGTGAGGGAGATCATGAGTCCGTGCGCCGTTCCGGTTTTACTTGTACCTAAGAAGGATGGGACGTGGAGAAAGTGCGTTGATGGCCGAGCCATCAATAACATAACGGTAAAATATCGTCATCCTATTCCTCGCTTAGATGACATGTTAGATGAGTTGCATGGCTCTTGTGTGTTCTCTAAGATTGATTTAAAGAGTGGTTATCATCAGATTAGAATGAAAGAAGGAGATGAATGGAAAACTGCCTTTAAAACAAAATATGGTTTGTATGAATGGTTAGTTATGCCTTTTGGGTTGACTAATGCACCAAGCACTTTTATGAGACTTATGAATCATGTTTTGCGTGCATTTATAGGCAGGTTTGTTGTTGTCTATTTTGATGATATACTCATTCATAGCAAAAACTCTGATGATCATGCCGTACATTTGAAATCAGTTTTAGATGTGCTTAGGAAAGAAAAGTTATTTGATAACCTGAAAAAGTGTACTTTTTGCACCGATAAGCTTGGATTTCAGGGATTTGTTGTTAGTGCACAGGGTATACAGGTTGATGAAGAGAAAGTACGTGCAATCCAAGGGTGGTCGAGTCCCACAACTGTAAGCAATGTTCGTAGTTTTCATGGACTTGCTAGTTTTTACCGTCGGTTTGTGAAGGACTTTAGTAGCATGGCCGCACCACTTACCGAAGTGATCAAGAAGAACGTTGGATTTAGATGGGGAGAAGAACAAGAGAAGGCATTTCAGCTAATCAAAGAGAAGCTAACCAACGCCCCATTATTGTCTTACCTAACTTTTCCAAAACGTTTGAGATTAAATGTGATGCTTCAGGTATTGGCATAGGCGCAGTTCTTATGCAGGTGGGACGACCAATTGCTTACTTCAGCAAGAAATTAAGTGGGGCAGCCTTAAACTACCCGACTTATGACAAGGAGTTGTATGCATTGGTTCGAGCTTTGGAGACATAACAGCACTACCTATGGCCTAAGGAGTTTGTGATTCACACTGATCATGAGTCCTTGAAACACTTGAAGGGCCAACACAAGCTAAATAAAAGGCATGCTCGTTGGGTAGAGTTCATTGAGACATTTTCATGTGTCATCCGGTATAAACAAGGTAAGGAGAATGTGATAGTCGATGTACTTTCTCGCAGGTATGTATTACTACCTATACTTGATGCAAAATTACTTGGTTTTGAACACATTAAAAGTTTATATATTGATGACCACGAATTTTGTGAAGAGTACCAAGCTTGTGAGAAAAACGCTTGTGGTAAGTTCTTTAGACATGATGGGTTCTTATTTCGAGAAAATAAATTATGTGTGCCTAACTGTTCTTTGAGGGATTTGTTAGTGCAGAAATCCCATGGAGGGGGATTAATGGGACATTTTGGGGTTGCGAAGACCTTAGCTATTTTGCAGCAACACTTCTATTGGCCACACATGAAACGAGATGTTGAGCGAATTTGTGGCAGATGTGTCACATGTAGGCAAGCTAAATCCAGAGTGTAGCCCAACGGTTTATATACTCCTTTGCACCTTCCTAGTGAGCCTTGGATTGATATTTCAATGGACTTTGTGTTAGGATTACCTAGGACTAAACGTGGAAGAGATTCGATTTTTGTGGTTGTGGATAGATTTTCTAAGATGGCACACATTATTCCATGTCACAAAACGGATGATATTTCGCATGTTGCTGATTTGTTCTTTTAGGGAGATTGTGAGATTGTATGGCATGCCTAGAACTATTATTTCGGATAGAGATGCTAAGTTCTTGAGCTACTTTTGGAAGACTCTGTGGTGTAAGCTAGGTACCAAGCTTTTATTTTCTACTACTTGTCACCCACAAACTGATGGTCAAACCGAAGTAGTAAATAGGACTTTGTCTACTTTATTGAGGGCAATAATTAAAAAGAACATCAAAACATGGGAAGAGTGTTTACCACATGTTAAGTTTGTTTATAATAGGTCTATTCATTCTGCTACTAAATTCTCATCATTTGAAATTGTTTATGGGTTTAATTCTTTGACTCCATTCGATTTATCTCCATTACCTATTTCTGAGCATGTTAATTTGGATGGAAAGAAAAAGGCTGATTTTATTAAGCAGATACATGAGAAGGTAAGGCTCAACATTGAGAGAAGAACGGAGCAGTATGCAAAACAAGCCAACAGTGGGTGTCACAAGCTTATTTTTGAACCAGGAGATTGGGTGTGGTTGCATATGAGAACAGAGAGATTTCCGGTGCAAAGACGTTCCAAACTGCTTCCAAGAGGGGATGGTCCTTTCCATGTTCTAGAGCGCATCAATGACAGTACTTACAAGCTAGATTTGCCCAGTGAATACAATGTTAGTGCTACTTTCAATGTTACTGATTTGAGTCATTTTGATGTAGGTCATGATTTGAGGGCAAATCCTTTTTAAGAGGAGGGGAATGATGCAAATAATGGCATGACTACAAAGGAGCCAGTTCAAGTTCCAACTGGGCCGGTTACAAGAGTACGAGAAAAGAAGTTTAAAGATGCACTTAATGGGCAGATTCAAGAGGTTTGGGCTCAAGCAAATTCGTGGAGGCCCATTGAGGATGGTTCACGTATTCAACAAAGATGCATCAACATGATTCAACTATTAGAAGAATCCGGTCAAAACTGATTGTTTCCTTTTATTTTATTTTTAGAACTTTCCTTGTATTTATCTGCCAAATTAAGGGGCTAATTGTTTCCATTTGTTTTATTTCTATTTCTAGAACTTATCTTGTATTGATCAGCCAAATTAAGGGGCTGATTGTTTCCTTTTGTTTTGTTTTTATTTCTTAAACTTTCCTTGTAAGAACTTTTCTTGTATTTTTTTAGCTTATGAATAGGCGTCTAATAGAATAGAAGGGATACAGTTTATAGATAGGAGTTCTACGCTTGTGAACCATGACATTTCTCTTTTTTTCAAAAGTCTCTCCCTTACCTTATTCATTAGGGCCATTTCTGATGATTGAACCCTTCCTGAGCCAGTGAGAAAGCCCTACATTTAAGCCTTTCTTTAGAGTTCTAGCAAGCCCTTCTTTGACTAGGCATTTCTGCAAGTTGATTCTACACCCATTTCTGGGTTTTTTCTGCCACATCTCATTCCCGTAGTACCAGGTCTTTACCACGTAATCAAAGGCATTAAAAGTCTTTGAAGTGGAATATTTTTTATGTGCAGTGATGCGAACCCCGTCAAGAATAACGAGACCCGTAGAAGAAAAGGAGAAAATCCAAGAACGTTCTCGATCAGGTTTGGATGGGAGACCACGACCCGTTGCTTCAACAAAAATAAGAACCTCGGTATAATTGACCTCAACCCGTTGTTTAATGCGAAGCAAGAACCCTGGTATAAGGAAGACGCCACAAACGGTAGTGGAAAGCCGTTTGATAAGTCGATGATGAACGCCACGGAAGAATTCCGATAAGTTCGAATAGTCCTTCAAAGAACCGAAGAGAATAAACTCACCAATTATCTGTAAACTGTCTCCCTTCTATTCCATTAGACGCCTTTTTATAGGCTAAAAAAATACAAGGAAAGTTTAAGAAATAGAAACAAAACAAAAGGAAACAAACAGCCCCTTAATTTGGCTGATCAATACAAGGAAAGTTTAAGAAATAGAAACAAAACAAAAGGAAACAATCAGCCCCTTAATTTGCTGATCAATACAAGGAAAGTTTTAGAAATAAAACAAAAGGAAACAATCAATTTTGACCAGATTCTTCTACTAGTTGAATCATATTGATGCATCTTTGTTGAACTCGTGAACCATTCTCAATGGGCCTCCACGAATTTGCTTGAGCCCAAACCTCTTGAATCAGCCCATTAAGTGCATCTTTGAACTTCTTTCCTTGTGCTCTTGTAACCGGCCCAGCTGGAACTTCAACTGGCTCCTTTGTAGTCAAGCCATTATTTGCATCATGCAGGACCTTCCGCTTTCACTTGAGGAAATTATATATATAGCTAGCAACTTAGTAGGTCTATGGCCTGCCCCCGCAACAAGTACTAGCGTATAGTATAACCAAATGGAAATATGGCTGGACTCAGAATGAAAGGAGGAATCGAGATTTCAGCCTTGTAGAAAGAATCACTCACCTCACAAGGACGTTGGCCGGCTGGAAGCTAAGCGAAATTATAATCAAATACGAACGTATTCTTAAAAAAAAATTCCCAAGGAATCTCCGCAAGAACTAGTCAGGCACCTTCTCCTTCTAGGATCAAGATTCAGTGTTAAGATGAAGGGCGGTATCACATTCACTTTCTTACCAACCCTTTTATCCTTTTTCCCCCCCTCCGGTCGCCTCGTTACCTTTTTTACTTTCTCACATTGACTTCTTTCTACTTTTTCACTTCCTTTCCTTTGATCCAGTTGTATTATTAGTATTAGCTGATGATTCCTTTTTTTCCAAGTGTGCCCTATTGGTATCACTAGCATATTTTCTTTTATTTGTAGCGACCATGTGGCATAGTCCATCTTTTCCTTATCCTTTTCCCTCCAAATATATACTTGCCTTTGTACTGAGTTGAATATAGGAAGGAAGGTTTAGTGGAAGGGAAGCACTCTCTTCAGAGGTGCCCGAGGGGCACGGTCTCTATCTTTGACTTGGCCTTCGTCCTTGAGAACACAATGATTTTGGACTTTATCTTTTCCGAGCCTTACTAGGCACGTATTGCTTTCTTGTCTTTTCTGGCTTGAGGTCTATATAGACGATCTGACTCTTTGTCAAGTTAGAGTAAGAATTCTCCTAAAGTTTGTGATAGCGGTTTGTGGAACGTGCAAGATAAGGCCAGCTAGGAGCTCCACTTTACTTTACGAAGCTTCTCCCTTCTCCACTTAAACGCTTTTTGGCCTACTTTTGTATCCTTTGCTTACACTTACAGAGAAGCAGATATTCTACGACGACCGTCAGTCCGAAAAGGACTCTCTTCAAGATCCTACATCTCAGTACAGCGCTTAACGCAAAGAGTGTATTCTTCGAAATGAACATGAGTGCCTTAGGGCTATTACCCGAAACAGAAAGAAGAGAAAGATTGACTTTCCTTAATCATTGCAAAGCCAAACCATAAGATTCAAGATAAGTTGTGATCTCAACAGCAGAAAGCAGAATTCTATTGTTTGAAAAGCCCCTTTACTCCACTGAATCAGCTTTTTCTGACATAGCTGAAATCTCTGAACTAGTTGGTGACTGAAAGAGCCCTGAGCTGGCTGCTACCAACTATCTTTTATAATCTCTGCACAATCTTCATCATCTACCCACATACTTTCAAATTTGACAGGCAACAGATGATGAAGCATTAGAATTATTTAGGAGTGAACATACCGGATGAAGAAGATTGAGAGGACATAGTACCATGGTTCTGATTGGGAGTAGTAGATGAATTTACCGTGCCTTGAGAGTACTGCCGCTATTGCTGTGAATAACCAAACTGAGAACCCCAATTGTTTCTATTTCGGTTTTGCTGTGAATAACCGGAATTGGTTCCACCACGGCCGCCATTGCGACCACCTCCACGACCATCATGTTTGCCATTTTTGTTACAATTGTGCCAGCAGAGGAAGCCATGGCCTGGTCAGAATTAGAAGCATTTTGAATGTCTTTCGCTGCTCTTGATGTAGTAATTTAGCCCTCAACTGCCAAAGGATGGAAGTTCTTTCATATTGATAATGGTCGTGACAAAGGCCTCATATTCAACAGGCAACCCATGCAAGGGGATCGATAGGGACAAATCTTTGTTTGACATTGGCGAGTTAATTGCAGTCAAGGAATCAACAATTTCCTTCAACTCGCGGAGATAAACCACCATGGTTTGCCTTTGCGATGATTAAACAAGGCAAATTTTAGCTGCTTTGATTCGATCAATAATGGGCAGTAGATTGATCAACAAAGCATTTGAACTAACCAATGGAATCAGAAAATACTATATTTTATATATTTGGTTAAGCAATAGGGAACTCGCCCACAGGTGAGTGATTTGCAGTCGTGAGGCCGAACCAGACCACTCAAATTCAAATTTAAATCAACCCTCGGGGAATCCCCAGGTTTGGGAGTTTTGGTTAAGCGAGCAATTGTCGTAGCTATCTACTTCGGCAATTACTCTTATAGCTGCCAGCACTAGTTTTTTATCCCCAAGTGGTCGCCTATAAAAGGAAATGCATTGTATTGTTCTTGTTCTCTGACTGGAGGCGGCTTAGCTAAACGAGGCAGGAATTTTGGAATGTGATGTCGAAAAGAAAAAGAAGAGATTGGATGATTGCCCGGTTCGTTCACTTCGTTTACTGCTCCGCTCATGCGATATGCTTGAGGGCAGGTTGTTTACATACTAGCTCTTACAAGCAAGGTTGAGCAAGTAGTGATCTCAGGTAAAGTAGTCAGAAGAGTTCGCTAAGAAGACATGTCCAACTTTTCATTGACTAGCTAACAAAAAGCGCTAGTCTGGTAAAAGTAATAAGAGTATTGAGGGTGATCTACAATCAGGAAGTGAAAAGGCTAAAGCTAAAGCAGTAGGAGATGGATGGGGCGAACAACCCCACTAGAAGGTTATTCTCGGTTACGGGAAAAGGAAGAATAATCCAATCCATTTAGAAAGTTTGGGTCGCTATGATGGAAATCCATCAATTGGTTCTCCATAAAAGATAGGCAGGAAAAAGAAAAATCCTTCCCCAGGGCAGGCCCTGAGTCGGATTCTGCCAAATACACAGAATAACAAGTTTCAATATCAGAATTTCATTACTTCAGTTTTACCTTTCCATTCTTGACTGACTGATTTCAGGACCTGCCCTTATATATTATACGACCATCTTCATTTAGTTGCTACCCTATGGTTGAGTGCTTTGTTTCGCTTGTTACGCGAGCTCTTTCTTTGCTGCTTCTCCTAGTTGCCTTCTTTTCTTTTGTGCTTTCTTATGGCAGACCCTTATGAGCTGAGGGGTGGTATCCGCGCAAGAGGGCTTCTTCTTTCACTGCTTACCAAGAACGGGAGGAGTGAAAGAAGCAAGCTACGATTCAGACTATAAGATCCTACGATGTCAAGATATATTTCTGATTGTGAAGAAGATGAGTTCCTCGCCATGCCATCATCAATGACCCAATTGATTGATTCGGTCGCGATCACATCTTAACCTGACGCCAAGAGAACCGAAGAAAGGGATTGATTGACCGTTGGGTTTCGGAGAGAGTCAGCAACAGAAGAGAGAGATTCTTAAACCATCTTAGATGAGTTAGAATCTGCTGAATGAGGAGAAAGTGAGGGGTAGCCTCACTTCCTATAATTGAAGAGAAAGAGAATGCCAGTTCACTGACGAGGAGAAAGAGTTGGAAATACAAAAGCCACTTCTCTATATGATAGTGGATTCCAGTTCAATGAAACTATTTTACCGTTGGCTTAATGGACAAATTCGAATAGGAAGGGGCAAAGAGCTTAGTCGCTAGGTGAAGGGTAGATGGAAGAAAGAAAGCAACACATAATAAAAGGAAGGCTTTTTCCAGTAGCCAAGTACGGTGGGTTTAGAGCCAGCTAGCAAGCTAAGAAAGAGAGTATTGAAAGACGTTCACCGAGGGCTGTGGGCGAACTTACTTGGAAGGAATGGGATGATTCTGAAGCTTAAGATAGCCAAGTTAGGTGATCGTAAGAGCCAGCAAGCAAAGCATGGTAAAGCTCTACCGCGAAGGGAGATGTTAAAGAAGGCGACAATCTAAGTGCTAAGTATGCCCAAACTAATGTTCTATTCGACCATGTTCCAAGGCTGGGGAGATGCCTAACTGTACACCCTCTGATGTGATTGGACAACACATCTTTTGATCAATTTGCATATGCGGAGCAGATAAAAGCCAACTTTGAAGGCCTCAAAGTCAGACGTTGTTTATGCAACATACTTAATTAGGAATATAAGAGGATTAGCCAAGCTAACTCATTTTTTTGATAGGCGACTAATTGATTGAATTACAAATGGAGTAGGCCTCGCAAGTTTCTTTGTAGGAGAAGGGGCAAGCACCACACTACTACCATGAAAAGTTGAAAGAGCCATGCCCCACTCAAATAAATGGCTCCGAAGATATCCCCCTCTGTATCTCCATAGACTGAGCCACGTCATTACTCTAAAATAAGGCAACTGGACTACATTGGATCGGAGATGTAGGTGGGGTCTCCCCCCATAGGTAATGGACCTATGACCAGCTGGGTGCAGCAGGATATGAAATCTATTTCATACCCTCTTCTTAAGTTTCATTCCGTTCCGTCAATGTAGTGGCTTGGTGGGTTGGTCGAGCCTAACTCTTAAGCTCAACTTCCCCTTTTTTAGTCTTTCTTCGAATCCCTATCCCTGCCGGCCGAGACTACACTTGCTCTTTGACTTGCTGCTTACTTTTAAGTAGTTTATAGGTACCTATCAACAACTTGACGCGTTGCTGCTTACATTCTAATAGTTTCCCACGTAAAGAAGCTAAGCCAGGAAGAAAAGAAAGACAAGATACGGAATTCTCGCTTCTTCAAGCAATCCATAATGCTAACCTTCAATAGAGTCTTCAATCCAGCTAGAAGTTTAACCTTATTTATATATAGTCTTAATGCTCGCAAGTAAGAAACCAAGTATTCTCCTTTATTCCATCCAATTCAGCAGAAAGAGTTTTGTGATTCTTAAGTAATAAAGTTCATAAACAAAGCCCGAAGCAAAGAAGTTCTTCTCCTGTGATCATGAATAGAAGCACAACCCGAAGCAAGCTAGCAAGGGAGGGAGTTAAGAATTTGAGTAGTGATAGAAGGGAAGCACGGATAGCGAGTTGTTATTAGAAAGTCTCATGTATATAAACAATTCTAGCTTCAAAGGCAGTCCGTCCTGCACTTCATGATTGATAGTTAACAGGTAAGTGAGGGGTCTAAAGGGGCTAAGGCTGGCACTGATTCTCTTGTCTAGTTGTGATTTTTTGAGATTCCTTCAAGAAAAGAAGAACCTTCAGCTCCCATACCTTACCAAAGCAAGGAAGTACTTATAAGGGTTTAGTTCATTAAAAAATAGTATTAAGAATACTGTAAAACATTGGTATGGCTCTTTAAGAAGAACCTCAAACTTAAAAGAAAGGGAGTTAAGAAAGCTAGTAGCAGTCCAGTAGCACCAAGCTATAGAGTGTGTTTCGAAAGTCTTATTAATGAATTAAAGTAGTCCGGTACCAAAACATGCTTAAAGGAAACATGCAAGCACGTCAATAGTCTTCTCTGGATCTACTATGCATTAAGCAAGTTAATAAACAAAGCCCTCAGAATAAGGAATAAGGCAGGCTCCACAAAAGAGAGAAAAGGAACAGAGCAAGAGAGTCAGACCACTGGAAGAAAGAAAGTTTATAGGCAAGCCAGTTAGAAAGTACAAGCATGCAATATTATGTATGAGTGAAAGCTTTCTCCCAAGCAAATTTCGATGAATAATAATAGCTGCAAGTTGATCATAGACAAAATCATAGCTATAATCCTTCAATTCACTACGATCTTTCTTCTCGTCATTCGATTGTCGAGTGCTTAAGAAAGTATCACAAACATATAAAAGCATCTGACATCCCAATTGACGGTACGTATGCGCCCCCTTCCCGCTTGTCGCTTCACTCATTTAGTGCAGTTACGATGTCATTGCCTAGATCTTCCTACTCATTTATGGTTTGATCATACCAGGATTAAATTACACACTACTACTACTGTCACAAAGCTGAAGTAGAAGAAGAAGAAAATACAAAGGGAAATACACTCAGGCATACTTAATTATACATATAGGTGGTGGAGAACTATAAGTTGTTGGTAGTCTGATCGGCAGGTATAAACCAGGCAAGACAGATGGGGGAGGATGAGAGGGAAAGAGAGGATGGTGATGAAGAAGAAGGCGTTGAGGGACTTAAAAGGTGTTGGAGAAGCTTGCTAATGTTTTTGCCTAATTGCCGATATCCTTCTCATCCTTCGGAAGCCTCCTTTTATAGACGAGAAGCCTTGCACAAGAAGCCTCCTGAGAATCTTGCTGTAGAAGCCTTGTCATGAGTCTTCACTGTTGACGTCTTGTCTCTGTCAGGAATCTTCACTGTTGGTGTCTTGTCTCGAATCTGCACTGTAAAATTCTTTGTCACGAATCTGTCAGGACCGTACTATTGTTGGCAAGAATCTTTACTGTAGGAGTCTTGTCACGAATCTTTGATGCTTGTCGTCTAGTGCTGTCTTTTTTGTAAAGCTTTTGAGGATCCAATGTTTAGGATTTGAGGGAGCCTTTTTTTTTTTTTTTTTACAAGAAATTAATAAAATTGTCGGATACTGAAGTTTCTCGGGATGCAAGATCCATCCATCCATTTGTCGAAAGGTTAGGGTCATCCCATCCTGTTGGTGCAATTGTTGCCTCTGGTGTTTCTTGTGGGTTCAGTTGTGATCTTGGGACTAATATTTTCATTCTTGGTTTTCCGTACAGAACATAGTATTCCAACTTCCGAGATCCTTCTCCAAGTAACCCAACTGCTGGGTTGCCTTCTTCGTATAGTTGTTTTAGAAGCCTCTGTACAGAGACTCCCCTACTGAGCGCTTCTTCGACTATGTCGATTTCCACTTCAGCCTCGACCTCTGCGTCCATATCTTCTTCAGCTTGCTGTACGTTATTGCATGTTTGCGGTTTATCTGGTGCTGAATTCTCGAACTGCAGTGCTTCCTCTGTTTTGTTTTATGTAGCGAGGCTGGGTAACTCTTGTTCTAAAAGTTTACCCATGTTTTCTAAGGCTTCGGCTTGTTTAGGGGTTACTCCCCTAATAGTTCCCTCATTGAGGGTTGTTATATAATCCGAGCAGACCTTTTTCAAGGTCTTGAGTTCTGATTCTAGCTTCATTACAAGATTTGCTAAGTTTCCCATGTGCCTGCGGAAAGCACGACGAGTTCCAATTCCCAGTTTTGCCTTCTGGTGGGCTCGCCATGCTCCATTTATTTCGGAGTAAACTGAGGGTGGGATTTCTAACTTGGGGAAGCTCGCTACTTTTGGCTCGAGTATGTAATAGGTGAGATCACAAACTTCTTCTGCTAAGTAAGGGTTCTACCTTGATATCTCCCAGGCTAGGATGGCATCTGTTTTGAGTAGTAATGTCTGCAACAGGATCCGTTAAAATCGAATACCTGCTCATAGCAATTTTTCCAGTTTGTGTAAATACCCGGCTGGTACCCCACGAATACGACAAACGCTGCTGGAACAGGAACACTATTTTCTATAGCCTTCCCCTTATTACTTTTCTGCAAAATATATTAATGAGTAACTATTATTTCACTTAGTAATTGTTGGGTCGGCTTAGGTAATCTGCGATAAAATTATCCTTTCCTTTAACATGCTCGATTTCGAAGGAGTATTGGGCTATCTCATTATACCATTGCATGCATTTCCCAGAGGTTTTTCTTGTGTTCACCAGAAAATCCCTAACAACTTTATTATCTGTTCTAATTATAAAATACTCGGGTACAAGAAATATTTGAAATTTCTGTGGAGCTAATTTTATAGTGTATAGTTCTTTTTCAAATATTATCTACTTCAGTTCGTTTGGTTTGAATTTTCCAGAATTATACCCACAAAGTCTCTCATACTTTAATATTTTTTGTGGTATACTTCTTTTTCTGAGTCTGATTCCGTTCTGAGATAGAGGTGGATCCTCTTCGTCCCTATTTTCTTTCGGAATTGCTTTTAGTGCACATCCCCAATATTATTCTGACACATCTGTGTTTAAAATTAGTTTATCTCCAGGTTTTGGTTGGTAAACTTTTGGTGCCTTCTCGGCGAGCTGCTTAATTTGTCTTAGAACGTTTTTATCTTTTATCTGTCCTGATAAAATCTTGATTTTTATTTAGCTTTTTTAGTAAAGGTATTTTCTCTTTCGTGAGTTCTCGTAGGAAATTTCTCCCATAATTCAATAGCCCAAGTAGACTTTGTAGTTGTTTTTTATCTTTTATTTCTTCGGGAAACTCCTTAATTTTTGAAATGATGTGCTTCTCTAGTTGAATGCCATCTTTGTCTAGGATAATTCCAAGAAATTCTACTGACTCTTTCTCGATTTCAATCTTTTTTGGAGAGAGTATTATCCCGTCTCTTCTAAAAATGTCACTAATGATCTTTAGATGTCTCTTGTGCTCTTCTTTTGTTTTTGCAAAAACCAAAATATCATCAATGTATACAACACAGAAATCTTTTAAATTATTAAAGATTGAGTCCATCCATATTTGAAATATCTGTGGTGCGGTGTTTAACCCAAATGTCATGACATTCCAGTGAAAGTGTTATCATGGCGTACTGAATGCTGTTAGTGGTTTCGATTCTTCCGTCATTTTTAGTTGCCAGAAACCAAATTTACAGTCGAATTTACAAAATACTCTAGATCCTTTTGTTAAGTTTATTAGGACTTCCTTCCTAGGGATGAAATAACCATCGAATTTTAGATTTTGGTTTAGTCTCTTGTAATTAATCAGCATTCGTGGTTTTTTTTCTTTTTAATTCATTAAGATTTCTGACCATAAATGCTGGACCAGAGTGAGGGCTAGTGGTTTTCTCTATTAGGCCTGTGCTTAAAAGTTCATTTATTTGATTATCGAATTCATCTATATCTTGCCTAGTGTAGAGCATGGGTTTTACCCTAATAATTACGTTGTCGTCCCTTAACTGAATTTTACAAAATCTTGTACTTCGGTCCCATAACGTTAATGGATTTTCACTAAAATTTTCACTAAGTGTTTTGTAAAGCCAATGGGTTTGATTTAACTCATAAATTATTTCGAATCTTTTTAATGAGTTTTCACTATCTGAGGTACCTTTTTGGGGGGGAAAATCTTCTGTACACTTATATCTAGGTCTTTCTAAAAGTGGCATGTCAACCCTTCGGGTTTGATAACCCTCTTGTTGATGTAAAGACACCATTTGTTTTTCTACAATCATAGGTAAATATTCTCCAATAAAATTGTTTCCTAAAACCATGTCCCCATTCATATGTGGAAAGCATAAGAGTTTTGGTATAATGAATTTTTTCTCATTAAGCCAAATTTCCACGTTCTTGGTTTTGCTTTGGATAGTTGTTTTATGTGCACTGATCCCTGTTATTTTAATTGGATATTTCATTGGTTCCCATTTTTCTAGTGGTATGGCATTTTCTCGACAAGAAGAGATTGTGGCCCCTGTATCTAGTAGTGCATGTAATGAATATTATTTATAGCCCTTAAATCTGAATGTTCCTTTAACATAATTAAACCTTCTTCCTTGTTTTGGAGCAAAGATTATCTCATCAAATCTTATCGTATATTCTTCCTCTTTGTTAAGGGGTTGTTCGGAATTTAAGATAATCTCTTCAACTGTTCTTTCTACATCATTAGTTTGGTAACTATTTTCTTCCTCCATCTTTTCTTTATCCTTAATTGTATTGTTTACTGCTTTTGTTTTTTCTTCTTCACTACCTTCTTGTTTATCTAGATTATCATCGTTATTTTCCTTTTCGTCATCTTTAGTTTTGCTTATGATATCGGGTTCAACCTTTTCTTGACTAGGATTATATCCAAAATAACTTAATAGTCCCTTAAATTTTTTATGGATTTCTTTGAGTTGTTGGGTCAGATCTTCTATGGCTTCTAGAGTTAGGTTGGGATTTATGCCATGTTCATTTAATCTTTCTATTCGGAGAACTACCTCATCAAATTTTTTTTGGGAATATCTTGGGGTGTTCATCATATCATATATATCATTATACATGGTGTCATATTTACTACAACTTGCTCTACATATCTCGCAATTGCACAATATGCCGGTAACCATCTAAGATGTTAGTGGATAACTAGCTCTGAGTAGCCTATAGTGCCTAAAACCGTCCCTTAAGGATCACCCTACAAAACGCCTATCCGCGGCAACAAAGGGATTATTTTAGGAATCTGGGCTTTAAGGTTACTCAACTCTAGTAAGGGACACTTAGAGTGTAACTAGGATAGTGTTGACACAGGTTGTGAGAAAATATAGGTCAAGATTATAGTCTATTTGATACCAAATAAGTGCTATGTAAGCTATAAATCCTTCCCCAATTTTTCTGATTTTTTCTTGATTTTTTCGGATTTTGCTATAGTAATATCTTCTAATTTTTTATGGTTTTTTCTACGAACACAGAAACTTACACAGAAACAAATACAGATAGTTTTAAAAATTCAGAAACAAACAGTACATACCGGAACAGTAGCCATCACACCGGAGACCCTTTGTACACACTGCAGACCCCTACCGCCCAAAAAGAAACGTCCTCCCAGGCTCTGATACCAGGATTTTTAAATTACACACTACTACTACTGTCACAAAGCTGAAGTAGAAGAAGAAGAAAATACAAAGGAAAATACACTCAGGCACACTTAATTATGCATATAGGTGGTGGAGAACTACAAGTTGTTGGTGGTCTGATCGACAGGCATAAACCAGGCAAGACGGATGGGGGAGGATGAGAGGGAAAGAGAGGATGGTGATGAAGAAGAAGGCGTTGAGGGACTTAAAAGGTGTTGGAGAAGCTTGCTGATGTTTTTGCCGAATTGCCGATGTCCTTCTCATCCTTCAGAAGCCTCCTTTTATAGACGAGAAGCCTTGCACGTGAAGCCTCCTGAGAATCTTGCTGTAGATGCCTTGTCATGAGTCTTCACTGTTGACGTCTTGTCCCTGTCAGGAATCCTCACTATTGGTGTCTTTTCTCGAATCTGCACTGTTGATGTCAGGAATCTTTACTGTAGAATTCTATGTCACGAATCTATCAGGACTGTACTGTTGTTGGTAGGAATCTTTACTGTAGAAGTCTTATCACGAATCTTTGATGCTTGTCGTCTAGTGCTGTCTTTTTTGTGAAGCTTTTGAGGATCCAATGTTTAGGATTTGAGGGAGCCTCCTTTTTTTTTTCATATATTACTATTACATATCCACTTGAACTCTGTTGGGATGTCTAAATTCTTCTGGTTGAAAGCAATATCTTGTAACAGCTTCATTGCCTTGTGTTTTTGTTCTTTCGGAAAACTAAACTTTGCATTATAGTCCTTGGTGGCGACTATCCTTCTTCCATCTGTCGTGATTGAGTAGTTGCTGATATTTCTGATTAGCTTTCTTACTCTGTCGACTAGCTCGATAAAACTGTTATACCAGAAATAATTATAATTGACTCCTTCAATATTGTATTTTGGGTCAAATTTCTACCATTGTTCAGGGTAGCCGAATATCCATATTTGATATGGCTGGAAAATTTTTGTCTCTTCCCTCCATCCAACCATACTGAATATTTGGAAGGTGAACAAATGATGATAATTAATACTTGTGGCTAGTTTGTGGCTAAAAAATCTTAACATTGCTAGTAGTTTGCACCATTCGTGTTCTCCTCGTAATCTGTAGCACAGTTGGCTTATGAGCCCCCATTCGACTCCTTGGATGTCCCACATTCCATCTTTCATGAATTTAAAAAGCTTCAGATAGTTATTCCGGGCTAGGATAATATCTGTTCTATTTTTTGACAAGATTCCTCTTATATTTTCTTTGTGATCGAGCGTCATTGTTTTGATACTCAGGAAGATTTCTTCAGGAAATGCTTGTCTAGCTTTCTCAAGAATTTGTTTTCTTTTCGTCTTTTCTGACATAATCATCTATTTTCCTTTCTTCTTGTTTTCCTGTAAGATAGTTAGTACATAATTATCTACTTATGAAAAATTACTATTAACAACTAAACTCGACAGCTCCTTCGACAGCCTCCTATCGAGACGTCGACCTTGGCATGAGGGGTATACTGAGCTTTTGGCTTGTTTCTTTAATGTTTGGGCTTAATTTTTGATCTCCTCCTAATAATCGTGACAGCAGTGGTTCTCTTATTTCTTCCCTGGTAATTGATCTCCTAGCCACTTCCCTAGTTTGTCTTTCACTATTACTTCTTGTAAGTAAAGGTTGTTTTTAATTATTTTTAATATATAGGCTATTTCCAGAACTTTGTATTTCTATTCCTCCAAAGTATTTTGGTTCTTCGGTTTGTATTAAATCTTCAAGGAACCATTGTCTAGGTACCGTGAGATCTTTTATATTCATTAGTCGGGGTTTGATTTCTTCCTCAAAAGGTTTTGGTTCAAATATTTCGATTATTTCCCGTTGGTTTGAAACTGTTCTTGCCTCTGTGGTCTGAGTTAATTCATGAATCGTTGTATATTCTATGGCCAGATCGTGTGAGTTGGTCTTCATGTTCATTCCTTGGGTCTTGATTTTTATTCGTACAGTATCTATTATGTTTGGGTCAGATATAGAGATAAAATAGTTGGGTCGGATATTGAACCATACGGTTTGATTTACTAGATTGGATTGGAAGCCTCCTATTAAAGCCTGATGGCAATTGGTGAATCGATTGTCCATTACGAGTGTTATTAATATCTATGCCTGCTCTAAATAGTGCATTAATTTTAATTTGAATCAGGCCAACGTGGATATAGCGAATTTCTGGATATTTCTTTTTCTATCTTCGTACTTTTTCATGACTAAAGATTGGAATGTGTACTCTTCCTCCGGCTGACAAATTTGCTGTTGTATTTCCGTTAAAATTTTTTATTATTCTTCTAGAGAAGAAATTGAACCGTGAAATTTTGTAAATTTCTGTTTTCTTTATTAGTTGACGTTTTTTCATTCTGTCGATGTCCTCTGGACTAAAAATTGTTTCTCTTCCGACCACATCTCCTAATGTTATATTGTCTAGTTCTGATACTGGGGGTGTGATTGGACCTAAATCTTCATTCATCATGAAAACTAGTTCGTCATCCGAGTCATCCTTGACCTCAAGTTCATAAAGTATTATATCTGTTGGCATGATTTCTTCACCCAAACAGATTTCAAGTTCCTGTTCCTCCATATATTTTATCATTTTTTGAGCATTCTTTCTTCTCCTAGGACAATCCCTAGCAAAATGTCCCTCTTCATTGCATACAAAGTATCTGCAATTCTTTTTGTCCTTTTGTGCATGGGGTTCTCTTTGTGTGGATGACTCATCTTTCTTTCTAACATATTTATTATTTCTGACAAACCCTCTACTTTTTGTCCATGGTTTCCATCGAAATCTTTTTCTAAGTGGAGGTTTTGCCTTTTTCTAACTTCCTATTTTCCATTTTTCGCCAATTATTTTTTCGCAGCACCTTCTTCCTTTAGAGGAGTTACTTATTGTGTTTTTCATTTTTTTGTAGGATTTTATATTGAGACAGTCGTCCTGTATAATTTTAAGCGCATAGTATATTCGGTGCCCCAGATTATCCTTCTTCTCAATTCGTTTTAAGTAGTCTGGGTATCCGTTTCTTGTTTTGGTATCCCATGGACTAGGAAGTTTGTAGAAGAAAAGATCAAGCCAATTCTGTGCCTTATCGTAATCTAATTTGTAAAAGTATTTTGAGAATGTTTTGCAGTATTCTTTGAATTCACATATCTCACATAATTCAATTTTAGATAGTGCATACAAAACTTCTTCTTCTTGAGACTTTTCATCTATGTACCCACATAAATTTTCTTTAATGATTTTTATAAAATCATTGAGGATTTTTTCAAAACTTACGAACCTATTGCCCCACTCCTTCCGTTTACTTTTTCCTTCTTCTGAGTTTATCCATTGTTTCATCCACTGTAAGACATCTCCTTGTAAAGTTCCTGTAATGTAATCGACAAATCTTTCATTATCCCATGATCCTTCATGATTTGTGATTACGACGGCTAGAGATTGCGCCCAGTCAGCTATAACCTTTTGTTTATCTTTGAAATGTATATTGGATAGATCTAGATAGGTTCCCCCTTGGGATACACTTCTTTTTATTAAATTATCGATCCTCATACTCCCTCCTATTCGTGGGTTGTTTAAATCTATTGCAGTTTTGCTATCTTCCCCTACATGTATTACCTCACTGTCAGAATCAATTCCTTTCTCGTGTTCAGACTCGTATTCATCGTGTATAGTCATCCCGTAGTCCTCGTTATCTGAATCTGCGGTGCTTTCTGGCTCTTCTTCACTTTCTAGGTTATATATTTCAGGATCAAAGTTAAAATGGTGTAACAACTCCTTATTTTGTTGGTAGGTCTCTTGCATTCTATTTACTAGATGGTCTCTTTCCTGGACAGTATTGCGTGGGTCCTTATATAGTTCTTTCCAACAGTTAATTAGCTCCACAATCGAGTCATGCTCTTTTCTGGAGTATTTTCTATCTACTTGTATCATGTTTATCTGTTCGCTCGGTTTCTTTTGTCTTAAGCTTGTTCCTAAACCATCAATTCGATCTAATCTTCCTAATATTTCTCTTACTTCCTTGTCGAATTTTGTTATTTCTCTATCGAATTGTTCTGAGGGATTATCTTGAACGGTTTTACAAAGCTTAGAAATATATATTTCATTTTGTTTTATTACCTTATTTTGTTGTTTTTCTATCTTATTAAACCTACAAACTACATAATCAAACAGGGTGTTGAGAAAGCTTGTAATATTTGTTAGATTTTTATCTATTGCTACTGAAAAATGTTCTAAGTGACTATAATCTCTTCTACAACTCTCAAATATGCATGGTATATCGCTAGCCATCTAGGATATCACTTGGTAGCTAGCTCTGAGTAGCCTATGGTGCCTAAAACCGTCTCCTGAGGGTCACCCTACAAACGCCTATCTGCGGCAACAAAGGGATCACTTTAAGAATCTGGGCTTTAAAGTTACTCAAATCTAGCAAGGGATACTTAGAATGACACTAGGATAATCAAGCAAGCTGTGAGTCGGTATTTGGTCCCGTGTGATTTCCTAAATTTTTTATGATTTTTTCTACGAATTTAAAACAAACATAGAGATTTTTCTAACACATAGAAACAAATACAGATAGTTTTAAAAATTTAGAAACAAACAGTACATACCCGAACAGTAGCCATCACACCGGAGACCCTTTGTACAGACTGTAGATTCCTACCGCCCAAAAAGGAACGTCCCCCCAGGAACGTCCCTACCGCCCCTGGTAGCAGAGCCCGGGGGGACGTTCCTTTTTGGGCGGTAGGGGTGTGCAGTCTGTACAAAGGGTCTCCGGTGTGATGGCTACTGTTCTGGTATGTACTGTTTGTTTCTGAATTTTTAAAACTGCCTGTATTTGTTTCTGTGTAAGCTTCTGTGTTCGTAGAAAAAACCATACAAAATTAGAAGATGTTACTGTAGCAAAATCCGAAAAAATCAAGTAAAAATCAGAAAAATTGTGGAAGGATTTATAGCTTACATAACACTTACATGGTATCAAATAGACTATAATCTTTACCTATATTTTCTCACAACCTGTATCAACACTGTCCAAATTACACTCTAAGTGTCCCTTACTAGAGTTGAGTAACCTTAAAACCCAGATTCCTAAAATAATCCCTTTGTTGCCGCGGATAGGCGTTTTGTAGGGTGATCGTTAGGAGACGGTTTTAGGCACCATAGGCTACTCAAGGCTAGTTATCCACTAACATCTTAGATGGCTATGCGAGATATGTAGAGCAAGTTGTAGTAAATATGACACCATGTATAATGATATATATGATATGATGAACACCCCAAGATATTCCAAAAAAAAAATTTGATGAGGTAGTTCTCCGAATAGAAAGATTAAATGAACAGGGCATAAATCCTATCTTAACTCTAGAAGCTAAAGAAGATCTGACCCAACAACTCAAAGAAATCCATAAAAAATTTAAGGCACTATTAAGTCATTTTGGATATAATCCTAGTCAAGAAAAGGTTGAACCCAATATCATAAGCAAAACTAAAGAGGACGAAAAGGAAAATAACGATGATAATCCAGATAAACAAGAAGGTAGTGAAGAAGAAACAACAAAAACTGTAAACAGTACAGTTAGGGATAAAGAAAAGATGGAGGAAGAAAATAGTTACCAAATTAATGATGTAGAAAGAACAGTTGAAGAGGTGATCCTAAACTCCAAAGAACTCCCTAACGGGAAAAAGAAGTGTACAATAGAAAACGATGAAGTAGTAATAGAAACAAAAGAAGTAGTAAGAAGGATAGATCATATTGGCAGATTAGGAATTAGTCCAAGACAACCAATTGACACGATGCAAACCAAGAAAATATACTCCAGACAAGAATACAACTCGATACCTGAAATAATTAATTACTGGAATGAGATGTATAAGGATCAAAATAGCACTACTCAAGAAAAGACTATCGGACCAGTAGGATACAAGAGACATACCTCCAGCATAAAGATTTGTTACATTATTTTAGATTTAACCCTGAGACATACAACCTAATTGAACATCGAAACAAGAGTAAAATGACTACAGGTGATGAGTACAGGACAGAATCAAAAGAAAATGTAAGATCTAACAAATGGTTAATATATGTTGGGAAAATACTTAAAACACCAAGTAACTCGAATAAGTTACAAATAAAGAGAAATACAAGGAATAATAATTCGAAGAGCATACCACAGAATAAAATCCATATGAAACTATTTAATAAATACTTTGAGATTGGGCAAAAGGTCATAACACTCACAGAGAATAAGTAAACACAGGATCAGAAAAGATTTGCAAATCACATAACAGGAACCCTTCAAAAAAATATGCTACAAAGGACTATTGATATTTTTCACCTTAAACAAATCATATACACAAAAACACATAATGAATATTTTTTCCATAAAAAATTAAAAAGAATAATAGAAAAGAGAATAATAGAATCAAACAGAGAATTCGATTGTAAAATTCCAGGAATAACCAATGCATATCGACTATATTGTATAGCAATTAATAAATTAGTATTAAAGAAAAAGAAATTATATGAATGGACAAAATTTATAGGACCTAAATACGGACCAAAATTTGAGCATGTAATTACACAAAAATTATCTATACTAATTCTTTGGTATTTAAATTTGCAGATGAATTCCAGAGAGTTCATGAGGTTTGGAGATATATATCTCAAACAGTATGCCACCCAGAGTAAAGAGTTATTCAGAATCACTGAATTTCAGGTAGATTTAGTGCAACAATGTCTATTAGATAATTTGTGGAATCTAAGACTAGATCAGCCAAAAGAGAAGGTTAAAGTAATCAAAGCATTAGCTTATTATTTTAAAGGTATTATCCAGACACCCCAGTTTCGGAGTTTTATATGCTACGTCATACTTAGAGGTCATCAAGTAAGAATTTATAAAAATTGGAATACAGTTAGAAGATTAGTCTCAAACTTTGATAATCCAGTGTTTAAACTTTTTTATAATGTTAAATAAGCCATTGAATATGCAAGAAATAATATTCCAACCTCCTGGCATTTCGACGAAAGCCTTAAAGAGTTTATGCCACAAGAAAGTCAACCGAGTACAAGTAAGCTAGAATTATCAATAGAGTGTAGAGATTGTCAAGTTATTATGAAGCACTTTAAAAATCTAAAAATACAAAAGGAAAGATTGGTTAAAGATCTCTATCAACAAACACAGTTAGCTGTGAGCTTGCAGAAAGAAAAGGAGTGCCTCAAAAATACGAGAGAAGAGGAAAAAAAGGAGTGCCTCACAAATAAGAGTGAAAAAAGTAGAAAAAAGAGCCTCCAAAATATGAGAGATACGGAAGCCATGCAAGCCAGAATATTTTTCAAAACAAATGATGAATTATCTTTTCTTTCAGAAGATATCAGACAGAAGATTCACCAGAAAGTTCAGGACAATTTCTATCGAAAAGCCAAAGACATGCAACAGATACTCAATGAAATCCAAAAAGGTGAAAGAAGATGCAGATGAGTATCTGTAGACCAGGTGATACATTATGCCAATACCGATAGATGCATCAACAATAATATCTGCAACATCATGGATCTCTCACAACCAAAATGTCAATGTGAGTTAGCCTATTGCATCTACAGACTAAATATTCAATTAGGGCAAGTAAAGACGGAAAAACTCCAAGGAACAGATTATAGTTGGAAAGACTTCTTAGATATGGGATTTGTTTCACAAATAATCGTTAGCCATCCATATCATGCAGAATTACTCCCAGATTCCTTAGCATTTCCAGTTTCAGAAGCTTTCATAGGAAAAAGGCCACAGCTCAAGGTAGAATTCGATTTCATAATAGCAGAATACATAAAAGGAGTATGGTATCCTACAAAGCACAGTGCATAGATTACACACAGACTAGCCCATCCCCTACATCTAGATAGAGAAGGAAGGGGGGTAATTTGTGACAGAGAAATCCCAAGATAAATCAGGCACTGGAGAGCAAAAACCATAGCGTATGAATTCAACTGGCAAAAATACAGTGGAAATAGATTCAGATTAGCCACAGAAACTGAAATCTACTGAGTCTATGTAGACAAAGAAATTAATTGTAAAGTCCCAAAATTTATCAGATCAGCCCATGAAGAATTATTCAAAATTATAGACAAAAGAAGATGGTAGAAAAAAGAATACTTCAGCAAGACATGCAGAATGGGCAGAAGAATACACGCCATCAGACCTACTAAGACACATGGGAGATGAAGGCATACGAAATCTCGACAACATGAGCGACTAGAGACTTTTTCAAAAAAAAAAAAAAAAAAGGAGGCTCCCACAAATCCTAAACATCGGATCCTCCAAGGCTTCACAAAGAAGACAGCACTAGACAACAAGCATCAAAAATTCGTGACAAGACTTCTACAGTAAAGATTCCTGGCAACAACAGTACGGTCCTGACAGATTCGTGACAAAGAATTCTACAGTAAAGATTCCTGACATCAACAGTGCAGATTCGAGACAAGACACGTGACAAAGAATTCTACAGTAAAGATTCCTGACATCAACAGTGCAGATTCGAGACAAGACACCAACAGTAAAGATTCCTGACAGAGACAAGACGTCAACAGTGAAGACTTATGAAAAGGCTGCTACAGCAAGATTCTCAGGAGGCTTCTCATGCAAGGCTTCTCGTCTATAAAAGGAGGCTTCCGAAGGATGAGAAGGATATCGGCAATTCGGCAAAAACATCAGCAAGCTTCTCCAACACATTTTAAGTCCCTCAACGCCTTCTTCTTCATCACCATCCTCTCTTTCCCTCTCATCCTCCCCCATCCGTCTTGCCTGGTTTACGCCTGCCGATCAGACCACCAACAACTTTTAGTTCTCCACCACCTATATGTATAATTTAGTGTGCCTGAGTGTATTTTCTACTTCTTCTGCTTCAGCTTTGTTACAGTAGTAGTAGTGTATAATTTAATCCTTGGGATGCAAGATCCATCCATCCATTTGTGGAAAGGTTAGGGTCGTCCCATCCTGTTGGTTCAATTGTTGCCTCTGGTGTTTCTTGTGGGTTCAGTTGTAATCTTGGGACTAATTTTTTCATTCTTGGTTTTCCATACAGAACATAGTATTCGAACTTCCCAGATCCTTCTCCAAGTAACCCAACTGCTGGGTTGCCTTCTTCGGATAGAAGCCTCTGTACAGAGACTCCCTTGCTGAGGGCTTCTTCGTTATGTTGATTTCCACTTCGGTCTCGACCTTTGCGTCCATCTCTTCTTCAACTTGTTGTGCGTTATTGCATGTTTGCGATTCATCTGGTGTTGTTTTCTCGAACTGTAGTGCTTCCTCTGTTTTGTTTGATGTAGCGAGGCTGGGTAACTCTTGTTCTAAAAGTTTACCCATATTTTCTAAGGCTTCGGCTTGTTTAGGGGTTAGTCCCCTAATAGTTCCCTCATTGAGGGTTGTTATATAATCCGAGCAGACCTTTTTCAAGGTCTTGAGTTCTGATTCTTGCTTCATTACAAGATTTGCTAAGTTTCCCATGTGTTTGCGGAAAGCACGACGAGTTCCAATTTTCAGATTTGCCTTCTGGTGCGCTCGCCATGCTCCATTTATTTCGGAGTAAAATGAGGGTGGGATTTCTAACTTGGGGAAGCTCGCTACTTTTGGCTAGAGCATGTAATAGGCGAGATCACGAACTTCTTCTGCTAAGTAAGGGTTCTGCCTTGATATCTCCCAGGCTAGGATGGCATCCTCTTTTGAGTAGTAATGTCTGCAACAGGATCCGTTAAAATCGAATACCTACTCATAGCAATTTTTCCAGTTTGCGTAAATACCCGGCTCGTACCCCACGAATACGACAAACGCTACTAGAACAGGAACACTATTTGCTATAGCCTTCCCCTTATTACTTTTCTGCAAAATAAATTAATGAGTAAATATTATTTCACTTAGTAATTGTTGGGTCGGCTTAGGTAATCTGCGATAAAATTATCCTTTCCTTTAACATGCTCAATTTCGAAGGAGTATTGGGCTATCTCATTATACCATTGCATGCGTTTCCCAGAGGTTTTTCTTTTGTTCACCAGAAAATCCCTAACGGCTTTATTATATGTTCTAATTATAAAAAACTCGGGTGCAAGAAATATTTGAAATTTCTGTAGAGCTAATTTTATAGTGTATAGTTCTTTTTCAAATATTATCCACTTCAGTTCGTTTGGTTTGAATTTTCCAGAATTATACCCACAAAGTCTCTCATACTTTAATATTTTTTGTGGTATGCTTCTTTTTCTGAGTCTGATTCTGT
Source organism: Dracaena cambodiana (assembly GCA_036321105.1). Classification (NCBI taxonomy): domain Eukaryota; kingdom Viridiplantae; phylum Streptophyta; class Magnoliopsida; order Asparagales; family Asparagaceae; genus Dracaena; species Dracaena cambodiana. Next base: position 27,056,932 of record JAYEPQ010000009.1, on the reverse strand, counting down.
TTTGAGATAGAGGTGGATCCTCTTCGTCCCAATTTTCTTTCGAAATTGCTTTTAGTGCACATCCCAAATATTCTTCTGACGCATCTATGTCTAAAATTAGTTTATCTCCAGGTTTTGGTAGATAGACTTCTGGTGCCTTCTCGGCGAGCTGCTTAATTTGTCTTAGAACGTTTTTATCTTTGTCTGTCCAGATAAAATCTTGATTTTTATTTAGCTTTTTTAGTAAAGTTATTTCCTCTTTCGTGAGTTCTCGTAGGAAATTTCTCCCATAATTCGATAGCCCTAGCAGACTTTGTAGTTGTTTTTTATCATTTATTTCTTCGGGAAACTGCTTAATTTTTGAAATGATGTGCTTCTGTAGTTGAATGCCATCTTTGTCTAGGATAATTCCAAGAAATTCTACTGACTCTCTCGATTTCAATATTTTTTGGAGAGAGTATTATCCCGTGTCTTCTAAAGATGTCACTAATGATCTTTATATGTCTCTTGTACTCTTCTTTTGTTTTTGAAAAAACCAAAATGTCATCAATGTATACAACACAGAAATCTTTTAAATTATTAAAGATTGAGTCCATCCATCTTTGAAATATCTGTGGTGCGGTGTTTAACCCAAATGGCATGACATTCCAGTGAAAGTGTTCTCATGGCGTACTGAATGCTGTTAGTGGTTTCAATTCTTCCGTCATTTTTAGTTGCTAGAAACCAGATTTATAGTCGAATTTACTGAATACACTAGATCCTTTTGTTAAGTTTATTAGGACTTCCTTCCTAGGGAAGAAATAACCATCGAATTTTAGATTTTGGTTTAGTCTCTTGTAATTAATCACCATTCGTGGCTTTTTTCTTTTTAATTCATTAAGATTTCTGACCATAAATGCTGGACTAGAGTGAGGGTTAGTGGTTTTTTCTATTAGGCCTGTGCTTAAAAGTTCATTTATTTGATTATCGAATTCATCTATATCTTGCCTAGTGTAGAGCATGGGTTTTGCCCTAATAATTACGTTGTCGTCCCTTAACTGAATTTTACAAAATCTTGGACTTCGGTCCCATAACTTTAATGGATTTTCACTAAAATTTTCACTAAGTGTTTTGTAAAGCCAATGGGTTTGATTTAACTCATAAATTGTTTCGCATCTTTTTAATGAGTTTTCACTGTCTGGGGTACCTTTTGGGGGGAAATCTTCTGTACACTTATACCTAGGTCCTTCTAAAAGTGGCATGTCAACCCTTCGCGTTTGATTACCCTCTTGTTGATGTAAAGACACCGTTTGTTTTTCTACAATCATAGTTAAATATTCTCCAATAAAATTGTTTCCTAAAACCATGTCCCCATTCATATGTGGAAAGCATAAGAGTTTTGGTATAATGAATTTTTTCTCATTAAGCCAAATTTTCACGTTCTTGGCTTTGCTATGGATAGTTGTTTTATGTGCACTGATCCCTGTTATTTTAATTGGATATTTCATTGGTTCCTATTTTTCTAGTGGTATGGCATTTTCTCGACAAGAAAAGACTGTGGCCCATGTATCTAGTAGTGCGTGTAATGAATATTGTTTATAGCCCTTAAATCTGAATGTTCCTTTAACACAATTAAACCTTCTTCCTTATTTTGGAGTAAAAATTATCTCATCAAATCTTATCATATATTCTTCCTCTTTGTTGAGGGGTTCTTTGGAATTTAAGATAATCTCTTCAACTGTTCTTTCTACATCATTAGTTTGGTAACTATTTTCTTTCTCCATCTTTTCTTTATCCTTAATTGTACTGTTTACTGCTTTTGTTGTTTCTTCTTCACTACCTTCTTGTTTATTTGGATTATCATCGTTATTTTCCTTTTCGTCCTCTTTAGTTTTACTTATGATATCGGGTTCAACCTTTTCTTGATTAGGATTATATCCAAAATGACTTAATAGTCCCTTAAATTTTTTATGGATTTCTTTGAGTTGTTGGGTCAGATCTTCTTTAGCTTCTAGAGTTAGGTTGGGATTTATGTCCTGTTCATTTAATCTTTCTATTCGGAGAACTACCTCATCAAATTTTTTTTGGGAATATCATGGGGTGCTCATCATATCATATATATCATTATACATGGTGTCATATTTACTACAACTTGCTCTACATATCTCGCAATTGCATAATATGCCTGTAGCCATCTAAGATGTTAGTGGATAACTAGCCCTGAGTAGCCTATGGTGCCTAAAACCGTCTCCTAAGGATCACCCTACAAAACGCCTATCCGCGACAACAAAGATATTATTTTAGGAATCTGGATTTTAAAGTTACTCAATTCTAGTAAGGGACACTTAGAGTGTAATTAGGACATTGTTGATACAGGTTGTGAGAAAATATAGGTCAAGATTATAGTCTATTTGATACCATGTAAGTGCTATGTAAGCTATAAATCCTTCCCCAATTTTTCTGATTTTTACTTGATTTTTTCGGATTTTGCTACAGTAATATCTTCTAAGTATGCGTATCATATAAAACTCCGAGACTGGGTGTCTGGATAATACCTTTAAAATAATAAACTAATGCTTTGATTACTTTAACCTTCTTTTTTGGCTGATCTAGTCTTAGATTCCACAAATTATCTAATAGACATTGTTGCACTAAATCTACCTGAAATTCAGTGATTCTGAATGACTTTTTACTCTGGGTGGCGTACTGCTTGAGATATATATCTCCAAACCTCATGAACTCTCTGGAATTCATCTGCAAATTTAAATACCAAAGAATTAGTATAGATAATTTTTGTGTAATTACATGCTCAAATTTTGGTCCGTATTTAGGTCCTATAAATTTTGTCCATTCACATAATTTCTTTTTCTTTAATACTAATTTATTAATTGCTATACAGTATAGTCGATATGCATTGGTTATTCCTGAAATTTTACAATCGAATTCTCTGTTTGATTCTATTATTCTCTTTTCTATTATTCTTCTTAATTTTTTATGGAAAAAATATTCATTATGTGTTTTTGTGTATATGATTTGTTTAAGATGAAAAATATTTTTAGTCCTTTGTAGCATATTTTTTTGAAGGGTTCCTGTTATGTGATTTGCAAATCTTTTCTGATCCTATGCTTCCTTATTCTCTGTGAGTGTTATGACCTTTTGCCCAATCTCAAAGTATTTATTAAATAGTTTCATATGGATTTTAATCTGTGGTATGCTCTACGAATTATTATTCCTTGTATTTCTCTTTATTTGTAACTTATTCGAGTTACTTAGTGTTTTAAGTATTCTCCCAACATATATTAACCTTTTGTTAGATCTGACATTTTCTTTTGATTCTGTCCTGTACTCATCACCTGTAGTCATTTTACTCTTGTTTTGATGTTCAATTAGGTTGTATGTCCCAGGGTTAAACCTAAAATAGTGCAACAAATATTTATGCTGGAGGTATGTCTCTTGTATCCGACTGGTCCGATAGTCTTTTTCTTGAGTAGTGCTATTTTGATCCTTATACATCTCTTTCCAGTAATTAATTATTTAAGGTATCGAGTTGTATTCTTGTCTGGAGTATATTTTCTTGGTTTGCATCGTGTCAATTGGTTGTCTTGGACTGATTCCTAGTCTGCCAATATGATCTATCCTTCTTACTACTTCCTTTGTTTCTCGTACTATTTCATCGTTTTCTATCGTAAACTTCTTTTTCCCGTTAGGGAGTTCTTTGGAATTTAGGATCATCTCTTCAACTGTTCTTTCTACATCATTAATTTGGTAACTATTTTCTTCCTCCATCTTTTCTTTATCCTTAATTGTACTGTTTACTGCTTTTGTTGTTTCTTCTTCACTACCTTCTTGTTTATCTGGATTATCATCGTTATTTTCCTTTTCGTCCTCTTTAGTTTTGCTTATGATATCGGGTTCAACCTTTTCTTGACTACGATTATATTCAAAATGACTTAATAGTCCCTTAAATTTTTTATGGATTTCTTTGAGTTGTTGGGTCAGATCTTCTTTGGCTTCTAGAGTTAAGTTGGGATTTATGCCCTGTTCATTTAATCTTTCTATTTGGAGAACTATCTCATCAAATTTTTTTTTGGAATATCTTAGGGTGTTCATCATATCATATATATCATTATACATGGTGTCATATTTACTACAACTTGCTCTACATATCTCGCAATTGCACAATATGCCGGTAGCCATCTAAGATGTTAGTGAATAACTAGCCCTGAGTAGCCTATGGTGCCTAAAACCGTCTCCTAAAGATCACCCTACAAAATGCCTATCTGCGGTAACAAAGGGATTACTTTAGAAATCTGGGCTTTAAGGTTACTCAACTCTAGTAAGAGACACTTAGAGTGTAATTAGGACAGTATTGATATAGGTTGTGAGAAAATATACGTCAAGATTATAGTCTATTTGATACCATATAAGTGCTATGTAAGCTATAAATCCTTCCCCAATTTTTCTGATTTTTACTTAATTTTTTCGGATTTTGCTACAGTAACATCTTCTAATTTTTTATGGTTTTTCTACGAACACAGAAATAAATACAGGTAGTTTTAAAAATTCAGAAACAAACAGTACATACCGGAACAGTAGCCATCACACCAGGGACCCTTTGTACAGACTGCAGACCCTTACCGCCCAAAAAGGAACGTACCCCCGGGCTCTGATACCCGGATTAACTTACACACTACTACTACTACTGTCACAAAACTGAAGTATAAGAAGAAGAAAATACAAAGGGAAATACACTCAGGCACACTTAATTATACATATTGGTAGTGGAGAACTACAAGTTGTTGTTGGTCTGATCGGCAGGCATAAACCAGGCAAGACAGATGGGGAAGGATGAGAGGGAAAGAGAGGATGGTGATGAAGAAGAAGGCATTGAGGGACTTAAAAAGTGTTGGAGAAGCTTGCTGATGTTTTTGCCGAATTGCTGATATCCTTCGGAAGCCTCCTTTTATAGACGAGAAGCCTTGCACGAGAAGCCTCCTGAGAATCTTGCTGTAGAAGCCTTGTCATGAGTCTTTACTGTTGACGTCTTGTCTCTGTCAGGAATCTTCACTGTTGGTGTCTTGTCTCGAATCTGCACTGTTGATATCAGGAATCTTTACTGTAGAATTCTTTGTCACGAATCTGTCAGGACCGTACTGTTGTTGCCAGGAATCTTTACTGTAGAAGTCTTGTCACGAATTTTTGATGCTTGTTGTCTAGTGTTGTCTTCTTTGTGAAGCCTTGGAGGATCAGATGTTTAGGATTTGTGGGAGCCTCCTTTTTTTTTTTTTTTTTTGAAAAAATCTCTAGTCGCTCATGTTGTCGAGATTTTGTATGCCTTCATCTCCCATGTGTCTTAGTAGGTCTGATGGCGTGTATTCTTCTGCCCATTCTGCCATGTCTTGCTGAAGTATTCTGTCTTCTACCATCTTCTTTTGTCTATAATATTGAATTAATTCTTCATGGGCTGATGTGATAAATTTTGGGACTTTGCAATTAATTTCTTTGTCTACATAGACTCTGTAGATTTCAGTTTCTGTGGCTAATCTGAATCTATTTCCACTGTATTTTTGCCAGTTGAATTCATACGCTATGGTTTTTGCTCTGCAGTGCCTGATTTGTCTTGGGTTTTCTTTGTCACAAATTACCCCCCTTCCTTCTCTATCTGGATGTAGGGGATGGGCTAGTCTGTGTGTAATCCATGCACTGTGCTTTGTAGGATACCATACTCCTTTTATGTATTCTGCTATTATGGAATTGAATTCTATCTTGAGCTATGGCCTTTTTCCTATGAAAGCTTCTGAAACTGCAAATGCTAAGGAATCTGGGAGTAATTCTGCATGATATGGATGGCTAACGATTATTTGTGAAACAAATCCCATATCTAAGAAGTCTTTCCAACTATAATCTGTTCCTTGGAGTTTTTCCGTCTTTACTTGCCCTAATTGAATATTTAGTCTGTCAATGTTATAGGCTAACTCACATTGACATTTTGGTTGTGAGAGATCCATGATGTTGCAGATATTATTGTTGATGCATCTATCGGTATTGGCATAATGTATCACCTGGTCTACAGATACTAATCTGCATCTTCTTTCACCTTTTTGGATTTCATTGAGTTTCTGTTGCATGTCTTTAGCTTTTCGATAGAAATTGTCCTGAACTTTCTGGTGAATCTTCTGTCTGATATCTTCTGAAAGAAAAGATAATTCATCATTTGTTTTGAAAAATAGTCTGGCTTGCATGGCTTCCGTATTTCTCATATTTTGGAGGCTCTCTTTTCTACTTTTTTCACTCTTATTTGTGAGGCACTCCTTTCTTTCCTCTTCTCTCGTATTTTTGAGGCACTCCTTTTCTTTCTGCAAGCTCACAGCTAACTGTGTTTGTTGATAGAGATCTTTAACCAATCTTTCCTTATGTATTTTTAGATTTTTAAAGCGCTTCATAATAACTTGACAATCTCTATACTCTGTTGATAATTCTAGCTTACTTGTACTCGGTTGACTTTCTTGTGGCATAAACTCTTTAAGCCTTTCGTCGAAATGCCAGGAGGTTGGAATATTATTTCTTGCATATTATATAGATTCTTTAACATTATAAAAACCATTAAACACTGGATTATCAAAGTTTGAGACTGATCTTCTAACTATATTCCAATTTTTATAAATTCCTACTTGATGGCCTCTAAGTATGACGTAGCATATAAAACTCCGAGACTAGGGTGTCTGGATAATACCTTTAAAATAATAAGCTAATGCTTTGATTACTTTAACATTCTCTTTTGGCTGATCTAGTCTTTGATTCCACAAATTATCTAATAAAATTGTTGCGCTAAATCTACCTGAAATTCAATGATTCTGAATGACTCTTTACTCTGGGTGGCATACTGCTTGAGATATATATCTCCAAAACTCATGAAATCTCTGGAATTCATCTGCAAATTTAAATACCAAAGAATTAGTATAGATAATTTTTGTGTAATTACATGCTCAAATTTTTGTCCGTATTTAGGTCCTATAAATTTTGTCCATTCACATAATTTCTTTTTCTTTAATACTAATTTATTAATTGCTATACTGTATAGTCGATATGCATTGGTTATTCCTGGAATTTTACAATCGAATTCTTTGTTTGATTCTATTATTCTCTTTTCTATTATTCTTCTTAATTTTTTATGGAAAAAATATTCATTATGTGTTTTTGTGTATATGATTTGTTTAAGGTGAAAAATATCTATAGTCCTTTGTAGCATATTTTTTTGACGGGTTCCTGTTATGTGATTTGCAAATCTTTTCTGATCCTGTGTTTCTTTATTCTCTGTGAGTGTTATGACCTTTTGCGCAGTCTCAAAGTATTTATTAAATAGTTTCATATGGATTTTATTCTGTGGTACGCTCTTCGAATTATTATTCCTTGTATTTCTCTTTATTTGTAACTTATTCGAGTTACTTGGTGTTTTAAGTATTTTCCCAACATATATTAACCTTTTGTTAGATCTGACATTTTCTTTTGATTCTATCATGTACTCATCACCTGTAGTCATTTTACTCTTCTTTTGATGTTCAATTAGTTTGTATGTCCCAGGGTTAAACCTAAAATAGTGTTACAAATCTTTATGCTGGAGGTATGTCTCTTGTATCCTACTGGTCCGATAGTCTTTTTCTTGAGTAGTGCTATTTTGATCATTATACATCTCTTTCCAGTAATTAATTATTTCAGGTATGTTGTATTCTTGTCTGGAGTATATTTTCTTGGTTTGCATCGTGTCAATTGGTTGTCTTGGACAGATTCCTAGTCTGTCAATATGATCTATCCTTCTTACTGCTTCCTTTTTTTCTCGTACTACTTCATCGTTTTCTATCGTACACTTCTTTTTCCCGTTAGGGAGTTCTTCGGAGTTTAGGATCACCTCTTCAACTTTTCTTTCTACATCATTAATTTGGTAACTATTTTCTTCCTCCATCTTTTCTTTATCCCTAATTGTACTGTTTACTGCTTTTGTTGTTTCTTCTTCACTACCTTCTTGTTTATCTGGATTATCATCGTTATTTTCCTTTTCGTCCTCTTTAGTTTTGCTTATGATATCGGGTTCAACCTTTTCTTGACTACGATTATATCCAAAATGACTTAATAGTCCCTTAAATTTTTTATGGATTTCTTTGAGTTGTTGGGTCAGATCTTCTTTGGCTTCTAGAGTTAAGTTGGGATTTATGCCCTGTTCATTTAATCTTTCTATTTGGAGAACTACCTCATCAAAGTTTTTTTTGGAATATCTTGGGGTGTTCATCATATCATATATATCATTATACATGGTGTCATATTTACTATAACTTGCTCTCATATCTCGCAATTGCACAATATGCCTGTAGCCATCTAAGATGTTAGTGGATAACTAGCCCTGAGTAGCCTATAGTGCCTAAAACCGTCTCCTAAGGATCACCCTACAAAACGCCTATCCGCGGCAACAAAGGGATTATTTTAGGAATCTGGGTTTTAAGGTTACTCAACTCTAGTAAGGGACACTTAGAGTGTAACTAGGACAGTGTTGATACAAGTTGTGAGAAAATATAGGTCAAGATTATAGTCTATTTGATACCATGTAAGTGCTATGTAAGCTATAAATCCTTCCCCAATTTTTCTGATTTTTACTTGATTTTTTGGGATTTTGCTACAGTAACATCTTCTAATTTTTTATGGTTTTTTCTACGAACACAGAAACTTACACAGAAACAAATACATGTAGTTTTAAAAATTCGAAAACAAACAGTACATACCGGACCAGTAGCCATCACACCGAAGACCCTTCGTACAGACTGCAGAACTCTACCGTCCAAAAAGGAACGTTCCCCCGGCTCTGATACCAGGATTAACTTACACACTACTACTTACAAAGCTGAAGCAGAAGAAGAAGAAAATACAAAGGGAAATACACTCAGGCATACTTAATTATACATATAGGTGGTGGAGAACTACAAGTTGTTGGTGGTCTGATCGGCAAGCATAAACCAGGCAAGACGGATGGTGGAGGATGAGAGGGAAAGAGTTGATGGTGATGAAGAAGAAGGCGTTGTGGGACTTAAAAGGTGTTGGAGAAGTTTGCTAATGTTTTTGCCTAATTGCCGATATCCTTCTCATCCTTCGGAAGCCTCCTTTTATAGACGAGAAGCCTTGCACGAGAAGCCTCCTGAGAATCTTGCTGTAGAAGCCTTGTCATGAGTCTTCACTGTTGACGTCTTGTCTCTGTCAGGAATCTTCACTGTTGGTGTCTTGTCTCGAATCTGCATTGTTGATGTTAGGAATCTGCACTGTTGAATTCTTTGTCACGAATCTGTCAGGACCGTACTGGTTTTGCCAGGAATCTTTACTGTAGAAGTCTTGTCACGAATTTTGATGCTTGTTGTCTAGTGCTGTCTTCTTTGTGAAGCCTTGGAGGATCCGATGTTTAGGATTTGTGGGAGCCTCCTTTTTTTTTTTTTTTTTTTTGAAAAAGTCTCTAGTCGCTCATGTTGTTGAGATTTTGTATGCCTTCATCTCCCATGTGTCTTAGTAGGTCTGATGGCGTGTATTCTTCTGCCCATTCAGCCATGTCTTACTGAAGAATTTTGTTTTCTACCATCTTCTTTTGTCTATAATATTGAATTAATTCTTCATGGGCTGATCTCATAAATTTTGGGACTTTACAATTAATTTATTTTTCTACATAGACTCTGTAGATTTCAGTTTCTGTGGCTAATATGAATCTATTTCCACTGTATTTTTGCTAGTTGAATTCATACGCTATGGTTTTTGCTCTCCTGATTTGTCTTGGGATTTCTCTGTCACAAATTACCCCTCTTCCTTCTCTATCTGGATGTAGGGGATGGCCTAGTCTGTGTGTAATCCATGCACTGTGCTTTGTAGGATACCATACTCCTTTTATGTATTATGCTATTATGGAATCGAATTCTATCTTGAGCTGTGGCCTTTTTCCTATAAAAGCTTCTGAAACTGCAAATGCTAAGGAATCTGGGAGTAATTCTGCATGATCTGGATGGCTAACGATTATTTGTGAAACAAATCCCATATCTAAGAAGTCTTTCCAACTATAATCTGTTCCTTGGAGTTTTCCATCTTTACTTGCCCTAATTGAATATTTAGTCTGTAGATGCTATAGGCTAACTCACATTGACATTTTGGTTGTGAGAGATCCATGATGTTGCAGATATTATTGTTGATGCATCTATCGGTATTGGCATAATGTATCACCTGTTCTACAGATACTCCTCTGTATCTTCTTTCACCTTTTTGGATTTCATTGAGTATCTGTTGCATGTCTTTGGCTTTTCGATAGAAATTATCCTGAACTTTCTGGTGAATCTTCTGTCTGATATCTTCTGGAACAAAAGATAATTCATTATTTGTTTTGAAAAATAGTCTGGCTTGCATGGCTTCCGTATCTCTCATATTTTGGAGGCCCTCTTTTCTACTTTTTTCACTCTTATTTGTGAGGCACTCCTTTCTTTTCTCTTCTCTCGTATTTTTGAGGCACTCCTTTTCTTTCTGCAAGCTCACAGCTAATTGTGTTTGTTGATAGAGATCTTTAGCCAATCTTTCCTTTTGTATTTTTAGATTTTTAAAGTGCTTCATACTAACTTGATAATCTCTACACTCTGTTGATAATTCTAGCTTACTTGTACTCGGTTGACTTTCTTGTGGCATAAACTCTTTAAGGCTTTCGTCGAAATGCCAGGAGGTTGGAATATTATTTCTTGCATATTCTATGGCTTCTTTAACATTATAAAAACCTTTAAACACTGGATTATCAAAGTTTGAGACTAATCTTCTAACTGTATTCCAATTTTTATAAATTCCTACTTGATGACCTCTAAGTATGATGTAGCATATAAAACTCCGAGACTGGGGTGTCTGGATAATACCTTTAAAATAATAAGCTTATGCTTTGATTATTTTAACCTTCTCTTTTGGCTGATCTAGTCTTAGATTCCACAAATTATCTAATAGACATTGTTGCACTAAATCTACCTGAAATTCAGTGATTCTACTGCTTGAGATATATATCTCCAAACCTCATGAACTCTCTGGAATTTATCTGCAAATTTAAATACCAAAGAATTAGTATAGATAATTTTTGTGTAATTACATGCTCAAATTTTGGTCCGTATTTAGGTCCTATAAATTTTGTCCATTCACATAATTTCTTTTTCTTTAATACTAATTTATTAATTGCTATACAGTATAGTCGATATGCATTGGTTATTCCTGGAATTTTATAATCGAATTCTCTGTTTGATTCTATTATTCTCTTTTCTATTATTCTTCTTAATTTTTTATGGAAAAAGATTCATTCTGTGTTTTTGTGTATATGATTTGTTTAAGGTGAATAATATCTATAGTTCTTTGTAGCTTATTTTTTTGAAGGGTTCCTGTTATGTGATTTGCAAATCTTTTCTGATACTGTGTTTCATATTCTCTGTGAGTGTTTTCTCCTTTTGCCCACTCTCAAAGTATTTAGTAAATAGTTTCATATGGATTTTATTCTGTGGTATGCTCTTCGAATTATTATTCCTTGTATTTCTCTTTATTTGTAACTTATTCGAGTTACTTGGTGTTTTAAGTATTTTCCCAACATATATTAACCTTTAGTTAGATCTGACATTTTCTTTTGATTCTGTCATGTACTCATCACCTGTAGTCATTTTACTCTTGTTTTGATGTCCAATTAGGTTCTATGTCCCAGGGTTAAAACTAAAATAGTGTAACAAATCTTTATACTGGAGGTATGTCTCTTGTATCCTACTGGTCCGATAGTCTTTTTTTTGAGTTGTGCTATTTCGATCCTTATACATCTCTTTCCAGTAATTAATTATTTCAGGTATCAAGTTGTATTCTTGTCTAGAGTATATTTTTTTGGTTTGCATCGTGTCAATTGGTTGTCTTGGACTAATTCCTACTCTGCCAATATGATCTATCCTTCTTACTGCTTCCTTTGTTTCTCGTACTACTTCATCGTTTTCTATCATACACTTCGTTTTCCCGTTAGGGAGTTCTTCGGAGTTTAGGATCACCTCTTCAACTATTCTTTCTACATCCTTAATTTGGTAACTATTTTCTTCCTCCATCTTTTCTTTATCCCTAATTGTACTGTTTACTGCTTTTGTTATTTCTTCTTCACTACCTTCTTGTTTATCTGGATTATCATCGTTATTTTCCTTTTCGTCCTCTTTAGTTTTGCTTATGATATCGGGTTCAACCTTTTCTTTGACTACGATTATATCCAAAATGACTTAATAGTCCCTTAAATTTTTTATGGATTTCTTTGAGTTGTTGGGTCAGATCTTCTTTGGCTTCTAGAGTTAAGTTGGGATTTATACCCTGTTCATTTAATCTTTCTATTTGGAGAACCACCTCATCAAATTTTTTTTGGGAATATATTGGGGTGTTCATCATATCATATATATCATTATACATGGTGTCATATTTACTACAACTTTCTCTACATATCTCGCAATTGCACAATATGCCGGAGCCATCTAAGATGTTAGTGGATAACTAGCCCTGAGTAGCCTATGGTGCCTAAATCCGTCTCCTAAAGATTACCCTACAAAACGCCTATCCGCGGTAACAAAGAGATTACTTTAGGAATCTGGGCTTTAAAGTTACTCAACTCTAGTAAGGGACAATTAGAGTGTAAATAGGACAGTGTTGATATAGGTTGTGAGAAAATATAGGTCAAGATTATAGTCTATTTGATACCATGTAAGTGCTATGTAATCTATAAATCCTTCCCCAATTTTTCTGATTTTTACTTGATTTTTTCATATTTTGCTACAGAAACATCTTCTAATTTTTTATGGTTTTTTCGACGAACATAGAAACTTACACAGAAACAAATACAGGTAGTTTTAAAAATTCAGAAGCAAACAGTACATACCGGAACAGTAGCCATCACACCAGAGCCCTTTGTACAGACTGCAGACCCCTACCGCCCAAAAAGGAACGTCCCCCCGGGCTCTGATACCAGGATTAAATTACATACTACTACTACTGTCACAAAGCTGAAGCAGAAGAAGAAGAAAATGCAAAGGGAAATACACTCAGGCACAATTAATTATACATATGGGTGGTAGAGAACTACAAATTGTTGGTGGTCTGATCGACAGGCATAAACCCGGTAAGACGGATTGGGGAGGATGAGATGGAAAGAGAGGATGGTGATGAAGAAGAAGGCGTTGAGGGACTTAAAAGGTGTTGGATAAGCTTGCTGATGTTTTTGCCGAATTGCCGATATCCTTCTCATCCTACGGAAGCCTCCTTTTATAGACGAGAAGCCTTGCACGAGAAGCCTCCAGAGAATCTTACTGTAGAAGCCTTGTCATGAGTCTTCTCTGTTGACGTCTTGTCTCTGTCAGGAATCTTCACTATTGGTATCTTGTCTCGAATCTGCACTGTTGATGTCAGGAATTTTTACTGTAGAATTCTTTGTCATGAATCTGTCAGGACCGTACTGTTGTTGCCAGAAATCTTTACTGTAGAAGTCTTGTCATGAAGTTTTGATGCTTGTTGTCTAGTGCTGTCTTCTTTGTGAAGCCTTGGAGGATCCGATGTTTAGGATTTGTGGGAGCCTCCTTTTTTTTTTTTTTTTGAAAAAGTCTCTAGTCGCTCATGTTGTCGAGATTTTGTATGCCTTAATCTCCCATGTGTCTTAGTAGGTCTGATGGCGTGTATTCTTCTGCTCATTCCGCCATGTCTTGCTGAAGTATTCTGTCTTCTACCATCTTCTTTTGTCTATGATATTGATTAATTCTTCATGGGCTGATCTCATAAATTTTGGGACTTTACAATTAATTTCTTTGTCTACATAGACTCTGTCGATTTCAGTTTCTGTGGCTAATCTGAATTTTTTTCCACTGTATTTTTGCCAGTTGAATTCATACGCTATGGTTTTTGCTCTCCAGTGCCTGATTTGTCTTGGGATTTCTCTGTCACAAATTACCCCCCTTCCTTCTCTATCTGGATGTAGGGGATGGGCTAGTCTGTGTGTAATCCATGCACTGTGCTTTGTAGGATACCATATTCTTTTTATGTATTCTGCTATTATGGAATCGAATTCTATCTTGAGCTATGGCCTTTTTCCTATGAAAGCTTTTGAAATTGCAAATGCTAAGGAATCTGGGAGTAATTCTGCATGATCTGGATGGCTAACGATTATTTGTGAAACAAATCCCCATATCTAAGAAGTCTTTCCAACTATAATCTGTTCCTTGGAGTTTTTCCGTCTTTACTTGCCCTAATTGAATATTTAGTCTGTAGATGCTATAGGCTAACTCACATTGACATTTTGGTTGTGAGAGATCCATGATATTGCAGATATTATTGTTGATGCATCTATCGGTAATGGCATAATGTATCACCTGGTCTACAGATACTCATCTACATCTTCTTTCACCTTTTTGGATTTCATTGAGTATCTGTTGCATGTCTTTGGCTTTTCGATATAAATTGTCCTGAACTTTCTTGTGAATCTTCTGTCTGATATCTTCTGGAAGAAAAGATAATTCATCATTTGTTTTGAAAAATAGTCTGGAGGCCCTCTTTTCTACTTTTTTCACTCTTATTTGTGTGGCACTCCTTTCTTTCCTCCTCTCTCGTATTTTTGAGGCACTCCTTTTCTTTCTGCAAGCTCACAGCTAATTGTGTTTGTTGATAGAGATCTTTAACCAATCTTTCCTTTTGTATTTTTAGATTTTTAAAGTGCTTCATAATAACTTGACAATCTCTACACTCTGTTGATAATTCTAGCTTACTTGTACTCGGTTGACTTTCTTGTGGCATAAACTCTTTAAGGCTTTCATCGAAATGCCAGGAGGTTGGAATATTATTTCTTGCATATTCTATGGCTTCTTTAACATTATGAAAACCTTTAAACACTGGATTATCAAAGTTTGAGACTAATCTTCTAACTGTATTCCAATTTTTATAAATTCCTACTTGATGACCTCTAAGTATGACGTAGCATATAAAACTCCGAGAGTGGGGTGTCTGGATAATACCTTTAAAATAATAAGCTAATACTTTGATTACTTTAACCGTCTCTTTTGGCTGATCTAGTCTTAAATTCCACAAATTATCTAATAGATATTGTTGCACTAAATCTACCTCAAATTCAGTGATTCTGAATGACTCTTTACTGTGGGTGGCGTACTGCTTGAGATATATATCTCCAAACCTCATGAACTCTCTGGAGTTCATCTGCAAATTTAAATACCAAAGAATTAGTATAGATAATTTTTGTGTAATTACATGCTCAAATTTTGGTCCGTATTTTGGTCCTATAAATTTTGTCCATTCACATAATTTCTTTTTCTTTAATACTAATTTATTAATTGCTATACGGTATAGTCGATATGCATTGGTTATTCCTGGAATTTTACAATCGAATTCTCTGTTTGATTCTATTATTCTCTTTTCTATTATTCTTCTTAATTTTTTATGGAAAAAATATTCATTATGTGTTTTTGTGTATTTGATTTGTTTAAGGTGAAAAATATCTATAGTCCTTTGTAGCATATTGTTTTGAAGGGTTCCTGTTATGTGATTTGCAAATCTTTTCTGATCCTGTGTTTCTTTATTCTCTGTGAGTGTTATGACCTTTTGCCCAATCTCAAAGTATTTATTAAATAGTTTCATATGGATTTTATTCTGTGGTATGCTCTTCGAATTATTATTCCTTGTATTTCTCTTTATTTGTAACTTATTCGAGTTACTTGGTGTTTTAAGTATTTTCCCAACATATATTAACCTTTTGTTAGATCTGACATTTTCTTTTGATTATGTCCTAAACTCATCACCTGTAATCATTTTACTCTTGTTTTGATGTTCAATTAGGATGTATGTCCCAGGGTTAAACCTAAAATAGTGTAACAAATCATTATGCTGGAGGTATGTCTCTTGTATCCTACTGGTCCGATAGTCTTTTTCTTGAGTAGTACTATTTTGATCCTTATACATCTCTTTCCAGTAATTAATTATTTAAGGTATCGAGTTGTATTTTTGTCTGGAGTATATTTTCTTGGTTTGCATCGTGTCAATTGGTTGTCTTGGACTAATTCCTAGTCTGTCAATATGATCCATCTTTCTTACTGCTTCCTTTGTTTCTCGTACTACTTCATCGTTTTCTATCATACACTTCTTTTTCCCGTTAGGGAGTTCTTCGGAGTTTAGGATCACCTCTTCAATTGTTCTTTCTACATCATTAATTTGGTAACTATTTTCTTCCTCCATCTTTTCTTTATCTCTAATTGTACTGTTTACTGCTTTTGTTGTTTCTTCTTCACTACCTTCTTGTTTATCTGGATTATCATCATTATTTTCCTTTTTGTCCTCTTTAGTTTTGCTTATGATATCGGGTTCAACCTTTTCTTGACTAGGATTATGTCCAAAATGACTTAATAGTCTCTTAAATTTTTTATGGATTTCTTTGAGTTGTTGGGTCAGATCTTCTTTGGCTTCTAGAGTTAAGTTGGGATTTATGCCCTGTTTATTTAATCTTTCTATTCGGAGAACTACCTCATCAAATTTTTTTTGGGAAATCATGCGGTGTTCATCATATCATATATATCATTATACATGGTGTCATATTTACTACAACTTGCTCTACATATCACGCAATTGCACAATATGCCGTTAGCCATCTAAGAAGTTAGTGGATAACTAGCTCTGAGTAGCCTATAGTGCCTAAAACCGTCTCCTAAGGATCACCCTACAAAACGCCTATCCGCGGCAACAAAGGGATTACTTTAGGAATCTGGGCTTTAAAGTTACTAAACTCTAGTAAGGGATACTTAGAGTGTAATTAGGACAGTGTTGATACAGGTTGTGAGAAAATATAGTTCAAGATTATAGTCTATTTGATACCATGTAAGTGCTATGTAAGCTATAAATCCTTCCCCAATTTTTCTAATTTTTACTTGATTTTTTCGGATTTTGCTACAGTAACATCTTCTAATTTTTTATGGCTTTTCTACGAACACAGAAACTTACACAGAAACAAATACAGGTAGTTTTAAAAATTCAGAAACAAACAGTACATACCGGAACAGTAGCCATCACACCGGAGACCCATTGTACAGACTGCAGACCGCCCAAAAAGGAACGTCCTCCCCGGGCTCTGATACCAGGATTAAATTACACACTACTACTACTGTCACAAAGCTGAAGCAGATGAAGAAGAAAATACAAAGGAAAATACACTCAGGCACACTTAATTATATATATAGGTTGTGGAGAATTACAAGTTGTTGGTAGTCTGATCGGCAGGCATAAACCAGGCAAGACGGATGGGGGAGGATGAGAGGGAAAGAGAGGATGGTGATGAAGAAGAAGGCGTTGAGGGACTTAAAAGGTGTTGGAGAAGCTTGCTGATGTTTTTGCCGAATTGCCGATGTCCTTCTCATCCTTCGGAAGCCTCCTTTTATGGACGAGAAGCCTTGCACGAGAAGCCTCCTGAGAATCTTGCTGTAGAAGCCTTGTAATGAGTCTTCACTGTTGACGTCTTGTCGCTGTCAGGAATCTTCACTGTTGGTATCTTGCCTCGAATCTGCACTGTAGAATTCTTTGTCACGAATCTATCAGGACCGTACTGTTGTTGGCAGGAATCTTTACTGTAGGAGTCTTGTCACGAATCTTTGATGCTTGCCGTCTAGTGCTATCTTTTTTGTGAAGCTTTTGAGGATCCAATGTTTAGGATTTGAGGGAGCCTTTTTTTTTTTTTGACAAGAAAAAAATGTCGGATACTAAAGTTTCTGGGGATGCAAGATCCATCGATCCATTTGTGGAAAGGTTAGGGTCGTCCCATCCTGTTGGTGCAATTGTTGCCTCTGGTGTTTCTTGTGGGTTCAGTTGTGATCTTGGGACTAATTTTTTCATTCTTGGTTTTCCGTACAGAACATAGTATTCGAACTTCCCAGATCCTTCTCCAAGTAACCCAACTGCTGGGTTGCTTTCTTCGTATAGTTGTTTTAGAAGCCTCTGTATAGAGACTCCCCTGCTGAGGGCTTCTTTGGTTATGTCGATTTCCACTTCGGCCTCGACCTCTGCATCCATCTCTTCTTCAGCTTGCGTGCGTTATTGCATGTTTGTGATTCATCTGGTGTTGTATTCTCGAACTGCAGTGCTTCCTCTGTTTTGTTTGATGTAGCGAGGCTGGGTAACTCTTGTTCTAAAAGTTTACCCATGTTTTCTAAGGCTTCGGCTTGTTTAGGGGTTACTCCCCTAATAGTTCCCTCATTGAGGGTTGTTATATAATCCGAACAGACCTTTTTCAAGGTCTTGAGTTCTGATTCTTGCTTCATTTCAAGATTTGCTAAGTTTCCCATGTGCCTGCGAAAAGCACGACGAGTTCCAATTCCCAGATTTGCCTTTTGGTGGGCTCGCCATGCTCCATTTATTTCGGAGTAAAATGAGGGTGGGATTTCTAACTTGGGGAAGCTCGCTACTTTTGGCTCGAGCATGTAATAGGCGAGATCACGAACTTCTTCTGCTAAGTAAGGGTTCTGCCTTGATATCTCCCAGGCTAGGATGGCATCCTCTTTTGAGTAGTAATGTCTGCAACAGGATCCGTTAAAATCGATTACCTGCTCATAGCAATTTTTCCAGTTTGTGTAAATACCCGGCTGGTACCCTACGAATACGACAAACGCTGCTGGAACAGAAACACTATTTACTATAGCCTTCCCTTATTACTTTTTTGCAAAATAAATTAATGAGTAACTATTATTTCACTTAGTAATTGTTGGGTCAGCTTAGATAATCTGTGATAAAATTATCCTTTCCTTTAACATGCTCGATTTCGAAGGAGTACTGGGCGTTCTCATTATACCACTGCATGCGTTTCCCAGAGGTTTTTCTTGTGTTCACCAGAAAATCCCTAACGGCTTTATTATCTGTTCTAATTATAAAATACTTGGGTGCAAGAAATATTTGAAATTTCTGTAGAGCTAATTTTATAGTGTATAGTTCTTTTTCAAATATTATCCACTTCAGTTCGTTTGGTTTGAATTTTCCAGAATTATACCCACAAAGTCTCTCATACTTTAATATTTTTTGTGGTATGCATCTTTTTATGAGTCTGATTCCGTTCTGAGATAGAGATGGATCCTCTTCATCCCAATTTTCTTTCAGAATTGCTTTTAGTGCACATCCCCAATATTCTTTTGACGCATTTGTGTCTAAAATTGGTTTATCTCCAGGTTTTGGTAGGTAGACTTCGGGGCCTTCTCGGCGAGCTGCTTAATTTGTCTTAGAACATTTTTATCTTTGTCTGTCCAAATAAAATCTTGATTTTTATTTAGCTTTTTTAGTAAAGGTATTTCCTCTTTCGTGAGTTCTCGTAGGAAATTTCTCCCATAATTCAATAGCCCTAGCAGACTTTGTAGTTGTTTTTTATCTTTTATTTCTTCGGGAAACTCCTTAATTTTTGAAATGATGTGCTTCTGTAGTTGAATGCAATCTTTGTCTAGGATAATTCCAAGAAATTCTACTGACTCTTTCTCGATTTCAATCTTTTTTAGAGAGAGTATTATCCCGTGTCTTCTAAAGATGTCACTAATGATCTTTAGATGTCTCTTATGCTCTTCTTTTGTTTTTTAAAAAACCAAAATGTCATCAATGTATACAACACAGAAATCTTTTAAATTATTAAAGATTGAGTCCATCCATCTTTGAAATACTTGTGGTGCGGTGTTTAACCCAAATGGCATGACATTCCAGTGAAAGTGTCCTCGTGGCGTACTGAATGCTGTTAGTGGTTTCGATTCTTCCGTCATTTTTTGTTGCCAGAAACCAGATTTACAGTCAAATTTACTGAATACTATAGATCCTTTTGTTAAGTTTATTAGGACTTCATTCCTAGGGATGAAATAACCATCGAATTTTAGATTTTGGTTTAGTCACTTGTAATTAATCACCATTCGTGGCTTTTTTCTTTTTAATTCATTAAGATTTCTGAGCATAAATGCTGGACTAGAGTGAGGGCTAGTGATTTTCTCTATTAGGCATGTGCTTAAAAGTTCATTTATTTGATTATCGAATTCATCTATATCTTGCCTAGTGTAGAGCATGGGTTTTACCCTAATAATTACGTTGTCGTCCCTTAACTGAATTTTACAAAATTTTGGACTTCGGTCCCATAACTTTAATGGATTTTCACTAAGTATTTTGTAAAGCCAATGGGTTTGATTTAAGTCATAAATTGTTTCGCATCTTTTTAATGAGTTTTCACTGTCTGGGATACCTTTTGGGGGGGGGAAATCTTCTGTACACTTATACCTAGGTCTTTCTAAAAGTGGCATGTCAACCCTTCGGGTTTGATTACCCTCTTGTTGATGTAAAGACACCATTTATTTTTCTACAATCATAGATAAATATTCTCCAATAAAATTGTTTCCTAAAACCATATCCCTATTCATATGTGGAAAGCATAAGAGTTTTGGTATAATGAATTTTTTCTAATTAAGCCAAATTTCCACGTTCTTGGCTTTGCTTTAGATAGTTGTTTTATATGCACTGATCCCTGTTATTTTAATTGGATATTTCATTGGTTCCCATTTTTCTAGTGGTATGGCATTTTTCGATAAGAAGAGACTGTGGCCCCTGTATCTAGTAGTGCGTGTAATGAATATTGTTTATATCACTTAAATTTGTATGTTCCTTTAACATAATTAAACCTTCTTCCTTGTTTTGGAACAAAAATTATCTCATCAAATCTTATCGTATATTCTTCCTCTTTGTTGAGGGGTTCTTCGGAATTTAAGATAATCTCTTCAACTGTTCTTTCTACATCATTAGTTTGGTAACTATTTTCTTCCTCCATCTTTTCTTTATCCTTAATTGTAATGTTTACTGCTTTTGTTGGTTCTTCTTCACTACCTTCTTATTTATCTGGATTATCATCGTTATTTTCCTTTTCGTCCTCTTTAGTTTTGCTTATGATATCGGGTTCAACTTTTTCTTGATTAGGATTATATCCAAAATGACTTAATAGTCCCTTAAATTTTTTATGGATTTCTTTGAGTTGTTGGGTCAGATCTTCTTTGGTTTCTAGAGTTAGTTTGGGATTTATGCCCTGTTCATTTAATCTTTCTATTCGGAGAACTACCTCATCAAATTTTTTTTGGGAAATCTTGGGATGTTCATCATATCACATATATCATTATACATTGTGTCATATTTACTACAACTTGCTCTACATATCTCGCAATTGCACAATATGCCGGTAGCCATCTAAGATGTTAGTGGATAACTAGCCCTGAGTAGCCTATGGTGCCTAAAACCGTCTCCTAATCACCCTACAAAACGCCTATCCGGGGCAACAAAGCGATTACTTTAGGAATCTGGGCTTTAAGGTTACTCAACTCTAGTAAGGGACACTTAGAGTGTAATTAGGACAGTGTTGATACAGGTTGTGAGAAAGTATAAGTCAAGATTATAGTCTATTTGATACCATGTAAGTGCTATGTAAGCTATAAATCCTTCCCCAATTTTTCTGACTTTTACTTGATTTTTTAGGATTTTGCTGCAGTAACATCTTCTAATTTTTTATGGTTTTTTCTACGAACACAGAAACTTACACAGAAACAAATACAGATAGTTTTAAAAATTCAAAAACAAACAGTACATACCAGAACATTAGCCATCACACCGGAGACCCTTTGTACAGACTGCAGACCCCTACCGCCCAAAAAGGAACGTCCCCCGGGCTCTGATACCAGGTATATTGTGCAATTGCCCGGGGGGACGTTCCTTTTTGGGCGGTAGGGGTCTGCAGTCTCTACAAACGGTCTCCGGTGTGATGGCTGCTGTTCCGGTATGTACTGTTTGTTTCTGAATTTTTAAAACTACCTGTATTTGTTTCTATGTGTTTGAAAAATCTCTATGTTTGTTTTAATTCGTAGAAAAAATCATAAAAAATTTAGGAAATCACACGGGACCAAATACCGACTCACAGCTTGCGTGATTACTGTCCTAGTGTCATTCTAAGTATCCCCTTCTAGATTTGAGTAAGCTTAAAGCTCAGATTCCTAAAGTGATCCCTTTGTTGCCGCGGATAGGCGTTTGTAGGTTGACCCTCAGGAGACGGTTTTAGGCACCATAGGCTACTCAGAGGTAGCTAGCAAGCGATATCCTAGATGGCTAGCGATATACCATGCATATTTGAGAGCTGTAGAAGAGATTATAGTCACTTAGAATATTTTTCAGTAGCAACAGATAAAAATCTAACAAATATTACAAGCTTTCTCAACACCCTGTTTGATTATGTAGTTTGTAGGTTTAATAAGATAGAAAAACAACAAAATAAGGTAATAGAACAAAATGAAATATATATTTCTAAGCTTTGTAAAACCGTTCGAGATAATCCCTCAGAGCAATTCGACAGAGAAATAACAAAATTCGACAAGGAAGTAAGAGAAATATTAGGAAGATTAGATCGAATTGATTGTTTAGGAACAAGCTTAAGACAAAAGAAACCGAGCGAACAGATAAACATGATACAAGTAGATAGAAAGTACTCCAAAAAAGAGCATGACTCGATTGTGAAGCTAATTAACTGTTGGAAAGAACTATATAAGGACCCACGCAATACTGTCCAGGAAAGAGACCATCTAGTAAATAGAATGCAAGAGACCTACCAATAAAATAAGGAGTTGTTACACCATTTTAACTTTGATCCTGAAATATATAACCTAGAAAGTGAAGAAGAGCCAGAAAGCACCGCAGATTCAGATAACGAGGACTACGGGATGACTATACACGATGAATACAAGTCTGAACACGAGAAATGAATTGATTCTGACAGTGAGGTAATACATGTAGGGGAAGATAGCAAAACTGCAATAGATTTAAACAACCCACAAATAGGAGGGAGTATGAGGATCGATGATTTAATAAAAAGAAGTGTATCCCAAGGGGGAACCTATCTAGATCTATCCAATATATATTTCAAAGATAAATAAAAGGTTATAGATGACTGGGCGCAATCTCTAGCCGTCGTAATCACAAATCATGAAGGATCATGGGACAATGAAAGATTTGTCGATTACATTACAGAAACTTTATAAGGAGATGTCTTACAGTGGATGAAACAATGGATAAACTCAGAATAAGGAAAAAGTAAACGAAAGGAGTGGGGAGAAAGCGATAGGTTCGTAAGTTTTGAAAAAGTCCTCAATGATTCCATAAAAATCATTAAAGAAAATTTATGTAGGTACATAGATGAAAAGTCTCAAGAAGAAGAAGTTTTGTATGCACTATCTAAAATTGAATCATGTGAGATATGTGAATTCGAAGAATACTACAAAACATTCTCAAAATACTTTTACAAATTAGATTACTTAGCTTGATCCTTTCTTCCACAAACTTCCTAGTCCATGGGATACCAAAACAAGAAATGGATACCCAGACTACTTAAAGCGAATTGAGAAGAAGGATAATCTGGGGCACCGAATACACTATGCGCTTAAAATTATACAGGACGACTGTCTTAATAAAAAATCCTACAAAAAAATAAAAAACACAATAAGTAACTCCCCTAAAGGAAGAAGGTGCTTCGAAAAAATAATTGGCGAAAAATAGAAAATAGGAAGTGAGAAAAAGGCAAAACCTCCACTTAGAAAAAGATTTCGATGGAAACCATGGACAAAAAGTAGAGGGTTTGTCAGAAACAATAAATATGTTAGAAAGAAAGATGAGTCATCCACACAAATAGAACCCCCTGCACAAAAGGACAAAAAGAATTGCAGATGTTTTGTATGCAATGAAGAGGGACATTTTGCTAGGGATTGTCCTAGGAGAGGAAAGAATGCTCAAAAAAATGATAAAATATATGGAGGAATAGGAACTTGAAATCTGTTTGGGTGAAGAAATCACGCCAACAGATATAATACTTTATGAACTTGAGGTCGAGGATGACTCGGATGACGAACTAGTTTTCATGATGAATGAAGATTTAGGTCCAATCACACTCCCAGTATCAGAACTAGATAATATAACATTAGGAGATGTGGTCGGAAGAGAAACAATTTTTAGTCCAGAGGACATCGACAGAATGAAAAAATATCAACTAATAAAGAAAACAGAAATTTACAAAATTTCACGGTTCAATTTCTTCTCCAGAAGAATAATCGAAAATTTTAACGGAAATGCAACAGCAAATTTGTCAGCCGGAGGAAGAGTAGACATTCCAATGTTTAGTTGTGAAAAAGTACGAAATGGAAAAAGAAATATCCAGAAATTCGCTATATCCACGTTGGCCTGATTCAAATTAAAATTAATGCACTATTTAGAGCAGGCATAGATATTCCTATAATAACACTCGTAATGGACAATCGATTCACCAATTGCCATCAGGCTTTAATAGGAGGCTTCCAATCCAATCTAGTAAATCAAACCGTATGGTTCAATATCCGACCCAACTATTTTATCTCTATATCTGACCCAAACATAATAGATACTGTACGACTAAAAATCAAGACCCAAGAAATGAATACGAAGACCAACTCACATGATCTGGCCATAGAATATACAACGATTAATGAATTAACTCATACCACAGAGGCAAGAACAGTTTCAAACCAACGGGAAATAATCAAAATATTTTAACCAAAACCTTTTGAGGAAGAAATCAAACCCCGACTAATGAATATAAAAGATCTCACGGAACCTAGACAATGGTTCCTTGAAGATTTAATACAAACCGAAGAACCAAAACACTTTGGAGAAATAGAAATACAAAGTTCTGGAAATAGCCTATATATTAAAAATAATTCAAAACAACCTTTACTTACAAGAAGTAATAGTGAAAGACAAACTAGGGAAGTGGCTAGGAGATCAATTACCAGGGAAGAAATAAGAGAACCACTGCTGTCACGATTATTAGAAGGAGATCAAAAATTAAGCCCAAACATTAAAGAAACAGGCCAAAAGCTCAGATACCCCTCATGCCAGGGTTGACGTCTCGACAGGAGGCTGTCGAGTTTAGTTGTTAATAGTAATTTTTCATAAGTAGATATTTATGTACTAACTATCTTACAGGAAAACACGAAGTAAGGAAAAGAGATGATTGTGTCAGAAAAGACGAAAAGAAAACAAATTCTTGAGGAAGCTAGACAAGCATTTCCTGAAGAAATCTTCCTGAGTATCAAAACAATGACGCTCGATCACAAAGAAAATATAAGAGGAATCTTGTCAAAAAATAGAACAGATATTATCCTAGCCCGGAATAACTATCCGAAGCTTTTTAAATTCATGAAAGAAGGAATGTGGGACATCCAAGGAGTCGAATGGGGGCTCGTAAGCCAACTGTGCTACAAACTACGAGGAGCACACGAATGGTGCAAACTACCAGCAATGTTATGATTTTTTAGCCACAAGCATTAATTATCATCATTTGTTCACCTTCCAAATATTCAGCATGGTTGGATGGAGGGAAGAGACAAAATTTTTCCAGCCATATCAAATATGGATATTCGACTACCCTGAACAATGGCAGAAATTTGACCCAAAATACAACATTGAAGGAGTCAATTATAATTATTTCTGGTATAACAGTTTTATCGAGCTAGTCGACAGGGCAAGAAAGCTAATCAGAAATATCAGTAACTACTCAATCATGACAGATGGAAGAAGGATAGTCGCCACCAAGGACTATAATGCAAAGTTTAGTTTTCCGAAAGAATAAAAACACAAGGCAATGAAGCTGTTACAAGATATAGTTTTCAACCAGAAGAATTTAGACATCCCAACAGAGTTCAAGTTGATATGTAATAGTAATATATGAAAAAAAAAAAGACAGCACTAGACGACAAGCAACAAAAATTCATGACAAGACTTCTACATTAAAGATTCCTGCCAACAACAATACGGTCCTGACAGATTCGTGACAAAGAATTCTATAGTAAACATTCTTGACATCAACAGTGCAGATTTGAGACAATACACCAACAGTGAAGATTCCTGACAGGGACAAGACGTCAACAGTGAAGACTCATGACAAGGCTTCTACAGCAAGATTCTCAGGAGACTTCTCATGCAAGGCTTCTCGTCTATAAAAGGAGGCTTCCCAAGGATGAGAAGGACATCGGCAATTCGGCAAAAATATCAGCAAGCTTCTCCAACACCTTTTAAGTCCCTCAACGCCTTCTTCTTCATCACCATCCTCTCTTTCCCTCTCATCCTCCCCCATCCGTCTTGTCTGGTTTATGCCTGCCGATCAGACCAACAATAACTTGTAGTTCTCCACCACCTATATATATAATTAAGTGTGCCTGAGTGTATTTTTCTTTATATTTTCTTCTTCTTCTGCTTCAGCTTTGTGACAGTAGTAGTAGTGCGTAATTTAAAAATCCTGGTATCAGAGCCCGGGGGGACGTTTCTTTTTAGGCGGTAGGGGTCTGTAGTCTGTACGAAGGGTCTCCGATGTGATGGCTACTGTTCCGGTATTTACTGTTTGTTTC
Source organism: Dracaena cambodiana (assembly GCA_036321105.1). Taxonomy (NCBI): domain Eukaryota; kingdom Viridiplantae; phylum Streptophyta; class Magnoliopsida; order Asparagales; family Asparagaceae; genus Dracaena; species Dracaena cambodiana. Next base: position 27,030,470 of record JAYEPQ010000009.1, on the reverse strand, counting down.
TGAATTTTTAAAACTATCTGTATTTGTTTCAGTGTAAGTTTCTGTGTTCGTAGAAAAAACCATAAAAATTAGTAGATTTTTACTGTAGAAAAATCCGAAAAAATCAAGTAAAAATTAGAAAAATTGGGGAAGGATTTATAGCTTACATAGAACTTACATGGTATCAAATAGACTATAATCTTGACCTATATTTTCTCACAACCTGTATCAACACTGTCCTAATTACACTCTAAATGTCCCTTACTAGAGTTGAGTAACCTTAAAGCCCAGATTCCTAAAGTAGTTCCTTTGTTGCCGCGGATAGGCGTTTTGTAGGGTGATCCTTAGGAGACGGTTTTAGGCACCATAGGCTACTCAGGGCTAGTTATCCACTAACATCTTAGATGGCTACCGGTATATTGTGCAATTGCGAGATATGTAGAGCAAGTTGTAGTAAATATGACACCATGTATAATGATATATATGATATGATGAACACCCCAAGATATTCCCAAAAAAAATTTGATGAGGTAGTTCTCCGAATAGAAAGATTAAATGAACAGGGCATAAATCCCAACCTAACTTTAGAAGCCAAAAAAGATCTGACCCAACAACTCAAAGAAATTCATAAAAAATTTAAGGGACTATTAAGTCATTTTGGATATAATCCTAGTCAAGAAAAGGTTTAACCCGATATCATAAGCAAAACTAAAGAGGACGAAAAGGAAAATAACGATGATAATCCAGATAAGCAAGAAGGTAGTGAAGAAGAAACAACAAAAACAGTAAACAGTACAATTAAGGATAAAGAAAAGATGGAGGAAGAAAATAGTTACCAAACCAATGATGTAGAAAGAACAGTTGATGAGATTATCTTAAATTCCGAAGAACCCCTTAACAAAGTGGAAGAATATACGATAAGATTTGATGAGATAATCTTTGCTCCAAAACAAGCAAGAAGGTTTAATTATGTTAAAGGAACATTCAGATTTAAGGGCTATAAACAATATTCATTACACGCACTACTAGATACAGGGGCCACAGTCTCTTCTTGTCGAGAAAATGCCATATCACTAGAAAAATGGGAACCAATGAAATATGCAATTAAAATAACAGGGATCAGTGCACATAAAATAACTACCAAAGGAAGGCCAAGAGCGTGGAAATTTTGCTTAATGAGAAAAACTTCATTATACCAAAACTCTTATACTTTCCATATATGAATGGGGACATGGTTTTAGGAAACAATTTTATTGGAGAATATTTAACTATGATTGTAGAAAAACAAATGGTGTCTTTACATCAACAAGAGGGTAATCAAACCCGAAGGGTTGACATGCCACTTTTAGAAGGACCTAGGTATAAGTGTACAGAAGATTTTTCCCCTCCAAAAGGTACCCCAGACAGTGAAAACTCATTAAAAAGATGCGAAACAAATTATGAGTTAAATCAAACCCATTGGCTTTACAAAACACTTAGTGAAAATTTTAGTGAAAATCCATTAAAGTTATGGGACCGAAGTCCAAGAATTTATAAAATTCAGTTAAGGGACGACAACGTAATTATTAGGGTAAAACCCATGCTCTACACTAGGCAAGATATAGATGAATTCGATAATCAAATAAATGAACTTTTAAGCACAGGCCTAATAGAGAAAACCACTAGCCCTCACTCTAGTCCAGCATTTATGGTCAGAAATCTTAATGAATTAAAAAGAAAAAAGCCACGAATGGTGATTAATTACAACAGACTAAACCAAAATCTAAAATTCGATGGTTATTTCATCCCTAGGAAGGAAGTCCTAATAAACTTAACAAAAGGATCTAGAGTATTCAGTAAATTCGACTGTAAATCTGGTTTCTGGCAACTATAAATGACGGAAGAATCGAAACCACTAACAGCATTCAGTACGCCACGAGAACACTTTCACTGAATGTCATGCCATTTGGGCTAAACACTGCACCACAGATATTTCAAAGATGGATGGACTCAATCTTTAATAATTTAAAAGATTTCTGTGTTGTATACATTGATGACATTTTGGTTTTTTCAAAAACAAAAGAAGAGCACAAGAGACATCTAAAGATCATTAGTGACATCTTTAGAAGACACGGGATAATACTCTCTCAAAAAAAGAATGAAATCGAGAAAGAGTCAGTAGAATTTCTTGGAATTATCCTAGACAAAGATGGCATTCAACTACAGAAGCACATCATTTCAAAAAATATGGAGTTTCCCGAAGAAATAAATGATAAAAAACAACTACAAAGTCTGCTGGGGCTATTGAATTATGGGAGAAATTTCCTACGAGAACTCACGAAAGAGGAAATACCTTTACTAAAAAAGCTAAATAAAAATCAAGATTTTATCTGGACAGACAAAAATAAAAACGTTCTAAGACAAATTAAGCAGCTCGCCGAGAAGGCACCAGAAGTCTACTGACCAAAACCTGGAGATAAACTAATTTTAGACACAGATACGTCAGAAGAATATTGGGAATGTGCACTAAAAGCAATTCTGAAAGAAAATTGGGACGAAAAGGATCCACCTCTATCTCAGAACGAAATCAGACTCAGAAAAAGAAGCATACCACAAAAAATATTAAAGTATGAGAGACTTTGTGGATATAATTCTGGAAATTCAAACCAAACGAACTGAAGTGGATAATATTTGAAAAAGAACTATACACTATAAAATTAGCTCTACAGAAATTTCAAATATTTCTTGCACCCGAGTATTTTATAATTAGAACCGATAATAAAAGCCGTTAGGGATTTTCTGGTGAACACAAGAAAAATCTCTGGAAAACGCATGCAATGGTATAACGAGATAGCCCAATACTCCTTCGAAATCAAGCATGTTAAAGGAAAGGATAATTTTATCGCAGATTACCTAAGCCGACCCAACAATTACTAAGTGAAATAATAGTTACTCATTAATTTATTTTGCAGAAAAGTAATAAGAGGAAGGCTATAGCAAATAGTGTTCCTGTTCCAGCAGCGTTTGTCGTATTCGTGGGGTACCAGCCGGGTATTTACACAAACTGGAAAAATTGCTATGAGCAGGTATTTGATTTTAACGGATCCTATTGCAGACATTACTACTCAAAAGAGAATGCCATCCTAGCCTGGGAGATATCAAGGCAGAACCCTTACTTAGTAGAAGAAGTTCGTGATCTCGCCTATTACATGCTCGAGCCAAAAGTAGCGAGCTTTCCCAAGTTAGAAATCCCACCCTCATTTTACTCTGAAATAAATGGAGCATGGCGTGCCCACCATAAGGCAAATCTGGGAATTGGAACTCGTCGTGCTTTCCGCAGGTACATGGAAAACTTAGCAAATTTTGTAATGAAGCAAGAATCAGAACTCAAGACCTTGAAAAATGTCTGCTCGGATTATATAACAACCCTCAATGAGTGAACTATTAGGGGAGTAACCCCTAAACAAGCCGGAGCCTTAGAAAACATGGGTAAACTTTTAGAACAAGAGTTACCCAGCCTCACTACATCAAACAAAACAGAGGAATCACTGCAGTTCGAGAATACAGCACCAGATGAATCGCAAACATGCAATAACGCACAACAAGCTGAAGAAGAGATGGACGCAGAGGTCGAGGCCGAAGTGGAAATCGACATAACCGAAGAAGCCCTCAATAGGGGAGTCTCTGTACAGAGGCTTCTAAAACAACTATACGAAGAAAGCAACCCAGCAGTTGGGTTACTTGGAGAAGGATCTGGGAAGTTCGAATACTATGTTCTGTACGGAAAACTAAGAATGAAAAAATTAGTCCCAAAATCACAACTGAACATACAAGACACACCAAAGGCAACAATTGCACCAACAGAATGGGACAACCCTAACCTTTCCACAAATGGATGGATGGATCTTGCATCCCCAGAAACTTCAGTATCCGACAATTTTATTAATTTCTTGTAAAAAAAAAAAGGCTCCTTCAAATCCTAAACATTGGATCCTCAAAAGCTTCACAAAAAAGACAGCACTAGACGACAAGCATCAAAGATTTGTGACAAGACTCCTACAGTAAAGATTTCTACCAACAACAGTACGGTCCTGACAAATTCGTGACAAAGAATTCTACAGTGCAGATTCGAGACAAGACACCAACAGTGAAGATTCCTGACAGGGACAAGACGTCAACAGTGAAGACTCATGACAAGGCTTCTACAGCAAGATTCTCAGGAGGCTTCTCGTGCAAGGCTTCTCGTCTATAAAAGGAGGCTTCCAAAGGATGAGAAGGACACCGGCAATTTGGCAAAAACATCGGCAAGCTTCTCCAACACCTTTTAAGTCCCTCAATGCCTTCTTCTTCATCACCATCCTCTCTTTCCCTCTCATCCTCCCCCATCCATCTTGCCCGGTTTATGCCTGCCGATCAGACCACCAACAATTTATAGTTCTCCACCACCTATATATATAATTAAGTGTGCCTGAGTGTATTTTCCTTTGTATTTTCTTCCTCTTCTGCTTCAGCTTTGTGACAGTAGTAGTAGTGTGTAATTTAAAAATCCAGGATTAAATTACACACTACTACTACTGTCACAAAGCTGAAGCAGATGAGGAAGAAAATACAAAGGAAAATACACACAGGCACACTTAATTATACATATAGGTGGTGGAGAACTACAAGTTGTTGGTGGTCTGATCGGCAGGCATAAACCAGGCAAGACAGATGGGGGAGGATGAGAGGGAAAGAGAGGATGGTGATGAAGAAGAAGGCGTTGAGGGACTTAAAAGGTGTTGGAGAAGCTTGCTGATGTTTTTGCCGAATTGCTGATATCCTTCTCATCCTTTGGAAGCCTCCTTTTATAGACGAGAAGCCTTGCACGAGAAGCCTCCAGAGAATCTTGCTGTAGAAGCCTTGTCATGAGTCTTCACTGTTGACGTCTTGTCTCTGTCAGGAATCTTCACTGTTGGTATTAGGAATCTTTACTGTAGAATTCTTTATCACGAATCTGTCAGGACCGTACTATTGTTGCCAGGAATCTTTACTGTAGATGTCTTGTCACGAATTTTTGATGCTTGTTGTCTAGTGCTATCTTCTTTGTGAAGCCTTGGAGGATCCGATGTTTAGGATTTGTGGGAGCCTCCTTTTTTTTTTTTTTTTTTGAAAAAGTCTCTAGTCGTTCATGTTGTCGAGATTTTGTATGCCTTCATCTCCCATGTGTCTTAGTAGGTCTGATGGCGTGTATTCTTCTGCCCATTCTGCCATGTCTTGCTGAAGTATTCTATTTTCTACCATCTTCTTTTGTCTATAATATTGAATTAATTCTTCATGGGCTAATCTGATAAATTTTGGGACTTTACAATTAATTTCTTTGTCTACATAGACTCTGTAGATTTCAGTTTCTGTGGCTAATATGAATCTATTTCCACTGTATTTTTGCCAGTTGAATTCATACGCTATGGTTTTTGCTCTCCAGTGCCTGATTTGTCTTGGGATTTCTCTATCACAAATTACCCCTTCCTTCTCTATCTGGATGTAGGGGATGGGCTAGTCTGTGTGTAATCCATGCACTGTGCTTTGTAGGATACCATACTCTTTTTATGTATTCAGCTATTATGGAATCGAATTCTATCTTGAGCTGTGACCTTTTTCCTATGAAAGCTTCTGAAAATGCAAATGCTAAGGAATCTGGGAGAATTCTGCATGATCTGGATGGCTAACGATTATTTGTGAAACAAATCCCATATCTAAGAAGTCTTTCCAACTATAATCTGTTCCTTGGAGTTTTTCCGTCTTTACTTGCCCTAATTGAATATTTAGTCTGTAGATGCTATAGGCTAACTGACATTGATATTTTGGTTGTGAGAGATCCATGATGTTATAGATATTATTGTTGATGCATCTATCGGTATTGGCCTGGTCTACAGATACTCCTCTGCATCTTCTTTCACCTTTTTGGATTTCATTGAGTATCTGTTGCATGTCTTTGGCTTTTCGATAGAAATTGTCCAGAACTTTCTGGTGAATCTTCTGTCTGATATCTTCTGGAAGAAAAGATAATTCATCATTTGTTTTGAAAAATAGTCTGGCTTGCATGGCTTCCGTATCTCTCATATTTTGGAGGCTCTCCTTTCTACTTTTTTCACTCTTATTTGTGAGGCACTCCTTTCTTTCCTCTTCTCTCGTATTTTTGAGGCACTCCTTTTCTTTCTGCAAGCTCACAGCTAACTGTGTTTGTTGATAGAGATCTTTAACCAATCTTTCCTTTTGTATTTTTAGATTTTTAAAGTGCTTCATAATAACTTGACAATCTCTACACTCTGTTGATAATTCTAGCTTACTTGTACTCGGTTGACTTTCTTGTGGCATAAACTCTTTAAGGCTTTCGTCAAAATGCCAGGAGGTTGGAATATTATTTCTTGCATATTCTATGGCTTCTTTAACATTATAAAAACCTTTAAACACTGGATTATCAAAGTTTGAGACTAATCTTCTAACTGTATTCCAATTTTTATAAATTCCTACTTGAAGACCTCTAAGTATGACGTAGCATATAAAACTCCGAGACTGGGGTGTCTGGATAATACCTTTAAAATAATAAGCTAATGCTTTGATTACTTTAACCTTCTCTTTTGGCTGATATAGTCTTAGATTCCAAAAATTATCTAATAGACATTGTTGCACTAAATCTACCTGAAATTCGGTGATTCTGAATGACTCTTTACTGTGGGAGGCGTACTGCTTGAGATATATATCTCCAAACCTCATGAACTCTCTGGAATTCATCTGCAAATTTAAATACCAAAGAATTAGTATAGATAATTTTTGTGTAATTACATGCTCAGATTTTGGTCCGTATTTAGGTCCTATAAATTTTGTCCATTCACATAATTTCTTTTTCTTTAATACTAATTTATTAATTGCTATACAGTATAGTCGATATGCATTGGTTATTCATGGAATTTTACAATCGAATTCTCTGTTTGATTCTATTATTCTCTTTTATATTATTCTTCTTAATTTTTTATGGAAAAAATATTCATTATGTGTTTTTGTGTATATGAGTTGTTTAAGGTGAAAAATATCTATAGTCCTTTGTAGCATATTTTTTTGAAGGGTTCCTATTATGTGATTTGCAAATCTTTTCTGATCCTGTGTTTCCTTATTCTCTGGAGTGTTATGACCTTTAGCCCAATCTCAAAGTATTTATTAAATAGTTTCATATGGATTTTATTCTGTGGTATACTCTTCGAATTATTATTCCTTGTATTTATCTTTATTTGTAACTTATTCGAGTTACTTGGTGTTTTAAGTATTTTTCCAACATATATTAACCTTTTGTTAGATCTGACATTTTCTTTTGATTCTGTCATGTACTCATCACCTGTAGTCATTTTACTCTTGTTTTGATGTTCAATTAGGTTGTATGTCCCAGGGTTAAATCTAAAATAGTGTAACAAATTTTTATGCTGGAGGTATGTCTCTTGTATCCTACTAGTCCGATAGTCTTTTTCTTGAGTAGTGCTATTTTGATCCTTATACATCTCTTTCCAGTAATTAATTATTTCATATATCGAGTTGTATTCTTGTCTGGAGTATATTTTTTTGGTTTGCATCGTGTCAATTGGTTGTCTTGGACTAATTCCTAGTCTGCCAATATGATCTATCCTTCTTACTGCTTCCTTTGTTTCTCGTACTACTTCATTGTTTTCTATTGTACACTTCTTTCCCGTTAGGGAGTTCTTCAGAGTTTAGGATCACCTCTTCAACTGTTCTTTCTACATCATTAATTTGGTAACTATTTTCTTCCTCCATCTTTTCTTTATCCCTAATTGTACTGTTTACTGCTTTTGTTGTTTCTTCTTCACTACCTTCTTGTTTATCTGGATTATCATCGTTATTTTCCTTTTCGTCCTCTTTAGTTTTGTTTATGATATCGGGTTCAACCTTTTCTTTACTAGGATTATATCCAAAATGACTTAATAGTCCCTTAAATTTTTTATGGATTTCTTTGAGTTGTTGGGTCAGATCTTCTTTGGCTTCTAAAGTTAAGTTGGGATTTATGCCCTGTTCATTTAATCTTTCTATTCGGATAACTGCCTCATCAAATTTTTTTGGGAATATCTTAGGGTGTTCATCATATCATATATATCATTATACATGGTGTCATATTTACTACAACTTGCTCTACATATCTCGCAATTGCACAATATGCCGGTAGCCATCTAAGATGTTAGTGGATAACTAGCCCTGAGTAGCCTATGGTGCCTAAAACCGTCTCCTAAGGATCACCCTACAAAATGCCTATCCGCGGCAACAAAGAGATTAGTTTAGAAATCTGGGCTTTAAGATTACTCAACTCTAGTAAGGGACACTTAGAGTGTAACTAGGACAGTGTTGATACAGGTTGTGAGAAAATATAGGTCAAGATTATAGTCTATTCGATACCATGTAAGTGCTATGTAAGCTATAAATCCTTCCCCAATTTTTCTGATTTTTACTTGATTTTTTTGGATTTTGCTATAATAACAACTTCTAATTTTTTATGGTTTTTTCTACAAACACAGAAACTTACATAGAAACAAATACAGGTAGTTTTAAAAATTCAGAAACAAATAGTACATACCAGAACAGTAGCCATCACACCGGAGACCCTTTGTACAGACTGCAGACCCCTACCGTCCAAAAAGGAACGTCCCCCCAGGCTCTGATGCCAGGATTAACTTACACACTACTACTACTGTCACAAGGCTGAAGCAGAAGAATAAGAAGAAGAAGAAGAAGAAGAAAATACAAAGGGAAATACACTTAGGCACACTTAATTATACATATAGGTGGTGGAGAACTACAAGTTGTTGGTGGTCTGATCGGCAGGCATAAACCAGGCAAGACGGATGGGGGAGGATGTGAGGGAAAGAGAGGATGGTGATGAAGAAGAAGGCGTTGAGGGACTTAAAAGGTGTTGGAGAAGCTTGCTGATGTTTTTACCGAATTGCCGATGTCCTTCTCATCCTTCGGAAGCCTCCTTTTATAGACGAGAAGTCTTGCACGAGAAGCCTCCTGAGAATCTTGCTGTAGAAGCCTTGTCATGAGTCTTTACTATTGACGTCTTGTCCCTGTCAAGAATCTTCACTGTTGGTGTCTTGTCTCGAATCTGCACTGTTGATGTCAGGAATCTTTACTGTAGAATTCTTTATCATGAATCTGTCAGGACCGTACTGTTGTTGGCAGGAATCTTTACTGTAGAAGTCTTATCACAAATCTTTCATGCTTGTCGTCTAGTGCTGTCTTTTTTGTGAAGCTTTTGAGGATCCAATGTTTAGGATTTGAGGGAGCCTCCTTTTTTTTTTTTTTTCCTTTCCACCATATATTACTATTACATATCCACTTGAACTCTGTTGGGATGTCTAAATTCTTCTGGTTGAAAGCTATATCTTGTAACAGCTTCATTGCCTTGTGTTTTTGTTCTTTCGGAAAACTAAACTTTGCATTATAGTCCTTGGTGGCGACTATCCTTCTTCCATCTGTCGTGATTGACTAGTTGCTGATATTTCTGATTAGCTTTCTTACTCTGACGACTAGCTCGATAAAACTGTTATACTAGAAATAATTATAATTGACTCCTTCAATGTTGTATTTTGGATCAAATTTCTGCCATTGTTCAGGGTAGCCGAATATCCATATTTGATATGGATGGAAAAATTTTGTCTCTTCACTCCATCCAACCATGCTGAATATTTGGAAGGTGAACCAATGATGATAATTAATGCTTGTGGCTAGTTTGTGGCTAAAAAATCTTAACATTGCTGGTAGTTTGCACCATTCGTATTCTCCTCATAGTCTGTAGCACAGTTGGCTTACGAGCCCCCATTCGACTCCTTGGATGTCCCACATTCCTTCTTTCATGAATTTAAAAAGCTTCGGATAGTTATTCCGGGCTAGGATATTATCTGTTCTGTTTTTTGACAAGATTCCTCTTATATTTTCTTTGTGATCGAGCATCATTGTTTTGATACTCAGGAAGATTTCTTCAGGAAATACTTGCCTAGCTTCCTCAAGAATTTGTTTTCTTTTCGTCTTTTCTGACACAATCATCTCTTTTCCTTTCTTCGTGTTTTCCTGTAAGATAGTTAGTACATAATTATCTACTTATGAAAAATTACTATTAACAACTAAACTCGACAGCTCCTTTGACAGCCTCCTGTCGAGACGTCGACCCTGGCATGAGGGGTATACTGAGCTTTTGGCTTGTTTCTTTAATGTTTGGGCTTAATTTTTGATCTCCTCCTAATAATCGCGACAGCAGTGGTTCTCTTATTTCTTCCCTGGTAATTGATCTCCTAGCCACTTCCCTAGTTTGTCTTTCACTATTACTTCTTGTAAGTAAAGGTTGTTTTGAATTATTTTTAATATATAGGCTATTTCCAGAACTTTGTATTTCTATTCCTTCAAAGTGTTTTGGTTCTTCGATTTGTATTAAATCTTCAAGGAACCATTATCTAGGTACCGTGAGATCTTTTATATTCATTAGTCGGGGTTTGATTTCTTCCTCAAAAGGTTTTGGTTCAAATATTTCGATTATTTTCCGTTGGTTTGAAACTGTTCTTGCCTCTGTGGTCTGAGTTAATTCATGAATCGTTGTATATTCTATGGCCAGATCATGTGAGTTGGTCTTCATGTTCATTCCTTGGGTCTTGATTTTTAGTCGTGCAGTATCTATTATGTTTGGGTTAGATATAGAGATAAAATAGTTGGGTCGGATATTGAACCATACGGTTTGATTTACTAGATTGGATTGGAAGCCTCCTATTAAAGCCTGATGGCAATTGGTGAATCGATTGTCCATTACGAGTGTTATTATAGGAATATCTATGCCTGCTCTAAATAGTGCATTAATTTTAATTTGAATCAGGCCAACGTGGATATAGCGAATTTAAGGATATTTCTTTTTCCATCTTCGTACTTTTTCACGACTAAAGATTGGAATGTCTACTCTTCCTCCGGCTGACAAATTTGCTGTTGTATTTCTGTTAAAATTTTCGATTATTCTTCTGGAGAAGAAATTGAACCGTGAAATTTTATAAATTTCTGTTTTCTTTATTAGTTGATGTTTTTTCATTCTGTCGATGTCCTCTAGACTAAAAATTATTTCTCTTCCGACCACATCTCCTAATGTTATATTGTCTAGTTCTGATACTAGGGGTGTGATTCGACCTAAATCTTCATTCATCATGAAAACTAGTTCGTCATCCGAGTCATCCTCGACCTCAAGTTCATAAAGTATTATATCTGTTGGCGTGATTTCTTCACCCGAACAGGTTTCAAGTTCCAGTTCCTCCATATATTTTATCATTTTTTGAGCATTCTTTCCTCTCCTAGGACTATCCCTAGCAAAATGTCCCTCTTCATCGCATACAAAGCATCTGCAATTCTTTTTGTCCTTTTGTGTAGGGGGTTCTCTTTGTGTGGATGACTCATCTTTCTTTCTAACATATTTATTATTTCTGACAAACCCTCTACTTTTTGTCGATGGTTTCCATCGAAATCTTTTTCTAAGTGGAGGTTTTGCCTTTTTCTCACTTCCTATTTTCTATTTTTCGCCAATTATTTTTTCGCAGCACCTTCTTCATTTAGGAGAGTTACTTATTGTGTTTTTCATTTTTTTGTAGGACTTTATATTAAGACAGTCGTCTTGTATAATTTTAAGCGCATAGTGTATTCGGTGCCCCAGATTATCCTTCTTCTCATTCGCTTTAAGTAGTCTGGGTATCCGTTTCTTGTTTTGGTATCCCATGGACTAGGAAGTTTGTGGAAGAAAGGATCAAGCCAATTCTGCGCCTTATCGTAATCTAATTTGTAAAAGTATTTTGAGAATGTTTTGCAGTATTCTTCGAATTCACATATCTCACATAATTCAATTTTAGATAGTGCATACAAAACTTCTTCTTCTTGAGACTTTTAATCTATGTACCCACATAAATTTTCTTTAATGATTTTTATGAAATTATTGAGGATTTTTTCAAAACTTGCGAACCTATCGCTTTCTCCCCACTCCTTCCGTTTACTTTTTCCTTCTTCTGAGTTTATCCATTGTTTCATCCACTGTAAGACATCTCCTTGTAAAGTTCCTGTAATGTAATCGACAAGTCTTTCATTGTCCCATGATCCTTCATGATTTGTGATTACGACGGCTAGAGATTGCGCCCAGTCATCTATAACCTTTTGTTTATCTTTGAAATGTATATTGGATAGATCTAGATAGGCTCCCCCTTGGGATACACTTCTTTTTATTAAATCATCGAACCACATACTCCCTCCTATTTGTGGGTTGTTTAAATCTATTGCAGTTTTGCTATCTTCCCCTACATGTATTACCTCACTGTCAGAATCAATTCCTTTCTCGTGTTCAGACTCGTATTCATCATGTATAGTCATCTCGTAGTCCTCGTTATCTGAATCTGCGGTGCTTTCTGGCTCTTCTTCACTTTCTAGGTTATATATTTCAGGATCAAAGTTAAAATGGTGTAACAACTCCTTATTTTGTTGGTAGGTCTCTTGCATTCTATTTACTAGATGGTCTCTTTCCTGGACAATATTGCGTGGGTCCTTATATAGTTCTTTCCAACAGTTAATTAGCTCCACAATCGAGCCATGCTCTTTTCTGGAGTATTTTCTATCTACTTGTATCATGTTTATCTATTTGCTCGGTTTCTTTTGTATTAAACTTGTTCCTAAACCATCAATTCGATCTAATCTTCCTAATATTTCTCTTACTTCCTTGTCGAATTTTGTTATTTCACTGTCGAATTGTTCTGAGGGATTATTTCGAACTGTTTTACAAACCTTAGAAATATATATTTCATTTTGTTCTATTACCTTATTTTGTTGTTTTTCAATCTTATTAAACCTACAAACTACATAATCAAACAGGGTGTTGAGAAAGCTTGTAATATTTGTTAGATTTTTATCTGTTACTACTGAAAAATGTTCTAAGTGACTATAATCTCTTCTACAGCTCTCAAATATGCATGGTATATCGCTAGCCATCTAGGATATCGCTTGGTAGTTAACTCTGAGTAGCCTATGGTGCCTAAAACCGTCTCCTGAGGGTCACCCTACAAATGCCTATCCGCGGCAACAAAGGGATCACTTTAGGAATCTGGGTTTTAAGGTTACTCAAATCTAGAAGTGGATACTTAGAATGACACTAGGACAGTAATCACGCAAGCTGTGAGTCGGTATTTGGTCCCGTGTGATTTCCTAAATTTTTTATGATTTTTTCTACGAATTTAAAACAAACATAGAGATTTTTCTAACACATAGAAACAAATACAGGTAGTTTTAAAAATTCAGAAACAAACAGTACATACCGGAATAGTAGCCATCACACCGGAGACCTTTTGTATAGACTGCAGACCCCTACCGCCCAAAAAGGAACGTCCCCCCGGGCTCGGATACCAGGATTGGGGTCTGCCGAGGGACGTTCCTTTTTGGGCGGTAGGAGTCTGTAGTCTGTACAAAGGGTCTCCGGTATGATGGCTACAGTTCCGGTATGTACTGTTTGTTTCTGAATTTTTAAAACTACCTGTATTTGTTTCTGTGTTCGTAAAAAAAACCATAAAAAATTAGAAGATGTTACTGTAGTAAAATCAGAAAAAATCAAGTAAAAATTAGAAAAATTGGGGAAGGATTTATAGCTTACATAGCACTTACATGGTATCAAATAGACTATAATATTGACCTATATTTTCTCACAACATGTATCAACACTGTCCTATCTAAGTGTCTCTTACTAGAGTTGAGTAAGCTTAAAGCCCAGATTTCTAAAGTAATCTTTTTGTTGCCGCGGATAGGCATTTTGTAGGGTGATCCTTAGGAGATGGCTTTAGGCACCATAGGTTACTCAGGGCTAGTTATCCACTAACATCTTAGATGGTTACCGGCATATTGTGCAATTGGGAAATATGCAGAGCAAGTTGTAGTAAATATGACACCATGTATAATGATATATATGATATGATGAACACCCCAAGATATTCCCAAAAAAATTTGATCAGGTAGCTCTCCGAATAGAAAGATTAAATGAACAGGGCATAAATCCCAACTTAACTCTAGAAGCCAAAGAAGATCTGACCCAACAACTCAAAGAAATCCATAAAAAATATAAGGGACTATTAAGTCATTTTGGATATAATCCTAGTCAAGAAAAGTTTGAACCCGATATCATAAGCAAAACTAAAGAGGAAGAAAAGGAAAATAACGATGATAATCCAGATAAACAAGAAGGTAGTGAAGAAGAAACAATTAAAGCAGTAAACAGTACAATTAGGGATAAAGAAAAGATGGAGGAAGAAAATAGTTACCAAATTAATGATGCAGAAAGAACAGTTGAAGAGGTGATCCTAAACTCCGAAGAACTCCCTAACGGGAAAAAGAAGTGTGTGATAGAAAACGATGAAGTAGTACGAGAAACAAAGGAAGCAGTAAGAAGGATAGATCATATTGGTAGACTAGGAATTAGTCCAAGACAACCAATTGACACGATGCAAACCAAGAAAATATACACCAGACAAGAATACAACTCGATACCTGAAATAATTAATTATTGGAAAGAGATGTGTAAGGATCAAAATAGCACTACTCAAAAAAAAGACTATCGGACCAGTAGGATACAAGAGACATACCTCCAGCATAAAGATTTGTTACACTATTTTAGGTTTAACCCTGGGACATACATCCTAATTGAACATCAAAACAAGAGTAAAATGACTACAGGTGATGAGTACAGGACAGAATCAAAAGAAAATGTCAGATCTAACAAAAGGTTAATATATGTTGGGAAAATACTTAAAACACCAAGTAACTCGAATAAGTTACAAATAAAGAGAAATACAAGGAATAATAATTCGAAGAGCATACCACAGAATAAAATCCATATGAAACTATTTAATAAATACTTTGAGATTGGGCAAAAGGTCATAACACTCACAGAGAATAAGGAAACACAGGATCAGAAAAGTTTTGCAAATCACATAACAGGAACCCTTCAAAAAAATATGCTACAAAGGACTATAGATATTTTTCACCTTAAACAAATCATATACACAAAAACACATAATGAATATTCTTTCCATAAAAAATTAAGAAGAATAATAGAATCAAACAGATAATTTGATTGTAAAATTCCAGGAATAACCAATGCATATCGACTATACTGTATAGCAATTAATAAATTAGTATTAAAGAAAAAGAAATTATGTGAATGGACAAAATTTATAGGACCTAAATACGGACCAAAATTTGAGCATGTAATTGCACAAAAATTATCTATACTAAGTCTTTGGTATTTAAATTTGCAGATGAATTTCAGGGAGTTCATGAGGTTTGGAGATATATATCTCAAGCAGTATGCCACCTAGAGTAAAGAGTCATTCAGAATCACTGAATTTCAGGTAGATTTAGTGCAACAATGTCCATTAGATAATTTGTGGAATCTAAGACTAGATCAGCCAAAAGAGAAGGTTAAAGTAATCAAAGCATTAGCTTATTATTTTAAAGGTATTATACAGACACCCCAGTCTCGGAGTTTTACATGCTACGTCATACTTAGAGGTCATCAAGTAGGAATTTATAAAAATTGGAATACAGTTAGAAGATTAGTCTCAAACTTTGATAATCCAGTGTTTAAAGGTTTTTATAATGTTCAAGAAGCCATAGAATATGCAAGAAATAATATTCCAACCTCCTGGCATTTCGACGAAAGCTTTAAAGAGTTTATGCCATAAGAAAGTCAACTGAGTACAAGTAAGCTAGAATTATCAACAGAGTGCAGAGATTGTCAAGTTATTATGAAGTACTTTAAAAATCTAAAAATACAAAAGGAAAGATTGGTTAAAGATCTCTATCAAGAAACACAGTTAGCTGTGAGCTTGCAGAAAGAAAAGGAGAGCCTCAAAAATACGAGAGAAGAGGAAAGAAAGGAGTGCCTCACAAATAAGAGTGAAAAAAGTAGAAAAGAGAGCCTCCAAAATATGAGAGATACGGAAGCCATGCAAGCCAGACTATTTTTCAAAACAAATGTTGAATTATCTTTTCTTCCAGAAGATATCAGACAGAAGATTCACCAGAAAGTTCAGGACAATTTCGATCGAAAAGCCAAAGACATACAACAGATACTCAATAAAATCCAAAAAGATGAAAGAAAATGCAGAGGAGTATCTGTAGACCAGGTGATACATTATGCCAATACCGATAGATGCATCAACAATAATATCTGCAATATCATGGATCTCTCACAACCAAAATGTCAATGTGAGTTAGCCTATAGCATCTACAGACTAAATATTTAATTAGGGCAAGTAAAGACGGAAAAACTCCAAGGAACAGATTATAGTTGGAAAGACTTCTTAAATATGGGATTTGTTTCACAAATAATCGTTAGCCATCCAGATCATGCAGGATTACTCCCAGATTCCTTAACATTTCCAGTTTCATAAGCTTTCATAGGAAAAATGCCACAACTCAAGATAGAATTTGATTCCATAATAGCAGAATACATAAAAGGAGTATGGTATCCTACAAAGCACAGTGCATGGATTACACACAGACTAGCCCATCCCCTACATCCACATAGAGAAGGAAGGGGGTAATTTGTGACAGAGAAATCCCAAGACAAATCAGGTACTGGAGAGCAAAAACCATAGCGTATGAATTCATCTGGCAAAAATACAGTGGAAATAGATTCAGATTAGCCACAGAAACTGAAATCTACAGAGTCTATGTAGACAAAGAAATTAATTGTAAAGTCCCAAAATTTATCAGATTAGCCCATGAAGAATTAATTCAATATTATAAACAAAAGAAGATGGTAGAAGACAGAATACTTCAGCAAGATATGACAGAATGGGCAGAAGAATACACGCCATCAGACCTACTAAGACACATGGGAGATGAAGGCATACAAAATCTCGACAACATGAGCGACTAGAGACTTTTTCAAAAAAAAAAAAAAAAAAAAAGGAGGCTCCCACAAATCCTAAACATCGGATCCTCCAAGGCTTCACAAAGAAGACAGCACTAGACAACAATCATCAAAAATTCTTAACAAGACTTCTACAGTAAAGATTCCTGACAACAACAGTACGGTCCTGACAGATTCGTGGCAAAGAATTCTATAGTAAAGATTCCTGACATCAATAGAGCAGATTTGAGACAAGACACCAACAGTGAAGATTCCTGACAGAGACAAGACGTCAACAGTGAAGACTCATGACAAGGCTTCTACAGTAAGATTCCCAGGAGGCTTCTCGTGCAAGGCTTCTCGTCTATAAAAGGAGGCTTTCGAAGGATGAGAAGGATATTGGCAATTCGGCAAAAACATCAGCAAGGTTCTCCAACACCTTTTAAGTCCCTCAACGCCTTCTTCTTCATCACAATCCTCTCTTTCTCTCTCATCCTCCCCCATCCGTCTTGCCTGGTTTATGCCTGCCGATCAGATCACCAACAAATTGTAGTTCTCCACCACCTATATGTATAATTAAGTGTGCCTGAGTATATTTCCCTTTATATTTTCTTCTTCTTCTGCTTCAGCTTTGTGACAGTAGTAGTAGTGTGTAATTTAATCCTGGTATCAGAGCCCGAGGGGACGTTCCTTTTTGGGCGGTAGGGGTCTGCAGTTTGTACTAAGGGTCTCCGGTGTGATAGCTACTGTTCTGGTATGTACTGTTTGTTTCTGAATTTTTAAAACTATCTGTATTTGTTTCTGTGTAAGTTTCTGTGTTCGTAGAAAAAACCATAAAAAATTAGAAGATATTAATGTAGCAAAATCCGAAAACATAAAGTAAAAATCAGAAAAATTGGGGAAGGATTTATAGCTTACATAGCATTTACATGATATCAAATAGACTATAATCTTGACCTATATTTTCTCACAACCTGTATCAACACTGTCCTACTTACACTCTAAGTGTCCCTTACTAGAGTTGAGCAACCTTAAAGCTCAGATTCCTAAACTAATCCCTTTGTTGCCACGGATAAGCGTTTTGTAGGGTGATCCTTAGGAGACGGTTTTAGACACCATAGGCTACTCAGGGCTACTTATCCACTAATATCTTAGATGGCTACCGGCATATTGTGCAATTGCGATATATATAGAGCAAATTGTAGTAAATATGACACCATGTATAATGATATATATGATATGATGAACACTCTAAGATATTCCCAAAAAAAATTTGATGCGGTAGTTCTCCGAATAGAAAGAATAAATGAACAGGGCATAAATCCCAATCTAACTCTAGAAGCCAAAGAAGATCTGACCCAACAACTCAAAGAAATCCATAAAAAATTTAAGGGACTATTAAGTCATTTTGGATATAATCCTAGTCAAGAAAAGATTAAACCCGATATCATAAGCAAAACTAAAGAGGACGAAAAGGGAAATAACGATGATAATCCAGATAAACAAGAAGGTAATGAAGAAGAAACAACAAAAGCAGTAAACAATACAATTAAGGATAAAGAAAAGATGGAGGAAGAAAATAGTTGCCAAACTAATGATGTAGAAAGAACAGTTGAAGAGATTATCTTAAATTCCGAAGAACCCCTTAACAAAGAGGAAGAATATACGATAAGATTTGATGAGATAATTTTTGCTCCAAAACAAGAAAGAAGGTTTAATTATGTTAAACGAACATTCAGATTTAAGGGCTATAAACAATATTCATTACACGCACTACTAGATATAGGGGCCACAGTCTCTTCTTGTCGAGAAAATGCCATACCACTAGAAAAATGGGAACCAATGAAATATCCAATTAAAATAACGGGGATCAGTGCACATAAAACAACTATCCAAAACAAAGCCAAGAACGTGGAAATTTGGCTTAATGAGAAAAAATTTATTATACCAAAACTCTTATGCTTTCCACATATAAATGGGGACATGGTTTTAGGAAACAATTTTATTGGAGAATATTTACCTATGATTGTAGAAAAACAAATGGTGTCTTTACATCAACAAAAGGGTAATCAAACCCGAAGGGTTGACATGCCACTTTTAGAAGGACCTAGGTAAAAGTGTACAGAAGATTTTTCCCCCCGAAAAGGTACCCCAGACAGTGAAACAATTTATGAGTTAAATCAAACCCATTGGCTTTACAAAACACTTAGTGAAAATTTTAGTGAAAATCCATTAAAGTTATGGGACCGAAGTCCAAGATTTTGTAAAATTCAGTTAAGGGACGACAACGTAATTATTAGGGTAAAACCCATGCTCTACACTAGGCAAGATATAGATGAATTCGATAATCAAATAAATGAACTTTTAAGCGCAGGCCTAATAGAGAAAACCACTAGCCCTCACTCTAGTACAGCATTTATGGTCAGAAATCTTAATGAATTAAAAAGAAAAAAGCCACGAATGGTGATTAATTACAAGAGACTAAACCAAAATCTAAAATTCGATAGTTATTTCATCCCTAGGAAGGAAGTCCTAATAAACTTAACAAAAGGATCTAGAGTATTCAGTAAATTCGACTGTAAATCTGGTTTTTGGCAACTAAAAATGATGGAAGAATCGAAACCACTAATAGCATTCAGTACGCCACGAGAACACTTTCACTGAATGTCATGCCATTTGGGTTAAACACTGCACCACAGATATTTCAAAGATGGATGGACTCAATCTTTAATAATTTAAAAGATTTCTGTGTTGTATACATTGATGACATTTTGGTTTTTTCAAAAACAAAAGAAGAGCACAAGAGACATCTAAAGATTATTAGTGACATCTTTAGAAGACACGGGATAGTACTCTCTCCAAAAAAGATTGAAATCCAGAAAGAGTCAGTAGAATTTCTTGGAATTATCCTAGACAAAGATGGCATTTAACTACAGAGGCACATCATTTCAAAAATTAAGGAGTTTTCCGAAGAAATAAAAGATAAAAAACAACTACAAAGTCTGCTAGGGCTACTGAATTATGGGAGAAATTTTCTACGAGAACTCACGAAAGAGGAAATACCTTTAGTAAAAAAGCTAAATAAAAATCAAGATTTTATCTAGACAGACAAAGATAAAAACGTTCTAAGACAAATTAAGCAGCTCGCCGAGAAGGCACCAGAAGTCTACCTACCAAAACCTGGAGATAAACTAATTTTAGACACAGATACGTCAGAAGAATATTGGGGATGTGCACTAAAAGCAATTCCGAAAGAAAATTGGGACGAAGAGGATCCACCTCGATCTCAGAACGGAATCAGACTCAGAAAAAGAAGCATACCACAAAAAATATTAAAGTATGAGAGACATTGTGGGTATAATTCTGGAAAATTCAAACCAAACGAACTGAAGTGGATAATATTTGAAAAAGAACTATACACTATAAAATTAGCTCTACAGAAATTTCAAATATTTCTTGCACCCGAGTATTTAATAATTAGAACTGATAATAAAGCCGTTAGAGATTTTCTGGTGAACACAAGAAAAACCTCTGGAAAACGCATGCAATGGTATAATGAGATAGCCCAATACTCCTTCAAAATCGAGCATGTTAAAGGAAAGGATAATTTTATCGTAGATTCCTAAGCCGACCCAACAATTACTACGTGAAATAATAGTTACTCCTTCAAATTACTAAGTGAACTATTAGGAGAGTAACCCCTAAACAAGCCGAAGCCTTAGAAAACATGGGTAAACTATTAGAACAAGAGTTACCAGGACTCGCTACATCAAACAAAACAGAGGAAGCACAGCAGTTTGAGAATATAGCACCAGATGAATCACAAACATGCAATAATGCACAGCAAGCTGAAGAAGCGAAGGACGCAGAGGTCGAGGCCGAAGTGGAAATCGACATAATCGAAGAAACCCTCAGCAGGGGAGTCTCTGTACAAAGGCTTCTAAAACAGCTATACGAAGAAGGCAACCAAGCAGTTGGGTTACTTGGAGAAGGATCTGGGAAGTTCAAATACTATGTTCTGTATGGAAAACCAAGAATGAAAAAATTAGTCCCAAGATCACAACTGAACCCACAAGAAACACCAGAGGCAACAATTGCACCAACAGGATGGGACGACCCTAACCTTTCCACAAATGGATGGATGGATCTTGCATCCCCAGAAACTTCAGTATCCGACAATTTTATTAATTTCTTGTAAAAAAAAAAAAGGCTCCTTCAAATCCTAAACATTGGATCCTCAAAAGCTTCACAAAAAAGACAGCACTAGACGACAAGCATCAAAGATTCGTGACAAGACTCCTACAGTAAAGATTCCTGCCAACAACAGTACGGTCCTGACAAATTCGTGACAAAGAATTCTACAGTGCAGATTCGAGACAAGACACCAGCAGTGAAGATTCCTGACAGGGACAAGACGTCAACAGTGAAGACTCATGACAAGGCTTCTACAGCAAGATTCTCAGGAGGCTTCTCGTGCAAGGCTTCTCGTTTATAAAAGGAGGCTTCCGAAGGATGAGAAGGACATTGGCAATTCGGCAAAAACATCAGCAAGTTTCTCCAACACCTTTTAAGTCCCTCAACGCCTTCTTCTTCATCACCATCCTCTCTTTCCCTCTCATCCTCCCCCATCCATCTTGCCTGGTTTACGCCTGCCGATCAGACCACCAACAACTTATAGTTCTTACTATAAGAAAATGGGTTTTTAGTGACGAGAAAAGTTGTCACTGAAAGTCTTCAAGTTGTCACTGAAAATATTCAGTGACGAGTTTAGTGACGACTAAGTGTCGTCACTTATGTGGCCATCACTGAAAGTTTTTGTGACGACTTTTAGTATCCGTCATTGAAAATAGTTTTCAGGGACAATTATGACTTGTCACAAAACATTAATTAGATTGTCACTATAAGTTTTTTTTTGACAACTAATATCATCACTAATTTGTAATGGTGACAACAATAGTTGTCACTAAAAAGTTATTATATCGTCACTATTACGACTCTTCTGTGACGACTTAGTTTTCAGTGACATCGATGACTTGTCACAAAACACTAACTAGATTGTCACTATAACATTTTTTTTGTGACAACTAATATCGTCACCAATTCGTATTGGTGACAACAATAGTTGTCACTAAAAAGTTATTATATCGTCACTATTACGACGCTTCAGTGATGACTTTCAACATGACTAAATCGTATTTGTGACAGAAAAACTATTACATTGTCACTATTATAACTCTTTAGTGACGATGTTCGTCATCACTAAATCTAATTTGTGATAACCATATGTGTCACAGAAAATTGACTATTTGTCACTACATATATATATAATATTATATAATGACATTAATTACAAAATTAGTGACGACAAATATTGTCACAAATAGGTAATTATTAGTGACAAGTTTCTAATAGTGTCACTAAAAGTTAAAATTTGCAACAATGCGTATTGTTGCTAAAACACAAATTCTGTGACACTATCAATTGTCAAAAATAAATTTTTCAGTGATGATATTAATTGCATCTTCAAATAGCTAATACACATATATGTTACAAATACAATATATACAGTCATTCATATACAATCATTTATATTTTCAAACATCATATTCACAGGAGATGTTTTATAATTAGCTAATATATATATCAATGATGTATAATAGAAAAATAAAATTCATCACATAAACATGCTAAAATATTCGTAAGAAAAATGATCTAGTCTTGCACAAATTGTAACTTGTTTTTGTCCGCAGCAAAGTATTAAATCCATATAAACACATAAAAATCAATTTTTTGATTGTGATATAGAACCAAAAAAAGAAGCCATTCTCTCTTGAAACATGGACTCGAACTCTGCTTGCATCTCAGCTCTAATTTCAGCTCGTATCTCTTGTAGCTTTGTCTTCAACTTCTTATCTGACTCATCTAGTTGTGTCTTTAATTTCTCATCCGACTCAGCTAGCTGTTTCTTTAATTTCTCATCTGACTCTGTCTGAACTTCTCCTCTAATTTTTTGAGCCACTTCAACCATCATTGTCACTCTAGCATCACTTATAGCCTTCTCTACTTGCTCCTGAATATCCTGCCGAGGTCTTTTACTCGGAGGCCTTTTCCCTGCTCCTTTTTCTCGAAAATATCCTGATTTCTCACCAAGGACATGGAGCAATATGTCATCACGAGACATCTGAGGTTCATCATCTTGTGTTTGTTTCACGACAAACTCATGTAGTTTTTCCTGTAATTAAATAATAATAAATAAAGGCATTAGTAATAATGGTCAAAACAAACTCCAAAAATATAATACAAATTCAAGTTAGAGGGCAAAATCTTAACCAATTAAAGAGAAATTTTTATGAGAGTTTAAAAATATAATTCTAAAATAGGATATAAAATTTTAATGTGATTCAGATTGATTTGGTATACTTCCTATTTAATAAAGTGCACAATTCAAACTCCGGACAGATATGAATATAACTGAGAAATATATCTACTTGTCAGTCAAAATGTCATCAAATTACTGTGAAATTTTTATGAGAGTATGAAAACAAACTCCTAAAACAGAATATAAAATTTTAAAGCTATCCATGGTGGTTTGTTATAATTTGTAATCAATTTAGTGCACCGCTTATGCACTAGTCCGATACTAGTGCAGCTGAGAAAATATTTAGTTTGAGATCATAATCACAACCAATTAATGTGAAATTTTTATGAGAGTTTAAAAACATAATCCTAAAATAGGATATTAAATTTTAATGTAATTCAGGTTGATTTGGTACAATTCCTACTTAATAAAGTACACAATTCAAACTCCGGACAGATATGGATACAACTGAGGAACATATCTACTTTTCAGTCAAAATATCATCAAATTACTATGACATTTTTATGAGAGTAATAAAACAAACTTCTAAAATAGAATATAAAATTTTAAAGCTATCCATGGTTATTTGTTATAATTTGTAATTATTTTAGTGCACCGCTTATGCACCAGTCCGATACCGGTGCAGCTGAGAAAATATTTAGTTTGAGGTCATAATCACAACCAATTAATGTGAAATTTTTATGAAAGTTTAAAAACAATCTTAAAATAGGATATTAAATTTCAATGTAATTCAGGTTGATTTGGTATAATTCCTACTTAATAAAGTGCACAATTCAAAATCCGGACAGATATGGATACAACTGAGGAATATATCTACTTTTCAATGAGAATATCATTAAATTACTGTGACATTATTATGAGAGTAATAAAACAAACTTATAAAACAGAATATAAAATTTTAAAGCTATCCATGGTTGTTTATTATAATTTGTAATCAATTTAGTGCACCGCTTATGCACCAGTCCGATACCGGTGCAGCTGAGAAAATATTTATTTTGACGTCATAATCAAAATCAATTAATGTGAAATTTTTATGAGAGTTTAAAAATATAATTTTAAAATAGGATATTAAATTTTAATGTGATTCAGGTTGATTTGGTATAATTCCTACTTAATAAAGTGCACAATTCAAACTACGGACAGATATGGATGCAACTGAGAAATATATCTACTTGTCATTCAAAATATCATCAAATTACTGTGAAAATTTTATGAGAGTATTAAAACAAACTCATAAAGCAGAATATAAAATTTTAAAGCTATCCATGGTGGTTTGTTATAATTTGTAATCAATTTAGTGCACCGCTTATGCACCAATCCGATACCGGTGCAGCTGAGAAAATATTTAGTTTGCGATCATAATCACAACCAATTAATGTGAAATTTTTATGAGAGTTTAAAACATAATCTTAAAATAGGATATTAAATTTCAATGTGATTTAGGTTGATTTGGTACAATTCCTACTTAATAAAGTGTACAATTCAAACTACGGATAGATATGGATACAACTGAAGCATATATGTAAATAAATGTAAATAAGTGCAAAACTACGGACAGATATGGATACAACTGAGGAATATATGTAAATGAATGTAAATAAGTGCAACATAAAGTAGGGATAATATAAACACTGACATGTATTTTTTGTGATTTCGAATCAGACCACTGTAAATCTCCTTGCGCATTCAATTTAGTGTGCTGTTTTAACCAAATATCATCTGGTTCTGCTTTCTGACCCGTTATTGGATTCCTCTGTTTTTATGAGACATGTATTATTACATTATAATCAAAATATTTCTAGATCAATGAAGATATGATTTATATTATCATAGTATAAATTTTAATTTACTTACAGTTAATTCTTTAACCTCCGCAAATGATTTGGTTCCACATGAATGTTTTGTCTTCAATTTTGCCCTGTTATCTGAATTCTGCTTGCTTATTTTCTAAAATACAGTAATAAAACATTATTAGTACTATAACATTAATTAATAATATTAATAAATATTATAATTAAAAAATATCAGTCATAACTAAAGTCATGACCTGAAATGAGTCAGAAGAATAATATTAAATTAAAGCATTCCACGCTTCTGGTGATATATCTCTAGGAATGTTTGCCATTCTTTCTTCATCTGTGTCGAATCTTTTATAAGTCAAATGCAAATGACTTTTCCAACACCTGTATAGCCGTTGCATTGTAGAGAGTATGAATGCATCAAACCGAAGATCATTACGTGGATCAACCTTAAACTTTTCCTGCATGGAGATCTTAGTTAGAAATAAAAGTAAATAAAACATTAAGTACTTGATATTTATGAAATCATTAGAAAAACTTCACTTATGTACCTTCACTAGTTGTAACAACATTGACAACGTCTTGCCAACGATTAACGTTTAAGGAAGCATAATTTCGAACCGTTAATCCACAATAATTAACGATATCTCTGGCATTGTCTCCTACTGCTCTCAGAATATCCTCAGGTATATCAATGTTTAACTTTTGGCCACCAATTTTTATCTTCTCATCAACCTTGTAACTTTTATATTTTCGTCTGACTCCTCTATTATTTATAGTACAAGAGGCTACTAAAAGAAATAGCAATATTAGTTTTTTAGATAAAATTAAAATTTACATATCAATTAATTAAATAAATATGTATACCTGCACTGCTTGGGGATTCTCTATGTACTTGTAGAAGTCGATTATCTGATTGTGGTTGTATTGATAGAAGTGGACTGCCTACTTGTCTTTGTGTCATTGATTGTGGCTCTTGCTGCACATTTAAAGGGGAAGTAGCTTCATTATAAGGATTTTTTCCCTTATCACGCCTAGAATTCTTTACATATCCTCCTCTTCCTCTGTTAGACATATCTTATTCTATAACAGAAAAAATGTGTTAGCTCAACAATTTCAGACAATAAATTAAAAATCATAGAAAGACATAAATAAATCCTTGAATTAATAACAATTACAAAACAAATAAATATTTAAACAAAGAAGTAAACAAAAGTGAAATAAAACAGTGAAAATTCCATAAAAGATAATGAAAAAAATCTAGAAACATCATTTATTGATCAGATGAATAACTGTCTGATGAAAAATCATGAATATCATCATCTACATTATGTAACACGTCAATATCATCATCACTATCACTAATAAATTCTTGTACATTTGAACTTCTGATATCTTTCTCTATATCAGCATCAACATGTTCAGGTTCGATATCATCTCTTGTAAGCATTACTGAGATATTATCATTTTCTATGGCTTGGTTGATATTGAAGGCACGATGAAATTCCTCTTATTGATAAGCATCTTCATCTTCTGAAATATCTACATCTTCAGTGTCCAAACTGTTTGTGCTTAGTGGCATATTATAAAAATCACGAGGTTTTGTTTTGACCACAACAAGCCAATCCTTATTTGCAAGATCTTCAACATAAAAAACTTGTTCCTCTTGACATACTAATACAAAAGGCTCATTGCTGCTCAAAGACCCATTAATATTCACAGTTGTAAATCCATATTTATCAACCTTATATCCTCTTCCCAGGTGGGCTACATCCCACCAATGACACTTGAAAAGAGTGACCTTTTTATCTCCAATATATGATAACTCAATAATATCTTCTAAAACCCCATAATATTCCTTTTCAGAAGATGAATCATCCCCTCTAACAACCACACCACGATTTTGAGTTTTCTTTCCCAATGAATGTTCTCGTGTGTGAAATCGAAAACCATTTACAACATACATCGAATATCGATGACACAACTTTTGTGGACCAATAGCTAAATTAAAAAGATAATCATTTGCAAGTCCTTCGGAATGAAGCTTCGATACCTATTTAACAAAGAATATAATGAACCATGTTAAACAACATTTTTATAACTCGTACACGAAATTGATCTATATTCAAAAGGGATTAAAAAATGAATGCCTACACATTTATAAAACCATGATGGAAACTCTTTAATGTGTCTCTCAGCTCTAGTTCTTGCATTTTTATTTTGCATGTCATTTTTATGCTTGCTGTGAAAGAACAAGTAGAAAAGTTTAATAATAGTAGTTTTAATTATCAACGTGATTATTTTATTTTAAAATATTTTATCTTTACTTACATAATAAATGGCCAAACTTCTTCACAATTTGGGAGTATGTACATTTGTGCTTGAATAAATTCCTCGTTATTAAGATAGTGTGACTTGTACGCTCCTTTCGCAGCACCGTTCCTTTCAAAAATAGCTAGCCCCGTCTTAATAGTATGATCATCATCATTTCGTGGAGCTCGATTGAATCTAGTACGAACACCATGAAGATATCTGGAACAAAATGTTAAGCACTCATCCGCAATATATCCTTCTGCAATCGATCCTTCAGGGCGAGCTTTATTGCGAACATATGACTTAAGTGTTCGTAGATACCGATAATAAACAAATATAATCAAATAAAGTTTTATAATTTAAAGCTAAATAAACCATTTTAAAATCTAATTACGTAAGCAATGATAATTACTTTTCAATTGGGTACATCCATCGATATTGTACTGGACCAGCAATCTTTGCCTCTCTTGCTAAGTGAACCAGTAAGTGAATCATCACATCGAAAAAAGAAAGCGGAAACATTATCTCCAGTTTGCATAACGTTAATACAATCTGACTTTCAAGTTGGTCTAAATCATCATGTCGTAATGACTTTGAACATAATATTCTGAAAAAGTTACTCAGCTCAATCAGTGGTTCACAGACATCCTTTGGTAACAATCCACGTATGGCAAGCGGTAAAACAAGTTGTAGAAAAATATGATGATCATGACACTTCAAACCAGATATTGTTTTCCCATCAATATTTACACATCGAGATATGTTCGCTGAGAATCCATCTGGAACTTTTAAATTATCCAGAAATTTACAAAAAAATTTCTTCTCATCCGATGATAAAGCATAAGAAGGATGAGGTAAACGTACTTGACCTTTATCATCAAAATAAGGATGAAATTTCTTTCTAATTCCCATATCAATAAGATCATACCGACTTTTTAAAGTGTCTTTGGTCTTCCCTTTAATATTCATCACCGTTCCTATAATATTATCAGAAATATTTCTTTCAGTATGCATTACATCAATATTCTGGCGCAATTTGAGATTTTTCCAATAAGGCAAATTAAAAAATATACTTTTCTTCTTCCAATTATATACAATATTTGACTCACTCCGTTTTCTTTTAAGTCCTTTTCCAAAAATAATATTTTTGAAAGGACGTAGTTGATCAAGCACGCCTTCTCCTGTTAACATCTCTGGAGCAACTCTATCCTCTTTTTTTCCATTAAATATTTTTGTATTATTTCTCCACGGATGATTCTGTGGCAAAAAACGTTGATGATCCATATAACATAACTTGCTACGAATCGAGAGTGAAGAAGTATCTTTGAACAAGCTAGTTTTCCTTTCGTAGACCATCTAGATAAATTAGCATACGCAGGAAAATCATTAATAGTCCACATAATAGCAGTATGTAATTTAAAATTTTGCTGATTGTGTGCATCATATGTATATACTCCATCTTCCCATAGGTCTTTTAACTCCTCAACAAGTGGCTCTAAATAAACATCAATATCATTTTCTGGAGACTTTGGACCGGGAATAAGAAGTGACATCATGAAGTACGATTGCTTCATGCATAACCATGGAGGCAAATTATATGGTACAAGAACCACTGGCCAAATACTATGTGAAGAGCTCATATTACCGTAAGATTGAAAACCGTCACTTGCTAAGCCGAGCCTGACATTCCTCGGATCTGTAGCAAATACCTTATACTGCTCATCAAATGATTTCTAAGTAATTGAATCCGCTGGATGCCTCATTATGCCATCATCGATACGTTTCTCTTTATGCCATTTCATTTCTTTAGCTACATCTTTGCACATAAATAACCTTTGTAGTCTTTTTTTCAATGGAAAGTAACGAAGTACTTTATGTGGAATTTTTGAACGTTTATTTGAATCTCTCCATCGAGAAAGTCCACAAGTAGGACATGACTGTGTATCTGCATGTTCCCTCCAATATAAGATGCAATCATTCTTACATGCATCTATTTTGATGTAATCGAGACCTAAATCGTGAATAATTTTTCTTGCCTCGTAATAAGAATCCGGTATCAATGCATCATTTGGAAGAGCTTCTTTAAAAAGTTTTAACAAATCATCAATTGTTGTATCACTCAAATTATTAAGACATTTAATGTGTAGTAACTTAACTATAAATGATAACTTCGTCAATTTTTCACAAGTGGGGTATAATTTGACATCAGCATCTTCAAGTAACCGATAGAATTTTTTGGCTTCCTCATTTGGCTCTTGTGGATTGCTACTGTCACCTTCTTTTTCAACTGATACATTTTTGTAGCCGAATGTATCATGTATTACTCCTATCATATCATCTTGATCCATATGATTTTCTGCATCCTGATGACTAACATCTATAATATTTGATGAATCAACATGTTCCCCATACTTTTCTCCGTGAAGCACCCATACTTTATAATTGTTCACAATACCTTTCTTAAATAAGTCAAGTCTCACTTCCTTGCGAAATTTATAAACAGTATTTCTGCATTTGTTACATGGATAATGTACTCTATCTGTGACTCCAGGCTGTGAAAAAGCATAATCAAGGAAATCATCGACTCCTTTTATATATTCAATGCTTGCTCTATTGGGAATTTCCATCCATTTCTTGTCTACCATCCTTACCTACATGAGTTGTAACATAATAATGGATAGGTTGTATTAGGAATAGAAGAATGAACGTTAATAAAGATTTGTATTTTTTCTTCCATTTTTCTTTTCTCTCTAAGAGAAGAACCATGCAGACCCAGGGTAGCTACATCTTTCACAGGTGCGCGGGCCCTCGCACCGTGGACGCGGGCGCCCGTGCACCATGGTGCGTGCATGCCCTTGGCAACGTGTGAAAAACAAATAAAATTAATTCCTTTTTTATTACTTTTAACTTAATAATACGATATATTTCTAATAAGCTATTACT
This sequence comes from Dracaena cambodiana, assembly GCA_036321105.1. Classification (NCBI taxonomy): domain Eukaryota; kingdom Viridiplantae; phylum Streptophyta; class Magnoliopsida; order Asparagales; family Asparagaceae; genus Dracaena; species Dracaena cambodiana. The sequence goes on along the minus strand of JAYEPQ010000009.1, from coordinate 27,000,133 downwards.
TATGTTCAATGCTTTCACAATATTAAAAATTAATCCTAAGATTAAAAAAAACATTCCTTAAACTAGATTTTGTTCTTCTCTCTATATGCTCTTATCTGATGTAATTTCATCATTAGTGTTCAAGGTATTCAGAATGTCTTTTTGTTTAATTCATTATTATCTGTATCTAATCTAACTTTTATTTTCTATATCATTAGTGCTTGAGCTATTCACTATTCCTTCTACAAGCATTACATAGTAATTATATATATAGCTATGCCCATATATGGAGTATGCCCATATATGGAGTATGCCAATATATGGAGGATGCTACAACACAACCAAGAGATAGAGTATGATTAGTGTTGAGGTGGCAACGAGTTAGTGCAGGTGTTGATCTTTCATTGTATTGGGATGATACTAATTGTTTTTGTTTGTTTTAACTTTTGTTATTTTCTATATGTATTTCTATATACTCGATCCTTAGTGAGGGACTAGTATATGTAAACTCTATATAATTTATTTCATTAATTTTCTTACTAGTATAACATTGGAGATCCTAGCCCACTGCTTTGCTAATTAAAAAAAGATTTAATTTGGTTTTTTTATCGCCATACTGTATGTCTTGGAAACAAAAATAGTAGAAATGCATTGAAAATGACAAGGTTTTTGTTTTAAAATTAGTTTAATTTTGATATTCTACCATTTATTCCATTATATTTTTAGTTATAACTACTTATCTTGTTGTGTCTACGAATAGCTACTAAGAAGTGATGAACTCAGAAAAGTTTACTGAACTTACCAATCTCTTTGCAGTCGTTAAACCCAACACAATAAAAGAACTCTAGTAGAGTTTTAAATAGAAATAAAAATTTAGTAGGGAAAATATCTAGCCTGTGTTTGGATTCTTGACAAGAAAAACTTAATTTTCAACATACAACATATTAGAAAGTTGCTGGGTTTTCAAGACTCTTAATATTAATTGATTGTTTGATTTTAAATATTATAGAGCTAAAGTTGGATAAACTAAATAATGTAAACTGAAAATTGTGATTGTGAGTTAGATAAACTAAATAATGTAAACTGGACGTCTAGATATTCTTAATCCTTTGAGTTCAAAAACCATCAGCTTATAAATTGTGAATTTGAGTTAACATTAACACAAAAAAATTTCGTGTGACTTCATACCTAGCGATTCCTCGCAAATCTGTTGGAGAGCGGCCGAACCTAGATAGTTGCTCCTTGCGGATCGAGGGGGCACGGGCGCTGTTCCTTGCAGATATGAGGGAGAGAGGGCGCTGCTCTTCATGAGGGAGATCGTGTGCTGCTTCGGAGAGGGCGCACGGGTGCAGATTGGATGCGGATCAGCGGGCGCTCGCGTGCTGCTTTGAAGAGTGGGTGCGCTCGTGTGCTTGTAAATTGGAGGGACTGCGGAGATCGAGCAGTTGCTTGCGGATCGGATGGAGGGCGGAGGGACTGCAGCGTGCAGGCGAGCGGGCGACTACGATCCGGGCGACAGCGCTGTTGATGTCCGGTGAGCGGGCGAGCGGACGAGCGGACGACAACGCTGTTGATCTCCGGTGAGCGGGCAAGCGAACGAGTGGACGACAGCGCTGTTGATCTCTGGTGAGCGGGCGAGCAGACGAGTGGACGACAGCACTGTTGATCTCCGGTGAGTGGGCGAGCGGCGAGCGGACGACAGCACTGTTGATCTCCGGTGAGTGGGCGAGCGGACGACAGCGAACGCGGGCGAGCGGGCGAGATGCAGCACTTGTGGGAGAGGGGCCGAACGGGGGTTTATAGGATAGATAAGCGGCCGAACGTGGAAGTTAGGTTTTATATATTCTTAATAAGCATATTTGTATTATAATTAGAATTCTATTTGTATTATAAATATAATTAGATTGAGGGTTTATTTTATCATTGAATCTGGATAGACGGCTAAGATAGGGTTTAGGTTAAATAAATAGATTAGGTTAAGAATTATAATTCTATTTGTATTCCAATTACAATAGATTGAAGAGTTATTTTATCATATAGTATTTGGATAGACGGTCAAGATAAAGTTAGGTTAAATATATATATATATATATATATATATATATATATATATATATATATATTAGGTTAAACATTGTAATTCTATTTGTGTTATTTTTCTAATAGTTCAAGGAGTTATTGTATCATAAGATATGGATAGACGATCGAGATTAGATGTAAAAAAATAAATAAATAATTGAAGTTTCATGATTGTTATAAGTTGATAATTTTATAGAAGTATTTTAAAATAAAAAAAATTGTAACTTGTAATTTCTCACAAAAAAAAATGTTTTCTCACAAAAAAAAAATGTTTGTGACCATTAAAAATAGTTGTAATTGATTTTCATGATTGAGTTGAAAATTTTATTCGTTGTAACACAAAATTTTGTGTTTTAGTAACAATATTTAATTTTCGTCACTGAAAACTCAATTTTAGTGACTAGTTTATTACTTGCTACTAAAACAATTTAAACTTTAATGACAATATTTAGTTTTCATCACTGAATAATTAGTTTTAGTGACATGTTTGTAATTTGTCACAAAAATAATTTATGTTTTAGTGACGGTATTTAGTTTTCTTCACTGAAAACTTTGTTTTAGTGACAATTATTCAATTTGTCACATGAAAAATTATGTTTTAGTAATGAACTATATTTTTCTTCACTGAATATTAAGTTTTAGTGATGCGTTATTTCATTGTCACAAAAGATATTTATGTTTTAGTGACGACATAAAGTTTCTGTTACTGATTACTCAGTTTTAGTCACAATTTTTTTAGTTGTCACAGAAAAAATTTACTTTTCAGTTACGATTTGTAGCCTTCGTTACTGAAAATTAATTGTAGTGACATTTTTTTTTTGTCACTGAAATATTTAAGTTTTAGCAACAAGTTTTTGTGAGCGTCATTGAAAACTATTTTTTAGTGACAAATTTTAGTCGTCGTTACTAAAAACCTTATATTTTAGTAGCGATATTTCTTTCGCATCTCTGTAAATTATGTTTTTGTGACAAATGTTTATCTGTTATCACAAAAAATTATGTTTTTGTGACAATTTTTTATCTCCGTCACTAAAAACATAATATTTGTGACAACATTTAATTTTTGTCACAAATAATCAATTTCAGTGACAATTTTAATACTTGTCACTAAGATATCGTCACTATAAACCCATTTTCTTGTAGTGTCTCCACCACCTATATGTATAATTAAGTGTGTCTGAGTGTATTTCCCTTTGTATTTTCTTCTTCTTCTGCTTCAGCTTTGTGACAGCAGTAGTAGTGTGTAATTTAATCCTGGTATCAGAGCCCGGGGCGACGTTCCTTTTTGGGCGGTAGGAGTCTGCAGTCTGTACAAAGAGTCTCTAGTGTGATGGCTACTGTTTCGGTATGTACTGTTTGTTTCTGAATTTTTAAAACTACATGTATTTGTTTCTATGTGTTAGAAAAATCTCTATGTTTGTTTTAAATTCGTAGAAAAAATCATAAAAAATTTAGGAAATCACACGGGACCAAATACCGACTCACAGCTTGCGTGATTACTATCCTAGTGTCATTCTAAGTATCCCCTGCTAAATTTGAGTAACCTTAAAGCCCAGATTCCTAAAGTGATCCCTTTTTTACCGCGGATAGGCGTTTGTAGGGTGATCCTCAGGAGACGGTTTTAGGCATCATAGGCTACTCAGAGCTACCTACCAAGTGATATCCTAGATGGCTAGCGATATACCATGCATATTTGAGAGCTGTAGAAGAGATTATAGTGACTTAGAACATTTTTCAATAGCAACAGATAAAAATCTAACAAATATTACAAGCTTTCTCAACACCCTGTTTGATTATGTAGTTTGTAGATTTAATAAGATAGAAAAACAACAAAATAAGATAATAGAACAAAATGAAATATATATTTCTAAGCTTTGTAAAACCGTTCGAGATAATCTCTCAGAACAATTCGACATAGAAATAACAAAATTCGACAAGGAAGTAAGAGAAATATTAGGAAGATTAGATCGAATTGATGGTTTAGGAACAAGCTTAAGACAAAAGAAACCGAGCGAACAGATAAACATGATACAAGTAGATAGAAAATACTCCAGAAAAGAGCATGACTCGATTGTGGAGCTAATTAACTGTTGGAAAGAACTATATAAGGACCCACGCAATACTGTCCAGGAAAGAGACCATCTAGTAAATAGAATGCAAGAGACCTACCAACAAAATAAGGAGTTGTTACACCATTTTAACTTTGATCCTAAAATATATAACCTAGAATGTGAAGAAGAGCCAGAAAGCACTGCAGATTCAGATAACGAGGACTACGAGATGACTATACACGATGAATACGAGTCTGAACACGAGAAAGGAATTGATTCTGACAGTGAGGTAATACATGTAGGGGAAGATAGCAAAACTGCAATAGATTTAAACAACCCACAAATAGGAGGGAGCATGAGGATCGATGATTTAATAAAAAGAAGTGTATCCCAAGGGAGAACCTATCTAGATCTATCCAATATACGTTTCAAAGATAAACAAAAGGTTATAGATGACTGGGCGCAATCTCTCGCCGTCGTAATCACAAATCATGAAGGATCATGGGACAATGAAAGATTTATCGATTACATTACAGGAACTTTACAAGGAGATGTCTTACAGTGAATGAAACAATGGATAAACTAAGAAGAAGGGAAAAGTAAACGGAAGGAGTGGGGATAAAGCGATAGGTTCGCAAGTTTTGAAAAAATCCTCAATGATTTTATAAAAATCATTAAAGAAAACTTAGTTGGGTACATAGATGAAAAGTCTCAAGAAGAAGAAGTTTTGTATGCACTATCTAAAATTGAATTATGTGAGATATGTGAATTCGAAGAATACTGCAAAACATTCTCAAAATACTTTTACAAATTAGATTACGATAAGGCACAGAATTGGCTTGATCCTTTCTTCCACAAACTTCCTAGTCCATGGGAACCAAAACAAGAAACGGATACCCAGACTACTTAAAGCGAATTGAGAAGAAGGATAATCTGGGGCACCGAATACACTAAGCGCTTAAAATTTTACAGGACGACTGTCTTAATAAAAAATCCTACAAAAAAAATGAAAAACACAATAAGTAACTACCCTAAAGGAAGAAGGTGCTACGAAAAAATAATTTGCAAAAAATGGAAAATAGGAAGTGAGAAAAAGGAAAAACCTCCACTTAGAAAAAGATTTCGATGGAAACCATGGACAAAAAGTAGAGGGTTTGTCAGAAATAATAAATATGTTAGAAAGAAAGATGAGTCATCCACACAAAGAGAACCCCCTGCATAAAAGGACAAAAAGAATTGCAGATGTTTTGTATGCGATGAAAAGGGACATTTTGCTAGGGATTGTCCTAGGAGAGGAAAGAATTCTCAAAAAATGATAAAATATATGGAAGAACAGGAACTTGAAATCTGTTTGGGTGAAGAAATCACGCCAACAGATATAATACTTTATGAACTTGAGGTCGAGGATGACTCGGATGACGAACTAGTTTTCATGATGAATGAAGATTTAGGTCCAATCACACCCCAAGTATCAGAACTAGACAATATAACATTAGGAGATGTGGTCGGAAGAGAAACAATTTTTAGTTCAGAGGACATCGACAGAATGAAAAAACATCAACTAATAAAGAAAACAGAAATTTACAAAATTTCACGGTTCAATTTCTTCTCTAGAAGAATAATCGAAAATTTTAACGGAAATACAATAGCAAATTTGTCAGCCGAGGAAGAGTAGACATTCCAATCTTTAGTCGTGAAAAAGTACAAAGATGGAAAAAGAAATATCCAGAAATTCGCTATATCCACGTTGGCCTGATTCAAATTAAAATTAATGCACTATTTAGAGCAGGCATAGATATTCCTATAATAACACTCGTAATGGACAATCGATTCACCAATTGCCATCAGGCTTTAATAGGAGGCTTCCAATCCAATCTAGTAAATCAAACCGTATGGTTCAATATCCGACCCAACTATTTTATCTCTATATCTGACCCAAACATAATAGATACTGCACAACTAAAAATCAAGACCCAAGGAATGAACATGAAGACCAACTCACATGATCTGGCCATAGAATATACAACGATTCATATATTAACTCAGACCACAGAGGCAAGAACAGTTTCAAACCAACCGGAAATAATCGAAATATTTGAACAAAAACCTTTGGAGTAAGAAATCAAACCCCGACTAATGAATATAAAAGATCTCACGGTACCTAGACAATGGTTCCTTGAAGATTTAATACAAACCGAAGAACCAAAGTTCTGGAAATAGCCTATATGTTCAAAATAATTCAAAACAACCTTTACTTACAAGAAGTAATAGTGAAAGACAAACTAGGGAAGTGACTAAGAGATCAATTACCAGGGAAGAAATAAGAGAACCACTGCTATCACGATTATTAGGAGGAGATCAAAAATTAAGCCCAAACATTAAAGAAACAAGCCAAAAGCTCAGTATACCCCTCATGCCAGGGTCGACGTCTCGACAAGAGGCTGTCGAAGGAGCTGTCGAGTTTAGTTGTTAATAGTAATTTTTCATAAGTAGATAATTATGTACTAACTATCTTACAGGAAAACACGAAGAAAGGAAAAGAGATGATTGTGTCAGAAAAGACAAAAAGAAAACAAATTCTTGAGAAAGCTAGACAAGCATTTCCTGAAGAAATCTTCCTGAGTATCAAAACAATGACGCTCGATCACAAAGAAAATATAAGAGGAATCTTGTCAAAAAATAGAACAGATATTATCCTAGCCCGAAATAACTATCCGAAACTTTTTAAATTCATGAAAGAAGGAATGTGGGATATCCAAGGAGTCGAATGGGGGCTCGTAAGCCAACTATGCTACAGACTACGAGGATAACACGAATGGTGCAAACTACCAGCAATGTTAAGATTTTTTAGCCACAAACTAGCCACAAGCATTAATTATCATTATTTGTTCACCTTCCAAATATTCAGCATGGTTGTATGGAGGGTAGAGACAAAATTTTTCCAGCCATATCAAATATGGATATTCGGCTACCCTGAACAATGCCAGAAATTTGACCCAAAATACAACATTGAAGGAGTCAATTATAATTATTTCTGGTATAACAGTTTTATCGAGCTAGTCAACAGAGCAAGAAAGCTAATCAGAAATATCAGCAACTACTCAATCATGACAGATAGAAGAAGGATAGTCGCCACCAAGGACTATAATGCATAGTTTAGTTTTCCGAAAGAACAAAAACACAAGGCAATGAAGCTGTTACAAGATATAGCTTTCAACCAGAAGAATTTAGACATCCCAACAGAGTTCAAGTGGATATGTAATAGTAATATATGAAAAAAAAATAAGACAGCACTAGACGACAAGCATCAAAGATTCGTGACAAGACTTCTACAGTAAAGATTCTTGCCAACAACAGTACGGTCCTGACAGATTCGTGACAAAGAATTCTACAGTAAAAATTCCTGACATCAATAGTGCAGATTCGAGACAAGACACCAACAGTGAAGATTTCTGACAGGGACAAGACGTCAACAGTGAAGACTCATGACAAGGTTTCTACAGCAAGATTCTCAGGAGGCTTCTCGTCTATAAAAGGAGGCTTCCGAAGGATGAGAAGGACATCGACAATTCGGCAAAAACATCAGCAAGCTTCTCCAACACCTTTTAAGTCCCTCAACGCCTTCTTCTTCATCACCATCCTCTCTTTCCCTCTCATCCTCCCCCATCTGTGTTGCCTGGTTTATGCCTGCCGATCAGACCACCAACAACTTGTAGTTCTCCACCACCTATATGTATAATTAAGTGTGCCTGAGTGTATTTCCCTTTGTATTTTCTTCTTCTTCTGCTTCAGCTTTGTGACAGTAGTAGTAGTGTGTAATTTAATCTTGGTATCAGAGCCCGGGGGGACGTTCCTTTTTGGGCGGTACGGGTCTGCAGTCTGTACAAAGGGTCTCCGGTGTGATGGCTACTGTTCCGGTATGTACTGTTTGTTTCTGAATTTTTAAAACTATCTGTATTTGTTTCTGTGTAAGTTTCTGTGTTCGTAGAAAAAACCATAAAAAATTAGAAGATATTATTGTAGCAAAATCCAAAAAAATCATGTAAAAATTAGAAAAATTGGGGAAGGATTTATAGCTTACATAGCACTTACATGGTATCAAATAGACTATAATCTTGACCTATATTTTCTCACAACCTGTATCAACACTGTCCTAATTACACTCTAAGTGTCCCTTACTAGAGTTGAGTAACCTTAAAGCCCAGATTCCTAAAATAATCCTTTTGTTGCCGCGGATAGGCGTTTTGTAGGGTGATCCTTAGGAGACGGTTTTAGGCACCATAGGCTACTCAGAGCTAATTATCCACTAACATCTTAGATGGCTACCGGCATATTGTGCAATTGCGAGATATGTAGAGCAAGTTGTAGTAAATATGACACCATGTATAATGATATATATGATATGATGAACACCCCAAGATATTCCCAAAAAAAATTTGATGAGGTAGTTCTCCGAATAGAAAGATTAAATGAACAGGGCATAAATCCCAACCTAATTCTAGAAGCCAAAGAAGATCTGACCCAACAACTCGAAGAAATCCATAAAAAATTTAAGGGATTATTAAGTCATTTTGGATATAATCCTAGTCAAGAAAACGTTGAACCTAAGATCATAAGCAAAACTAAAGAGGACGAAAAGGAAAATAATGATGATAATCCAGATAAACAAGAAGGTAGTGAAGAAGAAACAACAAAAACAGTAAACAGTACAATTAAGGATAAAGAAAAGATGGAGGAAGAAAATAGTTACTAAACTAATGATGTAGAAAGAACAGTTGAAGAGATAATCTTAAATTCCGAAGAACCCCTTAACAAAGAGGAAGAATATACGATAAGATTTGATGAGATAATCTTTGCTCCAAAATACGGAAGAAGGTTTAATTATGTTAAAGGAACATTCAGATTTAAGGGCTATAAACAATATTCATTACACGCACTACTAGATACAGGGGCCATAGTCTCTTCTTGTCGAGAAAATGCCATACCACTTGAAAAATGGGAACCAATGAAATATCCAATTAAAATAACAGGGATCAGTGCACATAAAACAACTATCTAAAGCAAAACCAAGAACGTGGAAATTTGGCTTAATAAGAAAAAATTCATTATACCAAAACTCTTATGCTTTCCACATATGAATGGGGACATGGTTTTAGGAAATAATTTTATTGGAGAATATTTACCTATGATTGTAGAAAAACAAATGGTGTCTTTACATCAACAAGAGGGTAATTAAACCCGAAGGGTTGACATGCCACTTTTAGAAGGACCTAGGTATAAGTGTACAGAAGATTTTCCCCCCCAAAAGGTACCCCAGACAGTGAAAACTCTCATTAAAAAGATGCGAAACAATTTATGAGTTAAATCAAACCCATTGGATTTACAAAAACACTTAGTGAAAATTTTAGTGAAAATCCATTAAAGTTATGGGACCGAAGTCCAAGATTTTGTAAAATTCAGTTAAGGGACGACAACGTAATTATAGGGTAAAACCCATGCTCTACACTAGGCAAGATATAGATGAATTCGATAATCAAATAATGGAATTTTTAAGCACAAGCCTAATAGAGAAAACCACTAGCCCTCACTCTAGTCCAGCATTTATGGTCAGAAATCTTAATGAATTAAAAATAAAAAAGCCACGAATGGTGATTAATTACAAGAGACTAAACCAAAATCTAAAATTCGTTGGTTATTTCATCCCTAGGAAGGAAGTCCTAATAAACTTAACAAAAGGATCGAGAGTATTCAGTAAATTCGACTGTAAATCTGATTTCTGGCAACTAAAAATGACGGAAGAATCGAAACCACTAACATCATTCAGTATGCCATGAGGACACTTTCACTGGAATGTCATGCCATTTGGGTTAAACACCGCACTACAGATATTTCAAAGATGGATGGACTCAATCTTTAATAATTTAAAAGATTTCTGTGTTGTATACATTGATGACATTTTGGTTTTTTCAAAAACAAAAGAAGAGCACAAGAGACATCTAAAGATCATTAGTGACATCTTTAGAAGACACGGGATAATACTCTCTCAAAAAAGATTGAAATCGAGAAAGAGTCAGTAGAATTTCTTGGAATTATCCTAGACAAAGATGGCATTCAACTACAGAAGCACATCATTTCAAAAATTAAGGAGTTTCCCGAAAAAATAAAAGATAAAAAACAACTACAAAGTCTGCTAAGCCTATTGAATTATGGGAGAAATTTCCTACGAGAACTCACGAAAGAGGAAATACCTTTACTAAAAAAGCTAAATAAAAATCAAGATTTTATCTGGACAGACAAAGATAAAAACGTTCTAAAGACAAATTAAGCAGCTCGCCGAGAAGGCACCAGAAGTCTACCTACCAAAACCTGGAGATAAACTAATTTTAGACACAGATGCGTCAGAAGAATATTGGGGATGTGCACTAAAAGCAATTCCGAAAGAAAATTGGGACGAAGAGGATCCACCTCTATCTCAGAACGGAATAAGACTCAGAAAAAGAAGCATACCACAAAAAATATTAAAGTATGAGAGACTTTGTGGGTATAATTCTGGAAAATTCAAACCAAACGAACGGAAGTGGATAATATTCGAAAAAGAACTATACACTATAAAATTAGCTCTACAGAAATTTCATATATTTCTTGCACCCGAGTATTTTATAATTAGAACAGATAATAAAGCCGTTAGGGATTTTTTGGTGAACACAAGAAAAACCTCTGGGAAACGCATGCAATGGTATAATGAGATAGCCCAATACTCCTTCAAAATCGAGCATGTTAAAGGAAAAGATAATTTTATCGCAGATTACCTAAGCCAACCCAATAATTTCTAAGTGAAATAATAGTTACTCATTAATTTATTTTGCAGAAAAGTAATAAGGGGAAGGCTATAGCAAATAGTGTTCCTGTTCCAGCAGCGTTTGTCGTATTCGTGGGGTACCAGCCGGGTATTTACACAAACTGGAAAAATTGCTATGAGCAGGTATTCGATTTTAACGGATCCTGTTACAGATATTACTACTCAAAAGAGGATGCCATCCTAGCCTGGGAGATATCAAGGCAGAACCCTTACTTAGCAGAAGAAGTTCGTGATCTCGCCTATTACATGCTCGAGCCAAAAGTAGCGAGCTTCCCCAAGTTAGAAATCCCACCCTCATTTTACTCTGAAATAAATGGAGCATGGCGAGCCCACCGGAAGGCAAATCTGGGAATTGGAACTCGTCGTGCTTTCCGCAGGCACATTGGAAACTTAGCAAATCTTGTAATGAAGCAAGAATCAGAACTCAAGACCTTGAAAAAGGTCTGCTCGAATTATATAACAACCCTCAATGAGGGAACTATTAGGGGAGTAACCCCTAAACAAGCTGAAGCCTTAGAAAACATGAGTAAACTTTTAGAACAAGAGTTACCCAGTCTCGCTACATCAAACAAAACAGAGGAAGCATTGCAGTTCGAGAATACAACACCAGATGAATCGCAAACATGAAATAACGCACAGCAAGCTGAAGAAGAGATGGACGCAGAGGTCGAGGCCGAAGTGGAAATCGACATAATGAAAGAAGCCCTCAGCAGGGGAGTCTCTGTACAGAGGCTTCTAAAACAACTATACGAAGAAAGCAACCCAGCAGTTGGGTTACTTGGAGAAGGATCTGGGAAGTTTGAATACTATGTTCTGTACGGAAAACCAAGAATGAAAAAATTAGTCCCAAGATCACAACTGAACCCACAAGAAACACCAGAGGAACAATTGCACCAACAGGATGGGACGACCCTAACCTTTCCACAAATGGATGGATGGATCTTGCATCCCCAGAAACTTCAGTATCCGACAATTTTATTAATTTCTTGTATAAAAAAAAATGCTCCCTCAAATCCATAAACATTGGATCCTCAAAAGCTTCACAAAAAAGACAGCACTAGACGACAAGCATCAAACATTCGTGACAAGACTCCTATAGTAAAGATTCCTGCCAACAACAGTACGGTCCTGACAGATTCGTGACAAAGAATTCTACAGTGCAGATTTGAGACAAGACACAATTAGTGAAGATTCCTGACAGGGACAAGACGTCAACAGTGAAGACTCATGACAAGGCTTCTACAGCAAGATTCTCAGGAGGCTTCTCGTGCAAGGCTTCTCGTCTATAAAAGGAGACTTCCGAAGGATGAGAAGGACATCGGCAATTCGGCAAAAACATCAGCAAGCTTCTCCAACATCTTTTAAGTCCCTCAACGCCTTCTTCTTCATCACCATCCTCTCTTACCCTCTCATCCTCCCCCATCCGTCTTGCCTGGTTTATGCCTGCCGATCAGACCACCAACAACTTGTAGTACTCCACCACCTATATGTATAATTAAGTGTGTCTGAGTGTATTTTCCTTTGTATTTTCTTCTTCTTCTGCTTCAGCTTTGTGACAGTAGTAGTAGTGTGTAAGTTAATCCTGGTAGTAGTAGTGTGTAAGTTAATCCTGGTATCAGAGCTAGTCCTGTATACTATTATTCCAATGCTGACATGTCAAATAGACAATTTCTTTCTGGTGACTATGGAAAGTTTTCATCGTGTGACCACATCTCTATATGGGCAGAGGGCCGGCATAGATTCGAGAGAGGGAATGAAAGACGCTCGAGTGCCCTAATATAGATATGGAGGTAATTTCATAAGTAAGGTTGGACTCTTAGAGAGGAGAAAGTGGGTTGGCTTCTGTGACGACACGACTCCTCAACTATCCGTCTCTCTTTTTCCTGACTATATACCTTATTTTTCTTTATGCTTTGTGAGGAATTCATTCTTTCTTTGATCTCCCCAAGCCCTTTCCTAGCTCGTTACGTATACTTCACTCGCTCCCTTCCGACCTCTATCTATTCTAGTTGAGTAAGGAAGTGGTCCTAAAGATTTCTCATCTCCTACATTCGACTAGCTACCATGGCTAGATCTAATTAGTTCTGTTCTGTCTTCACTCTCTTCTTTCCTATTAAGTTGGTAGTTCCTAAGGATGCAAACGATAGATAGGACTTTACCCCCGATGCTACCATCCGATCTGCTCTTTCTTTCGTATCCGAGTAGCTAGATGTGACAAACAAGGCTTGGTTCTTGAATGGAATACTGAGATGAGGTTTTTAACAAGCTAGGCTCTATTAGAATGGATTCTATCGATCAGTTCTTGATAAGGGGCATGCAGAATCTCTTTCCCTCTAGGACCCTCCTTATGAGCGAAGGGATTCAAAAAACCATCCCGCAGACTTAGCCTCTCCTCAATGGAGTATAGATGGCTCCCCCCTTTCAGCTTCTGGTGCAATTCGAGGGGGCCTTCATGTTCAACCCTTACACTAACTTGAGTTTATCTTGCTTGCCACAATTCTATGTCTGATAAAGTTAGACCAGCCAATACTAGCAGGGACTCATTCCTCGCTTGCTTATTCTTGCGAGGTTATGTATTGGGTGGTATCAGTGGTCATGATTGATTGGTGTCTACTCTGGGATTCACACAGCCTAAAGTAGGACGTGGTATCGTGCTTCCTAGTGTTTTGATACACTTTGGAGAAGATTCCACAGTTACGACCATCAACTTAGTTACCCTATCACACACAATAAGGGGGCTCAAAAAACTAAAAAACTAAATAAACTTAGCCATATCCTTCATTTCAGTACTTTTGCTCCCTTCGAACACATCCCTCTACTCAACTTGGTAACCTTTTTCGATCCGTTCTTAGCTCAGTCTTTGAACAGAAAATTAATCAGAGAAGGAAAGGCCTAGCTAATGCTTTCAATCTTCGTGTTCTCTTGTCCCCGCAAGAAGGAGATGAAAATCACTAGAATGAGGATCCAACACTATACTTACACTATACTTGTCCCCGCAAGATAGGGTTTTCATACTCATTTTTTGAAAAACTATAATTCATAAGGGAGCATCGAGTGTTAAGTTCTGTGCATCAAACTAATTTGTCCTAAGGGTTTGGGTCAGGCTTTGTTTTGAGAGAAGGAAACTATCTTAATGCCGCAAGAATAGGTTTTGCAAGTGAAAGTGCAGTGAGAAGGGTTATGCATAATATAGAGTAATTCTTTGAAAGGCCAATGTTACTAAGCAAAAATAATAAGGGGATTTTGTTCCTATTCATCCAAGGAGGGCATTCACCGCCTATTCGATAGCATTTGTCCTATTCGGGGATATCCTTACTGCGGATTCGTTCATAATGCTTATTCCCCTAAGAGCATACTAAATGTCCTTTCCTTTTGTGGATATTGGATCAGATCCTGTAGCATTTGGCATTTAAAAGGAGTTGCACAACTAGAATAAGAGGGTGGACATTCATGCCCCAAATGGGCTCTTTTCGAAGTAAATAGGTCCTTCCCTGTGATGGGATAGGCTCTGAGATGGATATGGACAGAAAAGGTTGCACCTTAGAGAAAGTAGCTAGTCTTGTCCTCATTAGGGTTAGGGAAGGACCTGATTGCCTTTTTTTGCCTTATCTTTTATCACTGGATTACCTTCTTTACTTTATTTTATTTCCTTTTGGAGATTAATTGATTACGCTACCGCCTCTTATGACAAACGAATTGATAAACCAATGTGGGAATACCATGACATAATTTCTCTAAGAGGAGTAGGAGGAAGAATCAATAGTTAGTTGATACCACTCACAGGGCGTAGCCAAATCCTAATTGATATGTAATTTCCTAAATAGTCGTAAGTCCGACAATTGGTCTTTAGCCTTTCGAAATAGAAAAGGCAGCTAGGTAAGGGAATAAAGAGACTAGACTCGTCAGCCTTTAGGAATCCATGCCAGGGCGCCTCTTTTAAAGCAGGAAAACAAGATCTCCAGTGCCTCAGCTAGTGAATAGCATACTAGGTATAACTTCTGTTCCTATGGAGTTAAATCAGACATTCATTGGAAAATGAATCTCAGATGTCCATCCATCCCATTCTATGGCATCTTATCTTATTCTATTTCATTTGTGTCTGTCTTGAACCTTCCACTCAGAGTTTCTTCTTCTTCAATTGCAAAGGGAAGAGGAGATTCTAGCACAACAGACTCTGGGCATGTCCCACTATTGGCTTTCAGGTTAGTGACGGGCTATTATCCCACAGATCGGTAATCTACATTTAATAATCCGGGAAAAATGAGAAAGATTAGTTAGATCATGGGGAAGCTAGTGCTATAGCCATTGTTCAGGAATGACTTTTGTTCAATTAGACGCTCTTGCTTAAAAAGCTCTCGTAACTGGTGCTTCCTATTGATGCGACGGTAACTCGATATAGAATATCTTAAGATAAGAAAGAAAGTTGCATAGAGCAGATGAAAGGAATGCTGAAAGGCTATCCGAGTTCACATGCGTAGTTGCGTGTACTTCATGCTGCCCATCTCCGTTGCTATGATAGCCTCTCGGTCTACTTGAGAAAGTGGTCTTTGTTGGCACAGATGCCTCCTTTGAATAAGACTTCCATTGAAATAAGATGAGACTCAAGCGGAATTCAAGTAAAACACTAACATCCCAAGTGCTGTATCTATGCCTATAGGCACGGGAGCTTTACGAAGCATCTTTCCAAAGTAATCCAACGCAATAAGACATATAGCCGCTTGAAATGGCGTTACAGTTCATCATAACAACTATTCTATATATGTTGCTTTCTTGTGTATATACATCTATCTTGATGGTGCCTCTACTCCATTCATTCGGAATGGTATGTGGGCCTTCCTCAAGCAATACCCTATGACTCCATCTTTGTTCTTGTGCAAAAACGTCCTCCCTTTCCTCTTTGAGGAGCTCACTAAGGCAAGCGGCTTCGCACCCCATTTATGTCTGTCTGCAATCGTGCCTAACTAGGTTGTTCATCAGGAGCTGCTATCTGTGACCAAGCACTAAGCACTCTTGATTTTCTGGTAATATAATCTATATAAAGTCGGTGTCGGGTTTGTTAGGCTATACATAAGATCCGCCTTCTTTGTACTTAGAGGTGCGACAAGGTGCTAACAAAGAACTCCAGGTTCTAAGATAAGATATATTCCTAAAAGGGTTGTCTATGAGTTTGTGATCTTGACCTCGACCCCAAGGCAAGATGAATCGACCGCACCCCTAGGCCTTCTTCTCCTAATTTGGTAAGTCTGGCTACTGATTAGTAAGATTCGTAGGGAAAGTGAAGTCACTAACTAGTCTTCATGAGCTTATAAGATGCACACACTCTCATATGTGTTTTAAGATTCAAAGATGAGCTAACGGTGAGAACGTTTTTCTTATTTATTAAGGGCTTGAGGAAGGAATGGGAGAAGGGCCGACCTCTATTCATCCAATATTTTCTACATAGTGGAAGCAGCAATGCATATATAGGAAGATAAGTAGTAGCTGTTATCTCTCCTAATTGTTATAAACCCACAGGAGGAGGACAATAGGAAGATAGAGAATAGTCCTGGTAGAACGAAGATTAGAATGCCCTTACATTCAGTCAATCCCACTAGAAGTGGGGATAGAAGGAGGTATGCTAGCTCCATATTACTTGACTGACTACATGAGGGATCAATCTAAAAGAAAGAAGTCAAAGTTCTAGTACTGCTATAAAAAAGAGAGACCCTAAGGATTAAGTCTATTCATTTCTAAAGGCAGGAGAAAGATGGCTACATATAATGCATTGTAATGGGGGCTAATCCCCGTATTGAGTGATAGAAAAAGAGAAGGACGATGCTAGATATATACGGACGAGAATGAGCATTGTCCAGTAGATAAGATAGGACTACTTGCTGCTAGGATAGGAGCTGTCAATCCATAGAAGATAGAAGCTAGAAAGGATAGAATGACTTATCCTAGCTACCTAAACCAATACTGACTATAGGAGGAAGAAAGAGAGGGAGAGACAGAAGGGATCCTAATGCATTCCATAGTGATACTCACCTAGAGACAAGACTATGTCACAAGATCAAAAAAGAATCAAAGAAAAAAAAAATCAGTCTGATAGATAGGAGAAAGAGGATACAGAGAGGTGTTTAGAGCAACTATAGGAAACTATTAGACGTTACCCTCGTACCTCTTGCAAGGAGGGATGCAAGTAAGGGCTTCGTTGTTTTTCATTTTTGCTTTTCTTCCTTCAGTCGGCGAACAGTTGCCTGCAGGTTAGCAAGGTGATGTGCGGGACGGGACAGGACTACCCTAGTGGTCTGGAGACACGTTCTATAGACAGCCCATGTCGGTGTCTGGCAAGTCATTTGGCCATCCATTCCGAAGCACGCAACGGACGGAAGGCAAGCGAGTGGGTGAATTCCGTAGTAGTCTCGTCGTGCATGGGAATGAGAAAAAAGGAAAAACGGGGGACGAGGGGGCCCGACGATCTCAGGTGCCTTTTCATAATGCTTTGGTGGCCAGGATGAAGAGAAAGACGACGTAGCATTTTGGAAAGCCTGCCCTTTCAATATCGACGATGTTGGGGTTCGTCTTTTGCCTCTGGAAAACTATCAATGCATCGGCATACATTTACAAATAGAGACACTACCGGTTGTTTAGGCGGTATGGACATCTCTTTAGCAATTTACACATTGATCTATCTGGTTCGGGTGAGTCTATCATTTTGACATCATGGTTGGAAGATTCCTAGTTCAGACAGAACCAGGGATGAGGTGATTTCCCTGTAGCAAGGGTTTTTTCGGAAAGCGTCGTCTATTCAAGACTTGCATCGACCTGACTTTTCGTAGTGGGCAGTTTCTAATCATTAGCTGGGCATTGGTTTACTAAATTGTCTGCTACAGTCGCTTCGTCCTCGTGCTCGTAGTCTGAACCTTATGCAAAAGGCTTTATGAAATAAGAATCGGGATCTTTCTCATTGCCCATATCATTTGTGTATGCATCCTGCACTCTGGCTGGCCTGGCCTTTCTTCGTTCATGCTCAGTCGTTTGTGTGTTTGTACATACAATGTCGACTTTTCCCTGTATCTGTCTTGCTTTTCTACTCGAGCGTGGGTGCTTCGTTGCAATCCCATTGTTTCGGTCTGAGCATTGGATTCGATACCTACAGGCCATCGGTAAGCTTCAGCTGATGCCCTTTTCTTTCGATTTGGCGTAAAATGGCTAGTACGACGTCCAACGAGCCAGAGGAAGTCAAAGCGATATTCATGACGATCACGCCCAGGCTAAAAGGGATAAAGAGAAAAGAAATAAGGGAATTGGAGCGGGTGATAAAAGACGCAACAAAAGAAAGCCGCAGCCACATATATCTACGTACGACCCACCTCCAAGCCAAAAATAGAAAATGACCTCTAGGAAGAGGGAAAAGCCTATCTCATCGAGTCGAAAAAGAAGCTATAGGAGGCTGAGTAGGGTTCGACGCCCCTATTGCTAACACGCATCCGTCAGGAAGCCGGAAGAGAGACTGGAAGCTCCTTTTCGAGAGTCGACGAAAGCCTATTGCATCGAAAAATCCCGTGTTTATGCAGAATGAGTTGTTGCAGTCGATGAGTGAAATAACTCCGTCGATGGGAAACCTATCAGCATTCTGATCTGTGTCTTTCACGATTGTAGATTCTCATTTATGATATGATGATGGATTTGGAGAATTTTTTTTATGACATTCTCATATTCTCTGATATTCGTCAAGCAAACTCCCATATGCTGGTTTTTATCGAAGTTGGCTGCATCAGATGAGGAGGAATTGGTCAACACATGCAACGCTAAAAGCGCATGACAGGCGGAGGAACGAACAACATAGCCTAGACAAGAGGAAGGTGACGAGGATACCATGCTACCACAACTGGCAGAATGAATCGTGCGGAGAGTAAGGAAAGGAGCCAAGGCCGAAGGGGTTGCGCAATCTGGTCAACGCATCCATTTTGAAGTGACATTGGGGTAAGTGAAGACCTTTCCGGTGATGACGAAAGATCGATGGGCAAATTCTGGTATCTCCCGTGTTTGAATGAGGGGGAAGAGCATGAGGTCTTGCAGAACCTTCTCTTTTCCAGAATAGGAACCGCATGACGAAAGCATAATCGTCACTACGTTGGTACTCGTCAGTCAGCTGGCTACTAGGCAACTACTCCTCGGGTAACCATTTCCCTATGGCCACTCTCCCCTCGCTCTACTAGTGCTGAGTATGCTCCGAAACATGAAAGCAACCTAGGGATGCAAACTAGGAAAAAGAAAAGCAAGCCAATCCAGTAAGCAAGCACAAATAGCAATTCCATTAGGGAAGGGAGTCCCAATGGCTCTTCTCTTGAAGAAGCTGTGCCTGGGGAGGAAAGGCGATGACGTGACGGTCGAAGGGCGAAAAACCAAAAAAAGTCATATTTGTCGGGGTTGGGTGGGAATAATAGAAGCAATTTTTTGTGGGGATAGGAAGTTCGGGATTCCTCCCTGGGCGGGAGTGATAAAATTGCTTCTTACTATCTTAGCAATTGGATCTGAGACTGCAACAACAACTGATGTACTTTCGACTTCTGTGACTCTTTATGCTACTCCCGCTATCTCTGCCCCTATCACTGCAACCTTCGCTCCAGTTATTGGAGTCAGTGCTGCTTCTATTACTTTTGCGATATATGAAAGAGGTACCAGAACCTCTCTCTCGATTTCAAAAAGCATCAGGCTCGTTCTTCGGAGAGATCGAAAGGCGATGGGAGACCCGGCTTCGGGGACGTACTTTTTTGTATACCTATAACGAGACACCAATATCCTACCCTATTGGATATAAGTCGGAACACCACTGGATATAGAATTGTTGCTAGTCGAACCGAAACAGTCCGAAGATTCGATCCTGCTGTCGGTATATAGATAGGGACTACCCGTAGATGTGCATCCCGTGATGGCTATAGATTGTCTCTCCACTTGATTTTGATCTGAAATTCATTCTGCTATGAGAGATCTAAACCTATAACTAGAAACCCTCCGAGGTGTGTAAGTTGCCTAGAAATTGGAAGAAGGCATAACTAGTGAACCAATGAAAAGACATCTATCCCTATCTCTCTTTGATACTGAGGGCTCGTCGATCTGGCTCATATGCAAGAAATTCGACATATGCGCTGTATCCCGGAACTTTGCCTTTCCGGGGGGAGCTCCCATCAAGATGGACATCTCGACGGGCGTATGTCATTTTGGGAACTCCACGATGGTTGGGAAGGGTCTCTGGCCCAACAGCAGTGGTTCTTATTCCTCTGGATAGACAACATGCTGGAAACTAGTCCCGACACAACTGACGTGTAAAGCGGACAAACTTCTTTACTTTTTTATAGTGGCGCTTATACCAAGATCAGCAATAGTTTTTCCACTAGAAATGATGGGGAGAGATGTTGCGCTAGGTCAACTCGAGCATTGTGTGGGCTACGGGGGTATTCCCCAAAGTTCAATCAGATGGGACTCTTTGTTGAGGGGAATAAGACGTTTGCAACTAAAAAACCAGCAGATGCAAAGCAAAAGCCAATAAACCATCCCCTCTCTTCCTTCAACTAACTAACTGACTATTTTACTAAAATAGGAACCATAATGTCATCTCTGGTAAAGAGATAGTATTAGGTGGTGTCGATCGGCAACTCTTCTATTTGAAAGCACTTTTGACTTCTGAAAGCCTTCTAGAAAAAAAGGTGAGTAACAAAAAAACTACAAAAAGTTTTATGAATCCCCCGTAGCATAAGTCACGGGGAAAGAGTAAGAGAAGAGGCCAGTCGGACACTACTATAAGCCAGTTGGGCACTACGGAGATAAATTCAGGTGCTCGTGGTTGAGATAGGTGTGCCGAAGACTTCACTCGTCAATGGCATTGATTGATCGTTTGTTTTCAATTTCGAAGAGGGATGGGCTTACCGGAGAGTTTCATTCCATCAACCGTCAGTCACTATGGTCAGTGCTCTCATCGCCTGTCTCTAATTAACAGCTCGCACATCAATCTCCTCTCTCTCTCTCCAGTATATGCTCCTGTATGTCGTTCTTCCAATATTTTGCCAAGACAAGATAGCCCGCCAACGCCGAGAAGGTGAAGTGAAAGAAAGGAAGGAAGCCATTGTTTTAGTTTTGTCTACGACGTCCTTCGACGGCCATTTGCCAAATCCGCTAGAGTGGAGAAAGACCGACCGAAAGCCCAATCTAATTATCATAGTTTAACCTCTTTTTCTGTGTCTTCAAAATGAGTTTCTTTTGTTTCTTCCTGTCCTTTCCATTTCGTCAGTGGTTAACCGCATTACATTCCTCTTCCCTTTTAGGGGTCAGCCTCATTTTTGGTGCGGTAACATTGGTAGTGAGTTAAGCAAACTCCCGTCTTTCTGTTTTTTCTATCTGTCTAGTTCGTGCCACATTCCTTTCATCTATTGGGATGGGAAGAAAGGAGACTAAGTGATGAGAGGAAGGTAACTATTCTATTCTAATGCCACGAAGAAGGAAAGTTAGTCTTCCTTTGAAGATCAGATTGACTATCTAGTGCTTCGGAACTAGGAAAACAAAGCCTAGAGTCTGGGGTTTGTTCCTACCTGACGCTGTAAAATGACGAAAAGGACTAGGAAAAGCCATAGAAAAATCCGAAATAGAAACTCCAGACTCACCTGAGAATAAGGGAAAGTGTTTAGCTTACTCGACTGGTAGGAGTGCGTCATAGGTTACGCTCATTCGGCAAAGCGGCAAAAGGGCCTTTCAGAGAGAATAGTGGAACAAGTTACGGCGTATATAGACAAAAGATTCTTCTTTCGTCATGTGCTTCTTCATATTGTCATAGCGCCTTTCCAGTTTTTCTCTTTTCAATCGGTACGTCGAAGTCAGACCAAATGAAATTCCAATGTTACGAGAAAGAATCGGAGAGTGATAAGAAGTCCTGACAGACCTAGGTTCCTGACGCATCAAAAGAAGAGGCCATTGCGTTCAAACCGAAGCGCTGGAGGACCAGGAAAGGCGACTCTCCAAAATCTGGTAAAGGAAAGGGAAGAGGCGACGACCCTCTGCCTGTGAGGTAATTCGACATCGCAGAAACTAGACCATGATGCGAAGGGACGGGAAAAGGCCAATCCTAATGCTTGTCAGTAACGAGGAAAAGTTGTCCTCGTCAAGTGGTCCCATATTTCGACTCTGACGAAAGAAGGAGTTACTGAGAAAAGTGTAATAAAGTCCTCTTCTCCGGTAGGATTGGATTGGACTCGGGCTCATCGACGTCACGAGAAAGTTCATTTAGAAAAGCGGAGGATACCACGCGGAATGAGAAAGGGGTGGAAAGTTTCCGTTTCTTTCGTTTAACTTACTCTCAGAAAGAGGTACTTGTTTCACATCTGACAATAGATCTCCTTCGAGAAAAAAGAGGTACTCGTTTCGAGATTCGATAGGAGAAGCAAGAGAACATCAATCACCGCTTCGACAAATTCAACTGAAAGTGGTATATCGGTTTGAGGAACCGACGAGAGTTTACTGGACAAATTCCTGGAGGCAAGAAACTGGGGAGCCTTTTCGTTAGGTTAGCGCATACGATGTCGATAGCTTGACTATTTTTTTCTCTGAAGAACTAGATATGCGGACGTCGCTTTGCAGCGGAATCAGTCTTCCGCCAGTATGGTACTATGAATACTATGACTTTGGCAGGAAATCCAGGGGAAAAGGCACAACACGAAAAAAGAAGGCAACGAAGCAACGGAAGAATTTCGCGAATGACGTGACGATGGAGACTTTGACGTGTTGGCTAAAGAACAAGTAAAAGCAGCAACGACCTGCCCGTCACAGAGTAGGGAGGGACAAGGCCCACGCGAAGTGAATAGGTCCATAGGATCGACGGGTCACAGGTCGGTCAACGCTTGATATTTCTGGCAAAATAAAAAAATTTTGAATGTGGTAAGCCTTCGACAAAAGGCATGAAAAAGCCGACGTCTGATATTTCGCATGGTTCTCTGTTCCAGTCTGCGTCAGGAGATCGATTCCTAAATCGTCATGAGAAAGCTGACGTAACATTGGTTATTAGTAAAGCTCACCGATGTCGACTCTCGCTAAAGAAGGGCAGGGCTAACGGTTGGTTCAATTGCTGACACTAGACTTGGCATTGCTGGAGGAGATGGTTACCCCACGGAGCGGTGATGGGGAGGGAGCAACCTCGGTTCATCCCCTTACCATGGTTACTAATCTCTCTCGAGCTCAACGAAGCTCCACCAGCGTAATAGACCGGGACCAGAACTGACGCCTTTCACTTTTGATTTCCCTGTTCTTCCAATATATTCTGATCTCGCTTGGTCGAGCTTATTGAACCTGTTCTTCTTTTCATTGTCTTCTTACTATTCTAATGACAAAGCGTCCCATGAGATGATTCAGGTATTTTGAATGAGAGTCTTTGCCCCCCGCTTCATCTCCCTTTCCCACTCATCTTCACTATCATTGTTTTAGTGAGGGGAGGATGCTGAATTACATTTGACCGCTTTCTTCTTTGACCGACAAATCACGAGCAAAGTGGCCCCTCTTGCCACACTCTGACGCATTCTACATTTTTTCGGGAATTCCTCTGTTCTTGACGCATTCCACATTTCTCCGTTGATGGTCCTCCCCCTGCTTGCTCGCTCTCCTCCTTTCTTTCTTGTATGTCAAACTTCACACATGGCAAATCTCTTTCTTTGGACGTATAAAAGGGGATATCTCAGATTTATTTCGGACGTATAACCTCTGGTTGTTCATGGTTGTGTCCCCCGAATACCATCGTTATTCTGCTTGTTTGAATGTATCGTGCCTGTCTTTGCTTGTCTTTGTCGTCTTATTCCTCTATTACGAGCGATGCTATGTGTCCCGAGCGGAGTCTCTCCTCTACTCTATTGCAAGTGACATGCCCGTATTCCTCACTCTTTGCCCGTAGTCTTTTTATAAGACGTCTATTACGCACTCCTTTTTTCTCGTTGTGTAACCCCTTCTCTCGGGGAGTGCACTCTTCCTCGATGATGTCCGAAAGAGTAGCATTTGTTGCACACTGGAGGAATGCATTTGTACTTGACTTACTGACTGCTCTACCACTGAGCCATCTTCCAGCTTCAGATTGACAGTCTTCGAAAAAGGTTTCGCCGCAGGCACCTATACTAAAAGCACTTTGCAAAAGCGGGGGTTTCTCCTGTAGCCGCCATGTACAAAGGAACTCCAACAAGACTTGCTACCTTGGTGATCACTCACTTTAGAATGATCAATCTACCATCAACAGATCTAACGGTCCTAGCTGAAGTACTCTGTCACACTCTTCCTTTTCCGCGAATGTCAAAGAAGAAGTATCCATTATCCTGTCGATTCTATCTCTAATGAGCATTTCGTCCTCCATAGTCTCTGCATGTAGTCTTTGACGTTGCATGTGGAAAGTCGTCAGACGCGAGTACATACCCCACCAATGTATTCTGCCATTTCTATACATTTTCCTCTATCTCTGAGTAGAGTATCCTAGCAACCGTCACCTTCTTTCCCCTTCTCTGGCTGAATAAACTCGGGATGGCACTTTTAATCAAGTGAGAGAAACCTGAAAGATATTTACAGTCAAACTGAACAATAATTCTGACAAACACTATATATAGGCCTACCCTTTTCTGGAGTGCTGTACTACAATTTATATTGTATCTAATGGAAACTTGCTTTGTCGATTGGGAAGTCTTCATCTTTCTTCGGGATTTTCGTTCTGTCTAACAATTCCTATAAAGAAATACGTTCTACGACCCCTTTCCGTATTGGTCCTACTCAGTATATCGGTCTCAACTGGATTGGATCAAATTTTTTGTCAGAACTCTTACCGTTAAATTCTTTGTCAGAACTCTTACCGTTGCTTGCTTCATCTTGCTTTGAGTATGACATTTTTTCTTTAGTAACGACGTTGTAGCAACAAGGTTTGTTCAAACAGTCCAGAATGGAGATAAAGATTTGAATATGGTGCAATGAACAATGAAATCAGCGGATCCCATTTCCGTGCCTTACCTGTGAAATGCATTCTTTCGTCGATTGCCGGTATGAGATGGCTGGAAACCGTTTTCAATTCTTTGTATCCCCTTTACGCCCAATCATTTCGGATAACGCTTGCATCATCTGTCTTACTGCAGCTGCTGGACATAGTTAGCGTTGACTTGGAAACCTATACATCGCCCATATACCTATTAGCACAAAAGGTCCATTCATATGATATGCGCCTATCGAAACACACAAGTAGAGAAGAACAGGGAAACCGTCACCGTGAAGATCAGAGGATATCTCGGTAGGGGAGCACCTGCTACAAAACATGAAAAAGAGGATTGCTTCGGCATAAAGAGGAAAGTTACGGAAAGTCAATCCCAATTGACTCAATCAATAAGCAGTTGTCGAATTTTTGAGTGGTAGAAGAAATCAAAAAAGACAGAGTTGATGAACCGGGAAGAAGATTGTCAAAATGATATGATTTTATGGATTTTGCTAACGCTATCAGTCATCGGTAAAAGCTAAATGTTTTTTCTCGCACTGAAGGAGGGAGGAATTCTGCCAACTGGCTTTCACCAGTTTGTCATGAGAGTTTGAACATATGCCTACCATGATGAGAGTAAGTCAAAAACACATATGGGTCTAGAAGTTGAAGCAAAGTCCTGTCCTATTGGAAAATACACCACTACAATATTTGTCTAAAGAATCTCCTCTACCTTCCTGTCTGAAATGATTAAAGAACTGCATCTCCTTCGACCGCGCACGATAGCTTAAATTATTTTAACAGAGAATGTTTGGTGGATTCGGAGTGCTATCGAATCCGGGAGGCACGTCAACACCCCACCACCTACCAGTTTTTGTTGAAGGAAATGTAGATCTCCGTAATATTGGGATGATATTGGAGAAAGAAAACTGCTTGGACCAGAGATAATTACCCAGGCAGTAGATAAAATTAACTTAATACGGCAACATCTGAGAGCAGCTCAAGATCGACAGAAGAACTGGGCAGACCAACGACGACGGTTTCTGGAATTTCAAGTTGGGGACTCAGTTTTCTTGAAGGTGTCGCCCACACGTGGAGTCATTGGCTTTGGCAATCGTGGGAAGTTAAGCCCAAGGTTTATCGGACCCTTCCAAATCTTGGAACGGATAGGCAAAGTCTCCTATCGCCTGGCACTACTGTCTACACTGGAGCGAGTAAATAACGTTTTCCACGTCTCGCAATTAAAACGATATGTTCATGATGAAAAGCATATCGTGGACTATTCAGAACTAGAGGTTGGACCAGACCTCTCCTATCTAGAAGAACCAGTCTCCATACTTGACCGAATGGAGAAGACTTTGAAGAACAAAGTAATTCCACTTGTGTTGATTTCTTGGAATCGACATTCTAATCGGGAGGCAACATGGGAGCGGGAGGCAGACATTCGGGAGCGTTTTCCACACCTATTTGAATAAAGGTATAACCTCTCTACATCATTTAAGTTTAAAGAAATTTCGAGGATGAAATTTTTCTTAAGGGGGGTAGAATGTAACGGCCACTTTTCATTGTGTTCATTTCACTTCAAAAAAAAAAATCTGTAAATAATAATAATAATAATAAATATAAATATATATTGGGATTCATTTGGATATAAATCTGAATAGTTGAGAGAAAATCGGATAGAAATCTAAATAGTTGAAAGGAAATCAAATCTTAACCAAAAAAATATTTTTGTTGGATCTCAACTAAGTAGGCTATATCTTAATCCAAAACCTCATTCTCATCCCTCTTCTGAAACGCTGAGAAATTGGAACGCTTGCAGGACGTACGGGAAGAAGAAGAGCGGAAGCAAGGAAGGGGAACGACTCAGCCAAAAGTGAGTTTTTAAACTCACTTAACATGCTATGCTTGTTCTTTATATAGTTCCTATTTTATTTAGATGCATAAATATTAAATAGAAAATAGTCCTATAGATTTTGTTAAAGATAGTTCTATGAAGTTTACAATCGTGATTGACTAGAATATTTATATTAATTTGTTTCAGACGAAGGTATTTTTGACAAGAATAAAATTTGAATTTTCACCATTGTCAGCTTGCTTGATTAGGCAGTCAAATAAATTGTCATTAGGATAAATTTCATCGATGCCTATGAGGTTTTATAGATTGGAGTAGAGCTAGGGTTTGATACGCGCACTCAACTCCACCTTTCTGGTGAATTGTGTACGGCCTCCTCTTTGACAATGGAAGCATTAAAATGCCTCTGGCTGCATGATACTGTCTTCATATGGTTTGCAATTTATTTATCCGCTTCTTCTTCTTGTTGTTGTTCCCGTAATCTTTGTATGGAGGCAATTATGTAAATCAGACATTCACGTTGCTAGCAAACACTTCCGCATCTGCTTGAGTTTCTTCTTCACCTTCTTCTTCCACTTCCGCATCTCCCTGTGCTTCTTCCACTTCCACTTCCGCATCTTCCTGTGCTTCTTCCGCCTCCGCTTCCGCATCTGCTTGTGTTTCTTCTTCACCTTCTTCTTCGGCTTCCACTTCCGCATCTTCCTGTGCTTCTTCCGCCTCCGCTTCCGCATCTGCTTGTGTTTCTTCTTCACCTTCTTCTTCGGCTTCCACTTCCGCATCTTCCTGTGCTTCTTCCGCCTCCGCTTCCGCATCTGCTTGTGTTTCTTCTTCACCTTCTTCTTCGGCTTCCACTTCCGCATCTTCTTGTGCTTCTTCGGCTTCCACTTCCGCATCTTCCTGTGCTTCTTCTTCTGCTTCTGCTTCCGCATCTTCTTGTTCTTGTTCTTCTTCTCGTTCTTCTTCTCTTTTCTTTTCTTTTTTTTCCTTTTTCTCTACTTCTGCGTCTGCTGCTGCTTCTCTCCTTCCTTTCCCTGTTTGGTTGCAATTTCAATGAAGCCTTAGGAAGCTCTAAGTGCGCACCTATTTCACTAGTGAGCACTATTTCTCCTATGTTGTAAACCACCTTAGTAAATAGTTTGTGGTGTGCACCTGGTTGTAGTGCAGGAAACATTAAGTAGTTCTAAATGCGCACATATTTCACTAGTGTGCATCCTTTTCCCTATGATGTAAACCACTTTACCATATAGTATGTGGGCGCATTTAGTACTACCCCGATTTCTTTTTACATGTAACTACTATTGTTATCTGAACCCACAGACATGTTATTTTAAGAGTGATTAAATAAAATCCACACGTTTATATTTTTTTGAAATACGCATATAATTCAAAAAGTTATGTTATAAGTTTTAATTCAAATTTTTATTATATATTGAAAGGAAAAGAAAGATAACACTGATATGAAGTAAGCTAAGACACTATTTAAATGCAAACTGCTACTGTATATGATTGGTGATAGATAATTAACCACTGTAATGTTATACTGTTTCTCAGATGTCACTGTTATTGTTATTGTACCCTGAACTTAATTATTATCACCAATCTACATACTGAACTGAAATTTCTGAAAATCACCAATTGATACTAAAATTTGACAGTTAATACCGAACCTGATATACACTGGGGATTTGGGAAAAATTTAGGTTCATATGAATAAGACGACTGAACGTAACTGTACTGTGCCACTGTTTCCCACTTGTGGGAGGATCGGGATAGGCTCCGATCAATTTACTGTGCCACTGTTTCCCATTGTTGGGAGGATCGGGATAGGCTCCGATCAACTTACTGTTCCGTTTTCCCGGGGGTAGACGGGGATGCGTTCAGCTCAGCTATATTCATATTTTCTTGAATTTTCAAATACCATAATTAAAAGACATTAACTGTAAAAATTTAAAAGATATCGATTAAAATAATAGTAATGATAAGCATAAATACGTAAAACTTTCTGTCCTTCATTTGCATGATTGTTCCTGACATTGAGATATTATCATTCATAATTTTTTTGTTGTCCTACATTATTTAATATTGGATCGCTTTGCTGACGATCCTGGTTATGCATGACCAGATGCAAACTCCTATCAAGAAGTAGACCCACCAGTGGCAGAACAGGATATGTTGTACTTCCAGGAACAAGCAGATCTGCAGGAGTGATTACTTCCTTTGGTTAACAGCTTTCTTTAAAAAAAAAATGTAATAAGTGCTGATGACACTTTATTTAAGTTTATGCGAGACAGTCCTTTTCTTTTATTTTGAAATAATTTAACTATGGTGACATTTGTTAATTTTAATTGGAGGAAATTTATTTGTTTTGATAAAGAGAAATCTCATTTAGTTTCTGCATGTTATTCATATTAAATTGTAAATGGTGACTGTAATATTTTGTTTGAGGCTCCTCGAGTTATCATTCGACACCGAACGTTCCAGCTTTCCACACTACTGGAAGTGGGGCGTTACAGGAGTGCAAAGCATTCGTCAACGACCAAAGACTCGGGCAGAAAAAGAGAGAGAGCTCTCTGTTCCTATAGCTGGATTCTCCAGGACCACAAGACAATGAATTCATCAGAATGAATGAATGGGATTCCAACTCAGCACCTTTTGAGATTTTCAGAAGAGTTTCTCTTTGGAGAGTACAGTACGATGAAAGTTGTAAGCTGTGTTCGGGAGGGAGTTATTGTCTATCGTCGGCCTCTATGATAGAATCGGTCAGGGAGGCCTGAGAGGCACTAATTTACCCTGCGACGGATGTCAGCGGTTCTAGTCCGCTTATCTCTAGCCTGTGAGCGTTAGCTGATACTATGATAACACCCAATTTTTCCAATTCGGCAGTTCGATCTATGATTTCTCATTCATGGAAGTTGAGGAGCATCCTTCCATTTAGCAGCACCGTCAGGATGGCATAGCCTGGAAATGGAGGGTGAGTTTCAAACGAGCAAAGGCATCACGATGGATACCTAGGCACCCAGAGATGATGAAGGGCGTAGCATGCGACAAAATGCTTCGGGGAGTTGAAAATAAGTATAGATCCGGAGATTTCTGAATAGGTCAACCATTCAAACTACTGTTGAATCCATGGGCAGGCAAGAGAAAACTTGGTGAACTAAAACATATGAGTAGCCAGAGGAAAA
Organism: Dracaena cambodiana; assembly: GCA_036321105.1. Lineage (NCBI taxonomy): Eukaryota > Viridiplantae > Streptophyta > Magnoliopsida > Asparagales > Asparagaceae > Dracaena > Dracaena cambodiana. The sequence goes on along the minus strand of JAYEPQ010000009.1, from coordinate 26,970,171 downwards.
GAAAGCAAAAGTGATTCCCGTGAGCTCCCGACGCAGTGGCAAAATGAACCCGTGAGCTCCCGACGCAGTGGGAGGAGAATGTGATCTCTGACCACGTGCCTGTTGAAGAATGAGCCGGCGACTCATAGGCATTGTCGCTAGTTAAGGGAACCAACTAGAGCCGTAGCATAAGCGAGTCTTCATAAGGCAATTGTCACTGCATATGGACCAGAAGCTGGGTGATCTATCCATGACCAGGATGAAGCATCGGGTGAAACTGATGTGGAGGTCCAAACCGACTGATGTTGAAGAATCAGCGGATGAGATGTGATTAGGAATGAAATGCCACTCGAACCCAGATCCTGCTGGTTATCCCCGAAATGCATTGAGGCGCAACAGTTGACTGGACATCTTGGAGTAAAGCACTATTTCGTTGCGGCATCGAGAGTGGTACCAAATCAAGGCAAACTCTAAATCCCCGATATGACCCCAAAATTACAAGGGTCGATAGTCGGCCAGTGAGACGATGGGGGATAAGCTTCGTCGTCGAGAGGGAAACAGCCAGTATCACCAGCTGACGGCCCCTAAATGACCGCTTAGTGATAGACGGAGGTAGGTGTGCAGAGACAGCAACGAGGTTTGTCTTGAAGCAGCCACCCGTCAAAAGAGTGTGTTATTGCGCTGAAGATGAACGGGGCTAAGCGATCTGCCGAAGCTATGGGATGTCAAAATGCATCGATAGGGGAGCACGCACTACAGAACAAGAAAAGAGGATTGCTTCGGCATAATGGGGAAAGTTACGGAAAGTTAATCCTAATTGACTCAATCAACAAGTAGTTGTCGAATTTTTGAGTTGTACAAAAAATCGAAAAAGACAGAGTTGATGAACCGAGAAGGGGATTCACTTCAAAATGATATGATTTTATGGATTTTGCTCACACTATCAGTCATCGGTAAAACCTAAATGTTTTTTCTCGCACTGAAGGAGGGAGGAATTCCGCTGACTGGATTCACCAGTTTGTCATGAGAGTTCGAACATATGCCTACCATAACGAGAGTAAGTCAAAAACACATATGGGTCTAGAAGTTGAAGCAAAGTCCTGTCCTATTTGAAAACACACCACTACAACATTTGTCTAAAGAATCTCCACTGCCTTCCTGTCTGGAATGATTAAAGAACTGCATCTCTTTCGACCGCGCGTGATAGCTTGACTTTTTTTTAGCAGAGAACGTTTGGTGGATTCAGAGTGCTATCGAACCCGGGAGGCCCGTCAACACCCCACCACCTACCAGCTTACTAGGTTGAAAGGAGTGCAAAGCATTCGTCGACGACCAAAAAGTCGGGCGGAAAAAGAGAGAGAGCTCTCTGTTCCTAGTTCTCCTATAGCTGGATTCTCCAGGACCACAAGACAACGAATTCATTAGAATGAATGAATAAGATTCCAACTCAGCACCTTTTGAGATTTTGAGAAGACTTGCTCTTTGGAGAGTACAGTACGATGAAAGTTGTAAGCTGTGTTTGGGGGGGAGTTATTGTCTATCGTCGGCCTCTATGATAGAATCTGCTGGGGAGGCCTAAGAGGCACTGGTTTACCCTACGGCGAATGTCAGTAGTTCTAGTCCGCTTATCTCCAGCCTTTGAGCGTCAGCTGATACTATGATAACACCCAATTTTTCCAATTCGACAATTTGATCTATGATTTCTCATTCGTGGAAGTTGAGGAGCATTCTTCCATTTAGCAGCACCGTCAGGATAGCATAGCCTGGAAATGGAGGGCGAGTTTCAAACGAGTAAAGACGTCATGGGGGATACCTTGGCACCCAGAGATGAAGAAGGGCGTAGCATGCGACAAAATGCTTCGGGGAGTTTAAAATAAGCATAGATCCGGAGATTTCTAAATAGGTCAACCATTCGAACTACTGTTGAATCCATGGGCAGGCAAGAGACAACTTGGTGAACTAAAACATTTGAGTAGCCAGAGGAAAAGAAAGCGAAAGCGATTCCTATGAGCACCCGACGCAGTGGCAAAATGAAACCGTGAGCTCCCGACACAGTGGGAGGAGAATGTGATCTTTGACAGTGTGCCTATTGAAGAATGAGCCGGTGACTCATAGGCACTGCCGTTAGTTAATGGAACCAACTGGAGCCGTAGCGAAAGCGAGTCTTCATAAGGCAACTGTCATGGCATATGGACCCGAAGCTAAGTGATCTATCCATGACCAGGATGAAGCGTCGGGTGAAACTGATGTGGAGGTCCGAACAGACTAATGTTGAAGAATCAGCGAATGAGTTGTGATTAGGGGTGAAATGTCACTCGAACCCAGATCCTGAGGGTTATCCCTGGGCATTGAGGCGCAACAGTTGACTGGATATCTTGGAGTAAAGCACTATTTCGGTGCGACATCGAGAGCGGTACCAACTCGAGGCAAACTCTAAATCCCCGATATGACCCCAAAATTACAAGGGCCGATAGTCGCCCAGTGAGACGATGGGGGATAAGCTTCATCGTCGAGAGGGAAACAGCCCGTATCACCAGATGACGGCCCCTAAATGACCGCTTAGTGATAGACGGAGGCAGGTGTGCAAAGACAGCAAGGAGGTTTGCCTTGAAGCAGCCACCCGTCGAAAGAGTGTGTAATAGCTCACTAATCGAGCGCTCTTGCGCTGAAGATGAACGGGGCTAAGCGATCTGCCGAAGTTGTGGGATGTCAAAATGCATCGATAAGGGAGCACCAGCTACAGAACAAGAAAAGAGGATTGCTTCGGCATAATGAGGAAAGTTACGGAAAGTCAATCCTGATTGACTCAATCAACAAGCAGTTGTCGAATTTTTGAATGGTAGAAAAAAATTGTAAAAGATAGAGTTGATGAACCGGGAAGGGGATTCACTTCAAAATGATATGATTTTATGGATTTTGCTCATGCTATCAGTCATCGGTAAAACCTAAATGTTTTTTCTCGCACTGAAGGAGGGAGGAATTCCGCCGACTAGATTCACCAGTTTGTCATGAGAGTTCGAACGTATGGCTACCATGATGAGAGTAAGTCAAAAACACATATGGGTCTAGAAGTCGAAGCAAAGTCCTGTCCTATTTGAAAACACACCACTACAACATTTGTCTAAAGAATCTCCTCTACCTTTCTGTCTGGAATGATTAAGGAACTGCATCTCCTTCGACTGCGTGCGATAGCTTGACTTTTTTTTAGCAGAGAACGTTTGGTGGATTCGGAGTGCTATCGAACCTAGGAGGCCCGTCAACACCCCACCACCTACCAGCTTATTAGGATGAAAGGAGTGCAAAGCATTCGTCGACGACCAAAGAGTCGGGCGAAAAAAGAGAGAGAGCTCTCTGTTCTTGGTTCTCCTATAGCTGGATTCTTCATAACCACAAGACAACGAATTCGTCAGAATAAATGAATAGGATTCCAACTCAGCACCTTTTGAGATTTTGAGAAGACTTGCTCTTTGGAGTGCACAATACAATGAAAGTTGTAAGCTATGTTCGGGGGGGGAGTTATTGTCTATCGTCGGCCTCTATGATAGAATCTGCCGGGGAGGCCTGAGAGGCACTGGTTTACCTTGCGGCGAATGTCAGCGGTTCTAATCCACTTGTCTCTAGCCTATGAGCGTTAGCTGATACTATGATAACACTAAATTTTTCCAATTCGACAGTTCGATCTATGAGTTCTCATTCATGGAAGTTGAGGAGCATCCTTCCATTTAGCATCACCATCAAGATGGCATAGCCTGGAAATGGAGGGTGAGGTTCAAACGAAGAAAGGCGTCACGAGGGATACCTTGGCACCCAGAGATGAAGAAGGGCGTAGCATGCAACAAAATGCTTCGGGGAGTTGAAAATAAGCGTAGATCCGGAGATTTCTGAATAGGTTAACCTTTCGAACTACTGCTGAATCCATAGGCAGGCAAGAGACAACCTAGCGAACTGAAACATCTGAGGGGCCAGTGGAAAAGAAAGCATAAGCAATTCCCGTGAGCTCCCGACGTAGTGGCGAACATGAAACCGTGAGCTCCCGACGCAATGGGAGGAGAATGTGTTCTCTGACCACGTGCCTGTTGAAGAATATGTCGGTGACTCATAGGCAGTGGCGTCAGTTAAGGGAACCCACCGGAGCCATATTGAAAGTGAGTCTTCATAGGGCGATAGTCACTGCTTATGGACCCGAAGCTGGGTGATCTATCCATGACCAGGATGAAGCATCGAGTGAAACTGATTTGGAGGTCCAAACCAACTAATATTGAAGAATCAGCGGATGAGTTGGGATTAGGGTGACATTCCACTCGAACCTAGATCCTGCTGGTTCTCTCCAAAATGCGTTGAGGTGCAACAGTTGACTGGACATCAAGGGGTAAAGCATTATTTCGGTGCGGTAGAAAGAGCGGTACCAAATCGAGGAAAACTTTAAATCCCGATATGACCACAAAATTACAAGGGCCGATAGTCGGCTAGTGAGACGATGGGGGATAAGCTTCATTGTCGAGAGTGAAACAGCCCGAATCACCAGCTGACGACTCCTAAATGACCGCTTAGTGATAGACGGAGGTAGGAGTGCAGAGACAGCAAAGAGATTTGCCTGGAAGCAGCCACCCGACGAAAGAGTGTGTAATAGCTCACTAATCGAGCACTCTTGCGCTGAAGATGAACAGGGATAAGCAATCTGCCAAAGCTGTGGGATTTCAAAATGCATCGGTAGAGGAGCACCCGCTTCAAAACAAGAAAAGAGGATTGCTTTGGCATAATGAGGAGTTACGGAAAGTCAATCCCGATTGATTCAATCAACAAGCAGTTGTCGAATTTTTGAGTGGTAGAAGAAATCGAAAACGACAGAGTTGATGAACCGAAAAGGGGATTCACTTCAAAATGATATGATTTTATGGATTTTGCTCACGCTATCAGTCATCAGTAAAACCTAAATATTTTTTCTCGCACTGAAGGAGGGAGGAATTCCGTTGACTAGCTTTCACCAGTTTGTCATGAGAGTTCGAACATATGCCTACCATGACGAGAGTAAGTCAAAAGCACATATGGGTCTAGAAGTCGCAGCAAAGTCCTGTCCTTCTGGAAAACACACCACCACAACATTTGTCTAAACAATCTCCTCTATCTTCTTATCTGAAATGATTAAAGAACTTTATCTCCTTCGCTCGCGCGTGATAGCTTGACTTTCTTTTTAGCAGAGAACGTTTGGCAGATTCGGAGTGCTATCGAACCCAGGAGGCCCGTCAACACCCCACCACCTACCAGCATTGATTGAAAGGAGTGCAAAGCATTCGTCGACGACCAAAGAGTCGGATAAAGGGAGAGAGCTCTCTGTTATTAGTTCTCTGATAGCTGGATTCTCTAGAACCACAAAGACAACGAATCTGTCAGAATGAATGAATGGGATTCCAACTCAGGACCTTTTGAGATTTTGAGAAGAGTTGCTCTTTGGAGAGCACAGTACGATGAAAGTTGTAAGCTGTGTTCGGGAGGGAGTTATTGTCTATCGTCGGCCTTTATGTTAGAATCAGCCAGAGAGGCCTAAGAGGCACTGGTTTACCCTGCGGCGGATGTCAGTGGTTCTGGTCCGCTTATTTCCAGCCTGTGAGCGTCAGCTGATACTATGATAATACCCGATTTTTCCAATTCAGCAGTTCGATCTATGATTTCTCATTCATGGAAGTTGAGGAGAATCCTTACATTTAGCAGCACCGTCAGGATGACATAGCCTGGAAATGGAGGGCGAGATTCAAATGAGGAAAGGCGTCACGGTGGATACCTAGGCACCCAGAGATGAAGAAGGGCGTAGCATGCGACAAAATACTTCTGGGAGTTGAAAATAAGCATTGATTCGGAGATTTCCGAATAGGTCAACCTTTCGAACTACTGCTGAATCCATGAGCAGGCAAGAGATAACCTGGTGAACTGAAACATCTGAGTAGCCAGAGGAAAAGTAAGCAAAAGCGATTCCCGTGAGCTCTTGACGAAGTGGCGAACATGAAACCGTGAGCTCCGGACGCAGTGGGAGAAGAATGTGATCTCTGACCACGTGCCTATTGAAGAATGAGCCGGCGACTCATATGCAGTGGTGTAAGTTAAGGAAACCCACCGGAGCCATAGCGAAAACGAGTCTTCATAGGGCGATTGTCACTGCTTATGGACCCGAACCTGGGTGATCTATCCATGACTAGGATGAAGCGTCGGGTGAAACTGATGTGAAGGTCCGAACCGACTGATGAAGAATCAGCGAATGAGTTGTGATTAGGGGTGCAATGCCACTCGAACCCAGATCCTACTGGTTCTCCCCACAAAATGCGTTGAGCTACAACAGTTGACTGGACATCTAGATAAAACACTATTTTGGTGGGGCAACGAGAGCGGTACCAAATCGAGGCAAACTCTAAATCCCCGATATGACTCCAAAATTACAAGGGCCGATAGTCGGCCAGTGAGACGATGGGGGTTAATGAGAGGAAAACAACCCGAATCACCAGCTGACGACCCCTAAATGACCACTCAATGATAGACGGAGGTAGGGGTGCAAAGACGGCAAGGAGGTTTGCCTTGAAGCAGCCACCCGTCGAAAGAGTGTGTAATAGCTCACTAATCGAGCACTCTTGCGCTGAAGATGAACGGGGCTAAGCGATCTGCCGAAACTGTGGGATATCAAAATGTATCGGTAGGGGAGCACCCACGCAAGTAGGTGTGGACGAAGCGGAAGCGAGAATGTCGGCTTGAGTAATGCAAACATTGGTGAGAATCCAACGCCCCGAAAACCTGACGGGTTCCTCGGCGACGGTTTGTCCACGGAGGGTGAGTCAGGGCCTGATGATCAGACAGAAAGGCGTAGTCGATGAATAACAGGTGAATATTCCTGTACTAGCTCTGGTTGATTCCGAGGGACGGAGGAGGCTAGGTTAGCCGAAAGATGGTTATCTGTTCAAAGACGCAATGTGACCTTATTTTTTCAGGGTAAGAAGGGGTAGAGGAAATGCCTCGAGCTAATGTCTGAGTTCAAGGTGTTACAATGCTGAAGTAAACCATGCCATACTCCAAGGAAAAGCTCAAAATGCCTCGAGCCAATGTCCGAGTACGAGGTGCTACGATGCTAAAGTAATCTATGCCATATACTCCAAGGAAAAGTTCGAACGACCTTCAATAAAAGGGTACCTGTACCCGAAACCGACACAGGTGGGTATGATGTGAACCCCGTCAAGAATAACGAGACCCATAGAATAAAAGGAAAATCCAAAAACGTCCTTGATCAGGTTTGGTTGGGAGACCTCGACCCGTTGCTTCAGCAAAAACAAGAACCTCGGTATAATTGATCTCAACCCGTTGTTTAATGCGAAGTAAGAAACTTGGTATAAGGAAGATGCCACAAACGGTAGTAGAAAGCCGTTTGATAAGTCGATTATAAATGCCACAGAAGAATTTTGATAAGTTCGAATAGTCCTTCAAAGAACCAAAGAGAATAAACTCACCAATTATCTGTAAATTCTATCTCCCTTCTATTCCATTAGATGACTATTTATAGTCTAAAAAATTACGAGGAAAGTTCAAGAAATAGAAACAAAACAAAAGAAAATAATCAGCCCTTTAATTTGGCTGATCAATACAAGGAAAGTCCTAAAAATAGAAACAAAACAAAAAGAAACAATCAGCCTCCTAATTTTGCTGATCAATACAAGAAAAGTTCTAAAAATAAAACAAAAGGAAACAATCAGTTTTGACTGGATTTTTCTAGTAGTTATATTATATTGATGCATCTTTGTTGAACACATGAACCATTCTCAATGGGCCTCCACGAATTTGCTTGAGCCCAAACCTCTTGAATCAACCCATTAAGTGCATCTTTGAACTTCTTTTCTCGTGCTCTTGTAACCAGCCCAGTTGGAGCTTGAACTTACTCCTTTGTAGTCATGCTATTATTTGCATCATTCCCTTCCTCATGAAAAGGATTTGCCCTCAAATCATCACCTACATCAAAAGGACTCAAATCAGTAACATTAAAAGTAGCACTAACATTGTACTCACTGGACAAATCTAACTTGAAAGCGTTGTCATTGATGCGCTCTAGAATTTGTAAAGGACCATCCCATCTTGGAAGCAGTTTGAAACGTTTTTGCATCGGAAATCTCTCTGTTCTCATATGCAACCACACCCAATCTCTGGGTTCAAAAACAAGCTTGCAACGCCCCTTGTTGGCTTGTTTTGCATACTGCTCCATTCTTCTCTCAATATTGAGCCTTGCCTTCTATGTATCTGCTTAACAAAATCAGCCATTTTCTTTCCATCCAAATTAATACGCTCAGAAACAGGTAATGGAGATAAATCCAAGGGAGTCAAAGGATTAAACCCATAAACAATTTCAAACAGTGAGAATTTAGTAGGAGAATGAATAGACCTATTATAAGCAAACTCAACATGTGGTAAACACTCTTCCCATATTTTGATGTTCTTTTTAATTATTGCCCTCAATAAAGTAGATAAAGTCCTATTTACTATTTTTATTTGACCATCAGTTTGTGGGTGACAAGTAGTCGAAAACAAAAGTTTGGTAGCTAGGTTACACCATAAAGTTTTTCAAAAGTAGCTTAAGAACTTAGCATCTCTATCCAAAACAATGGTTCTAGGCATGCCATGCAATCTCACAATCTCCCTAATAAACAAATCTGCAACATGCGAAGTATCATCCGTTTTGTGATATGGAATAAAGTGTGCCATCTTAGAAAATTTATCCACAACCACAAAAATCGAATCTTTTCCACGTTTAGTCCTAGGTAATCCTAACACAAAGTCCATTGAAATATCAATCCAAGGCTCACTAGGAATGGGCAAAGGAGTATACAAATCGTTGGGCTGCACTCTGAATTTAGCTTGCCTACATGTGACACATATGCCACAAACCCGCTCAACATCTTGTTTCATGTGTGGCTAATAGTAGTGTTCCTGCAAAATAGCTAAGGTCTTAGTAACTCCAAAATGTCCCATTAATCCCCCTCCATGGGATTCCTGCACTAACAAATCCCTTAAAGAATAGTTAGGCACACATAACTTATTTTTCCGAAACAAGAACCCATCATGTCTAAAGAACTTACCGCAAGCGTTTTTCATACAAGCTTGGTATTCTTCACAAAATTCGTAGTCATCAATGTATAAACTTTTAACGTGTTCAAAAGCAAGCAATTTTGCATCAAGTGTAGAGAGTAATGCATACCTGCGAGAAAGTGCATTGGCGACCACATTCTCCTTACCTTGCTTATACCGGATGACATATGGAAATGACTCAATGAACTCTACCCAACGAGCATGCCTTTTATTTAGCTTGTGTTGGCCCTTCAAGTGTTTCAAGGACTCATGATCAGTGTGAATCACGAACTCCTTAGGCCATAGGTAGCGCTGCCATGTCTCCAAAGCTCGAACCAATGCATACAACTCCTTGTCATAAGTCAGGCAGTTTAAGGCTGCTCCGTTTAATTTCTCGCTGAATTTAGCAATTGGTCGTCCCTCCTGCATAAGAACTGCACCTATGCCAATACCTGAAGCATCACATTCAATCTCAAATGTTTTAGAAATGTTAGGTAAATACAATAAGAGGGCATTGGTTAGGTTCTCTTTGATTAGTTGAAAGGCCTTCTCTTGTTCTTCTCCCCATCTAAATCCGACGTTCTTATTAATCACTTCGGTAAGTGGTGCGGATATGCTACTAAAGTCTTTCACAAACCGCCAGTAAAAACTAGCAAGTCCATGAAAACTACGAACATTGCTTACACTTGTGAGACTCGGCCACTCTTGGATTGCACGTATCTTCTCTTCATCAACATGTATACCCTGTGCACTAATAACAAATCTCAAAAATACAAGCTTATCAGTGCAAAAAGTACACTTCTTCAGGTTAGTAAATAACTTTTCTTTCCTAAGCACATCTAAAATCGATTTCAAATGTACGTCATGATCATCCAAGTTTTTGCTATAAATGAGTATATCATCAAAATAGACAACAACAAACCTGTCTATAAATGCTCGCAAAACATGATTCATAAGTCTCATAAAAGTGCTTGGCGCATTAGTCAATCCAAAAGGCATAACTAACCATGCATACAAACCATATTTTGTTTTAAAGGCAGTTTTTCATTCATCTCCTTCTTTCATTCTAATCTGATGATAACCAGTCTTTAAATCAATCTTAGAGAATACACAAGAGCCATGCAACTCATCTAACATGTCATCTAAGCGAGGAATAGGATGACGATACTTTACCGTTATGTTGTTTATGGCTCGGCAATCAACGCACATTCTCCACGTGATGCAAACCCCGTTAAGAATAACGAGACCCGTAGAAGAAAAGGAGAAAATCCAAGAACGTTCTTGATCAGGTTTGGATGGGAGACGTCGACCCGTTGCTTCAATAAAAATAAGAACCTCGGTATAATTGACCTCAACCCATTGTTTAATGCGAAGCAAGAACCTTGGTATAAGGAAGACTTATCAAACGGTAGTGGAATGATGCGAACCCCGTCAAGAATAACGAGACCCGTAGAAGAAAAGGAGAAAATCCAAGAACGTTCTCGATCAGGTTTGGATGGGAGAGCTCGACCCGTTGCTTCAACAAAAATAAGAATCTCGGTATAATTGACCTCAACCCGTTGTTTAATGCGAAGCAAGAACCTTGGTATAAGGAAGACGCCACAAACGGTAGTGGAAAGCCGTTTGATAAGTCGATGATGAACGCCACGGAAGAATTCCGATAAGTTTGAATAGTCCTTCAAAGAACCAAAGAGAATAAACTCACAAATTATCTGTAAACTGTCTCCCTTCTATTCTATTAGACGCCTTTTTATGGGCTATAAAAAATACAAGGAAAGTTTCCTACAAGGAAAGTTTAAGAAATAGAAACAAAACAAAAGGAAACAATTAGCCCCTTAATTTGGTTGATCAATATAAGGAAAGTTTAAGAAATAGAAACAAAACAAAAGGAAACAATCAGCCCCTTAATTTGCTGATCGATACAAGGAAAGTTCTAGAAATAAAATAAAAGGAAACAATCAATTTTGACCAGATTCTTCTACTAGTTGAATCATATTGATGCATCTTTGTTGAACTCGTGAACCATCCTCAATGGGCCTCCACGAATTTGCTTGAGCCCAAACCTCTTGAATCAGCCTATTAAGTGCATCTTTGAACTTCTTTCTTTGTGCTCTTGTAACCGGCCCAGTTGGAACTTGAACTGGCTCCTTTGTAGTCAAGCCATTATTTTCATCATACGCCCCATATAAACAGTCTACCTGAGACTATCCCTTGACCCGTAGGTTCAGACACAAGGTTAGAATTCTAGCTCTTCCAGAGCTCAAGGAGTTGCTTCTTTTTCGCTTTTTTCTTTTCTATGTCAAAGTAAAGCCTTGATCGTGCTTTCCCATACGATCTGTACCCAACCTTATTTATACGAATAAAGAACTGGTCGAAGAGAAGGAAAAAGAAGCAGCAATTCCTCCTATTATGGATATATGCTTTTAGTTCTGCCTTTTAGTTACATCCCTAACTTGAGTGAGTGGCCACTGCTTTCCTTTGTGTTGCATGAAATGATGCTTCCAACTCTAGAGCCTTCATGCCAGCTTTACTCTTTCATGACTTGCTATGAAACGGGAGAACTTTGACTGAACTAACTGGCCTATTCCTACACGACAGGAAGACCTTCTAGGCCAATCCTACTGCCAAAGTACGGACCAGACAAGGAATGTCTCTTCCTCCAGTACTCAAGCTCAAGCCAAAGCAGTTCCTCAAGGACAGGAATAGCGAATCCGCAAGGACAAGACAACTATTCAGGGAGACCTCCTCTAGTGAAGGCCCCTCAACTGACTCTCTCATCTTAGATCTACTCAGGTACAAAGTTGATCGCGCTCGCTCAGGATAAGGAAAGGATCCGAAGGCCCATCATTGAATTAACTCGATCAGCGGAGAAAGTGAATGGAATCATGGGGAATCGTTCATGCAATCCATCCATTCTTCATTAATAAGTAGTGCGGGACCCAGTGCATACTCCTTCAAGAGCAAGCATCTTTTGTCAATTGGATAAATAACCCCCCTAAACTAAGAAAAAGGATTAGCCTCGAAACATGAAATCTTTATTGGAGGAGGAATTGCAAGAGCCTCCCAGGAAGAGCAGGATTAAGATCTGGTGCCAAACAAGAAAGTAGGTGTCACGTTTAATAATATAGTTGGTGACTCACTTGGCTTAGTTCTGGTGATCCCAGTGAATAAAGATGATAGACATGCGGGTGATATTGATCAGATCGCCTTTGAAATCGATATTTTCCATAGTGGTCGGTGGGGTTTGTTCCTCCTCGGACATGCTACATCAGATATTCTCTTCCTTTCTTTCTTTTTTGAGCAAATCAGGCAGGCTGGTGCTGGGTCCTTGTCCTAAAATATTTTTGCTGGTATCGACTAGATGCCAAAGTAGAATGAAAGGCGGAAGAGCCAAAACTGGGTTGGTGAGAGATCCAGCTACTAAGGAGCAAGTAATCAAATATGAATTTACATTGCTCCAATCTCTCACATTCCACTTCAGCTGAATATTTATTTTAATAAAGTTCTGGTTCATATTCTTTCTTCTCTAGAATCCGTGGAGCTATCTCCATAATTGGAAATTATGATCAGATGGAAGCGTTGGTTTCTACATTCAAGGATTGGTATTGACCTTGTGGTTGGGGAGATTTCACCAGCTCTAGGCAAAGCGCATTTGAAGTTCCAGAAAAAAGATCCTTTTGTTCATTGCCCAGGAAGCTTCTTATTCTGAACCGAGCTCACAACTGAACGAGATATTGAGATGGCAAGGGCAATTACCATGTTATTAACCGATTGAAACTTTAATACAACCTTTTTTGATCATGTGGGAGGGGGAGACACCATATTATACCAGCATCTCTTTCGGTTCTTTGGTCATCAAGAGGTGTATATTCTCATTCTGTCTGGATTTGGTATTATTAGTCATACTGTATCGACCTTTTCGGGAAAACCGATCTTCGCGTATCTAGGCATGGTTTATGCCATGATCAGTATAGATGTTCTTGAATTTCTTGTTTGGGCTCATCATATGTTTACTGTGGGCTTAGACGTTGATATGCGTGCTTACTTCATCGCAGCTACCATGATCATAGCTGTCCCCACTGGAATCAAAATCTTTAGTTGGATCACAACCATGTGGGGAGGTTCGATACAATACAATACACTCATGTTATTTGCTGTAGGGTTCATCTTTTTGTCATCATAGGAGGGCTCACTGGAATAGTTCTAGCTAATTCTGGACTAGACATTGCTCTACATGCTACTTATTATGTGGTTACACATTTCCATTATGTACTTTCTATGGGAGCCGTTTTTGCTTTATTTGCTGGATTTTACTAATTGGTGGGTAAAACTTTGGTCGGACATACCCGAAAACTATAGGTCAAATCCATTTTTAGATCACTTCATTCGGGGTTAATCTGACCTTTTTTCCCATGCATTTATTAGGGTTTTTGGGTATGCCATGTCGCACTCCAGATTATCCATATGCTTATGCCAGATGGAAATCTCTTAGCAGTTTCGGCTCTAAGATATCCGTAGTTGGGATTCGTTGTTTCTTCATGGTCGTCACAATCACTTTAAGCAATGGAAACAATAAAAAATGTGCTCCAAGTCCTAGGGCTGTTGAACAGAATTCAACCATACTTAAATGGATGGTATAAAGTCCTCTAACTTTTCATACTTTTGGAGAACTTCCAGTTATCAAGATGATGAAAAGCTATGTGAAGTAAAAGAAGAAAAGGTTGCCAACTGCTACTAAGAACCTAATAGAACAAATAAATCTGATCCGAGTGGCTGATGAATGGTACGCCGATTGGAGAGAATTTTTTGGAGGAGTATGATGACCTCTGACTATCGTCAAGCAGTTTATAAGACTATAGGACTCTCTCTTTATTATTCAATTGTGGAATTCCGTCGACATACCGCGACCCTTTTTCATTGGATCAACAACCTTGACAACTGCTTCTGCGACTATATTCTCTCCGAGTGCCAGGGCCACAACAATAGCTCCAATCATAGTGAAGTAAGCAATGGATCGGTGACTCGTGTAAACGTGGAATGGGTCGTGTACAACAAGATCAATTTGACTGCATCGAACATAGTTTCAATGGATCAAAATATTCGTTCGGCTGTAAAAACATTTCAACAAGTTTATCACGAATTTGCACATAGTGAAGACAGCCTATATTGTATTATATGCCCTTCCATCATACAGAGGCAATTTTTTATACAGTTTGAGAAACATGGGCGACATGGTGGTTTTGGGGCCTGACCAAAAGAAATTCCGAATACAGGAGGAAATTGATTTCAATATCTTCTTCAGATACCTGAAAGCAGACGACCCTACGATGTGAAGGCTTGCAAGCACTGAGGAGATGAGCTCCATTCTTCTGGTATATAACTACAGTTTTCCTTTCCAATTGCGTCTTCGGCCATTGAACGTCGTCCGACGAGCGGGAAACAGTCGGAGTGTCTCAATCTGGTAGGTCTTCGGGACAGTCCCCAGTATGTCGTGAGGGAGCTGCACCTCACAGAAGCCGACAAGTACGAATGATTTTCCGTTTGACTCTATACCCTGTAGCCGAGAATGAGAGGGAACATTTTGCTTTCTACATCCTAATACCCGCTCAGCTATGAAACTCATTCAGCACGTCAGTTGATGGCCAATGCATTATGCACGCAGCTATCTGCGAATCTCCGATAAAATCATCAGCATATATTTCTCCATAAACTCCATGTTTCTTAAATCTTCGTCAAATGGGTGATCAGGTTGTTGTTTACTTCCATTTCCAACTTCCAGCTGAATATTTCCATGACTAGGGTGAAAATAGCGGCTCTAACGAGACACTTGTCTCAAACTGTAGCCCCCTTAAAGAATCCCAATGGGGATCCGTTAATCATAACTGTAATGGGAGATACATTATCTAATACATCTTACCTGACATTTCAGGAAACTTCGATGGATTTGACGAGTATTGAGGACAAAATCCCGACGGAACTGAGTCGTATGCCTTGCGAATATCAAAATTGGCGCAAAATGTCAAAAGTTCATTTTTGTCTCTATGAAAGTTACGGACCAGCTCGTGAGTCATGACGAATGTTTGCACTGATCTTCTTGCCTTTAATGAAAGCCGACTGATGGGGATCCACCAACTCGAGGCATAGAAAGAGGTACATCGGGAGGGTTTTTCCGGAAAGCACCTTCAGTATACAGGACGTTACTCCCGTCATCTTGTCTAGTCTATGCCCGTCTAATCACAAGACCCGCCATTCGTTAAAGTCACTCATTTTGAGGATGTGGCGTCTCCTCAGGCTGTTGAATGTGGCAATCAGTTCTAAGAGTGAGAGAATATTGTTCTCTTGTCAATTTGATGCATAGTCTGACATTTGCCTTTACCCTCCTTATAAAAATATCGATTTATTCTATTGAGAACCGTCAGATCGTAGGACGATCGTCGTTTGTGTGCATGCAAGCAAGCATGAGCATCTTCTTCACTATCAACCAGCGCTCTCCATATATGAAAAATATTCGTACCTTTCTCTTCCGAAGGTAGGGAAGTACTCCACTTCTGATTGCCTTTCTTTCGGGATTGGTTGCATTGGTTATTCGAGATCTACTTCGCTGGCGGATAAATGTCATTGATGGGATCCCTGCCTCATCCCGCACAGGGTAGACCAAGAGAGATGGAAACTCGACCTGGACACTTTTGCCTATCCGAGTCGAATGTCCTTAGTAGCAAATGGCTTTTCAAACCGACGCTACTTGCTGCGACTGTCAAAGCCATCTCTGTGGCCAAATCACCCAACTTCATGGTATTGACTATAATAAGACATTCAGTCCCGTAGGTAAACAAACCTATGATAATTTTGACCTTCTCTCCGTCCTTTGAAACCTCAGTTGCCATTGGTTTTGTCGTCTCCGACGGCATGACTGTCGTGTGAAGGAAGAAGACAGCGCTATAGAATCCGCTTCTGGGCAAATCCGATCTTTTCGGGGTTGAAGGAGTAAGCGTAGCTATGAAAACTGCATCTGGCTTGACTACTGAAAGCTTTACGTTGGCTTGTCCTGAAGGGACGAGTGATAGATAGTCTTCTTTTTCTTAGTCTTCTCTATCTAAAGGAAGTTTTGATTCTACAGAACCTATAGGAGCAATAGATGGATTCCGTATGGTGTAGCTATGGGGAAGGCGTAGAGGGTCAGTAATTTTTCTGTTACAGAATCAACTCTGAATGCTGTTCATAGCACGATTAGCATTGAAAAATAATAGTGATTGTTGAATCAATTTACTCTTTCGACTGTGATTGCTCTTGTGAAGCTTTGAGGTGAAGTTTTCTTCCTTTACTGTCAATAGTAGGAGTGAAGGATCCGACTTTCAATCGAGTGACTAGCAGGCTTAGTTGAGTCGAGATTGGTGATTAGTATGACGATCGAAAATTTTTCTCGCGGCTCGTGCTTTCGACACGAATGAATGAAGCTTAAGGAATGATTGTTGACTAGAGGTTGAAAGTTGAGAGCCCTTCATAGACACCCATTCGACATCGGACACGTTTCATAAACAGTATCCTTTTCATCACCAACAATCGACGTCAGTGGTACCATCTCTAGTTCTTTACTACTATTGAGCATGTCAGCTCTCTTCCGTCGGATCTCTTTTCTATGCTAGGATCTCATCCCTCTTCGATTATTCAATTGATAGTGAGCCTGGTTGTTCAAGAAAAAGCTCTTTCTTTTGGTTCAGTTCATATCCATGCCTTCATGAAATAACCGTTGTCAAAGTAACAACTACAGAGGAATGCCTAGAATCGGTTGTGGGACGTCGAGGTAGTGCTAATGCGGGAAGTAGCTATAGGGTAAGGGAAAGCAAGTGACGGAAGGGAATGAGAATGGAATAGAATCATCTATCGTATCCGCAGTTGATGGTGTTGGAGGAATTACCAATGCTATTGAATCAAATGTGA
Organism: Dracaena cambodiana; assembly: GCA_036321105.1. Lineage (NCBI taxonomy): Eukaryota > Viridiplantae > Streptophyta > Magnoliopsida > Asparagales > Asparagaceae > Dracaena > Dracaena cambodiana. The sequence goes on along the minus strand of JAYEPQ010000009.1, from coordinate 26,953,164 downwards.
GGGAGGGAAGTCTCTGTAATAATAGAAAAGTCGTAAAGACCTCCTGTCGTCAATCTTCTTCGTCGTTGTCTCCATGGGATGTAGGGCGAAGCAAGGCATTCAGCTAAGAGCAACCCACAACAACTAGAGCATCCCGTAGAGAAATCGACAAAGTAGGAAATTCTACAACCGATTGTTGCTCTTTTGATGATGAACCACTCCGGTACAACAAGCTAAAGTGACCTCTGCATTTGCTTCGTCTCCGGGGCCAACCCCGTGTGCTACAGAGAGGATCGGTACTTGGTCTTATTAATTTTAGATCTAGTAATTCTTTAATTTGTACTGAATATTCCTTTTTATCAAAAAGAGATACCATAATACTATTTACTCTTATTTCTGTATCTTTATATTGTTCTAGAATTGTTAAAGAACAATATCTTGGAGATTTATCAAAGTGTAGTAGAGGGTTATTAGAATATAGAGGTTCTAATATATTATGAATGACTCTTTCTGTCTCTGATGTAATAGATATGGGATATGTACAAAAAGTATGTGTTGTATCGATAAGTGTTGTTTCACCACGCTGGGCTGGCAAAAAACTAGGGGCTAAGGGAATAGGAAAAGGGACACGGGGGATTGAATGATTGTCAAACGTAAAATAGTGTGTATTAAAAGGGGCATAATGTCGTAGATTATTCATACCAAGTAAGTAATCAATGTCGAAACCGCTTGGTAAGAGAGCAAAGTCAAAGGTGTATTGATAATTGTTATTATGAATATCGGGGATTGAAATGTTTAATTTAACTTTGAAACTGACCTGAACAGGTCGACCCATAAAATCATGTAGTTTGGCAGGTTTGGCTAGAGCAATCCAAAGTTGTTGAGGAATAAATTTAGATTGTATAAGACTAGTTTCTGCACCAGAATCTAATAGTGCATGTATTGTGAACGGGGTGCTTGATTCAGAAGGATGTATTGTTAATCGAATATAGATATGTAGCTGAGGTGTTGTCTTAAGATCCAACATGAGATATGCTATACGAAGTAGTTGGTAATTTGATAACATGTTGTTCTTGTAATCTCTTTTGATGATCTAATATTCTTTGAGTTCTACCTTCTAAAGGTGTATTTTCTATATCAGATTGTTTTGAAAGTATAGATGTACTTGTTCTACTTGGTTCTAAGTGTGAAGTATTTCTATGGTCTGTAGTTCTCAGACTTCGAGGGATATTCGGATTTATAATTCTTGTGGAAATGGTATTTTCAGAAGCTATAAAAGTTTCAATAGGAAGTTGTGCTTTTGGTTTTAGAGTTTTTAGAAACACTTGCATTTCTATCGTACTTTAGATGTTTAATGTTAACTAATTTTGGCTGAATTATTTTGCCATTCCCAACCTCATATAGTTTAATAAATTGGGTTGGTGTTACAGATATGAATGTTGATGTTTCATTTAGAGCCAAACAGTGTTCCCACTGAATGCCTAGGACCTTTGATCCAGGAAGCATTTCTATGCCTTTAAGCTTAATAGATAAAGTACAAGCCATTTCTATATTTTTGTCATTTAGACTAATGCAAAAATCTGGATGTATATTTACTCCAAATATTCTATTTGCTAAATTTGATTTTGCTCCGCCTAATATACTGTTTTAAAGGATTATTGATTATCCTTTCATCACAGCATATTATCATAATAGGAGTATCTATTCCTGATCTAAATAGACCGGTTATTTTTATTTGAATTAATCCAATATGAAGGTATTTCTTTTTGGATATTTTTGTTTAAATTTTTCAATTTGTGCAAGATTTAATATTTTTATAGAAGTAAAGTCTTCATCTCCTTTTAATTCTATATTGCCTTGTATTCGTTCAAAAATATATGTATTTTTGTTTGACCATAAAGATTTTAATTTGGATTGAGGATTATATACTTTATTTTGTTTAGCATGAGGTATAGAAAGTTTTAGTCTTTCAATATTTTCATCAGTAATTTCATATTGTTCTCCCTGACTATTATCTATACTCGTATTATGAGTTTCTTGAGGTTCTATTTCTGTTAATGTATTCATGTATACTCAGTACTCATACATGGTTTCTTTTGAAGTTTGTCCAGGTGTCATATCTGGACTTAAAGGTGGAGAGGTAGAAAGTAATGGATCTTGTTCTACCTTAATAAATGGTAAATCTTCGTATTTATGAATTATAAGAATACCTATTGGAGTTCCCATAGGTATTTGATAAGGATGATTTTATAGACTAGTACTTTTCATTGTTATATAAGTATTTTGATCAGTCATAGATTCTATTAATCCATAGGTTATAAAAATATTTCTTATAGTATGATACCTTAAGTTTTGGATTTCTCCATAATATCCATAAGGTATTTTGATGATTACATCTAGATAGATTTCTGTAGTTTGATACCTCTGTAAACTATAATTTTTGTTAGCATATAATATATGACCTGGAAATTTTAAAGATTCTCTTTTGGGTAATATTACAGTTTTCGACAAGGGTATTATTTGAACATGATGATAAGTTTTATTTAAAGTCAACTAAACTGTCATTTTCAGAAGATTCATATTCAGATGAATTTTCGTCATATACAGATTCTACTTCATATATGGTTGAATTTTCACTAGGAATTTCTTCTATAGTTCCTAGGTGTATATCATAAGATTCTAGATCTTCTAACCAAATTGTTTTTATGTTTAGAGTACATTCGTAAGCATAATGGCCTTCTTTTCCACACTTGAAACATTTACAATTCTTTTTAGAATTGATTTTATTATTTTTAATAAACTTTCTCTTTATATATTTATCAGATTTTTTATATTTATGTTTGTATTCTGGTTTCCATTTTTTCTTAGATACTTTGTATCTTTTCCTTTTATATTTAGGTTTATATTTGTATTTGTACTTATACTCTTTAGAATGCTTGGAATGTTTTGTATGTTTTTTCTTATATGGGAAATAAGATTTGTTGTACCCATAAACCGGAGGACAACCAAATTGATAATTAATATCTGGGTCGTATTTAAGACAACAAGATGTTTTTATATCCGATTTATGAATATATTTTGTAAGATGATTATTTGCCTTTTGTAACTGGCAAGTTTTCTTTACAGTCTCCATACAAGCCTTTTTTAATGCACCTGTATTCTGCGCACCTTGTCGAATGATATTATATTTTTTCTCTATCATGGAATCCCAAGGTATTGGTAATTTAGAAAAGAAAGATGTTATCCAAAATATTTTCTTTTCTAATGTATTTAGCTTGAATATATAGCTAATATACTGATTAGCAAATTCTTCAAGATAGCATATATTACATAGCCTCTTTTTAATAACATATTCTCATCTATTCCCTCTGCTGTAATATCATCTCCTGTTAGATCAGCATATAATAATTTACAAATACTATGTAAAGCATCTTTTCTAGTAGCATAACTATTTAAAGCTAATATTTCATTTGGACATAACTTTTCATATTGTGTTAACCATCTTAAAGCTATTCCTTGCCAATAGCCACAAGCAAGCAATACAAAGTCATTGTGTGTTACTGAATCTGGTATTAAAGTAGATGTTCCTACCATTAATTGTTCCCAATTAACTATATAATCTCTTAGTTCATTGGCTGGTATATAATCTATATTAAATATTAGATTTATTGTAGAACCTGGATGTCTTTTACTTTGTCTAAATATATATGAATCTACATATGCTTCATTAGTATCCCTATGATACATATTATCATCTGTGGATTCTTGGGGTTGATGAGGAGGATTTGGTCTACCTGGATGATGTATTATAGAGGAAGATTCTCCATGTTCCATATTTATATATAAATTTTCCTCGTTAGAGGATAAATATAGCTCCTCGTTAGAGGGTATGTATTGCTCCTCGTTAGAGGATATGTATTGCTCCTCGTTAGAGGGTATATATTGCTCCTCGTTAGAGGGTATAGATGATTCATCATCAGAAGAACTTTCAAAAGAAAAATAACTTTCTTCAGAAGATTTTTCAGCAGTAGAAAAATATTTTATAGAAGAAGAATGTTTTTCAAAAAAATCATAAAGTTCTTTTGAATCAATCACTACATCTAATTCCTTTTGTTGTAAAAGTTTATATTGCAAATAATTTTTATAATTAATCTCTTCTGGATCAATATGACTTAAAGATTTTGAAGATATTTTTATCATACGGACAAATCCAAATCTTTCTTTTGAAGAAAAAATAGGTAAAGTAGAATTCCTTTGTAAAACAGTTAATTTTTGAGAAATAAGATACAGTTGATCACTTAAATAATTTAACATACTATTTTGTTGTTCTACTGAACCGTTGCAACGAAGATGGATACTATGTTCATGTGAATTCAAATAATAAGGACATTCATAGTTTTCTGGCAGAACCAAAGAACGAGACATAATTGATGAAATTTTTATAACTAGACATGCTATTTTTCCTTTATTCCTTAGTTGGCTAGATAAGAGTATCGTTTTGACCCTATTCTCTCTGGCACATATTACCTCTAAGAGTGGCTTTCATCTTAGGGTTCAACTGCAAGGACCTATCAGTCCATCATGGACTTAGTCCACCACAAGCCTATTACATGGCTTCAGAGAGAGAGCACAGCCATGATTTGTTTCCTACCTCATGGCGTCAAATACTATTATCTAGATAGCTAATGAAATCAGGAAAATAACATGTCTAACTAGTTTAGCCAGACATTAAAAAAATACTTACAAAAAGAAAAGAGGAACGCTGAACCAGGCTCTGATACCAAACTTGTGCACGGACTATTCACAGCTATTCACAGCTATTATTCACAAAATCTAAAAGAGAAAACTGAAAAACTTTAAGAATTCAAGGAGACAAGAGGATTTCAGAAAAAAAGAAAGGCCAGAAAGCTCTATGCCCTTGCCCTTCCGCTTAAGTCTTTATTTATAGCCTTGCTTTATACAGTAGGATAAGAAGAAATCTTGCTACAGGAATACACAATAATTGTGGTTACAGAAAGGAGTACAATAATTGCCACTAGAATAGTAATGAAGGGTACAATAATTAAAAAAGTTGTCTGCTGAGTTGTTTGGTTGGTAGTGTCGGCTGCTGCTGCTGCTGCTGGTCCATGAGTGATGATATGGATGAATCTGGTGGTGTCGGCAAGCATGGTCCCACCACGCTTTAATCCTGCATAATATTCTAGAGAGCTTCTTCATCCATATCTTCTCTGATGTCATTGTGATCTTCGCCTCCAAGATCGTCATCTTCTATCTTTTCAAGCTCGGTGTAAAACTCATCTTTGGCTTTAGATCCTTGTTTACCTAATTGTAAGTTTGCAAGGAATTCTTAAACTTTAGGAATATGAACCTCAGAATTTCAAAGGCACCAATAAAGTCGTAGAGCAAGATATTGTTTTCAATCTTGATAGAATGAGATCCTATCAAGGCTTCTGATAGGCTTCTTCAAAAAATTCTCTGGCAGCTTTTTGAGTTTCTGCCTCTAAATCCAAAACTAGAAGATTTTCACTAGTGTCTGAAGGAATATAATTTTGTCCATATAGCTCCCAAAGTTGTACTAAAGGAAAAAGTTTCAGATACTTTCTTTCTTCCAAGGTGCTCCAGACTCTGAAGAAAAAACTGGTTTGGTATTTTGAAGAATATGCCTTTATGCTCTTGACTCAAATTTGAGGAAGACTGTTCTCGTATTCTTCAGGATGAGTAGAATTCACAAAGATTTCATGTACAAAGCCGAGCTGAATAGCCTTCTTGCAGTTTGAAATGTCTTGAAAACAAGTAATAAGCCGTGGGGCTTTATTCTTGTTCCAAATAAGTTCATGTTGTTGGAGGATTGCTATGATGTCTGTGGCCTCCAATTGTTTGAAGAAATTCTTCAACTGTTGATCTCCAATCATATTTTGTTGATTAAGACCAATCATCTTGTGTACTGTTAGTTCGGCTTCAAGTTGCCGAGCCTTTTCACTTTCAATTTTACACTGGTCTAGGAGTTGGTAAAACTCTGGAAGTGGTAGATTGACCAGGTCTACTATCTCCATGTCTTGAATTACTTCTCTCAAGTATTGTTGGTCTTGAGAGGAACCTTGGAACCAAGTTCCGATCCGCTGAGTGAGATCAGAACTCTGAGTGGTAAGAGAGTAATTGCATAGCTCTGCTACTGTCTTGATAATGTCTTGCTTCTCTGTTTTTTCCTGAATATAATGGGAAAACATTGATAAAACTAATTGTTCTATCTGTTAGAGCCAGTATTTTGATGAAGAAAAGTTATTAGATTGGATGGCCCTGAAGCAACCATTCAATCTTTCATATATGTGTGGATTTGAGATTTTAAGTTCAAAATTATACCAATCCCGAACCACAGAGGCAGCAAAAGGTTTTTGTTGTTGAAGTCTCCTTTGTGCTGCTGTGATATTGCTATATGTTGGTGTTGATGCTGGTAAAACAGTCATACCAGGTGGTGGAAATGCCTTTTCTCCCATTGTAGATGGGGCCTTTGTAGTTGTTGTTGTTGTGGCGGATCTTCCTGTTGCCAGGGTGCTTGAAGTCTCTCCCTTTTCAGGGATCTTTGCCTTATCTCCTTTAGTGTTTCCTCCCAGTTGTGGGGTCTTTTTGTTGTTGTTGACAGTTGTCCACTTAGCTTGTTCAGGCATAGTTCTTAGCTTTTTAATGCGATCCTCATCCATAAGGATGCGTCAAAAGATCTGCAAGAAAATTAGTATGACCAGGAATATATTTAACATCATATTGATAAATTTCCAAATATAAAACAATTCTTATTCTTCTAATATTTTCTTCAGGGTTATTAATAGTTCGTTTCTTTAGAAACTGTGCTACTGCTTTGTTATCAGTTTCAATTATAAACTGACAGTTTAGCAAATAAATTTTTAAACTTTTTATAGCTAATTTAATAGCTAATAATTCTTTATCATAAGTAGAATATTTTTGTTGTGGATTAGCAAATTTTCCTGAAGTATAGGCTACAATCTTTTTTTGTTTAGCTATTAAAATTCCTGCCCAAAATAAGTCGGAAGCATCAGTTTGGAGTGTTACTAATTTTTCTTCTTTAGGAAAATAAAGTATAGGTTGTTTAGTAACTAATTGTTTAATTTTTTCTATTTCCTTTTCTTCAATAGGAGATAGCTGAATACTTATTTTGTCTGTATTCCATCTTCTAGGTTGTTCACCATTTTCTATTTTGTATTTTGACTGTTCTACAGTTAATTTTTCTTGTAGATTTTGTACTAACTCAGATAGATAAGGAATAAATTTCCTTCCATAATTTAATAATCCTAAAAAGTTTTGTAACTGTTTTAAAGTCTTAAAAGTCTTAGGAAATTCTTTTAATTTTGTGTATATGTGTTGTTGTAATTCTATTTGTCCTTCCTTTATATATTTTTCGAGAAATTCAACCTCTGTTTTAAATAAGCAAATCTTTTTTGGACTTAAGATAATTCCTTTATCTAGTAGTAATTTTGTAACTTGTAATAAATGCTGTTTATGCTCATCTAAGGTATGAGAAAAGATCAAAATGTCATCAATATAAACAACTACAAAAGGTAAATGTCCGAATATAGAGTTCATCCATTTTTGAAATATTTGAGGTGCATTTTTTAAACCAAAAGGCATTACTAACCATTCGTAATGACCTTGCGGACAACTAAATGGGTTAATTTAATTGATTCTGTATTAGCTAGGTTTATTTGCCAGAATCCTGAATTAGCGTCAAATTTGCTATAATATTTAGATCCTTGGACTTGTTTTATTAATTGTTCAGCTGATGGTATGAAATAACCATCGAATTTTGTATAACTGTTTAATTTTCGATAATTTATAACTATTCTCGCTTTTCCTCTTTTTTGTTCTGCATGGTTTCTTACCATAAAAGCATGAGAAGAGTGTGGACTCGTACTTGGTCTTATTAATTTTAGATCTAGTAATTCTTTAATTTGTTCTGAAAATTCCTTTTTATCAAAAGGAGATACCATAATACTATTTACTCTTATTTTTGTATCTTTATATTGTTCTAGAATTGTTAAAGAACAATATCTTGGGGATTTATCAAAGTGTAGTAGAGGGTTATTAGAATATAGAGGTTCTAATATATTATGAATGACACTTTCTGTCTCTGATGTAATAGATATGGGATATGTACAAAAAGTAACACTTATCGATACAACACGTACTTTTGTACATATCCCATATCTATTACATCAGAGACAGAAAGAGTCATTCATAATATATTAGAACCTCTATATTCTAATAACCCTCTACTACACTTTGATAAATCCCCAAGATATTGTTCTTTAATAATTCTAGAACAATATAAACATACAAAAATAAGAGTAAATAGTATTATGGTATCTCCTTTTGATAAAAAGGAATTTTCAGAACAAATTTAAGAATTACTAGATCTAAAATTAATAAGACCAAGTACGAGTCCACACTCTTCTCCTGCGCTTATGGTAAGAAACCATGCAGAACAAAAAAGAGGAAAAGCTAGAATGGTTATAAATTATCGAAAATTAAACAATTATACAAAATTCGATGGCTATTTCATACCATCAGCTGAACAATCAATAAAACAAGTCCAAAGATCTAAATATTATAGCAAATTTGACGCTAAGTCAGGATTCTGGCAAATAAAACTAGCTAATACAGAATCAATAGAATTAACCGCATTTAGTTATCCGCAAGGTCATTACGAATGGTTAGTAATGCCTTTTGGTTTAAAAAATGCACCTCAAATATTTCAAAAATGGATGAACTCTATATTCGGACATTTACCTTTTGTAGTTGTTTATATTAATGACATTTTGATCTTTTCTCATACCTTAGATGAGCATAAACAACAATTATTACAAGTTGCAAAATTACTACTAGATAAAGGAATTATCTTAAGTCCAAAAAAGATTTTCTTATTTAAAACAGAGGTTTAATTTCTCGGAAAATATATAAAGGAAGGACAGATAGAATTGCAACAACACATATACACAAAATTAAAATAATTTCCTAAGACTTTTAAGACTTTAAAACAGTTACAAAGGTTATTAGGATTATTAAATTATGGAAGGAAATTTATTCCTCATCTATCTGAGTTAGTACAAAATCTACAAGAAAAATTAACTGTAGAACAGTCAAAATACAAAGTAGAAAATGGTGAACAACCTAGAAGATGGAATACAGACAAAATAATTATTCAGCTATCTCCTATTGAAGAAAAGGAAATAGAAAAAATTAAACAATTAGTTACTAAACAACCTATACTTTATTTTCTTAAAGAAGAAGAATTAGTAACACTTCAAACTGATGCTTCAGTCTTATTTTGGGCAGGAATTTTAATAGCTAAACAAAAAGAGATTGTAGCCTATACTTCAGGAAAATTTGCTAAACCACAACAAAAATATTCTACTTATGATAAAGAATTATTAGCTATTAAATTAGCTATAAAAAGTTTAAAAATTTATTTGCTAAATTGTCAGTTTATAATTGAAACTGATAACAAAGCAGTAGCACAGTTTCTAAAGAAACGAACTATTAATAACCCTGAAGAAAATATTATAAGAATAATAATTGCTTTATATTTGGAAATTTATCAATATGATGTTAAATATATTCTGGTCATACTAATTTTCTTGCAGATCTTTTGACGCGTCCTCATGCATGAGGATCGCATTAAAAATCTAAGAACTATGGCTGAACAAGCCAAGTGGACAACTGTCAACAACAACAAAAAGACCCCACAACTGGGAGGAAACACTAAAGGAGATAAGGCAAAGATCCCTGAAAAGGGAGAGACTTCAAGCACTCTGGCCACAGGAGGATCCACCACAACAGCAACAACTACAAAGACCCCATCTACAATGGGAAAAAAAGGCATTTCCACCACCTGGTATGACTGCTTTACCAGCATCAATACCAACGTATTGCAATATCAGAGCAGCACAAAGGAGACTACAACAACAAAAACCTTTTGCTGCCTCTGTGGTTCGGGATTGGTATAATCTTGAACTTAAAAACTCAAATCCACACATATATGAAAGATTGAATGGTTGGTTCAGGGCCATCCAATCTAATGACTTTTCTTCATCAACATACTGGGTCTCACAGATAGAACAATTAGTTCTATCAATGTTTTCCCATTATACTCAGGAAAAAACAGAGAAGTAGGACATTATCAAGACAATAGCAGAGCTATGCAATTACTCTCTTACCACTCAGAGTTCTGATCTCACTCAGCGGATCAGAACTTGGTTCCAAGGTTCCTCTCAAGACCAACAATACTTGAGAGAAGTAATTCAAGACATGGAGATAGCAGACCTGGTCAATCTACCATTTCCAGAGTTTTACCAACTCCTAGACCAGTGTAAAATTGAAAGTGAAAAAGCTCGGTAACTTGAAGCCGAACTAACAGTACACAAGATGATTGGTCTTAATCAACAAAATATGAATGGAGATCAAAAGTTGAAGAATTTCTTCAAACAATTGTAGGCCACAGAGATCATCGCAATCCTCCAACAACATGAACTTATTTGGAACAAGAATAAAGCCCCACGGATTATTATTTGTTTCCAAGACATTTCAAACTGCAAGAAGGCTGTTCAGCTCGGCCTTGTACATGAAATCTTTGTGAATTCTACTCATCCTGAAGAATACGAGAACAGTGTTCCTCAAATTTGTGTCAAGAGCATAAAGGCATATTCTTCAAAATACCAAACCAGTTTTTTCTTCAGAGTCTGGAGCACCTTGGAAGAAAGAAAGTATCTGAAGCTTTTGCCCTCAGTACAATTTTGGGAGCTACATGGACAAAATTATGTTCCTTCAGACACTTGTGAAAATCTTCCAGTTTTGGATTTAGAGGCAGAAACTCAGAAAGCTGCCAAAGAATTTTTTGAAGAAGCCTATCAGAAAGCCTTGATAGGATCTCATTCTATCAAGATTGAAAACAATATCTTGCTCTACGACTTTATTGGTGCCTTTGAAAATTCTGAGGTTCGTATTCCTAAAGTTTTAGAATTCCTTGCAAACTTACAATTAGGTAAACAAGGATCTAAAGCCAAAGATGAGTTTTACACCGAGCTTGAAAAGATAGAAGATGACGATCTTGGAGGCGAAGATCATAATGACATCAGAGAAGATATGGATGAAGAAGCTCTCCAGAATATTATGCAGGATTAAAGCGTGGTGGGACCATACTTGCCGACACCACCAGATTCATCCATATCATCACTCACGGACCAGCAGCAGTAGTAGCAGCCAACACTACCAACCAAACAACTCAGCAGACAACTTTTTTTAATTATTGTACCCTTCATTACTATTCTAGTGGCAATTATTGTACTCCTTTCTGTAATCACAATTATTGTGTGTTCCTGTAGCAAGATTCCTTCTTATCCTACTGTATAAAGCAAGGCTATAAATATAGACTTAAGCGGAAGGGTAAGGGCATAGAGCTTTCTGGCCTTTCTTTTTTCTGAAATCCTCTTGTCTCCTTGAATTCTTAAAGTTTTTCAGTTTTCATTTTTAGATTTTGTGAATAATAGCTGTGAATAGCTGTGAATAGTCCGTGCGCAAGTTTGGTATCAGAGCCTGGTTCAGCGTTCCTCTTTTCTTTTTGTACGTATTTTTTTAATGTCTGGCTAAACTAGTTAGACATGTTATTTTCCTGATTTCATTAGCTATCTAGATAATAGTATTTTACGCCATGAGGTAGGAAACGAATCATGGCTGTGCTCTCTCCCTCTGAAGCCATGTAATAGGCTTGTGGTGGAATAACCCGTGATGGACTAATAGGTCCTTGCAGTTGAACCCTAAGATGAAAGTCACTCTTAGAGGTTATATGTGCCGGAGAGAACAGGGTCAAAACGATACTCTTATCTAGCCAACTAAGGAAAAAAGGAAAAATAGCATGTCTAGTTATAAAAATTTCATCAATTACGTCTCGTTCTTTGGTTCTGCCAGATAACTATGAATGTCCTTATTATTTGAATTCACATGAACATCATATCCATCTTCCTTGCAACGGTTCAGTAGAACAACAAAATAGTATGTTAAATTATTTAAGTGATCAACTCTATCTTATTTCTCAAAAATTAAGTGTTTTACAAAGGAATTCTACTTTACTTATTTTTTCTTCAAAAGAAAGATTTGGATCAGTCCGTATGATAAAAATATCTTCAAAATCTTTATGTCATATTGATCCAGAAGAGATTAATTATAAAAATTATTTGCAATATAAACTTTTACAACAAAAGGAATTAGATAGAGTGATTGATTCAAAAGAACTTTATGATTTTTTTGAAAAACATTCTTCTTCTATAAAATATTTTTCTACTGCTAAAAAATCTTCTGAAGAAAGTTATTTTTCTTTTGAAAGTTCTTCTGATGATGAATTGTCTATACCCTCTAACGAGGAGCAATATATACCCTCTAACGAGGACCAATACATACCCTCTAACAATGAGCAATATATACCCTCTAACGAGGACCAATACATATTCTCTAACGAGAAGCAATACATACCCTCGAACGAGGAGCTATATTTATCCTCTAACGAGGAAAATTTATATATAAATATGGAACAGGAGAATCTTCCTCTATAATACATCATCCAGCTAGACCAAATCCTCCTCATCAACCCCAAGAATCCACAGATGATAATATGTATCACAGGGATACTAATGAAGCATATGTAGATTCATATATATTTAGACAAAGTAAAAGACATCCAGGTTCTACAATAAATCTAATATTTAATATTGATTATATACCAGCCAATGAACTAAGAGATTATATAGTTAATTGGGAACAATTAATGGTAGGAACATCTACTTTAATACCAGATTCAGTAACACACAAAGACTTTGTATTGCTTGCTTGTGGCTATTGGCAAGGAATAGCGTTAAGATGGTTAACACAATATGAAAAATTATGTCCAAATGAAATATTAGTTTTAAATAGTTATACTACCAGAAAAGATGCTTTACATAATATTTGTAAATTATTATATGCTGATCTAACAGGAGATGATATTACAGCAGAGGCAATAGATGAGAATATGTTATTAAAAATGAGGCTATGTAATATATGCTATCTTGAAGAATTTGCTAATCAGTATATTAGCTATATATTCAAGCTAAATACATTAGAAAAGAAAATATTTTGGATAACATCTTTCTTTTCTAAATTACCAATACCTTGGGATTCCATGATACACAAAAAATATAATAACATTAGACAAGGTGTGCCACACAATACAGGTGCATTAAAAAAGGCTTGTATGGAGACTGTAAAGAAAACTTGCCAGTTACAAAAGGCAAATAACCATCTTACAAAATATATTCATAAATCGGATATAAAAACATCTTGTTGTCCTAAATGCGACCCAGATATTAATTATCAACTTGGTTGTCCTCCGGTTTATGGGTACAACAAATCTTATTTCCCATATAAGGAAAAACATACAAAACATTCCAAGCATTCTAAAGAGCATAAGTACAAATATAAATATAAACCTAAATATAAAAGGAAAAGATACAAAGTATCTAAGAAAAAATGGAAACCAGAATACAAATATAAATATAAAAAATCTGATAAATATAAAAAGAGAAAGTTTATTAAAAATAATAAAATCAATTCTAAAAAGAATTGTAAATGTTTCAAGTGTGGAAAAGAAGGTCATTATGCTTACGAATGTACTCTAAACATAAAAACAATTTGGTTAGAAGATCTAGAATATTATGATATACACCTAGGAACTATAGAAGAAATTCCTAGTGAAAATTCAACCATATATGAAGTAGAATCTGTATATGACGAAAATTCATCTGAATATGAATCTTCTGAAAATGACAGTTTAGGAATAAATATGATGACTTTAAATAAAACTTATCATCATGTTCAAATAATACCCTTGTCAAAAACTGTAATATTACCAAAAAGAGAATTTTTAAAATTTCCATGTCATATATTATATACTAACAAAAATTATAGTTTACAGAGGTATAAAACTACAGAAATCTATCTAGATGTAATCATCAAAATACCTTATGGATATTATGGAGAAATCCATAACTTAAGGTATCATACTATAAGAAATATTTTTATAACCTATGGATTAATAGAATCTATGACTGATCAAAATACTTGTATAACAATGAAAAGTACTAGTTTAGAAAATCATCCTTATCAAATACCTATGGGAACTCCAATAGGTATTCTTATAATTCATAAATACGAAGATTTACCATTTATTAAGGTAGAACAAGATCCATTACTTTCTACCTCTCCTCCTTTAAGTCCAGATATGATACCTGGACAAACTTCAAAAGAAACCATGTATGAGTACAGAGTATACATGAATACATTAACAGAAATAGAACCTCAAGAAACTTATAATACGAGTATAGATAATAGTCAGGGAAAAAAATATGAAATTACTGATCAAGATATTGAAAGACTAAAACTTTCTATACCTCATGCTAAACAAAATGAATTATATAATCCTCAATCCAAATTAAAATATTTATGGTCAAACAAAAATACATATATTTTTGAACGAATGCTAGGCAATATAGAATTAAAGGGAGATGAAGACTTTACTTCTATAAAAATATTAAATCTTGCACAAATTGAAAAATTTAAAGAAAAATATCCAAAAAAGAAATACCTTCATATTGGATTAATTCAAATAAAAATAACCGGTCTATTTAGATCAGGAATATATACTCCTATTATGATAATATGTTGCGATGAAAGGATAATCAATAATCCTTTAAACAGTATATTAGGCAGAGCAAAATCAAATTTAGCAAATAGAATATTTGGAGTAAATATACATCCAGATTTTTTTATTAGTCTAAATGATAAAAATATAGAAAAGGCTTGTACTTTATCTATTAACCTTAAAGGCATAGAAATGCTTCCTGGATCAAAGGTCTTAGGCATTCAGTGGGAACACTGTTTGGCTCTAAATGAAACATCAACATTCAGATCTGTAACACCAACCCAATTTATTAAACTATATGAGGTTGGGAATGGCAAAATAATTCAGCAAAATTTGTTAACATTAAACATCTAAAGTGTGATAATGAAATGCAAGTGTTTCTAAAAACTCTAAAACCAAAAACATAACTTCCTATTGAAACTTTTATAGCTTCTGGAAATATCATTTCCACAACAATTATAAATCCGAATATCCCTCAAAGTCTGAGCACGACAGACCATAGAAATACTTTACAGACCATAGAAATACTTTACACTAAGAACCAAGTAGAACAAGTACATCTATACTTTCAAAACAATCTGATATAGAAAATACACCTTTAGAAGGTAGAACTCAAAGAATATTACATCATCAAAAGAGATTACAAGAACAACATGTTATCAAATTACCAACTACTTCGTATAGCATATCTCATGTTGGATCTTAAGACAACACCTCAGCTACATATCTATATTCCAATAACAATACATCCTTCTGAATCAAGCACCCCGTTCACAATACATGTTCTATTAGATTCTGGTGCGAAAACTAGTCTTATACAATCTAAATTTATTCCTCAACAACTTTGGATTGCTCTAGCCAAACCTGCCAAACGACATGATTTTATGGGTCGACCTGTTCAGGTCAGTTTCAAAGTTAAATTAAACGTTTCAATCCCCGATATTCATAATAACAATTATAAATACACCTTTGACTTCGCTCTCTTACCAAGCGGTTTCGACATTGATTGCTTACTTGGTATGAATAATCTACGACATTATGCCCCTTTTAATACACACTATTTTACGTTTGACAATCATTCAATCCCCTGTGTCCCTTTTCCTATTCCCTTAGCCCCTAGTTTTTCGCCAGCCCAGCGTGGTGAAACAACACTTATCGATACAACACATACTTTTTGTACATATCCCATATCTATTATATCAGAGACAGAAAGAGTCATTCATAATATATTAGAACCTCTATATTCTAATAACCCTCTACTACACTTTGATAAATCCCCAAGATATTGTTCTTTAACAATTCTAGAACAATATAATGATACAAAAATAAGAGTAAATGATGTAATCATCAAAATACCTTATGGATATTATGGAGAAATCCAAAACTTAAGGTATCATACTATAATAAATATTTTTATAACTTATGGATTAATAGAATCTATGACTGATCAAAATACTTGTATAACAATGAAAAGTACTAGTCTATAAAATCATCCTTATCAAATACCTATGGGAACTCCAATAGGTATTCTTATAATTCATAAATATGAAGATTTACCATTTATTAAGGTAGAACAAGATCCATTACTTTCTACCTCTCCTCCTTTAAGTTCAGATATGACACTTGGATAAACTTCAAAAGAAACCATGTATGAGTACAGAGTATACATGAATACATTAACAGAAATAAAACCTCAAGAAACTCATAATATGAGTATAGATAATAGTCAGGGAGAACAATATGAAATTACTGATGAAGATATTAAAAGACTAAAACTTTCTATACCTCATGCTAAACAAAATGAAGTATATAATCCTTAATCCAAATTAAAATCTTTATGGTCAAACAAAAATACATATATTTTTGAACGAATGCAAGGCAATATAGAATTAAAGGGAGATGAAGACTTTACTTCTATAAAAATATTAAATCTAGTACAAATTGAAAAATTTATACAAAAATATCCAAAAAAGAAATACCTTCATATTGGATTAATTCAAATAAAAATTACCGGTCTATTTAGATCAAGAATAGATACTCCTATTATGATAATATGCTGTGATGAAAGGATAATCAATAATCCTTTAAACAGTATATTAGGCGGAGCAAAATTAAATTTAGCAAATAGAATATTTTGAGTAAATATACATCCAGATTTTTGCATTAGTCTAAATGACAAAAATATAGAAAAGGCTTGTACTTTATCTATTAACCTTAAAGGCATAGAAATGCTTCTTGGATCAAAGGTCTTAGGCATTCAGTGAGAACACTGTTTGGCTCTACATGAAACATTAACATTCATATCTATAACACCAACCCAATTTATTAAACTATATGTGGTTGGGAATGGCAAAATAATTCAGCCAAAATTAGTTAACATTAAACATCTAAAGTATGATAATGAAATGCAAGTGTTTCTAAAAACTCTAAAACCAAAAACACAACTTCCTATTGAAACTTTTATAGCTTCTGGAAATACCATTTCCACAACAATTATAAATCCGAATATCCCTCGAAGTCTGAGCACTACAGACCATAGAAATACTTTACACATAGAACCAAGTAGAACAAGTACATCTAAACTTTCAGAACAATCTGATATAGAAAATGCACCTTTAGAAGGTAGAACTCAAAGAATATTAGATCATCAAAAGAGATTACAAGAACAACATGTTTTCAAATTACCAACTACTTCGTATAGCATATCTCATGTTGGATCTTAAGACAACACCTCAGCTACATATCTATATTCCATTAACAATACATCCTTCTAAATCAAGCACCCCGTTCACAATACATGCACTATTAGATTCTGGTGCAGAAACTAGTCTTATACAATCTAAATTTATTCCTCAACAACTTTGGATTGCTCTAGCCAAGCCTGCCAAACTACATGATTTTATGGGTCGACCTGTTCAGGTCAGTTTCAAAGTTAAATTAAACGTTTCAATCCCCGATATTCATAATAACAATTATCAATACACCTTTGACTTCGCTCTCTTACCAAGCGGTTTCGACATTGATTGCTTACTTGGTATGAATAATCTACGACATTATGCCCCTTTTAATACACACTATTTTACATTTGACAATCATTCAATCCCCCGTGTCCCTTTTCCTATTCCCTTAGCCCCTAGTTTTTCGCCAGCGCAGCGTGGTGAAACAACACTTATCGATACAACACATACTTTTTGTACATATCCCATATCTATTACATCAAAGATAGAAAGAGTCATTCATAATATATTAGAACCTCTATATTCTAATAATCCTCTACTACACTTTGATAAATCCCCAAGATATTGTTATTTAATAATTCTAGAATAATATAAAGATACAAAAATAAGAGTAAATAGTATTATGGTATCTCCTTTTGATAAAAAGGAATTTTCAGAACAAATTAAAGAATTACTAGATCTAAATTTAATAAGACCAAGTACGAGTCCACACTTTTCTCCTGCTTTTATGGTAATAAACCATGCAGAACAAAAAAGAAGAAAAGCTAGAATGTTTATAAATTATCGAAAATTAAACAGTTATACAAAATTCGATGGTTATTTCATACCATCAGCTGAATAATTAATAAAACAAGTCCAAGGATCTAAATATTATAGCAAATTTGACGTTAAGTCAGGATTCTGGCAAATAAAACTAGCTAATACAGAATCAATAGAATTAACTGCATTTAGTTGTCCGCAAGGTTATCACGAAAGGTTAGTAATGCCTTTCGGTTTAAAAAATGCACCTCAAATATTTCAAAAATGGATGAACTCTATATTCGGACATTTACCTTTTGTAGTTGTTTATATTGATGACATTTTGATCTTTTCTCATACCTTAGATGAGCATAAACATCATTTATTACAAGTTACAAAATTACTACTAGATAAAGGAATTATCTTAAGTCCAAAAAAGATTTGCTTATTTAAAACAGAGGTTGAATTTCACGGAAAATATATAAAGGAAGGACAGATAGAATTGCAACAACACATATACACAAAATTAAAAGAGTTTCCTAAGACTTTTAAGACTTTAAAATAGTTACAAAGTTTTTTAGGATTATTAAATTATGGAAGGAAATTTATTCCTTATCTATTTGAGTTAGTACAAAATCTACAAGAAAAATTAACTGAAGAACAGTCAAAATACAAAATAGAAATTAGTGAACAACCTAGAAGATGGAATATAGACAAAATAAGTATTCAGCTATCTCCTATTAAAGAAAAGGAAATAGAAAAAATTAAACAATTAGTTACTAAACAACCTATACTTTATTTTCCTAAAGAAGAAGAATTAGTAACACTTCAAACTGATGCTTCAGACTTATTTTGGGCAGGAATTTTAATAGCTAAACAAAAAGAGATTGTAACCTATACTTCAGGAAAATTTGCTAAACCACAACAAAAATATTCTACTTATGATAAAGAATTATTTGCTATTAAATTAGCTATAAAAAGTTTAAAAATTTATTTGCTAAACCGTCAGTTTATAATTGAAACTGATAACAAAGCAGTAGCACAGTTTCTAAAGAAACGAACTATTAATAACCCTGAAGAAAATATTAGAAGAATAAGAATTGCTTTATATTTGAAAATTTATCAATATGATGTTAAATATATTCCTGGTCATACTAATTTTCTTACAAAATTTTTGACGCGTCCTCATGGATGAGAATCGCATTAAAAAGCTAAGAACTATGGCTGAACAAGCCAAGTGGACAACTGTCAACAACAACAAAAAGACCCCACAACTGGGAGGAAACACTAAAGGAGATAAGGTAAAGATCCCTGAAAAAGGTGAGACTTCAAGCACCCTGGCAACAGGAGGATCCACCACAATAGCAACAACTACAAAGACCCCATCTACAATGGGAGAAAAGGCATTTCCACCACCTGGTATGACTGTTTTACCAGCATCAACACTAACATATAGCACTATCACAGCAACACAAAGGAGACTGCAACAACAAAAACCTTTTGCTGCCTCTGTGGTTCGGGATTGGTATAATCTTGAACTTAAAAACTCAAATCCACACATATATGAAAGATTGAATGGTTGCTTCATGGCCATCCAATCTAATGATTTTTCTTCATCAAAATACTGGCTCTCACAGATAGAACAATTAGTTCTATCAATGTTTTCCCATTATACTCAGGAAAAAACAGAGAAGCAGGATATTATCAAGACAGTAGCAGAGCTATGCAATTACTCTCTTACCACTCAGAGTTCTGATCTCACACAGCGGATCGGAACTTGGTTCCAAGGTTCCTCTCAAGACCAACAATACTTGAGTGAAGTAATTCAAGACATGGAGATAGCAGACCTGGTCAATCTACCACTTCCAGAGTTTTACCAACTCCTGGACCAGTGTAAAATTGAAAGTGAAAAGGCTCGGCAACTTGAAGCCGAACTAACAGTACACAAGATGATTGGTCTTAATCAATAAAATATGATTGGAGATCAACAGTTGAAGAATTTCTTCAAACAATTGGACGCCACAGACATCATAGCAATCCTCCAACAACATGAACTTATTTGGAACAATAATAAAGCCCCACGGATTATTACTTGTTTCCAAGACATTTCAAACTGCAAGAAGACTATTCAACTCGGCCTTGTACATGAAATCTTTGTGAATTCTACTCATCCTGAAGAATACGAGAACAGTCTTCCTCAAATTTGTGTCAAGAGCATAAAGGCATATTCTTCAAAATACCAAACCAGTTTTTTTTTTCGGAGTCTGGAGCACCTGGCAAGAAAGAAAATATCTGAAGCTTTTTCCCTCAGTACAACTTTGGGAGCTACATGGACAAAATTATATTCCTTCAGACACTTGTGAAAATCTTCTAGTTTTGGATTTAGAGGCAGAAACTCAGAAAGCTGCCAGAGAATTTTTTGAAGAAGCCTATCAGAAAGCCTTGATAGGATCTCATTCTATCAAGATTGAAAACAATATCTTGCTCTACGACTTTATTGGTCCCTTTAAAAATTCTGAGGTTCGCATTCCTAAAGTTTTAGAATTCCTTGCAAACTTACAATTAGGTAAACAAGGATCTAAAGCCAAATATGAGTTTTACACCGAGCTTGGAAAGATAGAAGATGACGATCTTGGAGGCGAAGATCACAATGACATCGGAGAAGATATGGATGAAGAAGCTCTCCAGAATATTATGCAGAATTAAAGCGTGGTGGGACCATGCTTGCCGACACCACCAGATTCATCCATATCATCACTCACGGACCAGCAACAGCAGCAGCAGCCGACACTACCAACCACACAACTCAGCAGACAACTTTTTTAATTATTGTACCCTTCATTACTATTCTAGTGGCAATTATTGTACTCACTTCTGTAACCACAATTATTGTGTATTCCTGTAGCAAGATTCCTTCTTATCCTACTGTATAAAGCAAGGCTATAAATAAAGACTTAAGCGGAAGGGCAAGGGCATAGAGCTTTCTGGCCTTTCTTTTTTCTGAAATCCTCTTGTCTCCTTGAATTCTTAAAGTTTTTCAGTTTTCTCTTTTAGATTTTGTGAATAATAGCTGTGAATAGTCCATGCGCAAGTTTGGTATCAGAGCCTGGTTCAGCGTTCCTCTTTTCTTTTTGTAAGTTTTTTTTTAATGTCTGGCTAAACTAGTTAGACATGTTATTTTCCTAATTTCATTAGCTATCTAGATAATAGTATCTTACGCCATGAGGTAGGAAACGAATCATGGCTGTGCTCTCTCTCTCTGAAGCCATGTTATAGGCTTGTGGTGGACTAAGTCCGTGATGGACTGATAGGTCCTTGCAGTTGAACCCTAAAATGAAAGCCACTCTTAGAGGTTATATGTGCCGGAGAGAACAAGGTCAAAACGATACTCTTATCTAGCCAACTAAGGAAAAAAGGAAAAATAGCATGTCTAGTTATAAAAATTTCATCAATTATGTCTCGTTCTTTGGTTCTGCCAGAAAACTATGAATGTCCTTATTATTTGAATTCACATGAACATAGTATCCATCTTCCTTGCAACGGTTCAGTAGAACAACAAAATAGTATGTTAAATTATTTAAGTGATCAACTGTATCTTATTTCTCAAAAATTAACTGTTTTACAAAGGAATTCTACTTTACCTATTTTTTCTTCAAAAGAGAGACTTGGATTTGTCCGTATGATAAAAATATCTTCAAAATCTTTAAGTCATATTGATCCAGAAGAGATTAATTATAAAAATTATTTGCAATATAAACTTTTACAACAAAAGGAATTAGATGGAGTGATTGATTCAAAAGAACTTTATGATTTTTTTGAAAAACATTCTTCTTTTATAAAATATTTTTCTACTGCTGAAAAATCTTCTGAAGAAAGTTGTTTTTCTTTTGAAAGTTCTTCTGATGATGAATTGTCTATACCCTCTAACGAGGAGCAATATATACCCTCTAACGTGGACCAATACATACCCTCTAACGAGGAGCAATATATACCCTCTAACGAGGAACAATACATATCCTCTAACGAGAAGCAATACATACCCTCTAACGAGGAGCTATATTTATCCTCTAACGAGAAAAATTTATATATAAATATGGAACATGGAGAATCTTCCTCTATAATACATTATCCAGGTAGACCAAATCCTCCTCATCAACCCCAAGAATCCACAGATGATAATATGTATCATAGGGATACTAATGAAGCATATGTAGATTCATATATATTTAGACAAAGTAAAAGACATCCAGGTTCTACAATAAATCTAATATTTAATATAGATTATATACCGGCCAATGAACTAAGAGATTATATAGTTAATTGGGAACAATTAATGGTAGGAACATCTACTTTAATACCAGATTCAGTAACACACAAAGACTTTGTATTGCTTGCTTGTAGCTATTGGCAAGGAATAGCGTTAAGATGGTTAACACAATACGAAAAATTATGTCCAAATGAAATATTAGCTTTAAATAGTTATGCTACCAGGAAAGATGCTTTACATAGTATTTGTAAATTATTATATGCTGATCTAACAGGAGATGATATTACAGCAGAGGGAATAGATGAGAATATGTTATTAAAAATGAGGCTATGTAATATATGCTATCTTGAAGAATTTGCTAATCAGTATATTAGCTATATATTCAAGCTAAATACATTGGAAAAGAAAATATTTTGGATAACATCTTTCTTTTCTAAATTACCAATACCTTGGGATTCCATGATAGAGAAAAAATATAATAACATTAGACAAGGTGTGCCACACAATACAGGTGCATTAAAAAAGGATTGTATTGAAACTGTAAAGAAAACTTGCCAGTTACGAAAGGCAAATAATCATTTTACAAAATATATTCATAAATCAGATATAAAAACATCTTGTTGTCCTAAATACGACCCAGATATTAATTATCAATTTGGTTGTCCTCCGGTTTATGGGTACAACAAATCTTATTTACCATATTAGAAAACACATGCAAAACATTCCAATCATTCTAAACAGCATAAGTACAAATACAAATATAAACCTAAATATAAAAGGAAAAGATAGAAAGTATCTAAGAAAAAATGGAAACCAAAATACAAACATAAATATAAAAAATCTGATAAATATAAAAAGAGAAAGTTCATTAAAAATAATAAAATCAATTCTAAAAAGAATTGTAAATGTTTCAAGTGTGGAAAAGAAGGCCATTATGCTTACGAATGTATTCTAAACATAAAAACAATTTGGTTAGAAGATCTAGAATCTTATGATATACACCTAGGAACTATAGAAGAAATTCCTAGTGAAAATTCAACCATATATGAAGTAGAATCTATATATGACGAAAATTCATCTGAATATGAATCTTCTGAAAATGATAGTTTAGGAATAAATATGATGACTTTAAATAAAACTTATCATCATGTTCAATTAATACCCTTGTCAAAAACTGTAATATTACCAAAAAGAGAATCTTTAAAATTTCAAGGTCATATATTATATGCTAACAAAAATTATAGTTTACAGAGGTATCAGAGCTTGCTTAGACAAGAAGGCTATAAACAGTCGGAAACGTGATTCAGGGTTCTCACAGAGTGATCTATGGCGAAGTTTTGGCTCTTACCTGAACACGTCCTTCCTGGCTAGCCACCGGGAAGGTTGGCACTAGTCGAGAGGGCCGTGCGTAAAAGAAGTTTCTGAGGTTACCTTTATAGCCACCCGGATCAAAAGTTTTCCAGAACGATATAAAACCTCAGTTGCCATTGGTTTATTCGTCTCTGACGGCATGACCGTCGTGTGAAGGAAGAAGACAGCGCTATAGAATCCGCTTCCGCGCAAATCAGATCTTTTCGGGGTTGAAGGAGTAAGCGTAGCTATGAAAACTGCATCTGGCTTGACTACTGAAAGCTTTACGTTGGCTTGTCCTAAAGGGACGAGTGATAGATAGTCTTCTTTCTTAGTCTTCTCTATCTAAACGAAGTTTCGATTCTGCAGAACCTATAGGAGCAATAGATGGATTCCGTATGGTGTAGCTATGGGGAAGGCGTAGAGGGTCAGTAATTTTCCTGTTACAGAATCAACTTTGAATGCTGTTCATAGCACGATTAGCATTGAAAAAGAATAACGATTGTTGAATCAATTTACTCTTTCGACTGTGATTGCTCTGGTGAAGTTTTGTGGTGAAGTTTTCTTCCTTTACTGTCAGGAGTAGGAGTGAAGGATCCGACTTTCAATCGAGTGACTAGCAGGCTTAGTTGAGTCGAGATTGGTGATTAGTCTTACGATTGAAAATTTTTCTCACGGCTCGTGCTTTCGATGCGAACGAATGAAGCTTAAGGAATGATTGTTGACTAGAGGTTGAAAGTCGAGAGCCCTTCATAGACACCCATTCGACATCGGACACGTTTCATAAATAGTGTCCTTTTCATCACCAACAGTCGACGTCAGTGGTACCATCTCTAGTTCTTTACTACTATTGAGTATGTCAGCTCTCTTCCGTCGGATCTCTTTTATATGCTAGGATTTCATCCCTCTTCGATTATTCAATTGATAGTGAGCCTGGTTGTTCAAGAAAAAGCTCTTTCTTTTGAGTTCATATCCGTTCCTTCATGAAATAACTGTTGTCAAAGTAACAACTACAGAGGAATGCCCATAATCCGTTGTGGGACGTCGAGGTAGTGCTAATGCGGGAAGTAGCTATAGGGTAAGGGAAAGCAAGTGACGGAAGGGAATGAGAATGGAATAGAATCATCTATCGTATCCGCGGTTGATGGTGTTGGAGGAATTACCAATGTTATTGAATCAAATGTGAGGGAGGGAAGTCTCTGTAATAATAGAAAAGTCGTAAAGACCTCCTGTCATAAATCTTCTTCGTCGTTGTCTCCATGGGATGTAGGGCGAAGCAAGGCATTCAGCTAAGAGCAGCCCACAACAACTAGAGCATCCCCTAGAGAAATCGACAAAGTAGGAAATTCTACAACCGATTGTTGTTCTTTTCATGATGAACCACTCCGGTACAACAAGCTAAAGTGACCTCTACATTTGCTTCGTCCCCGGGGCCAACCCCGTGTGCTAGAGAGAGGATCGAAAAGTGTGTTTCTAGCATATAGTTGGTTTTTGTCTTGTTTAGGCATTTGGTGTCCCTCTTGCCATTCCAATCAATTCAATCTCTCCACTAAAGGCATGGCACGCTAGAGATGATTGAACGGACCCAGTATAGATAGATGATTCACGGTGGAGAGGTATCGATATACCATTATGTGATGAGCGAGAAAGGCTATCGATAGATGCTCCACGACAGAGAGAGAGGTATGGCCGCACGAGCAAAGGCATTCGACATAAACTCGGGTAGAGAAAGAAGTGCTTCGATACGGCGATTCACTCACTTTTCCTTGCCCACATTGCGATGGCTTGCTTCCCCTCTTTGATAGAATCATCTTCAGTGACGTTCCCTTCGTCAATGGCACTCTCTTATTCAATAGATTCATGCACTTCCCTTTACTTACGAACGTTGGCCTTCCAATACCAAAAAGATAGGGAATTGAAAAAGCCTTCCATTTCAATAATATCGACAAATCAGACGTAGGCTAGACATACCAGCAGGCATAGGCACCACTATGAATTCTAGGGCATTCATCCAAAGCGAGTCAGTCTTTTTGAGCAATTGAGGAAAGCTAGTCCCTCAATCTAGTATTCCTCCGACCTATTTTAGGAAATACAGGACTACTACTACCCTGCCTTATTCCTGGCCAAAAATGCTATCGGGATTCATCCTCACATTCGACATCGGTACCAAAAGTCCGGGGCTCCCAGACAGAAGATTGACCAAGCACATGGTAAGTCAGACAGGCTAGTGATAAAGACTATTGCAGGAGATCGCACGGAACATAAGTCTTGTCTATTGGGGAATGGGAAGCCCATCAGAATGAAGAAGCGTGCACACGTAGATTGGAAGTGTAATATCCTTCGGGAGGTCAGTCTTAATATAATCGCTTGAATGACCTTCCTCTAGTAGTTGCAACATTTGCGAAGGATTCAAAGCTTGCCTATTGTATCTCCTAGCCTTGTCTATCAATACCAAAGCTTTGGACAAGCTATGTGGTTCTACACCAAATGGCTCCTAAAGCGAAGCAGTTGCTAGAATAAAACAAAACAAAAGCCACGGGAGAGGATACGTGACGGTATCACATTAGCGCGACTGGACCAATGTATGACTCTGTTGGTTAGTGGACCAGAGGAAAGAAGCTGGTAAGAATGTCTATAGATATAGGCTTTTGATCGAGGTGATTGATACCGATGCTCTTACTAGGTGACCCTCCTTTTGAAAAGAGCTTTGTTTGCTTCCAAAGCCGGGTCAATTATTGTTGATCCTAAATTTCATTTCCTAAAGTACTAGCAAGAGCTAAGAAAGTACGAAATCGGTTATATACGAAATTCAAAAGAAAGGTTTGTTGTTCTAATACCAGCTAGTTCACAGTTCTATAGACGATGGTGGGTGACACACCGCCCAATTGGGCTTATGCTTGCTTGGTATCTTTGGGAAGATAGCAAACCATAATCATATAAGCTATTCGTTTTTCTCTTTCTCTTTTTGTGTGGAAGTGAAGATAGACCTGAAGGGAAAGTAAAGCCATTTGAGAATCTTTTTTCAATAGACAGTGGGATCTCGCAGCTCGAGCCGCATTTCACGAAGTTAGGCATTGTCACCCACCATTAGACATGTGATCTAAACAACACACAACTATAGAAAAGCTGAAAATGAAATCTCAAATGAAAAGGCAATGAGAGTTTAGAAAAGGCATAGGTTGGCCTGAGTTCGTTGATCTGTATCCAGGTTTTCACTTATCCCCGTTCATCGACAGTGGCCTTCCCTCTCCCTCTTCCAGCTCTAGAGAGCGCCTTTAAGCTCGGCAACCTCTTTTGGGGCTTTGGTCTATTGTGGCCACTTTCCAAAAGATTCGTTTCCAGACGTAATCTAGTTCCGATTCTTTTTATGATGAATCATTTTCTGATGAAACAAAGCAAAAATCATCGTTTAGTTGGGAAAACAATTCTGATGGTTTTGCTTTTGCTTTAGAGTCGACAAATCTCTATCCTCTGAGGAACCTCATCCTCAAGTTACCTATTCTACAAATAAAAGATCTATTTCGATGATGAGAAGACAAAGATCCTACTTCTTCACAAGCCTTGTCTAGCACACCAACTCAAAAGAAAAATTATTTCTGTGATTCTGTCGAAGACTTTTTGAAGAAATCTATGAAATTCACTCCATATTTTCGACGCAAGCTTACCTCTCCTCTAGCTTAATCGAGTGTGTAAAATCGGTCCGCTCATGCGAAGTGTCATGAAGAAAAGCTAAAAGTAAGAGGGAGGATTTCACTCCATGGTCAAAGAATAATAGCAACTCTTCACCAGTTCCGAGAAAAAGTCGACATCGATCTCTGTAAGAGAAATGGCACCAGGAAAGGAAGTGAAAACAAACACGCTCGACCATTGGGAGAGTAAATTCCAATAAATGGAGAATATTTGGCAGAGACAGTTCATTCACCTTCGGTCTTGCATAAGCAGCTGAACTGGACTAACTGTCGGAAATCTGCCAAAGTACCTGAAAAATCTAAAGAATAGCCTCGCCTTAATGCCATTCTGTAGAGTTTTTTCCATTCCAAAAGATTTACTACTCAAAGAATATTGAAAGAAAGAATGGAGCTGGCGATGTTTCTGATGCAATAGCTTTGGTTAGAGCAAATCCCAAAATGGCATAACCAAATAATTCTTTAGCTAATGAGGAATTTCGCGCCACGGAATAAATCAAGGAACTGAAGACGTTTCCAATACCTACAGCTGCTCCCGCTGAAGCAAATGTCGCTGCTCCGACACCTATTGATTTTGCACCCTCTAACATATATCTAATATCATCCCATTTGCTCGTCACGCTTCTCCTTCGCTGTTCTATCATGGCATTCTTCGTTGATTCCTCATAATAGCGCGCGTCGAGACAAGTAATGCGGCAGCGCTTTTAGAGATTCGTCAGCACCCTCCCTCGCGCTCTCAAAGAAACCTTCTATTTGGAATAAAATAAAATAAATAAAATCGGAGAAGCTTTTGGCATCATAGGTAAGATAAAGCGCTTTCTTTTAAAGAGGCATATGGTTCCATCTTTCTTTCTTCTGTTAACCCACCTTTTTCTAAGAAGGATTTTAGTAATTCGGGATCTATACTACTTGGAATGGCTCTCTCATATTGAGAAATTTTGTCTAGTGGCATTCGATTATAGAAGCCATTGACAGCTGCATAAATCACTACAATTTGTTTTCCAATGGGAAGTGGTGAATATTGTGGTTGTGTGGACAGTTCTGTAAGCCTTGCACCTCTCTCTGGTAATGCCTGAGTCGCTGCATCAAGGTCTGAGCCAAATTGAACGAAGGCGGCCACTTCGCGGTATTGTGCCAATTCCAGTTTTGAACTACCGCAGACTTGTTTCATAGCTTTCAACTGAGCGTAAACCTGACGTTACTGACAGATAAGCCAATATTAATTGCAGGTCTAATTCCACAATAAAAGAGCTCTATTTCTGAACAGAGTTGTCCATCTGTAATGGGGATCACATTGGTGGGGATATAGGCCGATACGTCTCTAGCTTGTGTTTCAATGACGGGTAACACAGTCGAGCTACCTGCACCTATCTGGTGCGATCATTTAGTAGCTCTTTCTAAGAGATGGGAATGTAATAGAAAACATCCCCAGGGAAAGCCTCACGGCCTGGTGGTAGGCGTAATAATAATGACATTTGTCGATATGCCACCGCCTGTTTACTAAGATCATCATATATTATTAATGCGTGCATTCCATTATCGCGAAAATATTCCCCCATGGCACACTCGGAATATGGGGCCAGAAATTGCAGAGGAGTAGGATCCGAAGCAGTGGCTGCTACAAGAATGGAATATTCCAAAGTATTCGCTTATGAAAGAATTTGAACTAATTTTTCCACAGTCGATCGTTTCTATCCAATCGCTACATAGACACAATACAATGTCTCACACTCAGAGGTTCCCCTTTTGTTCTTTACTTTTAGTTTAATATAGTATCGATAGTTATAACTGTTTTTTCAGGTTGTCTATCCTCGATTATAAGTTCTCGTTGTCCACGGCTTATAGGAACCAGGCTATCTACTGCTTTTAACCCTGTTTGCATGGGTTCGTGCACAGATTTATGTTCAATAATCCCTGGGGCCTTCACTTCGATACGTCTTCGTTCGTGATTGCTTAGAGCCCCTTTTCCATCAATAGGTACTCCCAACGCATCGATCACACAGCCTAACATGGCCTTTCCTTCGGGAACATCCACAATAGGTCCAGTGCGCTTGACAAGATCTCCTTCTTTAATAGCGGTATCACTACCAAAAACAATAATACCTACATTCTTATTCTCAAGATTCAAGGTTATTCCTTTCACATAGCTGGCAAATTCGACCATTTCTCCACCTTGAATCTCGTTCAATCCATAACCACGTGCAATCCCATCTCCAACTGAGACCACTCCGCCAATCTCATCCACTTGAAAATTAGTATAAAAGTTGGTCATTCGACTTGCTAATAGAGTCGTTAGTTCCGCAGCTCTGGGAGAGAATTCCATACGTCGAAGAAAGAAATTGAGAGAGTCGATGGGGGAAATCTATTCTGAAAAACAAACAGAATAAAAGATCTCGCGCAGTCGGAATGTCATTCTTTTAGAATAGAAAGAAGATCGCGAAAGCGACAAAGCTGACGGCTGGAAGAGCTTGAAAGCACAGGTCTCTCTACGAAATTTCACAGATGCGAGAGGAGAGAAAACTGAACCGTTTATGACGTGACGGTAGGGGACCTGCTTACACCCTATGGCAGCTGAGACTCCATTCCTAAACCATTGGTTTGCACCTTCGTGAGCTGACAAAGGAAAGCAAAAATACAGGCTATGAACCATGCGGAAACTAGAGACTGCGTACGAAAACCATCGAGTCACCTTTGATGGGACCATTTGCTTTCATGTAATCTATTTGTAAAGTCAACGGAATGAGAAAGCCACCGTCAACGCTGCCGTCGAAAGTTACAATCATGATTATACTACGTCCATTCTAGTAGTCGGTCCCTCCATCAATGAAACCGGAGGAAAGAAAGAAGTTCAGTGGCTCTCCGCAGTCGACCCGGCCATATCCCGCACCCCTGTTCGATCTCGTAGGGCTTAAGGAAAAAGAGTCAGGAGGTTCATTCCCCCCTTTCGACGAATCAGCCAGCTGCATCATATCAATAATGGTTCGGGTGAAGCGGGAAAGAAAGAAAAGGTCATAACTATTGGGAACTCAAGGCTAGACCTCCACGTCAGTAGGGCTTATACCTTCTTCATTAGGAAGGCTACGGTGACGGCATGGAAAGTTCACCTACCTACCTTTTAGGTCGAGCTGCTGAACCCGATCAACTCCTTCCATCTATAGCAGGAGGTTGGATTCCACAGTCGAGGGATCAGCTGATGCGAACCTTGTCAAGAATAACAAGACTCGTAAAACAAAAGGAAAATCTAAGAACGTCCACGATCAGGTTTGGTTGGGAGATCTCGACCCGTTGTTTCAACAAAAATAAGAATCTCGGTATAATTGATCTCAACCCGTTATTTAATGCGATACAAGAACCTTGGTATAAGGAAGACACCACAAATGGTAGTGGAAATCCGTTTGATAAGTCGATGATGAACGCCACGGAAGAATTCCGATAAGTTCGAATAGTCCTTCAAAGAACCAAAGAGAATACAACTCGCCAATTTTCAGAAAACTATGATGTCCCTTCTATTCCATTAGACGCCTATTTATAGGCTTAAAAAATACAAGAAAAGTTCCAGAAATAGAAACAAAACAAAAGAAAACAATCAACCCCTTAATTTGGCTGATCACACATCCATAATAAAAAAAGGAAACAATCAAAAATAGAAACGAAACAAAAGGAAACAATCAGCCCTTAATTTTGGCTGAATACACGCCCACAATAGGAAAGGAAACAATCAGTATTGATCGAATTCTTCTAGTAGTTGAATCATATTGATGCATCTTTATTGAATACGTGAACCATCCTCAATGGGCCTCCACGAATTTGCTTGAGCCCAAACCTCTTGAATCAGCCAATTAAATGCATCTTTGAACTTCTTTTCTCGTGCTCTTGCAACCGGCCCAGTTGGAACCTGAACCGGCTCTTTTGTGGTCATGCCATTATTTGCATCATCTGCGTTGCAGGGGGCAGCGAACAAAGTGATAGGGGTAGGCAATCGAGATTGTCTATCTGTTTTGATTTTGCTATCAACTCCGAAGGCACCAGGCAAACGAAAGCAAGCTTTTCAAACCGTCATTCCGATCCCCAGAAATATGGATGCGACGTTCAAATTCTCCATGTCAAAAGCTTTATTTTTTGATAATTCTGCTCCCCCCCAAAAATGAAGAGAGACTTTTTCTTGCTCTCCCAATTCAGTTTCACAAACAGAAATCAACGGTTGGTTTGTCCGACCAACAAAAGGCATGGGAGAAAGATGAGACACAATGAACCCACCACCGAACTCCAAAGAAATCTTGGCAAGCAGTTGATAAAGAAAAGTATACGCAACTAGGTAGTGCTATCTACGGTATAATCCAAAACTAAGTAAAGAGCTTTCTTCTCTTAAGTATTATATCTCGAGTTACCATCGCATCCACAGGAAAGAGATGACGATCCTACTCTATTATAGGATACCACTCGCCATGGATGATTCGATTCCAAAGAAAGGGGAAGAAGGGTCTATACATGATCCATTCTGATGCATGAGATAAGGATTCGATATTGCTAGACCCGTTTATCGGGCCGGGCGGCCCGTTGGGCACGCACGGCCCGGCACGTGCCGGGCACGTGCCCGGCACGGCCCGGCACCTCGGCCTGAGCCGAGGCCGGCCGTGCCGGCGGCACGGATCGGCCCGGCACGGCCGAATTTTTTTTTTTAAAATATAGCCGTTGGAGGTGTTTAGGGGGGGTTTTGCAATTGTTTTTGCAAATAGCCTCCCAACGACTATTTTTATAGCCGTGGGGGTTTCTTGCAATTTTAAATTGCAGATATTTCCCCCAACGGTCAAAATAGCCGTTGGGGGTTTTTGTAATTTTTTTTTGCAAATTAAAACCTTTATTTCTCTATAAATACCTCATTATCTTCTCTTACCATTCATCATTCTTATACACCAAATTCATTCTCAAAAATCTTCTAAAATCTTTAATTCTCAAGAAGTGTCAAGTAAAGCAAGTAGCAAGTTTCAATCAAGTGATCAAGAAGTCTAAAGCAAGCTAGTCTTCCAAACAGGATCCAAGCATGTTTTCTCATTGAAGCAAGGTTTTCTTCGCTATTTCGGTTTCTAGCTTCATCTCTCTAGCTAAATATTTCACTCTCTCTCTCAAATAGTTCACCGGTTAACATGTATTTATAATTTAAAGTTTTTTTGAGAATTTTAATTTGTTTTTTTCGGGATTTTATTAAAATGGATCCACACTCGTCTGGCGCTTCTTGCTCTCAAGCCACGGGTTCTTTTACTCCATTCTTAACTGATGAAGAATATCAAAATTTATGTCAACCCTTAGAACAACCTCCTCAAGTACCATTTTCTGTATCTGAGGAAGAACCAACTGATACAACCATATCCGAAACACAAACTACCACATCTACTAGGGCTGTTAGATTGGACATATGGAAACATTTTGAAAAAATAATAGAAAATAATGTTAGGAAAGCTAAGTGTAAACACTGTCATAAAATTTATTTGTTACCTTTATGTAGCGGAACGGGTCATCTTAAAAGACACCTAGAAAAAAATCAACCACCAAATGTACCACATCAAACACAAATAAGCACATTTGGTGGATCATTAGGTATACGTAAATATGATCCAATTAAAATAAGAGAACATTTAGCAAGATTTATAATACATGACGAACAATCATTTACTTTTTCGGAAAATCGCAAATTTGAAAGATTTTGTAAATCAGCATTTACTGACGAATATAAAAAAGTCCCACGTTCAACATGTACATCCGACATGTTCAAACTATATAAAGAGTAGAGGGACACTTTAATAGCTATTTTTACTTCTTTAATTTTTAGAGTTGCTATAACTGCAGATTGTTGGTAAACTAAAAATATAAATAATTATTTATGCGTAACAGCACACTATATAAATCAAGAATGGTGCATACAGAAAAGAATAATAGGGTTTAGGGTATTTGAATTTCCTCACAATACACATAATTTATCACAATCCCTTCTAAGTGTTTTTTCAGATTTTGAAATAGATAAAAAAATATTTACCATTTCTTTGGATAATGCTTCTGAAAATACGGCCGCAATTAGAATTCTTAAAAGTTTGACAAAACCAATTCTAGATGGAAAATTATTCCACGTTAGGTGTATTTGCCACATACTAAAGTTATGCGTTCAAGATGGATTAAAAATAGTAAATGATTCACTAATGAAACTTAGGTATACATTACTTTTTATTAAAGATAATGGGCCAAGAAGACAAGCATTTAAACAAATATGTAAAAATCTGAAAATATCACCTAGAATTGTACCTATAGATGTTAGAACATGATGGAATTCTACATATAAAATGTTAAACATAGCTATTCAGTATAAAAATGTAATAAATACTTTAATGAAATGGAGTCACCAATGTATAGTTTAGATAATAATGAATGGCACAAGTTGCATTGCATTTCTAAATTTTTAGGCAAATTTGAAAATGCATCTAGAGCACTGTCAGGAACTTATTACCCAACTACACACATTGCATTATATTATCTAACCGAAATTAGTTCGGTTTTTAATGAATGTAGAAATCACTCTATACTTGAAAGTATTGTTGAACCTATGGAAATTAAATTTAATAAATATTTTAAAGATTTTCTATACTTATTATATTTTGCAACTGTTGTGGATCCCCGTTGCAAGTTAGATGGACTTGAAATATTAATAGATTTATTTTATACAAATATGTCTTATGAAAATAATGTGAGGGATTTAGTTAATGATATTAAAACATGCTTATATATTATGTATAAAATATATGAAGATATGTATGGTGTGCCAACACAAAGTACAAAAGAACCATCTACTAGGGAAATTCGTAATCCAATAATATCATCTATATTTCACAGAAAAAAGCCAAGACAAACTAGTACATATTTTAATTAATTACATTATTATTTAGAGAGAGCTAACTATGAAGATAACGCATCTCTTGAAAATTATGAATCCTTTGATATTTTAGCATGGTGGAAATCACAGGAAAAAACATATCTCGTGCTTTCCAACATAGCCCGTAATCTACTAACTCCTCCAGTGTCTACTGTAGCATCAGAGTCTGCTTTTAGCACAGGTGGTAGAGTGCTCACGGACTTGAGAACCTCAATGGCGTCAGACATATTGGAGATGTGTGTTTGCTTGAAGGATTGGTATGATGCAGAAGATAGGGAACAAGACTTGACTAATGAAGTTGTACTAGAGACCTTAGGCTTACCAGAAGAAAATAAAGCTTGATTAAAAGTATTTAAATTTGTAAGGATTTTCATGTATTTTTAATTTTTTTTTTGTAATTTTTAACTCATAAATCTCTTAGAAAATATATTAAGAACAAGTTGAGGGTGACGGTTAGGATCCTCTCCCCTCTCTTTGGGCTTTGTATAACTTCTTAAGAGATTTATAGAGCAATTATATGAATGTAATGAGATTAAATATAATATAATATTTGTTTTTATTGTTATTACTTCTTGTTAAATCTAGTTAAATGAAGCTATATGTTTCCTCTTTAATTATTTTTTTTTGTTTTCTAAAAAACCCGGGCCGACCCGTTTGGGGGACGTGCCGTGCCCGGGCCGGGCACGGCCCGATAGGCAGCTCTATATACTGCTACGAATAGGAGTTCTACGCTTGTGAACCATGATGCTTCTCTTTCTTTCATAAGTCTCTCCCTTACCTTATTCATTAGGGCCATTTCTGATGATTGAACCTTTTCTGAGCCAGTGAGAAAGCTCTACTTTTAAGCCTTTCTTCAGAGTTCTAGCAAGCCCTTCTTTGACCAGGCATTTCTGCGAGTTGATTCTACACCCATTTCTGGGTATTTTCTGCCACATCTCATACCCGGAGTACCAGGTCTTGACCACGTAATCAAAGGCATTAAAAGGACTTTGAAGTGGAACATTTTTTATGTGCAGGACCTTCTGCTTTCACACTTGAGGAAATTATATATATATAGCTAGCAACTTAGTAGGTCTATGGCCTGCCCCCGCAACAAGTACTGCGTATAGCATAACCAAATGGAAATATGGCTGGACTCAAAATGAAAGGAGGAATCGAGTGAAGCCTTGTAGAAAGAATCACTCACCTAACGAGGATGTTGGCCGGGTGGAAGCTAAGAGAAATTCTAATCAAATACGAACGTAATCTTAGACGAAATTCCCAAGGAATCGCAAAAAGAACTAGTCAGGCACCTTCTCCTTCTAGGATCAAGAATCAGTGTTAAGATGAAGGGCGGTATCACATTCACTTTCTTACCACCCCTTTTATCCTTTCTCCCCCCTCCGGTCACCTCGTTACCTTTTTTGCTTTCTCACATTGACTTCTTTCTACTTTTTTACTTCTTTTCCTTTGATCCAGTTGTATTATTAGTATTAGCTGATGATTCCTTTTTTTCCAAGTGTGTCCGATTGGTATCACTCACATATTTTCTTTTATTTGTAGCGGCCATATGGCATAGTCCATCTTTTCCTTATACTTTTCCCTCCAAATATATACTTGCCTTTGTACTGATTTGAATATAGGTAGTAAGGCTTAGTGGAAGGGTGACACTCTCTTCAGAGGTGCCCGAGGGGCACGGTCTCTATCTTTGACTTGGCCTTCGGCCTTGAGAACACAATGATTTCTGACTTTATCTTTTTTGAGCCTTACTAGGCACGTATTGCTTTCTTGTCTTTTCTGGCTTGAGGTCTATATAGACGATCTGACTCTTTGTCAAGTTAGAGTAAGAATTCTCCTAAAGTTTGTAATAGCGGTTAGTGGAAAGTGCAAGATAGGGCCAGTTAGGAGCTTCGCTTTACTTTACGAAGCTTCTCCCTTCTCCACTTAATGCTTTTTGACCTACTCTTGTATCCTTTCCTTACCCTTTTGGAAAAGCAGAGATTCTACGACGACCGTCAGCTCGAAAAGGTCTCTCTTCAAGATCCTACATCTCAGTACAGCGCTTGACGCAAAGAGTGTATTCTTCGACATGAACTCGAGTGCCTTAGGGCTATTACCTGAAACAGAAAGAAGAGAAAGATTGACTTTCCTTAATCATTGCAAAGGCAAACCGTAAGCTTCAAGATAAGTTGTTATCTCAATAGCGGAAAGCAGAATTCTATTGTTTGGAAAAGCCCCTTTACTCCATTGAATCAACTTTCTCTGGCATAGCTACAATCTCTGAACTAGTTGGTGACTGAAAGAGCCCTGAGCTGGCTGCTACCAACTATCTTCTATAACCTTTGCACAATCTTCATCATCTACCCACATACTTTCAAATTTGACAGGCAATAGATGATGAAGCATTAGAATTATTAGGAGTGAACATACCGGATGAAGAAGACTGAGAAGACATAGTACCATGGTTCTGATTGGGAGTAGTAGATGAATTTACCGTGCCTTGAGAGTACTGTTGCTGTTGCTGTAAATAACCAGACCGAGAACCCCAATTGTTTCTATTTCAGTTTTGCTGTGAATAACCGGAATTGGTTCCACCACAGTCGCCATTGCGACCACCTCCACGACCATCATGTTTGCCATTTCTGTTACGATTGTGCCAGCAGAGGAAGCCATGGCCTGGTCAGAATTAGAAGCATTTTGAATGTCTTTCGCTGCTCTAGATGCAGTAATTTAGCCCTCAACTGCCAAAGGATAGAAGTTCTTTCATATTGGTAATGGTCGTGACAAAGGCCTCATATTCCAGAGGCAACCCATGCAAAGGGACCGATAGGGACAAATCTTTGTTTGACATTGGCGAGTTAATTGCAGTCAAGGAATCAACAATTTCCTTCAACTCAAGAAGATAAACCACCACGGTTTTCCTTTGCGATGATTAAGCAAGGCAAATTTGAGTTGCTCTGATTCGATAAATAATGGGCAGTAGATTGATCAACAAAGCGTTGTTTGAGAGCCAACCATACCTCAAGTCTGCAAGTCATAGACTCAATAAGAAAGTCCTTGGTGAGTGTGGCATTGAGCCAAGAACGCACACTCTGATCAGTCTTAACCTAGGCAGAATAACCCGGATTAGGAATTGTGCGACACTCAGCATCACATATATATTGCACTACACATGAAAAATTGCCATCCACTCTACTATGAGAGTTTTTAGTTTCGTACTATGAGAATAACCCAGGACAGACAGCAGAAAGCAATCCTTCCAACCACGGAGTTGAACACAGCATTGACGGTTCTTTCATCAATCTCCTGGCCTTTGCTTAACTCCTTGTTTCGTAAACTGGTCGCTGGTTGATCTGATCGGACCCCGGACACACGAGAGCCCAGCCCGAGAGGAATGCGATGGTCCCCTGGCGCTTCATGGGATGGACGCTCGCAATCTCCCTCCCTCTAATCTAAGCCTACTTCGCTCGCCCAGCCACTGCCGTCTCGTACTTTTTGGAGCATCAAGTAGATATGCAAGCTCTAAGTCAGTTGCAGTTGCACGAACTCATGACCCTTTTCTTTCGGCCGGGTTGATTAGCTAACCCAAATTTGTTTTCTACCAACATCAATAGTGTTTAGTAGTTATATACTAGGCCATTCCATTTCAGATTTGAACTAACCATTGGAATCAGAAAATACTATATTTTATATATTTGGGTAAGCAATAGGGAACTCGCCCACAAGTGAGCGATTTCCGGTCGTGAGGCCGAACCAGACCACTCAAATTTAAATCAACCCTCGGGGAATCTCCCAGGTCTGGGAGTTTTGGTTAAGCGAGCAATTGTCGTAGCTACCTACTACGGCAATTACTCTCATAGCTGCCAGCACTGGTTTTTGATCCCCAAGTGGTCGTCTATAAAAGGAAATGCATTATTTTGTTCTTATTCTCCAACGGGAGGGGGCTTAGTGAAACAAGGCAGGAATTTTCGAATGTGATGTCGAAAAGAAAAAGAAGAGATTGGATGATTGCCTGGTTCGTTCACTTCGTTTACTGATCCACTCATGCGATATACTTGAGAGCAGGTTGTTTACGTACTTTCTCTTACAAGCAAGCTTGAGCAATTAGTGATCTCAGGTAAAGTAGTCAGAAGAGTTCGTTAAGAAAACAGGTCCAACTTTTCATTGACTAGTTAACAAAAAGCGCTATTCCGGTAAAAGCAATAAGAGCATTGAGGGTGATCTACAATCAGGAAGTGGAAAAACTAAAACTAAAGCAGTAGGAGATGGATGGGACAATCAACCCCACTAGAAGGTTATTCTCGGTTACGGGGAAAGGAAGAATAATCCAATCCATTTAGAAAATTCGGGTCGCTATGATGGAAATCCATCGATTGGTTCGCCATAAAAGATAGGCAGGAAAAAGAAAAATCCTTCCCCAGGGCAGGCTCTGAGTCGGATTCCGCCAAATACACAGTATAACAAGCTTCAATACCAGAATTCATTACTTCAGTTTTACCTTTCCATTCTTGAATGACTGATTCCAGGACCTGCCCTTATATATTATACGACCATCTTCCTTTAGTTGCTACCCTATGGTTGAGTGCTTTGTTTCGCTAGTTAAGCGAGCTCTTTCTTCGCTGCTTCTCCTAGTTGTCTTCTTTTCTTTTGTGCTTTCTTATGGTAGGCCCTTATGAGCTGAGGGGTGGTATCTGCGCAAGAGAGCTTCTTCTTTCGTCGCTTCCGCTCCTTCTATATGGATATAAGGAAAGTCAGCTCTCCCCCTTCTCACTTTATGCTAGAGAGCTTCCTCTGTTTTCCTTCCATCAAGCGCAAATCGGACGTTGAAGGCTAGAGAGGAGGGTATGATTCTTGCTCAAGTCTTAAAGTTCTCATTCCTGCTTTCAATCAAGTTTGAGTGAAGTTCCTACTGAGGAATTAGTGTCATTCTTTTAAAAATGAATATCAGATGTCCAAATTGATAGATTCTTTCACAGCAAATTAAATACCTCTAGCAGTTCCTTATATGGCATCGATTTCAATTCCGTATGCATCCTATTCTGGCCATGTCTCTTATACGATACTAGTGCTATAAGTTCCCTCCTTTCCTTCTCTAGTCTCTTCTCCAGCATAGAAGTTCAGTTCTTCCTTCCCTTAGCTTACTGTCTTTCCTAATGGTGAATAGCCGCTCTTTGATTTGATAGATGAAGTGACATCTAAGGGGAAATAAGAGATGGCATCGAAAAGGAGAAGACAAAGGGACTAAGAAAGAGTGTCTCGAGAAGGGGCTTTAAGGGACGACTGATTTACCATACATTCCTTCGACGTAGGAAGCATCGAATTGCATTGGTGGGATAGATTACTTCATTCAGTACTCCTCCAAGCCAGGAAAGCTAGTGCTCATGAATGCGCTCCTCATTTAGCCCCGTGACTCGTAAAGGAAGCTTCGGCTGAGGAGCTGGGCTTGGAAAAATCCCGATAGCCTCTGCTTGAACGCTCCATTCTCGGTCAAGCCGCATGAAGGGCCTCTGATAATGACGTAAATAGAGCTTGTTCCGCTACTTGCGCTAATCCATGATCTAATGTTCTCGCTTGGGATGAGAAACGAGGGAATTTGGATAGCAAGGATGGGCTAGTTTCCTCTTCTCGCTGTGGTCTACATCTATATGTGGCTTCTCCCACTGTGCTCGAGTCACTTGATGCTCCTTTCGGGGTGTTAGATTTCAGAGTGGTCTTGAGGCTCATCCCTTGATGTGAATTGACCCTTTGCCTTTGATTCATCATCATCAGTAGTTTTTCCTTGAACCTACCGATGTAAACTGAGATTCGGAATCTGACCTTGCAACTAAGCGAGGGCTGAGGTAACGAGTGAAATCGCTCGACTATCAGGAGAGAAGTGAGACTGCTTACCCAAGAACGGGAGGAACGAACCCTTCTTCAGAAGATAAGGGAATGAAAGGAGCAAGTTACGATTCAAACTATAAGATCCTACGATGTTCAAGATATATTTCTGATTGTGAAGAAGATGTGTTCCTCGCCATGCCATCATCAATGACCCAATTGAGTGATTCGGTCACGATCACTTCTTAACCTGACGCCAAGAGAACCGAAGCAAGGGACCGATTGACCATTGGGTTTTGGGGAGAGTCAGCAACAGATGAGTTAGAATATGTTGAACGAGGAGAAAGTGAGGGGCAGCCTCACTTCCTTAACTGAAGAGAAAGAGAATGCTAGTTCACTAACGAGGAGAAAAGTTGGAAATACAAAAGCCACTTCTCTATATGATAGTGGATTCCAGTTCAATGGAACTATTTTACCGTTGGCTTAATCGACGAATTTGAATAGGAAGGAGCGATGAGCTTAGTCGCTAGGCGAAGACTAGATGGAAGAAAGAAAGCAACACAAAAGAAAAGGAAGGCTTTTTCCAGCGGCCAAGTATGGTGGGTTTAGAGCCAGGTAGCAAGCTAAGCAAGAAAGTATTGAAAGACGTTCACCGAGGGTGGTGGGCAAACTTACTTGGAAGGAATGGGATAATTCTAAAGCTTAAGATAGCCAACTTAGGTGGGCATTAGAGCCAGCAACAAAGCCACGGTAAAGCTCTACCACGAAGTGAGATCTTAAAGAAGGCGAATATACTGATGCTTCAAAGGCCAAACTAAAATACGACGTTTCAAGCCGCTCGAATTGAAGTTTTCAATCTTGATTGAGTAGGGGATAAGCAATTCTATGAAGAAGCCGACGATCTAAGTGCTAAGTATGCTCAAACTAATGTTTATTCGACCATGTTCCAAGGCTGGGGAGATACCTAACCGTACACCCTCCGATGTGATTGGACAACACATCTTTGATCAATTTGCATATGCGGAGCGGATAAAAGCCTACTTTGAAGGCCCCAAAGTCAGACGTTGTTTATGCAACATCCTTAACTAGGAATATAAGAGGATTAGCTGAACTAACTTATTTTTTTGATAGGCGACTAATTGATTGAATTACAAATGGAGTTGGCCTCGCAAGTTTCTTTGTAGGAGAAGGGGCAAGCATCACACTACTATCGTGAAAAGTCGAAAGAGCCATGCCCCACTCAAATAAATGGCCCCGGAGATATCCCCCTCTGTATCTCCATAGACTGAGCCACGTCATTACTCTAAAATAAGGCGGCTGGGCTACATTGGATCGGAGAAGTGTGGGTGGGGTCTCCCCCTGTAGGTAATGGACCTATGACTAGCTGGGTGCAGCAGGATATGAAACCTATTTCATACCCTCTTCTTAAGTTTCATTCCGTTCCGTCAATGTAGTCGCTTGGTGGGTTGGTCGAGCCTGACTCTTAAGCTCAACTTCCCCTTTTTTAGTCTTTCTTCGAATCCCTATCCCTGTCGGCCGAGACTACACTTGCTCCGTGACTTGCTGCATACTTTTAAGTAGTTTATAGGTACCTATCAACAACCTGAGACATTGCTGCTTACGTTCTAGTAGTTTCCCACGTAAAGGAGCTAAGCCAGGAAGAAAAGAAAGACAAGATACGGAATGCTTGCTTCTTCAAGCAATCCATAATGCAAACCTTCAATAGAGTCTTCAATCCAGCTAGAAGTTTAACCTTATTTATATATAGTCTTAATGCTCAGAAGTAAGAAACCAAGTAATCTCCTTTATTCCATCTAATTCAGCAGAAACCGTTTTGTGATTCTTAAGTAATAAAGTTCATAAACAAAGCCCGAAGCAAAGAAATTCTTCTCCTGTAATCATGAATAGAAGCACAACCCGAAGTATGCTAGCAAGGGAGGGAGTTAAGAATTTGAGTAATGATAGAAAGGAAGCATGGATAGCGAGTTGTTATTAGAAAGTCTCATGTATATAAATAATACCGGCTTCAAAGGCAGTCCGACCTGCTAGTTCATGATTGATAGTTATCAAGTAAGTGAGGGGTCTAAACGGGGTAAGCCTAGCACTGATTCTCTTGTCTAGTTATGATTTTCCGGGATTCCTTCAAGAAAAGAAGAACCTTCAGCTCCCATACCTTTCCAAAGTAAGGAAGTACTTATAGTTGTTTAGTTCATTAAAAAAATAGTATTAAGAATACTATAAGACATTGATATGGCTCCTTAAGAAGAACCTCAAACTTAAAAGAAATGGAGTTAAGAAAGCTACTAGCAGTCCGGTAGCACCAAGCTATAGAGTTGTGCTTCGAAAGTCTTATTGATGAATTAAAGTAGTCCGGTACCAAAGCAAGCTTAAAGGAAGCATGCAAGCACTTCAATAGTCTTCTCTTGATCTACTATGCATTAAGCAAGTTAATAAACAAAGCCCTCAGAATAAGGAATAAGGCAGGCTCCACAAAAGAGAGAAAAGGAACATAGCAAGAGAGTCCGTCCACTGGAAGAAAGAAGGATTATAGGCAAGCCAGTTAGAAAGTACAAGCAGGCAATATTATGTATGAGTGGAAGCTTTCTCCCAATCAAATTTCGATTAATAATAATAGCTGCAAGTAGATCATAGACGAAATCATAGCTATAATCCTTCAATTCGCTACGATCTTTCTTCTCGTCATTCGATTGTCGAGTGCTTAAGAAAGTATAGCAAACATATAAAAGCATCTAACATCCCAATTGACGGTACGTATGCGCCCCCTTCCCGCTTGTCGCTTCACTCATTTAGTGCAGTTACGATATCATTGCCTAGATCTTCCTACTCATTAATGGTTTTATCACATACTCAATAGCTCGGGAACGAAGCCAGCAATCTCGTACTTAAAGATCTATTGTATTATTAACTACTTTGGGGTCGGCAAAAGCGTTTTCATCATTGACTAATCGGGCACAAGAATCCTATCCGAAGCGGAAAATTCCAGGTTTGATTTATCAACTAAAGACGTCGTGACATACAATGGATCATAGGTTGCTCCTTTGAAGGTGAATTCCCAACATCAGATGACCGAGAAAGAATCCCCCTCTGGGGGCGGCTAGTCCCGTATGCCATTGTTCCAATGCTGACATGTCAAATAGACAATTTTTTCCTGGTGACTATGGAAAGTTTTCATCGTATGACCACATCTCTGTATGGGCGGAGGGCGGGCATAGATTCGAGAGAGGGAATGAAAGACGCTCGATTGCCCTAATATAGATATGGA
Organism: Dracaena cambodiana; assembly: GCA_036321105.1. Taxonomy (NCBI): domain Eukaryota; kingdom Viridiplantae; phylum Streptophyta; class Magnoliopsida; order Asparagales; family Asparagaceae; genus Dracaena; species Dracaena cambodiana. The sequence goes on along the minus strand of JAYEPQ010000009.1, from coordinate 26,909,668 downwards.
GGGAATTTCATAAGTAAGGTTGGACTCTTAGAGAGGAGAAAGTGGGTTGGCTTCTACGAGCATACAGCTCCTCAACTATCCGTCTCTCTTTTTCCTGGCTATATATCTTACTTTTCTTTATGCTTTGTGAGGAAGTCATTCTTTCTTTGATCTCCCCAAGCCCTTTCCTAGCTCGTTACATATACTTCACTCGCTCCCTTCCGACCTCTATCTATTCTAGTTGAGTAAGGAAGTGATCCTAAAGGTTTCTTATCTCCTACATTCGACTAGCTACCATGGCTAGATCTAATTAGTGATGTTCTGTCTTTACTCTCTTCTTTCCTATTAAGTTGTTAGTTCCTAGGGATGCAACTGATAGATAGGAGTTTACACCCGATGCTACCATCCGATCTGCTCTTTCTTTCGTATCCGAGTAGCTAGATGTGACAAACAAGGCTTGGTTCTTGAATGGAATACTGAGATGAGGTTTCTAACAAGCTAGGCTCTATTAGAATGGATTCTATCGATCAGTTCAAGATAAGGGGCATGCAGAATCTCTTTCCCTCTAGGACCCTCCATATGAGCAATGGGATTCAAAAAAGCATCCCGCAGCCTTAGCCTCTCCTCAATGGAGTATAGATGGCTCCCCCCCCCCCTATAGCTTCTGGTGCAATTCGAGGGGGCCTTCATGCTGCACCCTTACACTAACTTGAGTTTCTCTTACTTGCCACAATCCTATGTCTGATAAAGTTAGACCAACCAATACTTGCAGGGACTCATTCCTCACTTGCTTATACTTGCGAGGTTATATATTGGGTGATATCAGTGGTACAGATGGATTGGTGTCTGCTCTGGAATTGACACAAGCTAAAGTAGAACGTGGTATCGTGCTTCCTAGTGTTTTGATACACTTTGAAGAAGATTAAATGGTTACGACCATCAACTTAGTTACCCTATCACACACAATAAGGGGGCTCAGAAAACTAAACAACTAAATAAACTTAGACATATCCTTCATTTCAGTACTTTCACTCCCTTCGAGCACATCCCTCTACTCAACTTGATGAACTTCTTCGATCCGTTCTTAGCTCAGTCTTTGAACAGGATATTAATCAGAGAAAGAAAGGCCTAGTTGATACTTTCAATCTTCGTGTTCTCTTGTCCCCGCAAGAAGGAGATGAAAATCACTGGAATGAGGATCCAACACTATACTTCCACTCTGCAGGCGCTAGCCAGGGAAATTTCCACTCTAAGGGGAGCCTTTGAGGAGAGAAAGCCCCTCCGAATGAGAGAAAGATTATTAAAAGCTATCACCCTTTCTCTTTTTTTAGAATGAGAAGTTGCACTTGGATAGGCCAGAAGAGAGTATGCCACAATCCGCTGATGGAAGGAAAGATTCTTTTATAACATATACTTCACCCGAGACCAATGAAAGGAGAACTTGATACAGTGCTATAAGGAACAAAGCAAACAAGCAAAACAAGAGAACCCTTTCCCATGCCGGTAAGGTAAGGGATAGGGTTTTCATACTCATTTTTTGAAAAACTATAATTCATAAGAGAGCATCGAATGTTAAGTTCTGTGCATCAAATTAATTTGTCCTAAGGGTTTGGGTCAGGCTTTGTTTTGAGAGAAGGAAACTATCTTAATGCCGCAAGAATAGGTTTTGCAAGTGAAAGTGCTGTGAGGTAAGGGTTACGCATAATATAGAGTAATCCTTTGACAAGCCAATGTTACTAAGCAAAAACAAGAGATAGGTGAACTCTAATACCTTTTTAAGAGGATTTTGTTCCTATTCATCCAAGGAGGGCATTCACAACTTATTCGATAGCATTTGTCCTATTCGGGGATATCTTTACTGCGGATTCGTTCACAATGCTTATTCCCCTAAAAGCGGACTAAATGTCCTTTCCTTTTGTGGACGTTCCTTTTTGGGCGGTAGAGATCTGCAGTCTGTACAAAGAGTCTCCGGTGTGATGACTACTGTTCCGGTATGTACTGTTTGTTTCTGAAGTTTTTAAAGCTTTCTGTATTTGTTTCTATGTGTTAGATAAATCTCTATATTTGTTTTATATTGTAGAAAATTCGTAGAAAAAATCATAAAAAATTCCGAAAAAATTAGAAAATGTTACTGTAGCAAAATTCGAAAATATCAAGTAAAAATCAGAAAAATTAAGGAAAAATTGGGGAAGGATTTGTAGCACATCTAGCACTTATATGGTATCAAATAGACTATGACTTTAACCTATATTTTCACAATCTGTATCATTACTGTCCTACTTACACTCTAAGTGTCCCTTACTAGAATTGAGTAATTTTAAAGCCCAGATTTCTAAAATAATCCCTTTGTTGCCGCGGATAGACATTTGTAGGGTGATCTTTAGAGACGGTTTTAGGCACCATAGACTACTCAAAACTAGTTATCCACCGACATCTTAGATGGCTACGGGCATATTATGCAATTGCGAGATATGTAGAGCAAATTATAGTAAATACGACACCATGTATAATGATATATATGATATGATGAACACCCCAAGATATTTCAAAAAAAAATTTGATGAGATAGTTCTCCGAATAGAAAAATTAAAAGAACAGGATAAAAGTCCCAACCTAACTTTTGAAGTCAAAGAAGATCAGATCCAACAACTCAAAGAAATCTATAAAAATTTTAAGGGTCTACTAAGTCATTTTGGATATAAGGCTAATCAAGAAAAAGTTGAACCCCATACCTTAAACAAAACTAAAAAGGACGAAAAAGAAAATAATAATAATATTCCAGTAATAGAAGGAGAAGGTAGTGAAGAAGAAACAAGAAAAGCAGTAAACAGTACGATTAAGGATAAAGAAAAAGTGAAGAAAGAAAATAGTTACAAAAATAATAATGTAGAAAGAACAGCTGAAGAGATTATCTTAAATTCTGAAGAACCCCTTAACAAAGAGGAAGAATACACGATAAGATTTGATGAGATAATCTTTGCTCCAAAACAAGGAAAAAGGTTTAATTATGTTAAAGGAACATTCAGATTTAAGGGCTATAAACAATATTCATTACACGCACTACTAGATACAGGGGCCACAGTCTCTTCTTGTCGAGAAAATGCCATACCACTAGAAAAATGGGAACCAATGAAATATCCAATTAAAATAACAGGGATCAGTGCACATAAAACAACTATCCAAAGCAAAGCCAAGAACGTGGAAATTTGGCTTAATGAGAAAAAATTCATTATACCAAAACTCTTATGCTTTCCACATATGAATAGGGACATCGGTTTAGGAAACAATTTTATTGGAGAGTATTTACCTATGATTGTAGAAAAATAAATGGTGTCTTTACATCAATAAGAGGGTAATCAAACACGAAGGGTTGACATGCCACTTTTAGAAGGACCTAGGTATAAGTGTACAGAAGATTTTCCCCCCCAAAAGGTACCCCAGACAGTGAAAACTTATTAAAAAGATGCGAAACAATTTATGAGTTAGATCAAACCCACTGGCTTTACAAAACACTTAGTGAAAATTTTAGTGAAAATCTATTAAAGTTATGGGATCGAAGTCCAAAATTTTGTAAAATTCAGTTAAGAGACGTCAACATAATTATTAGGGTAAAACCCATGCTCTATACTAGGCAAGATATAGATGAATTCGATAATCAAATAAATGAACTTTTAAGCACAGGCGTAATAGAGAAAACCACTAGCCCTCACTCTAGTCCAGCATTTATGGTCAGAAATCTTAATGAATTAAAAAGAAAAAAGACACGAATGGTAATTAATTACAAGAGACTAAACCAAAATCTAAAATTCGATGGTTATTTTATTCCTATGAAGGAAGTCCTAATAAACTTAACGAAAGGATCTAGAGTATTCAGTAAATTCTACTGTAAATCTGGTTTCTGCCAACTAAAAATGACGGAGGAATCGAAACCACTAACAGCATTTAGTACGCCACGAGGACACTTTCACTGGAATGTCATGCCATTTGGGTTAAACACCGCACCACAGATATTTCAAAGATGGATGGACTCAATCTTTAATAATTTAAAGGATTTCTGTGTTGTATACATTAATGACATTTTGGTTTTTTCAAAATCAAAAGAAGAGCAGAAGAGACATCTAAAGATCATTAGTGACATTTTTAGAAGACACGGGATAATACTCTCTCCAAAAAAGATCGAATTGAAAAGGAGTCAATTAGAATGAGAAGTTGCACTTGGATAGGCCAGAAGAGAGTATGCCACCATCCGCTAATGGAAGGAAAGATTCGCTTATAACATATACTTCACCCGAGACCAATGAAAGGAGAACTTGATACAGTGCTATAAGGAACAAAGCAAACAAGCAAAACAAGAGAGCCCTTTCCCATGCCGGTAAGGTAAGGGATAGGGTTTTCATACTCATTTTTTGAAAAACTATAATTCATAAGGGAGCATCGAGTTTTAAGTTCTGTGCATCAAACTAATTTGTCCTAAGGGTTTGGGTCAGGCTTTGTTTTGAGAGAAGGAAACTATCTTAATGCCGCAAGAATAGGTTTTGCAAGTGAAAGTGTTGTGAGCTAGGGTTACGCATAATATAGAGTAATCCTTTGACAAGCCAATGTTACTAAGCAAAAATAAGAGATAGGTGAACTCTAATACCTTTTTAAGGGGATTTTGTTCCTATTCATCCAAGGAGGGCATTCACAACCTATTCGATAGCATTTGTCCTATTCGGGGATATCCTTACTGCGGATTCGTTCACAATGCTTATTCCCCTAAAAGTGGACTAAATGTCCTTTCCTTTTGTGGACGTCCCTTTTTGGCCGGTAGAGATCTGCAGTCTGTACAAAGAGTCTCCGGTGTGATGACTACTGTTCCGGTATGTACTGTTTGTTTCTGAAGTTTTTAAAGCTTTCTGTATTTGTTTCTATGTGTTAGATAAATCTCTATGTTTGTTTTATATTGTAGAAAATTCGTAGAAAAAATCATAAAAAATTAGAAAAAATTACTGTAGCAAAATCCGAAAATATCAAGTAAAAATCAGAAAAATTAAGGAAAAATTGGGGAAGAATTTATAGCACATCGAGCACTTATATGGTATCAAATAAACTAAAACTTTAACCTATATTTTCACAATCTGTATCATTACTGTCCTAATTACACTCTAAGTGTCCCTTACTAGAATTGAGTAATCTTAAAGCCCAGATTTCTAAAGTAATCCCTTTGTTGTCGCGGATAGGCATTTGTAGGGTGATCCTTAGACACGGTTTTAGGCACCATAGACTACTCAGAACTACTTATCCACCGACATCTTAGATGGCTACCGGCATATTATGTAATTGCAAGATATGTAGAGCAAATTGTAGTAAATACGACACCATGTATAATGATATATATGATATGATGAACACCCCAAGATATTCCAAAAAAAAATTTGATGAGATAGTTCTCCGAATAGAAAAATTAAAAGAACAGGATAAAAGTCCCAACCTAACTTTAGAAGTCAAAGAAGATCAGATCCAACAAATCAAAGAAATCTATAAAAAATTTAAGGGTCTACTAAGTCATTTTGGATATAAGCCTAATCAAGAAAAAGTTGAACCCAATACCTTAAACAAAACTAAAAAGGACGAAAAAGAAAATAATAATAATATTCCAGTAATAGAAGGAGAAGGTATTGAAGAAGAAACAACAAAAACAGTAAACAGTACGATTAAGGATAAAGAAAAAGTGAAGGAAGAAAATAGTTACAAAAATAATAATGTAGAAAGAACAGCTGAAGAGATTATCTTAAATTCCGAAGAACCCCTTAACAAAGAGGAAGAATACACGATAAGATTTGATGAGATAATCTTTGCTCCAAAACAAGAAAGAAGGTTTAATTATGTTAAAGGAACATTCAGATTTAAGGGCTATAAACAATATTCATTACACGCACTACTAGATACAGGGGCCACAGTCTCTTCATGTCGAGAAAATGCCATACAACTAGAAAAATGGGAACCAATGAAATATCCAATTAAAATAACAGTGATCAGTGCACATAAAACAACTATCCAAAGCAAAACTAAGAACGTGGAAATTTGGCTTAATGAGAAAAAATTCATTATACCAAAACTCTTATGCTTTCCACATATGAATGGGGACATCGTTTTAGGAAACAATTTTATTGGAGAGTATTTACCTATGATTGTAGAAAAACAAATGGTGTCTTTACATCTACAAGAGGGTAATCAAACCCGAAGGGTTGACATGCCACTTTTAGAAGGACCTAGGTATAAGTGTACAGAAGATTTTTCCCCCCATAAGGTACCCCAGACAGTGAAAACTTAATAAAAAGATGCGAAACAATTTATGAGTTAGATAAACCCACTGGCTTTACAAAACACTTAGTGAAAATTTTAGTGAAAATCCATTAAAGTTATGGGATCGAAGTCCAAAATTTTGTAAAATTCAGTTAAGTGACGACAACATAATTATTAGGGTAAAACCCATACTCTATACTAGGCAAGATATAGATTAATTCGATAATCAAATAAATGAACTTTTAAGCACAGGCCTAATAGAGAAAACTACTAGCCCTCACTCTAGTCCAGCATTTATGGTCAGAAATCTTAATGAATTAAAAAGAAAAATGCCACGAATGGTAATTAATTACAAGAGACTAAACCAAAATCTAAAATTCGATGGTTATTTTCTCCCTAGGAAGGAAGTCCTAATAAACTTAACGAAAGGATCTAGAGTATTCAGTAAATTCAACTATAAATCTGGTTTCTGGCAACTAAAAATGACGGAGGAATCGAAACCACTAACAGCATTTAGTACGCCACGAGGACACTTTCACTGGAATGTCATGCCATTTGGGTTAAACACCGCACCACAGATATTTCGAAGATGGATGGAATCAATCTTTAATAATTTAAAGGATTTCTGTGTTGTATACATTAATGACATTTTGGTTTTTTCAAAGACAAAAGAAGAGCACAAGAGACATCTAAAGATCATTAGTGACATCTTTAGAAGACACGGGATAATATCTCTCCAAAAAAGATCGAATCGAAAAGGAGTCAATAGAATTTCTTGGAATTATCCTAGACAAAGATGGCATTCAACTACAGAAGCACATTGTTTCAAAAATTAAGGAGTTTCCCGAAGAAATAAAAGATAATAAACAACTACAAAGTCTACTAGGGCTATTGAATTATGGGAGAAATTTTCTACGAGAACTCACAAAAGAAGAAATACTTTTACTAAAAAACCTAAATAAAAATCAAGATTTTATCTGGACAGACAAAGATTAAAACGTTCTAAGGCAAATTAAGCAGCTCGCCGAGAAGGCACCAGAAGTCTACCTACCAAAACCTGGAGATAAACTGATTTTAGACACAGATGCGTCAGAAGAATATTGGGGATGTGCACTAAAAGCAATTCCGAAAGAAAATTGGGACGAAGAGGATCCTCCTCTATCTCAGAACGGAATCAGACTCAGAAAAAGAAGCATACCACAAAAGATATTAAAATATGAGAGACTTTGTGGGTATAATTCTGGAAAATTCAAACCAAACGAACTGAAGTGGATAATATTTGAAAAGGAACTATACAGTATAAAATTAGCTCTACAGAAATTTCAAATATTTCTTGCACCCGAGTATTTTATAATTAGAACAGATAATAAAGCCGTTATGGATTTTCTGGTGAACACAAGAAAAAGCTCTGGGAAACGCATGCAATGGTATAATGAGATAGCCCAATACTCCTTCGAAATCGAGCATGTTAAAGGAATGGATAATTTTATCGCAGATTACCTAAGCCGACCTTATAATTACTAAGTAAAATATTAGAAACTTACAAATTTATTTTGCAGAAAAGTGATAAGGGGAAGGCTATAGCAAATAGTATTCCTGTTCCAGCAGCGTTTGTCGTATTCGTGGGATACCAGCCGGGTATTTACACAAACTGGGAAAAATACTATGAGCAGGTATTCGATTTTAACGGATCCTGTTGCAGACATTACTACTCAAAAGAGGATGCCATCCTAGCCTGGGAGATATCACGGCAGAACCCATACTTAGCAGAAGAAGTTCGTGATCACGCCTATTACATGCTCGAGCCAAAAATAGCGAGCTTTCCCAAGTTGGAAATCCCAACCCCATTTTACTCCGAAATAAATGGAGCATGACGAGCCCACCAGAAGGCAAATCTGGGAATTGGAACTCGTCGTGCTTTCCGCAGGCACATGGAAAACTTAGCAAATCTTGTAATGAAACAAGAATCAGAACTCAAGGCCTTGAAAAAGGTCTGCTCGGATTATATAACAACCCTCAATTAGGGAACTATTAGGGGAGCAACCCCTAGACAAGCTGAAGCCTTAGAAAATATGGGTAAGATTAAATTACAAACTACTACTAGTGTCACAAAGCTGAAGCAGAAGAAGAAGAAAATACAAAGAGAAATACACTCTGGACACTTAATTATACATATAGATGGTGGAGAACTACAAGTTGTTAGTGGTCTTATCGGCAGGCATAAACTAGGCAAGACGGATGGGGGAGGATGAGAGGGTGAGAGAGGATGGAGATGAAGAAGAAGGCGTTGAGGAACTTAAAAGGTGTTGGAGAAGCTTGCTGATGTTTTTGCCGAACTGCCGATGTCTTTCTCATCCTTCAGAAGCCTCCTCTTATAGAAGACCTTCCTTGCTTGAGAAGCCTCCTGAGAATCTTGCTATTGAAGCCTCGTCATGAGCCTTCCCTGTTGACGTCTTGTCTCTATCAGGCATCCTTACTGTTGATGTCTTGTCTCGAATCTGCACTGTTGATGTTAGGAATCTTTACTGTAGAAGTATTTGTCACGACTCTGTACTGTTGCTGTCAGGGACTGTACTATTGTTGCCAGGAATCTTTATTGTAGAAGTCTTGTCACTAATCTTTGATACTTGTTGTCTAGTGCTCTCTTTTTTGTGAAGCCTTGAAGGATCCGATGTTTTAGATTTTGAGTGAGCCTCCTTTTTTTTTATAAGAAATTAATAAAATTGTCGGATACTGAAGTTTCTGGGGATGCAAGATCCATCCATCCATTTGTGGATAGGTTAGAGTCGTCCCATCCTGTCGGTGCAATCGTTGCCTCTGGTGTTTCTTGTTGGTTCAGCTGTGATCTTGGAACCAATTTTTTCATTTTTGGTTTTCTGTATAGAACATAGTATTCGAACTTCCCAGATCCTTCTCGAAGTAACCCAACTGCTGGGTTGCCTTCTTCGTATAGTTGTTTTAGAAGCCTCCGTACAGGGACTCCCCTGCTGAGGGCTTCTTCGGTTATGTCGATTTCCACTTCGGCCTCGACCTCCGCGTCCATCTCTTCTTCAGCTTGCTGTTTGTTGCATGTTTGCGAACCTTCTGGTGCTGTATTCTTGAACTGCAGTGCTCCCTCTGATTCAGTGAGGCTGGGTAACTCTTGTTCTAAAAGTTTGCCCATGTTTTCTAAGGCTTTAGCTTGTTTAGGGGTTGCTCCCCTAATAGTTCCCTCATTGAGGGTTGTTATATAATCCGAGCAGACCTTTTTCAAGGCCTTGAGTTCTGATTCTTGTTTTATTACAAGATTCACGACGAGTTCCAATTTCCAGATTTGCCTCTTGGTGGGCTCGCCATGCTTCGTTTATTTCGAAGTAAAATAGGGGTGGGATTTCCAACTTGGGAAAGCTCGCTATTTTTGGCTCGAGCATGTAGTAGGCGAGATCACGAACCTCTTCTGCTAAGTATGGGTTCTGCCGTGATATCTCTCAGGCTACGATGACATCCTCTTTTGAGTAGTAATGTCTGCAACAGGATCCGTTAAAATCAAATACCTGCTCATAGCATTTTTCCCAGTTTGTGTAAATACCTGGCTGGTATCCCACGAATACGCAAACGCTGCTGGAACATAAATACTATTTGCTATAGCCTTCCCCTTATCATTTTTCTGCAAAATAAATTAATAAGTTACTAATATTTCACTTAGTAATCATTTATTGTTAGGTCAGCTTAGGTAATCTGCGATAAAATTATCTTTTCCCTTAACATGCTCGATTTCAAAGGAGTATTGGGCTATCTCATTATACCATTGCATGCGTTTCCCAGAAGTTTTTCTTGTGTTCACTAAAAAATCCCTAATGGTTTTATTATCTGTTCTAATTATAAAATACTCGGGTGCAAGAAATATTTGAAATTTTTGTAGAGCTAATTTTATAGTGTATAGTTCCTTTTCAAATATTATCCACTTCAGTTCGTTTGGTTTGAATTTTCCAGAATTATATTCCCAAAGTCTCTCATACTTTAATATCTTTTGTGGTATGCTTCTTTTTCTAAGTCTGATTCCGTTCTGAGATAGAGGTGGATCCTCTTCATCCCAATTTTCTTTTGGAATTGCTTTTAGTGCACACCCCCAATATTTTTCTGATGCATCTGTGTCTAAAATCAGTTTATCTCCAGGTTTTGGTAGGTAGACCTCTGGTGCCTTCTCGGTGAGCTGCTTAATTTGTTTTAGAACGTTTTTATCTTTGTCTGTCCAGATTAAATCTTGATTTTTATTTAACTTTTTTAGTAAAGGTGTTTCTTCTTTCATGAGTTCTCGTAGAAAGTTTCTCCCATAATTCAATAGCCCTAGGAAACTTTGTAGTTGTTTTTTATCTTTTATCTCTTTGGTAAATTCCTTAATTTTTGAAATGATGTGCTTCTGTAGTTGAATGCCATCTTTGTCTAGAATAATCCCAAGAAATTCTATTGACTCTTTTTCGATTTCGATCTTTTTTGGAGAGAGTATTATCCCGTGTCTTCTAAAGATGTCACTAATGATTTTTAGATGTCTCTTGTGTTCTTCTTTTGTTTTTGAAAAAACCAAAATGTCATCAATGTATATGATACAGAAATCCTTTAAATTATTAAATATTGAGTCCATCCATCTTTGAAATATTTGTGGTGCGGTGTTTAACCCAAATGGCATAACATTCCAGTGAAAGTTTCCTCGTGGCGTACTAAATGCTGTTAGTGATTTCGATTCCTCCGTCATTTTTAGTTGTCAGAAACCAGATTTACAGTCGAATTTACTGAATGCTCTAGATCCTTTTGTTAAGTTTATTAGGACTTCCTTTCTAGGGATAAAATAACCATCGAATTTTAGGTTTTGGTTTAGTCTCTTGTAATTAATTACCATTCGTGGCTTTTTTCTTTTTAGTTCATTAAGATTTCTGACCATAAATGCTGGGCTAGAGTGAGGGCTAGTGGTTTTCTCTATTAGGCCTGTGCTTAAAAGTTCATTTATTTGATTATCGAATTCATCTATATCTTGCCTAGTATAGAGCATGGGTTTTACCCTAATAATTATGTTGTCGTCTCTTAACTGAATTTTTCAAAATCTTGGACTTTGATCCCATAACTTTAGTGGATTTTCACTAAAATTCTCACTAAGTGTTTTGTAAAGACAGTGGGTTTGATCTAACTCATAAATTGCTTCGCACCTTTTCAATGAGTTTTCACTTTCTGGGGTACCTTTTGGGGGGGGGGATCTTCTGTACACTTATACCTAGGTCCTTCTAATAGTGGCATGTCAACTCTTCGGGTTTGATTTCCCTCTCGTTGATGTAAAGACACCATTTGTTTTTCTACAATCATAGGTAAATACTCCCCAATAAAGTTGTTTCCTAAAACCATGTCCCCATTCATATGTGGAAAGTGTAAGAGTTTTGGTATAATAAATTTTTTCTCATTAAGCCAAATTTCCACGTTCTTGGCTTTGCTTTGGATAGTTGTTTTATATGCACTGATCCATGTTATTTTAATTGGATATTTCATTTGTTCCCATTTTTCTAGTGGTATGGCATTCTCTCGACAAGAAGAGACTGTGGCCCCTGTATCTAGTAATGCGTGTAATGAATATTGTTTATAGCCCTTAAATCTGAATATTCCTTTAACATAATTAAACCTTCTTCCTTGTTTTGGAGCAAAGATTATCTCATCAAATCTTATCATGTATTCCTCCTCTTCGTTAGGGGGTTCTTCGAAATTTAAGATCACCTCCTCAACTGTTCTTTCTACATCATTATTTTGGTAACTATTTTCTTCCTTCACCTATTCTTTATCCTTAAATGCACTATCTTCTGCTTTTGTTATTTCTTCTTTATTACCTTCTTTTTTTTTCTGGATTATCATCATTATTTTCCTTTTCGTCCTCTTTAGTCTTGTTTATGATATCGGGTTCAACCTTTTCTCGATTAGGATTATATCCGAAATGACTTAATAGTTCCTTAAATTTTTTATGGATTCCTTTGAGTTGTTGGGTCAGATCTTCTTTGGCTTCTAGAGTTAGGTTGGGTTTTTATCATGTTCTTTTAATCTTTCTATTCGGAGAACTATCTCATCAAATTTTTTTTGGAATATCTTGGGGTGTTCATCATATCATAAATATCATTATACATGGTGTCATATTTACTACAGCTTGCTATACATATCTCGCAATTGCATAATATGCCGGTAGCCATCTAAGATATCAGTGGATAACTAGCTCTGAGTAGGCTATGGTGCCTAAAACCGTCTCCTAAGGATCACCCTACAAACGCCTACCCGCAGCAACAATTGGATTACTCTAGGAAAAGGTTACTTAATTCTAATAAAGAACACTTAGAGTGTAATTAGGACAGTATTGATACAGGTCGTGAGAAAATATATGTCAAAATTATAGTCTATTTGCTACCATATAAGCGCTATATGTGCTCTAAATCCTTCCCAGTTTTTCCATGATTTTTCTGATTTTTTCGGATTTTGCTACAGTAACATTTTTTAATTTTTTTTGAATTTTTTATGAATTCTTTACAAACATAGAAACTTATCTAACATGCAGAAACAAATACAGGTAGCTTTAAAAACTTCAGAAACTAACAGTACATACCGAAACAGTAGCCATCACACCGGAGACTCTTTGTAAAGACTGCAGACCCCTACCGCCCAAAAGGAATGTCCCCGGGCTCTGATACCAGGATTAAATTACAAACTACTACTACTGTCACAAAGCTGAAGCAGAAGAAGAAGAAAATACAAAGGGAAATACACTCTGGCACACTTAATTATACATATAGGTGGTGGAAAACTACAAGTTGTTGGTGGTCTAATCGGCAGGCATAAACCAGGCAAGATGGATGGGGGAGGATGAGAGGGTGAGAGAGGATGGAGATGAAGAAGAAGGCGTTGAGGAACTTAAAAGGTGTTGGAGAAACTTGATAATGTTTTTGCCAAACTGTCGATGTCTTTCTCATCCTTCATAAGCCTCCTCTTATAGAGGACCTTCCTTACTTGAAAAGCCTCCTGAGAATCTTGTTGTAGAAGCCTCATCATGAGCCTTCACTGTTGACGTCTTGTCTCTGTAAGGCACCCTTACTGTTGATGTCTTGTCTCGAATCTGCACTGTTGATGTCAGGAATTTTTACTGTAGAAGTCTTTGTCACGAATCTGTACTGTTGCTGTCAGGGACCGTACTGTTGTTGACAGGAATCTTTACTGTAGAAGTCTTGTCATGAATCTTTGATACTTGTTGTCTAGTGCTCTCTTTTTTGTGAAGCCTTGAAGGATCCGATGTTTTAGATTTTGAGGGAGCCTCCTTTTTTTTTATAAGAAATTAATAAAATTGTTGGATACTGAAGTTTCTGGGGATGCAAGACCCATCCATCCATTTGTGGATAGGTTAGGGTCGTCCCATCCTGTCGGTGCAATCGTTGCCTCTGGTGTTTCTTGTTGCTTCAGCTGTGATCTTGGGACCAATTTTTTCATTTTTGGTTTTCCGTATAGAACATAGTATTCGAACTTCCCAGATCCTTCTCCAACTAACTCAATTGCTGGGTTGCCTTCTTCGTATAGTTATTTTAGAAGCCTCTGTACAGGGACTCCCCTGCTGAAGGCTTCTTCGGTTATGTCGATTTCCACTTCGGCCTCGACCTCCGCGTCCATCTCTTTTTCAACATGCTGTTTGTTGCATGTTTGCGATCCTTCTGGTGCTGTATTCTCGAACTGCAGTGCTCCCTCTGATTCAATGAGGTTGGATAACTCTTGTTCTAAAAGTTTGCCCATGTTTTCTAAGGCTTTAGCTTGTTTAGGGGTTGCTCCCCTAATAGTTCCCTCATTGAGGGTTGTTATATAATCCGAGCAGACCTTTTTCAAGGCCTTGAGTTCTGATTCTTGTTTCATTACAAGATTTGCTAAGTTTCCCATGTGCTCGACGAGCTCCAATTCCCAGATTTGCTTTCTGGTGGGCTCGCCATGCTCCGTTTATTTTGGAGTAAAATGGGGGTGGGATTTCCAACTTGGGAAAGCTCGCTGTTTTTGGCTCGAGCATATAGTAGGCGAGATCACGAACCTCTTCTGCTAAGTATGGGTTCTGCCGTGATATCTCCCAGGTTAGGATGGCATCCTTTTTTGAGTAGTAATGTCTGCAACAGTATCCGTTAAAATCGAATACTTGCTCATAGCATTTTTTCCAGTTTGTGCAAATACCTGGCTGGTACCCCATGAATACGACAAACGCTGCTGGAACAGGAACACTATTTGCTGTAGCCTTCCCCTTATCATTTTTCTGCAAAATAAATTAATAAGTTACTAATATTTCACTTAGTAATCATTTATTGTTAGGTCGGCTTAGGTAATCTGCAATAAAATTACCTTTTCCCTTAACATGCTCGATTTCGAAGGAGTATTGGGCTATCTCATTATACCATTGCATGCGTTTCCAAGAAGTTTTTCTTGTGTTCACTAAAAAATTCCTAACGGCTTTATTATCTGTTCTAATTATAAAATACTCAGGTGCAAGAAATATTTGAAATTTTTGTAGAGCTAATTTTTTAGTGTATAGTTCCTTTTCAAATATTATCCACTTCAGTTCGTTTGGTTTGAATTTTCCAGAATTATATCCACAAAGTCTCTCATACTTTAATATCCTTTGTGTTATGCTTCTGTTTCTGAGTCTGATTCCATTCTAAGATAGAGGTGGATCCTCTTCGTCCCAAATTTCTTTTGGAATTGTTTTTATTGCACACCCCCAATATTCTTCTGACGCATCAGTGTCTAAAATCAGTTTATTTCCAGGTTTTCGTAGGTAGACCTCTGGTGCCTTCTTGGCGAGCTGCTTAATTTGTTTTAGAACGTTTTTATCTTTGTCTGTCCAGATAAAATCTTGATTTTTATTTTGCTTTTTTAGTAAAGCCATTTCTTCTTTCGTGAGTTCTCGTAGAAAGTTTCTCCCATAATTTAATAGCCCTAGCAAACTTTGTAGTTGTTTTTTTATCTTTTATCTTTTCGGGAATTTCCTTAATTTTTGAAATGATGTGCTTCTGTAGTTGAATGCCATCTTTGTCTAGGATAATCCCAAGAAATTCTATTGACTCTTTTTCGATTTCAATCTTTTTTGGAGAGAGTATTATCCCGTGTCTTCTAAAGATGTCACTAATGATCTTTAGATGTCTCTTGTGTTCTTCTTTTGTTTTTGAAAAAACCAAAATGTCATCAATGTATACGACACAGAAATCCTTTAAATTATTAAAGATTGAGTCCATCCGTCTTTGAAATATTTGTGGTGTGGTGTTTAACCCAAATGGCATAACATTCCAGTGAAAGTGTCCTCGTGGCGTACTAAATGCTGTTAGTGGTTTCGATTCCTCCGTCATTTTTAGTTGCCAGAAACCAGATTTACAGTCGAATTTACTGAATACTCTAGATCCTTTTGTTAAGTTTATTAGGACTTCCTTTCTAGGGATAAAATAAACATCGAATTTTAGGTTTTGGTTTAGTCTCTTGTAATTAATTACCATTCGTGGCTTTTTTCTTTTTAGTTCCTTAAAATGTCTGACCATAAATGCTGGGCTAGAGTGAGGGCTAGTGGTTTTCTCTATTAGGCCTGTGCTTAAAAGTTCATTTATTTGATTATCGAATTCATCTATATCTTGCCTAGTATAGAGCATGGGTTTTATCCTAATCTTTACTGTAGAAGTCTTGTCACGAATCTTTGATACTTGTCATCTAGTGCTCTCTTTTTTGTGAAGCCTTGAAGGATCCGATGTTTTAGATTTTGAGGGAGCCTCCCTTTTGTTTTTTTTTTCATATATTATTTTTACATATCCACTTGAACTCTGTTGGGATATCTAAATTTTTCTGGTTGAAAGCTATATCTTGTAACAGCTTCATCGCTTTGTGTTTTTGTTCTTTTGGGAAACTAAACTTTGAATTATAGTCCTTTGTGGCGACTACCCTTCTTCCATCTGTCATGACTGAGTAGTTGCCGATATTTCTGATAAGGTTTCTTGCTCTGTCAACTAGCTCGATAAAACTTCTATACCAGAAATAATTATAATTGACTCCTTCAATGTTGTATTTTAGGTCAAATTTTTGCCATTGCTCCGGGTAGCCGAATACCCATATTTGATAAGGCTGGAAAAATTTTGTCTCTTCCCTCCATCCAAGCATGCTGAATATTTGGAAGGTGAACAAATGATGATAATTAATGCTTGTGGCTAGTTTGTGGCTGAAAAATCTTAATATTGCTGGTAGTTTGCACCATTCGTGTTCTCCTCGTAGTCTATAGCACAGTTGGCTTACGAGCCCCCGTTCGATTCCTTGGATGTCCCACATTCCTTCTTTCATGAACTTAAAAAGCTTCGGATGGTTATTCCGGGCTAGGACAATATCTGTTCTATTTTTTGACAAGAGTCCTTTTATATGTTCTTTGTGATCGAGCGTCATTGTTTTGATACTCAGGAAGATTTCTTCAGGAAATGCTTGTCTAGCTTCCTCAAGGATTTGTTTTCTTTTCGTCTTTTCTGACACAATCATCTCTTTTCCTTTCTTCGGGTTTTCCTGTAAGATAGTTAGTACATAATTATCTACTAATGAAAAATTACTATTAATAATTAAACTTGACAGCCCCTTCGACTGCCTCTTGCCGAGACGTCGACCCTAGCATGAGAGGTATACTGAGCTTTTGGCTTATTTCTTTAATGTTTGGGCGTAATTTTGGATTTCCTCCTAATAATCGAGACAGCACTGGTTCTCTTATTTCTTCCCTGGTAATTGAGCTCCTAGCCTCTTCCCTAGTTTGTCTTTCACTATTACTTCTTGTAAGTAAAGGTTGTTTTGAATTATTTTTAATGTATAGGCTATTTCTAGAACTTTGTATTTCTACCCCCCCAAAGTGTTTTGGTTCTTCGGTTTGGATTAAATCTTCAAGGAACCATTGTCTAGGCACCGTGAGGTCTTTTATATTCATTAGTCGAGGTTTGATTTCTTCCTCAAAAGGTTTTGGTTCAAATATTTCGATTATTTCCCGTTGGTTTGAAATCGTTCTTGCCTCTGTGGTCTGAGTTAATTCATAAATCGTTATATATTCTATGGCCAGATCATGTGAGTTGGTCTTCATATTCATTCCTTGGGTCTTGATTTTTAGTTGTACAGTATCTATTATGTTTGGGTCAGATATAGAGATAAAATAGTTGGGTTGGATATTGAACCATACGGTTTGATTTACTAGATTGGATTGGAAGCCACCTATTCGAGCCTGATGGCAATTGGTGAATTGAATGTCCATCACGAGTGTTATTATAGGGATATCTATGCCGGCTCTAAACAGTGCATTGATTTTAATTTAAATCAGGCCAACGTGGATATAGCGAATTTCTGGATATTTCTTTTTCCATCTTCGTACCTTTTCACGACTAAAGATGGGAATATCTACTCTTCCTCCGGCTGACAGATTTGCTGTTGTGTTTCCATTAAAATTTTCGATTATTCTTCTGGAGAAGAAATTGAACCGCGAAATTTTGTAAATTTATGTTTTCTTTATTAGTTGCTGTTTTTTTCATTCTATCGACATCCTCTGGACTAAAAATTGTTTCTCTACCGACTACATCTTCTAATGTTATATTGTCTAGTTCTGATACCAGGGGTGTGATCGGACCTAAATCTTCGTTCATCATGAAAACTAGTTCGTCATCCGAATCATCCTCGACCTCAAGTTCATAAAGTATTATATCTGTTGGCGTGATTTCTTCACCCAAACAGATTTCGAGTTCCTGTTCCTCCATATATTTTATCATTTTTTGAGCATTCTTTTCTCTCCTAGGACAATCCCTAGCAAAATGTCTCTCTTCATCGCATACAAAGTATCTGCATTTCTTTTTGTCCTTTTGTATAGGGGGTTCTCTTTGTGTAGACGACTCATCTTTCTTTCTAACATATTTATTATTTCTGACAAACCCTCTTCTCTTTGTCCATGGTTTCGATCGAAATCTTTTTCTAATGGTTGGTTTTGCCTTTTCTCACTCCCTTTTCCATTTTTCGCCAATTATTTTTTCGCAGCACCTTTTTCCCTTAGGGGGAGTTACTTATTGTGTTTTTCATTTTTTTGTAGGATTTTATATTAAGACAGTCGTCTTGTATAATTTTGAGTTCATAGTGTATACGGTGCCCCAAATTATCCTTTTTCTCAATTTGCTTTAAGTACTCTGGATATTCGTTTCTTGTTTTGGTATCCCATGGACTAGGAAGTTTATGGAAGAAAGGATCAAGCCAATTTTGTGCCTTATCGTAATCTAATTTGTAAAAGTATTTTGAGAATATTTTGCAGTATTCTTCGAATTCACATATCTCGCATAATTCAATTTTAGATAGTGCATACAAAACTTCTTCTTCTTGAGACTTCTCATCTATATACCCACATAAATTTTCTTTAATGATTTTTATGAAATCATTGAGGATTTTTTCAAAGCTTGCGAACTTATCGTTTTCTCCCCATTCCTTCCGTTTACTTTTTCTTTCTTCTGAGTTTATCCATTGTTTCATCCATTGCAAGACATCTCCTTGTAAAGTTCCTGTAATGTAATCGACAAATCTTTCATTGTCCCATGATCCTTCATAATTTGTGATTACGACGGCTAGAGATTGCGCCCAGTCATCTATAACCTTTTGTTTGTCATTGAAATGTATATTGGATAGATCTAGATAGGTTCCCCCTTGGGATACACTTCTTTTTATTAAATCGTCAATCCTCATACTCCCTCCTATTTGCGGGTTGTTTAAATCTATTGCTGTTTTGCTATCCTCTCCTACATGTGTCACCTCACTGTCGGAATCGATTTCTTTCTCATGTTCAGACTCGTATTCATCGTTTATAGTCATCCCGTAGTCTTCGTTATCTGAATCTGTGGTGCTTTCTGGCTCCTCTTCACTTTCTAGGTTATATATCTCAGGATCAAAATTAAAATGGTGTAGCAGCTCCTTATTTTGTTGGTAGGTCTCTTGCATTCTATTTACTAGATGGTCTCTTTCCTGAACAGTATTGCATGGGTCCTTATATAGCTCTTTTCAATAGTTAATTAGCTCCACAATCGAGTCATGCTCCTTTTTGGAGTATTTTCTATCTACTTGCATAATGTTTATATGTTCGCTCAGTTTCTTTTGTCTTAAGCTTGTTCCTAAATCATCACTTCGATCTAATCTTCCTAATATTTCTCTTACTTCCTTATCGAATTTTGTTATTTCTCTGTCGAATTGTTCTGAGGGATTATCTTGAACGGTTTTACAAAGCTTAGAAATATATATTTTATTTTGTTCTATTACCTTATCTAGTGATTTTTCTATCTTATTAAACCTACAAACTACATAATCAAATAGGGTGTTGAGAAAACTTGTAATATTTGTTAGATTTTTATCTGTTGCTACTGAAAAATGTTCTAAGTGACTATAATCTCTTCTACAGCTCTCAAATATGCATGGTATATCGCTAGCCATCTAGGATATCGCTTGGTAGCTAGCTCTAAGCAGCCTATAGTGCCTAAAACCGTCTCCTGAGGGTCACCCTACAAATGCCTATCCGCGGCAACAAATGATCACTTTTAGGAATCTGGGCTTTAAGGTTACTCAAATCTAGCAGGGGATACTTAGAATGACACTAGGACAACAATCACGCAAGTTGTGAGATAATGTCTTTAAGAATTATCGTCAATTTGGTCCCGTGTAATTATTATATGCTATAAATCTTTTCCCGAATTTTCTTTAATATAAAACCCTTTTGGGCGGTAGGGGTCTGCAGTCTGTACAAAGAGTTTCCGGTGTGATGGCTACTGTTCCGGTATGTACTGTTAGTTTCTGAAGTTTTTAAAGCTACCTGTATTTGTTTCTGCATGTTATATAAGTTTCTATGTTTGTAAAGAATTCATAACAAATAATGAAAAAATTAGAAAATTTTACTGTAGCAAAATCCGAAAAAATCAAAAAAATCAGGGAAAAACTGGGGAAGGATTTATAGCACATATAGCGCTTACATGGTAGCAAATAGACTATAATTTTGACCTATATTTTCTCACGACCTGTATCAATACTGTCCTAGTTACACTCTAAGTGTCCTTTATTAGAATTGAGTAACCTTAAAGCGCAGATTCCTAGAGTAATCCCTTTGTTGCCGCGGGTAGGCTTTTGTAGGGTGATCCTTAGGAGACGGTTTTAGGCACCATAGGCTACTCAGAGCTAGTTATCCACTGACATCTTAGATGGCTACCGGCATATTATGCAATTGCGAGATATGTAGAGCAAGCTGTAGTAAATATGACACCATGTATAATGATATTTATGATATGATGAACACCCAAAGATATTCCAAAAAAAAATTTGATGAGGTAGTTCTCTGAATAGAAAGATTAAAAGAACAGGATAAAA
This sequence comes from Dracaena cambodiana, assembly GCA_036321105.1. NCBI lineage: Eukaryota > Viridiplantae > Streptophyta > Magnoliopsida > Asparagales > Asparagaceae > Dracaena > Dracaena cambodiana. The sequence goes on along the minus strand of JAYEPQ010000009.1, from coordinate 26,888,998 downwards.
ATCCCAACCTAACTCTAGAAGCCAAAGAAAATCTAACCCAACAACTCAAAGGAATCCATAAAAAATTTAAGGGACTATTAAGTCGTTTCAGATACAATCCTAATCGAGAAAAGGTTGAACCCGATATCATAAACAAGACTAAAGAGGACGAAAAGGAAAATAATGATGATAATCCAGAAAAAAAGAAGGTAATAAAGAAGAAACAATAAAAGCAGAAGACAGTGCATTTAAGGATAAAGAAGAGGTGAAGGAAGAAAATAGTTACCAAAATAATGATGTAGAAAAAACAGTTGAGGAGGCCATCTTAAATTCCTAAGAACCCCCTAACGAAGAGGAGGAATACACGATAAGATTTGATGAGATAATCTTTGCTCCAAAACAAGGAAGAAGGTTTAATTATGTTAAAGGAACATTCATATTTAAGGGCTATAAATAATATTCATTACACGCACTACTAGATACAGGGGCCTCAATCTCTTCTTGTCGAGAGAATGCCATCCCACTGGAAAAAGGGGAACCAATGAAATATCCAATTAAAATAATATGGATCAGTGCACATAAAACAACTATCCTAAGCAAAGCCAAGAACGTGGAAATTTGGCTTAATGATAAAAAATTTATTATACCAAAACTCTTATGCTTTCCACATATGAATGGGGACATGGTTTTAGGAAACAACTTTATTGGGGAGTATTTACCTATGATTGTAGAAAAACAAATGGTGTCTTTACATCAACGAGAGGGAAATCAAACCCGAAGAGTTGACATGCCACTATTAGAAGGACCTACGTATAAGTGTACAGAAGATTCCCCCCCCCCGAAAAGGTACCCCAGACAGTGAAAACTCATTGAAAAGGTGCAAAGCAATTTATGAGTTAGATAAACCCACTGGCTTTACAAAACTCTTAGTGAGAATTTTAGTGAAAATCCACTAAAGTTATGGGATCGAAGTCCAAGATTTTGTTAAATTCAGTTAAGAGACGACAACATAATTATTAGGGTAAAACCCATGCTCTATACTAGGCAAGATATAGATGAATTCGATAATTAAATAAATGAACTTTTAAGCACAGGCCTAATAGAGAAAACCACTAGCCCTCACTCTAGCCCAGCATTTATGGTCAGAAATCTTAATAAACTAAAAAGAAAAAAGCCACGAATGGTAATTAATTACAAGAGACTAAACCAAAACCTAAAATTCGATGGTTATTTTATCCCTAGAAAGGAAGTCCTAATAAACTTAACAAAAGGATCTAGAGTATTCAGTAAATTCGACTGTAAATCTGGTTTCTGGCAACTAAAAATGACGGAGGAATCGAAACCACTAATAGCATTTAGTACACCACGAGGACACTTTCACTGGAATGTTATGCCATTTGGGTTAAACACCGCACCACAAATATTTCAAAGATGGATGGACTCAATCTTTAATAATTTAAAGGATTTCTGTGTCGTATACATTAATGATATTTTGGTTTTTTCAAAAACAAAAGAAGAACACAAGAGACATCTAAAGATCATTAGTGACATCTTTAGAAGACACGGGATAATACTCTCTCCAAAAAAAATAAAAATCAAAAAAGAGTCAATAGAATTTCTTGGGATTATCCTAGACAAAGATGGCACTCAACTACAGAAGCACATCATTTCAAAAATTAAGGAATTTCCTGAAGAGATAAAAGATAAAAAACAACTACAAAGTTTGCAAGGGCTATTGAATTATGAGAGAAACTTTCTACGAGAACTCACGAAAGAAGAAATGCCTTTACTAAAAAAGCTAAATAAAAATCAAGATTTTATCTTGACAGACAAAGATAAAAGCGTTCTAAAACAAATTAAGTAGCTCGACGAGAAGGCACCAGAGGTCTACCTACCAAAACCTGGAGATAAACTGATTTTAGACACAGATGCGTCAAAAGAATATTGGGGGTGTGCACTAAAAGCAATTCCAAAAGAAAATTGGGACGAAGAGGATCACAGAACGGAATCAGACTCAGAAAAAGAAACATACCACAAAAGATATTAAAGTATGAGAGACTTTGTGGATATAATTCTGGAAAATTCAAACCAAACGAACTGAAGTGGATAATATTTGAAAAGGAACTATACACTATAAAATTAACTCTACAAAAATTTCAAATATTTCTCGCACCCGAGTATTTTATAATTAGAACAGATAATAAAGCCGTTAGGGATTTTTTAGTGAACACAAGAAAAACTTCTGGGAAACGCATGCAATGGTATAATGAGATAGCCCAATACTCCTTCGAAATCGAGCATGTTAAGGGAAAAGATAATTTTATCGCAGATTACCTAAGCCGACCTAACAATAAATGATTACTAAGTGAAGTATTAGTAACTTATTAATTTATTTTGCAGAAAAATGATAAGGGGAAGGCTATAGCAAATAGTGTTCCTGTTCCAGCAGCATTTGTTGTATTCGTGGGGTACCAGCCGAGTATTTACACAAACTGGAAAAAATGCTGTGAGCAGGTGTTCGATTTTAACGGATTCTGTTGCTGACATTACTACTCAAAAGAAGATGTCATCCTAGCTTGGGAGATATCACGGCAGAACCCATACTTAGCAGAAGAGGTTCGTGATCTCGCCTACTACATGCTCGAGCCAAAAATAACGAGCTTTCCCAAGTTGGAAATCCCACCCCCATTTTACTCCAAAATAAACGGAGCATGGCGAGCCCACCAGAAGGCAAATCTGGGAATTGGAACTTGTCGTGCTTTCTGTAAGCACGTGGGAAACTTAGCAAATCTTATAATGAAACAAGAATCAAAACTCAAGGCCTTGAAAAAGGTCTGCTCGGATTATATAACAACCCTCAATGAGGGAACTTTTAAGGGAGCAATCCCTAAACAAGCTAAAGCCTTAGAAAACATGGGCAAACTTTTAGAACAAGAGTTACCCAGCCTCACTGAATCAGAGGGAGCACTGCAGTTCGAGAATACAGCACCAAAAGGATCGCAAACATGCAACAAACAACAAGCTGAAGAAGAGATGGACGCAGAGGTCGAGGCCGAAGTGGAAATCGACATAACCGAAGAAGCCCTCAGCAGGGGAGTCCCTGTACAGAGGCTTCTAAAACAACTATACAAAGAAGGCAACCCAGCAGTTGGGTTACTTGGAGAAGGATCTGGGAAGTTCGAATACTATGTTCTATACGGAAAACCAAAAATGAAAAAATTGGTCCTAAGATCACAGCTGAACCAACAAGAAACGCCAGGGGCAACGATTGCACCGACAGGATGGGACGACCCTAACCTATCCACAAATGGATGGATGGATCTTGCATCCCCAGAAACTTCAGTATCCGACAATTTTATTAATTTCTTATAAAAAAAAGGAGGCTCCCTCAAAATCTAAAACATCGGATCCTTCAAGGCTTCACAAAAAAGAGAGCACTAGATAACAAGTATCAAAGATTCGTGACAAGACTTTTACAGTAAAAATTCCAGGCAACAACAGTACGGTCCTTGACAGCAACAATACAAATTCGTGACATAGACTTCTGCAGTAAAGATTCCTGACATCAACAGTGCAGATTCGAGACAAGACATCAACAGTAAGGATGCCTGACAGAGACAAGACGTCAACAGTGAAGGCTCATGACGAGGCTTCCACAGCAAAATTCTCAGGAGGCTTCTCAAGTAAGGAAGGTCTTCTATAAGAGGAGGCTTCTGAAGGATGAGAAAGACATCGGCAGTTCGGCAAAAACATCAGCAAGCTTCTCCAACACCTTTTAAGTTCCTCAATGCCTTCTTCTTCATCTCCATCCTCCCTCACCCTCTCATCCTCCCCCATCCGTCATGCCTGGTTTATGCCTGCCGATCAGACCACCAACAACTTGTAGTTCTCCACCACCTATATGTATAATTAAGTGTGCCAGAGTGTATTTCCCTTTGTATTTTCTTCTTCTTCTGCTTCAGCTTTGTGACAGTAGTAGTAGTTTGTAATTTAATCCTGGTATCAAAGCCCGGGGACGTTCCTTCTGGGCGGTAGGGGTCTGCAGTCTGTACAAAGAGTCTCCGGTATGATGGCTACTGTTCCGGTATGTACTGTTAGTTTCTGAAGTTTTTAAAGCTATCTGTATTTGTTTCTGCATGTTAGATAAGTTTCTATGTTTGTAAAGAGGTCAAAAAAAAATTCGAAAAAATTAGAAAATATTACTGTAGCAAAATCCGAAAAATCAGAAAAATCAGGGAAAAACTGGGGAAGGATTTATAGCACATATAGCGCTTATATGGTAGAAAATAGACTATAATTTTGACCTATATTTTCTCACGACCTGTATCAATACTGTCCTAATTACACTCTAAATGTCCTTTATTAGAATTGAGTAATCTTAAAACCCAGATTCCTAGAGTAATCCCTTTGTTGCCGCGGGTAGGCGTTTATAGGTTGATTCTTAGGAGACGGTTTTAGGCACCATTGGCTACTCAGAGCTACTTATCCACTGACATCTTAGATGGCTACCGGCATATTATGCAATTGCGAGATACGTAGAGCAAGCTGTAATAAATATGACACCATGTATAATGATATTTATGATATGATAAACACTCCAAAATATTCCAAAAAATTTTTTGATGAGGTAGTTCTCCTAATAGAAAGATTAAAAGAACAGGATAAAAATCCCAACCAAACTCTAGAAGCCAAAAAAGATCTGACCCAACAACTCAAAGGAATCCATAAAAAATTTAAGGGACTATTAAGTCATTTCGGATATAATCCTAATCGAGAAAAGGTTGAACCCGATATCATAAACAAGACTAAAGAGGACGAAAAGGAAAATAATGATGATAATCCAGAAAAAAAAAGAAAGTAATAAAGAATAAACAACAAAAGCAGAAGACAGTGCATTTAAGGATAAAGAGGAGGTGAAGGAAGAAAATAGTTACCAAAATAATGATGTAGAAAGAACAGTTGAAGAGGTTATTTTAAATTCCGAAGAACCCCCTAACGGGAAAGAGAAGTATACAAAAGGAAACGATGAAGTAGTTCGAGAGATAAAGGAAGCAGTAAGAAGGATAGATCCTATTGGTAGACTAGGAACTAGTCCAAGACAACCTATTGACACGATGCAAACTAAGAAAATATACTCCAGACAAGAATACAACTCGATACTTGAAATAATTAATTGCTGAAAAGAGTTGTATAGGGACCAAAATAGCACTACTCAAGAAAAAGACTATCTGGCCAATAGGATACAAGAGACATACCTCCAGCATAAAGATTTGTTACACTATTTTAGGTTTGACCCTGAGATATACAACTTAATTGAAAGTCAATACAAGAGTAGAATGACTACAGGTGATGAGTATAGAACAGAATCAAAAGAGAATGACAGATCTAACAAAAGGTTGATATATGTTAGGAAAATATTTAAAACACCAAGTAACTCGAATTGTTTTCAAATAGGGAGAAATACAAAGAATAATAATTCAAAGGGTATACCACAGAATAAAGAGTCTCCGGTAGGGGTCTGAAAAGGTAACCCAATTTTAGAACAAGAGTTACCCAGCCTCGCTATATCAAACAAATCAGAGGAAGTGCTGTCGTTCGAGAGTACAACACCAAAAGGATCGCAAACATGCAACAACACACAACAAGCTGAATAAGAGATGGACGCGGACGTCGAGGCCGAAGTGGAAATCGACATAACAGAATAAGCCCTCAGCAGGGCAGTCTCTGTACAGAGGCTTCTAAAACAACTATTCGAAGAAGGCAACCCAGCAGTTGGGTTACTTGGAGAAGGATCTGGAAATTTTGAATACTATGTTCTATACGGAAAACCAAAAATGAAAAAATTAGTCCCAAGTTCACATCTGAACCAACAAGAAACACCAGAGGCAACGATTGCACCAACAGGATGGGACGACCCTAACCTATCCACAAATAGATGGATGGATCTTGCATCCCCAGAAACTTCAGTATCCGACAATTTTATTAACTTCTTGTAAAAAAAAAAGGGAAATTAAAAGGTGTACGAAGAGTCTCCGGTGTATAACTGTTCACACAGCTGAAGCAGAAGAAGAAGAACATACAAAGGAAAATACACTCAAGCACACTTAATTATACATATAGGTGGTGGAGAACTACAAGTTGTTGGTGGTCTGATCGGCAGGCATAAACCAGGCAAGACGGATGGGAGAGGATGAGAGGGTGAGGGAGGATGGAGATGAAGAAGAAGGCGTTGAGGAACTTAAAAGGTGTTGGAGAAGCTTGCTGATGTTTTTGCTGAACTGCCGATGTCTTTCTCATCCTTCGGAAGCCTGCTTTTATAGACGACCTTCTTTGCATGAGAAGCCTCTTGAGAATCTTGCTGCAGAAGCCTTGTCATGAGTCTTCACTGTTGACGTCCTGTCCCTGTCAGGGATCTTCACTGTTGGTGTCTTGTCTCGAATCTGCACTATTGATGTCAGGAATCTTTACTGTAGAATTCTTTGTCACGAATCTGTACTGCTGATGTCGGGAACCGTACTGTTATTGCCAGGAATCTTTACTGTAGAAGTCTTATCACAAATCTTTGATGCTTGTCGTCTAGTGCTGTATTTTTTGTGAAGCCTTGGAGGATCCGATGTTTAGGATTTTTGAGGGAGCCCTTTTTTTCCATATATTATTTTTACATATCCACTTGAACTCTGTTGGGATATCTAAATTCTTCGGGTTGAAAGCTATATCTTGTAACAGCTCCATCGCTTTGTGTTTTCGTCCTTTTGGAAAACTAAACTTTGCATGACAGTCCTTCGTGGCGACTATCCTTCTTCCATCTGTCATGATTGAGTAGTTGTTGATATTTTTGATAAGCTTTCTTGCTTTGTCACTAGCTCGATAAAACTGCTATACCAGAAATAATTATAATTGACTCCTTCAATGTTGTATTTGGGATCAAATTTCTGCCATTGCTCAGGGTAGCCGAATACCCATATTTGATATAGCTGGAAAAATTTTGTCTCTTCCCTCCATCCAAGCCTGCTGAATAAATGGAAGGTGAACAAATGATGATAATTAATGCTTGTGGCTAGTTTGTGGCTGAAAAATATTAACATTGCTGGAAGTTTGCACCATTTGTGTTCTCCTCGTAGTCTGTAGCATAGTTGGCTTACGAGCCCCCATTCGACTCCTTGGATGTCCCACATTCCTTCTTTCATGAATTTAAAAAGCTTCGGATAGTTATTCCGGACTAGGATAATATATGTTCTATTTTTTGACAAGATTCCTCTTATATTTTCTTTGTGATCGAGCATCATTGTTTTGATACTCAGGAAGATTTCTTCAGGAAATGCTTGTCTAGCTTCCTCAAGAATTTGTTTTCTTTTCGTCTTTTCTGACACAATCACCTCTTTTCCTTTCTTCAGGTTTTCCTGTGAGATAGTTAGTACATAATTATCTACTTATGAAAAATTACTATTAATAACTGAACTCGACAACTCCTTCGACAGCCTCTTGCCGAGACGTCGACCCTGGCATGAAAGATATACTGAGCTTTTGGCTTATTTCTTTAATGTTTGGGCTTAATTTTTGATCTCCTCCTAATAATCGTGACAGCACTGGTTCTCTTATTTCTTCCCTGGTAATTGATCTCCTAGCCACTTCCTTAGCCACTTCCCTAGTTTGTCTTTCACTATTACTTCTTGTAAGTAAAGGTTGTTTTGAATTATTTTTAATATATAAGCTATTTCCAGAACTTTGTATTTCTACCCCTCCAAAGTGTTTTGGTTCTTCGGTTTGGATTAAATCTTCCAGGAACCAGTGTCTAGGTACCGTGAGATCTTTTATATTCATTAGTCGGGGTTTGATTTCTTCCTCAAAAGGTTTCGGTTCAAATATTTCGATTATTTCCCGTTGGTTTGAAACCGTTCTTGCCTCTGTGGTCTAAGTTAATTCATGAATCATTGTATATTCTATGGCCAGATCGTGTGAGTTGGTCTTCATGCTCATTCCTTGGGTCTTGATTTTTAGTCGTACAGTATCTATTATCTTTGGGTCAGATATAGAGATAAAATAGTTGGGTCGGATATTGAACCATACGGTTTGATTTACTAGATTGGATTGGAAGCCTCCTATTAGAGCCTGATGGCAATTGGTGAATCGATTGTCCATTACGAGTGTTATTATAGGAATATCTATGCCTGCTCTAAACAGTGCATTAATTTTAATTTGAATTAGGCCAACGTGGATATAGCGAATTTCTAGATATTTCTTTTTCCATCTTCATACCTTTTCACGACTAAAGATGGGAATGTCTACTCTTTCTCCGGCTGACAGATTTGCTGTTGTGTTTCCGTTAAAATTTTCGATTATTCTTCTGGAGAATAAATTGAACCGTAAAATTTTGTAAATTTCTGTTTTCTTTATTAGTTGATATTTTTTCATTCTATCGATGTACTCTGGACTAAAAATTGTTTCTCTTCCGACTACATCTCCTAATGTTATATTGTCTAGTTCTGATACCGGGGGTGTGATTGGACCTAAATCTTCGTTCATCATGAAAACTAGTTCGTCATCCGAATCATCCTCGACCTCAAGTTCATAAAGTATTATATCTGTTTGGCGTGATATCTTCACCCAAACAGATTTCAAGTTCCTATTCCTCCATATATTTTATCATTTTCTGAGCATTCTTTCCTCTCCTAGGACAATCCCTAGCAAAATGTCCCTCTTCATCGCATGCAAAGCATCTGCAATTCTTTTTGTCCTTTTGTGCAGGGGTTCTCTTTGTGTAGACGACTCTTCTTTCTTTCTAACATATTTATTATTTCTGACAAACCCTCTACTCTTTGTCCATGGTTTCCATCGAAATATTTTTCTAAATGTTGGTTTCGCCTTTTTCTCACTTCCTATTTTCCATTTTTCGCCAATTATTTTTTCGCAGCACCTTCTTCCTTTAGGGGAGTTACTTATTGTGTTTTTCATTTTCTTGTAGGATTTTATATTAAGACAGTCGTCTTGTATAATTTTAAGCGCATAGTATATACGGTGCCCCAAATTATCCTTTTTCTCAATTCGCTTTAAGTAGTCTGGGTATCCGTTTCTTGTTTTGGTATCCCATGGACTAGGAAGTTTGTGGAAGAAAGGATCAAGCCAATTATGTGCCTTATCATAATCTAATTTGTAAAAGTATTTTGAGAATGTTTTGCAGTATTCTTCGAATTCACATATCTCGCATAATTCAATTTTGGACAGTGCATACAAAACTTCTTCTTGTTGAGACTTCTCATCTATATACCCACATAATTTTCTTTAATGATTTTTATGAAATCATTGAGGATTTTTTCAAAACTTGCGAACCTTCGCTTTCTCCCCACTCCTTCCATTTACTTTTTCCTTTTTCTGAGTTTATCCATTGTTTCATCCACTGTAAAACATCTCCTTGTAAAGTTTCTGTAATGTAATCGACAAATCTTTCATTGTCCCATGATCCTTCATGATTTGTGATTACGACGGCTAGAGATTGCGCCCAGTCATCTATAACCTTTTGTTTATCTTTGAAATGTATATTAGATAGATCTAGATAGGTTCCCCCTTGGGATACACTTCTTTTTATTAAATCGTCGATCCACATACTTCCTCCTATTTGTGAGTTGTTTAAATCTATTGCAGTTTTGTTATCTTCCCCTACATGTATCACCTCACTGTCAGAATCAATTCCTTTCTCGTGTTCAGACTCGTATTCATCGTGTATAGTCATCCCGTAGTTTTCGTTATCTGAATCTGTGGTGCTTTCTGGCTCTTCTTCACTTTCTTGGTTATATATTTCAGGATCAAAATTAAAATGGTGTAGCAGCTCGTTATTTTGTTGGTAGGTTTCTTGCATTCTATTTACTAGATGGTCTCTTTCCTGAACAGTATTACATGGGTCCTTATATAGCTCTTTCCAATAGTTAATTAGCTCCACAATCGAGTCATGCTCTTTACTAGAGTATTTTCTATCTACCTGCATCATGTTTATCTGTTCGCTCAGTTTTTTTTGTCTTAAGCTTGTTCCTAAACCATCAATTCGATCTAATCTTCCTAATATTTCTCTTACTTCCTTGTCGAATTTTGTTATTTCTCTGTCGAATTGTTCTGAGGGATTATCTCGAACGGTTTTACAAAGCTTAGAAATATATATTTCATTTTGTTCTATTACTTTATCTAGTCGTTTTTCTATCTTATTAAACCTATAAACTACATAATCAAATAGGGTGTTGAGAAAACTTGTAATATTTGTTAGATTTTTATCTGTTACTACCGAAAAATGTTCTAAGTGACTATAATCTCTTCTACAGCTCTCAAATATGCATGGTATATCACTAGCCATCTAGGATATCGCTTGGTAGCTAGCTCTGAGTAAACTATGGTGCCTAAAACCGTCTCCTGAGAGTCACCCTACAAACGCTTATTTGCGGCAACAAAGGGATCACTTTAGAAATCTAGGCTTTAAGGTTACTCAAATCTAGCAGAGGATACTTAGAATGACACTAGGACAGTAATCACGCAAGTTGTGAGATAGTATAGGTCGGTAATATAGTCAATTTGGTCCCGTGTAATTATTATATGCTATAAATCTTTTCCTGAATTTTTCTAATTTTTACGAATTTTTCTACAATATAAACATAGAAACTTATCTAACACTTAGAAACAAATACAGATAACTTAAAAAAAAAAAACTTCAGAAACAAACAGTACATACCGGAACAGTAGCCATCACACCGGAGACTCATTGTACAGACTGCAGACCCCTACTGCCCAAAAAAGAACGTCCCCCCGGGCGTATCAGAGCTTAAGGGGGACATCAACTTGTTGTAAGCCATTTTGACTTATATGGTAGGTACTGATCCCGGCAAATGACAGGGAAATACACTCAGGGAAACTCCTTAATTTTTGAATTGATGTGCTTCTGTAGTTGAATGCCATTTTTGTCTAGGATAATTCCAAGAAATTCTATTGACTCCTTTTCGATTTCGATCTTTTTTGGAGAGAGTATTATCCCGTGTCTTCTAAATATGTCACTAATGATCTTTAGATGTCTCTTGTGCTCTTCTTTTGTTTTTGAAAAAACCAAAATGTTATCAATGTATACGACACAGAAATCCTTTAAATTATTAAAGATTGAGTCCATCCATCTTCGAAATATCTGTGGTGCGGTGTTTAACCCAAATGGCATGACATTCCAGTGAAAGTGTCCTCGTGGCGTACTAAATGCTTTTAGTGGTTTTGATTCCTCCGTCATTTTTAGTTGCTAGAAACCAGATTTACAGTCGAATTTACTGAATACTCTAGATCCTTTCGTTAAGTTTATTACGACTTCCTTTCTAGGGATAAAATAACCATCGAATTTTAGATTTTGGTTTAGTCTCTTGTAATTAATTACCATTCGTGGCTTTTTTCTTTTTAGTTCATTAAGATTTCTGACCATAAATGCTGGACTAGAGTGTAGTGGTTTTCTCTATCAGGCCTGTGCTTAAAATTTCATTTATTTGATTATCGAATTCATCTATATCTTGCCTAGTATAGAGCATGGGTTTTACCCTAATAATTATGTTGTCGTCTCTTAACTGAATTTTACAAAATCTTGGACTTCGATCCCATAACTTTAGTAGATTTTCACTAAAATTTTCACAAAGTGTTTTGTAAAGCCAGTGGGTTTGATCTAACTCATAAATCGTTTTGCATCTTTTTAATGAGTTTTCACTATCTGGGGTACCTTTTGGGGGGGAAAAATCTTCTGTACACTTATACCTAGGTCCTTCTAAAAGTGACATGTCAACCCTTCGGGTTTGATTACCCTCTTGTTGATGTAAATACACCATTTTTTTTTCTACAATCATAGGTAAATACTCTCCAATAAAATTGTTTCCTAAAATCATGTCCCCATTCATATGTGGAAAGCATAATAGTTTTGGCATAATGAATTTTTTCTCATTAAGCCAAATTTTCACATTCTTGGCTTTGCTTTGGATAGTTGTTTTATGTGCACTGATCCCTGTTATTTTAATTGGATATTTCATTGGTTCCCATTTTTCTAGTGGTATGGCATTTTCTCGACAAGAAGAGACTGTGGCCCCTATATCTAGTAGTGTGTGTAATGAATATTGTTTATAGCCCTTAAATCTGAATGTTCCTTTAACATAATTAAACCTTCTTCCTTATTTTGGAGTAAAGATTATCTCTTCAAATCTTATCGTGTATTCTTCCTCATTGTTAAGGGGTTCTTCGAAATTTAAGATAATCTCTTTAACTGTTCTTTCTACATCATTATTTTGGTAACTATTTTCTTCCTTCACTTTTTCTTTATCCTTAATCGTACTGTTTACTGCTTTTGTTGTTTCTTCTTCACTACCTTCTCCTTCTATTACTGGAATATTATTATTATTTTCTTTTTTGTCCTTTTTAGTTTTGTTTAAGGTATTGGGTTCAATTTTTTCTTGATTAGTCTTATATCCAAAATGACTTAGTAGACCCTTAAATTTTTTATAGATTTCTTTGAGTTGTTGGATCTGATCTTCTTTGACTACTAAAGTTAGGTTGGGACTTTTATCTTGTTCTTTAAATCTTTCTATTCGAAGAACTATCTCATCAAATTTTTTTCTGGAATATCTTGGGGTGTTCATCATATCATATATATCATTATACATGGTGTCGTATTTACTACAATTTACTCTACATATCTCACAATTGCATAATATGCCGGTAGCCATCTAAGATGTCGGTGGATAACTAGTTCTGAGTAGCCTATGGTGTCTAAAACCGTCTCTAAGGATCACCCTATAAACGCCTATCCGCGGCAACAAAGGGATTATTTTAGAAATATGGGTTTAAGGTTACTCAATTCTAGTAAGGGACACTGAGAGTGTAATTAGGACAGTAATGATACAGATTGTGAAAATATAGACCAAAGTTATAGTCTATTTGATACCATATAAGTGCTATATGTGCTATAAATCCTTCCCCAACTTTTCCTTAATTTTTCTGATTTTTACTTGATATTTTCGGATTTTGCTACAGTAATATTTTCTATTTTTTTGGAATTTTTTATGATTTTTTCTACGAATTTTCTACAATATAAAACAAACATAGAGATTTATCTAATACATAGAAACAAATACAGATAGCTTTAAAAACTTCAGAAACAAACAGTACATACCGGAACAGTAGCCATCACACCGGAGACTCTTTGTACAGACTGCAGACCCCTACCGCCCAAAAAGGAACGTCCCCCCGGGCTCTGATACCAGGATTAAGTTACAACACTACTACTACTGTCACACAGCTGAAGCAGAAGAAGAAGAAAATACAAAGGAAAATACACTCAAGCACGCTTAATTATACATATAGGTGGTGGAGAACTACAAGTTGTTGGTGGTCTGATCGCAGGCATAAACCAGGCAAGATGGATGAGAGAGGATGAGAGGGTGAGGGAGGATGGAGATGAAGAAGAAGGCGTTGAGGAACTTAAAAGGTGTTGGAGAAGCTTGCTGATGTTTTTGCCGAATTGCCGATGTCTTCCTCATCCTTCGGAAGCCTCCTTTTATAGACGATCTTCCTTACATGAGAAGCCTCTTGAGAATCTTACTGTAGAAGCCTTATCATGAGTCTTCACTGTTGACGTCTTGTCCCTGTCAGGGATCTTCACTATTGTTGTCTTGTCTCGAATCTGCACTGTTAATGTCAGGAATATTTACTGTAGAATTCTTTATCACGAATCTGTACTATTGATGTCAGGAACCGTACTGTTGTTGCCAGGAATCTTTACTGTACAAGTCTCGTCACGAATCTTTGATGCTTGTCGTCTAGTGCTGTCTCTTTTGTGAAGCCTTGGAGGATTCGATGTTCAGTATTTGAGGGAGCCTCCTTTTTTTTTTTTTTTTTTTACAAGTTAATAAAATTGTCGGATATTGAAGTTTCTGGGGATGCAAGATCCATCCATCCATTAGTGGATAGGTTAGGGTCGTCCCATCCTGTTGGTGCAATCGTTGCCTCTGGTGTTTCTTGTTGGTTCAGATGTGATCTTGGGATTAATTTTTTCAATTTTGGCTTTCATTATGGAACATAGTATTCGAACTTCCCAGATCCTTCTCCAAGTAACCCAACTGCTGGGTTGCCTTCTTCGAATAGTTGTTTTAGAAGCCTCTGTACAGAGACTCCCTGATGTGTTATATTTACTGCAAGTGCACAGTATCGTTGTAGCGCTGTACATGTCGTCTCACAGGGATCTAAGGTGTTTCTGCGTTCCTTACTTTCTCTATAATTCTATCGGACTAACCAAAGGTTCTAGGTTGAGGTCGAATTAATCTAAATAGCCTAGGATCTAAAATCCACTAATTTCCAACCATGTTCTTACTTCTATTATTTTCTTCTATCATAAAAATTCGATCTTTTTAGTTTAATTCTTACTTAAAGTGCCCTAAGCATGAGCTATCAAGTGTTGTTCAAGTATAACTCATCAAAGATGCTACTTCTTATAAAAATAAACTAAATCTTTTAGATAATTCAAAGAAAAAGATAAAACCAGCAACCCCAAACCCTAACTAAGCATAGATTATCAAGAAAGCTAATTCAAGTATAATCTATCAAAATCTTAATCTTCGAGTCCTTGGATTTTGATCTTTTTATTGAAAAATCACGTTTTTATTTATTTTTATTTAAGAAGAAAAATATTAGAAAATAATTACATGGTGGATCTTAGCTTCATCTACATCCTAGAGCTAATCTAATTAGCTGCTCATATTTTTACTAAGTAAGATCAAATTTTTATTCATGAAATGATAAACCCTAATCTAGAAAGCAGTAAACCCTAATCTAGAAAGCAGTAAACCCTAAAATAGAATGCAATTAAATCTATGCAGAAAGAAAATAAGAATCTCAAGAACAATGGGTTACCTCTAAACATGGTGTTGTGGCCGTCGACCTTCAGCAAAACCCCCAACTTTATTAATCGGAAAAATGAATATAAAAAATTCCATAATACCGTCAAAATACAAGGGTCGGCCATCCTCTAGGCCTTTGAAACCAAACCCTATTTCTAGCAGAACCAAAAATACTACAAATTTACAATTAAGCCCTCGAAGAAAATCCCTCTGAGACAGCCACGTTTTGGCAACTATTTGGCGGTAGAAACCGCCAAATAGTGGCTCAGCTATGACATATTGGGCTGATATTTCTTCTACAGAAGTATCTTCTCTTGTACTCTTTATTTGCTTGACTGTATTTAACTTATACTTCCTGCAGTACTTTGATGTTGTAGTCTCGCCCATTTTAGAAACTTTTCAGCGTTTGATTTCCTAGTCCAACTCTAGTTTCATGCATTTTCCTTGTATAATTCTGATTACCTGCAAAAGACACTAAAAATACCCAAGTAGTATTTATTTATATACAAAAATAGATAAAGTATGGAAGGAAAAATACAATATATGATACTCATCACACCCCCACACCTATCTTTTGCTAGTCCTCGAGCAAAACCTAAACCTAAAAAGAAAAACAAAAATCCTAACTCACTTTCGCAGGAATCGCGATTGCACTTAGCACGTGCAACAAGCCTTTAAACCCCTAAGTTACCCTAGTGGACGAGTTGTGTCTCGTGAGAGTTTGCAGTGAATATACCCACAAAATTTGAGAAGAAAATAGATTAAGGAATAAAGAAAAGAAAAATAAGGATAACCGAAAATCAAGAAAAATAAAAATTTTATACAAAATAAAGAAAAAATCTCTCACTTTTTTTTTATAATATTTTCATCAATTGGTCTCACTAATATACAAACTCAATAACGCATTTAGATTATCAATTTTTAAATCGAGCGTCATATCAGATACACTTATCATTTTAATCAAAAAATTAAATCTTATCTTTCAATACCGACTAACAGATAATCTATTGGCTCCTATACATCTACGTGCATGTGTGATAGTCTACTTTGGATTTGGACTCCAACTCTAACTCATGATTCATCTACTCTCTCATAATAATTTTTTTTCTCTCTTTTTTTTTCTTTTTAAGAATATTTCACCTTTCATACAAATATTCACGCTTGTTTAGGCGCAACATACCCAATTACTCAGTTCATACTCTTTTTTTTTTCTTTAAGAAATTTCACCTTTCATGCAAATATTTACGCTTACTTAGGCGCAAAATACCCGATTACTTGGATCATACTCTCTTTTTTTTTCACTCTTGAGGCTATTGCCTTAATACCAGGCGCACCGCATTATTTTATTCTCACTTCTTTTTTTTTTCTTTGTTTAGAGAGAGAAGACTTACTCATTCGTTATCATCTTTATTCTTAACCTAATAAACTATTGTGAAGTAAAAAATAGATATATAATTGCATCAAAACTACTGTTAGCGATATTTATTTTTCGGATTTTAATCTTTTTTTTCATAAAATTCAAAGTGTATCATCCAATCTACTCTCATATCCAATTTCAAATCTAAATTTTTTTCCTTTATCTGTAATTAGTTTGATCTATTGATGAAAACAAATTTTTTTATCTTTTTTTTTTTTGTTGGTCACCCTAAAAACTACCCAAAGTGTAAAATAAAGAAATCCAAAAACCTAAAAAAAATAAAAATAAAAATAAAATCCTAAAAATCCTAAAAAAGAAAAAAAAATAAAAATCTCCTAATACACTCCCCCACACCTAAACTTGTGTATGCCCTCATACACAAATCATTGGTGCCATCCTCTTTACCTTCTACTAGACTCACCGGGTGCAGGACGTGCTCGTGCTGTAGAAGACTCACCCCTATCAATTTGTTTCAACCGGTACCAAATTTTTCCAAGACCTTACCAGACAACATTGATTTGCTCAGTGGGATCAGCTGGCAAGTCTTGGTCAAAGAAGGAATCATCTTCCTCCTCTTGTGTCAAGTCAGTGGCATATATATTCTCGTTATCAACATGTCTGTTCCAATCTTCTGGAACAGCAGCATGATATGTCACTGAAGTATGTTCGGTAGCAATAAACACGCGTGAGGGTGCGTATGCGTCAAATTCGGCACTAAATATAAACTTACGACACAACTATGTAATTAAACACGGCAGAGGCAAAGTAGTCCTCGACCGCATCTTAGCATCAATAATCGCGTCGAGTAGCTGTGTGTGCATGCAGAAGTGAGTATCTTGACACAGAATACAATCAACAACATAAAGTGTGGGCGTGTAAAAAGATGACATATATGTAATACCCATAACATTAGTGTTGACCCAGCGGCAAGTTGCGTGAATATTACGATAGAGTGTCTTGCTGCTGATCCCTTTATCATGTATTATTTTGCAGTTTGGGCCCATCCGTGTAAGATAATCCGCAATCCTACCAGGAGTGTGGTTCCCGGTGTGAAGGAGGATACCCGTAGAAGCCGAGATGGCCGCTGCGTGCATTTCATATAATTGGCCGCGCCAATGGAGGTTTATGGTTTTGCGATCGTCCGAAATGTCAGATTTCGCAAAACTCGCATAAAATTCCTCCACCAACTCTGGGATGTAGAATGCATTAGGTGAATAAATGAGGTAATTCCAACCCAAAGTTTCGATTGCAACGGCAAAATACACACTAAATGCCGCAAAAATCTCACCGAAAAACTTCTCACAAGCAAATCTACCCATTATATCGTACTGAAATTAGAAATTTAAGATCTGATCAAACCAATAAATAGAGAAGAGAAGAAGAGTACCGCTCCTGAAGTTTCAAGGGGAAAATCCACGAAATTACCGCTGAATGGCATTGAAAACCGCTATTTAGCGGTTCGGTCTGCGAATTTGGCCGATAGCTTCGGGAGGAAAATCTAGTTTGGTGAGATGGATCTTTTCAGCATCACTGATCGGAGAAAGAAATTGAAGATCCTACACCGTCCTGCAAAGAGAGAAGCAAAAACCGAAGGAGGAAGTGGGGAAGGGAAGGGACAGCTAGGGTTTTGGAAGAGTGGATTTGGGGAAGATGAGGGCTGCTTGGGTTTATATAGGGATGGAAAATTATAGTCAGCTCCTCATCTTTCCCTAATTTTGCTTTAAAACTGTATTATGTTAATAACATAATATACATAATATACATGCTATTATACAAATAACTACATGCCTTTATGCATAGATTGGATCGTGAAGTGTCACGGCCTCTACATTATCGCTCACTCGAGGTTCTAAAATTGTCTTTAATCGGTGACCGTTTACTTTGAATAAATTACCATTTTTAGGATCCTCGAGATCAATTGCACCGTGATGGTACACTGTCCGTACTATGTACGGTCCACTCCCTCTTGACCTCAATTTTCCTGGAAATAAATGTAGCCTCGAATTATATAAGAGAACCTTTTGTCCAGGTGTAAATGACTTGCGAATGCTCGCTTTGTCATGAAATACTTTAGTTTTCTCTTTATAAATCTTAGCACTCTCATATGCATCCCGTCTAATCTCATCAAGCTCATTAATTTGTAATCTCTGCTGCTCGCCAACTTTTTCGAGCTCAAAATTTAGAAATTTGATTACCCATAAAGCCTTATGCTCAAGCTCCACCGGTAAATAACACGCTTTTCCAAATATCAAACGATATGGAGACATGCCTAGATTAGTCTTATAAGCGGTACGGTAGGACCATAATGCATCCGCTAGTTTACAAGACCAATCTTTTCTATTATGATTGACTGTCTTCTCCAAAATTAGTTTGATTTGGCGATTGGAAACTTCCACTTGCCCACTTGTTTGTGGATGATACGGTGTAGCTAATTTGTCGGTAATGGAATATTTCTGCATAAGTGCCTCAAATGACCGGTTGGTAAAATGGGTACCGTTATCACTAATAATAGTTCGAGAAATGCCAAATCGAGAAAAGATATTCTCTTTCAAGAATTTGACAACGACTTTGTTGTCATTCGATTTTGCGGCTATTGCCTCTACCCATTTGGAAACATAATCGACAGCGACTAATATGTATTGGTTTCCAAACGAGTTGGGTAACGGTCCCATAAAATCTATACCCCATACATCAAAGATTTCAACCTCAAGGATGGGTTGCAGAGGCATCATAATGCGCTGTGAAATTTTGCCTACGAATTGGCATTGTGTACATGCTTTGCAATATTCCATGGCATCTTTGAAAAGAGTTGGCCAATAGAAACCACTCTGCAATACCATTTCAGCCATTTTCTGGGACCAAAGTGTCCTCCACAAGCTAGATCATGACAAAAAGAGAGGACACGTTGTATCTCATCGTTAGGTATGCATTGAAGTATGATCTGTCTGGACAACATTTGAACAGATACGGTTCATCCCAGTAAAAGAATTTTACTTGGGACAAGAATCTATATCGATCTTGCTTGGACCAATGGGATGGAATCTCCTTAGTCACAAAATAGTTCACAATGTCAGCAAACCATAGTTCGTGCATCAATGCAAACAGTAGCTCGTTAGGAAATGATCGTTTATGGGGCACGAATTAGTTGGAGCATTGGACAGACGAGACAAGTGATCAGCTACTGAATTATCAGCACCTTTCTTGTCTAATATCTCAAGATCAAACTCTTGTAGCAAGAGGATCCATCAGATAAGCCTTGCTTTTGCATCTTTCTTGGTTAACAAGTATTTCAAAGCAGCATGATCAGTGTATACTATAATTCGTGATCCAATCAAGTAGGAACGAAACTTCTCAAGTGCAAAGATGACTGCCAGAAGTTCTTTCTCTGTGGTACAGTAGTTCAACTGGGCGTCATTAAGTGTCCTACTTGCATAGTAAATCACATGTGGCTGCTTATTAATAGTTGACCAAGGACGGCACCGATAGCGTAATCGGATGCATCACACATGAGCTCGAAGGGTAAGCTCCAGTCTGGCGCATGAATAATAGGAGTGGTGGTCAGCACCTTCCTGAGCTGCTCAAATGCTCTTAGACAATCATGCATGAAATTGAATGGTACTTCATTGGCTAGTAAATGTGTCAAAGGCCTAGCAATTGTGCTAAAGTCTTTGATAAATCTTCTATAAAAACCAGCATGACCAAGGAAGGATCGTATATCTTTCACTGATCGCGGAGGTGGCAGATTATTGATGAGGTCTACCTTGGCTTTGTCAACCTCGATACCATTCTTCGAGATGACATGCCCTAGCACTATGCCATTTTTTATCATAAAATGGCATTTTTCCCAATTGAGTGTCAAATGCTTCTCATTACAACGTGTGAGAACTAACTCTAGATGATGCAGACACTCTTGGAATGAATCTCCAAAGATAGAAAAATCATCCATGAAAATTTCAAGAAATCGTTCAATCATGTCAGAGAAAATACTTACCATGCACCTTTGGAACGTGGCAGGTGCATTGCATAACCCAAAGGGCATGCGTCTGTATGCAAAGGTGCCGAATGGACATGTGAACGTGGTCTTTTCTTGATCCTCCGGAACGATGGGAATTTGGTTGTAGCCAGAGTATCCATCTAGAAAACAATAGAACTCATGTCCAACCAACCGTTCCAACATCTGATCAATGAATGGTAAGGGGAAATGGTCCTTCCTAGTTGCAGGATTAAGCTTCCTATAATCAATGCAGACTCGCCATCCCGTCTGCAAACGCATCGGGATAAGTTCATTTGCATCGTTCTTGACTACAGTGATTTCGGATTTCTTAGGCACTAATTGAACTGGGCTTACCCATGCGCTATCAGAGATAGGATAGATAATCCCATTGTCAAGACACTTAAGAATATCCTTCCTCATAGCGTACTTGAGATGACTTGGAAGGGTCTTCATCTCAAGCTCAGGTGGACACTCAATAGATGGTTGTAACTGAACTCGTGGTTTAGTCATCAATGGCTCAGGTGGAAGTTTCCATTGAGTGGAAGACACATAATTAGATGATTCATCAAGCGTCTCCAAGAATACACTCTCATCAACTAAACCATTCAGCTCATCAAAGAATTTCTCCTCTTGGTGTTCACTGGACAACCCTTGGATCATATTCACTTCTAGGGGCTCGTCATGTGGATCACTTGGTTGGCGCCCTAGATTGAATATATTCAAGTCAAGTGTAGTATTTCCAAAGGAAAGTCTCATCGATCCACTCCGGCAATTAATCACAGCATTAGAAGTGGCCAAGAATGGACATCCCAAAATAACTGGGATGCAATGGTGTGGATTCGCCACAGGTTGAGTCTCGAGGACTATGAAATCAACTGGGAAGATACACTCCCCAATCTTAATTAAGACATCCTCAATCTCTCCCATAGGTATCTTCACAGATCTATCAGCTAGCTGTAACGTAATTCTTGTAGGTCTCAACTCTCCCAGTCCTAACTGCTGGTACACTGAATAAGGAAGCAAATTGACACTTGCTCCTAGATCTAGTAAAGCCCTTTCAATCACTGTAGTCCCTATAGTGCAGGAGACAGTAGGACTTCCAGGGTCTTTATACTTTACAGGTGCTGACTGAGAGAGGATGCTAGATATGTTAGCAGCTAAGAAGACTTTCTTTGGAACATTGGTTGTTCTCTTCTTTGTGCATAAATCCTTTAAGAATTTTGCATAAGCAGGTACTTGTTGGATTGCATCAAAAAGAGGAACATTGACCTTAACTTGCTTGAATAACTCAAGAATGTGCTCCACCTGAGGAGAATTTTTCTTCAATCGATTTGGATATGGAGCCTTTGGCTTATAAGTATGGTCAATAGGAAAATCAGAATTAGAAGGATCAGTTTCTTCTGTTGTGCCAGTGGGTAGATCGTGGGATGATGATGATGATGATGAATCATGAGGTGATGATGAATCATGAGGTAATGATGAACTCGTGGTATCAGGGAGTGTAGCTTGCCGTACAATAGGAGTGGAATCAGGTGGCATGGCTACGTGATTGTCAACCAGTTTGCCAGATCGAAGTGTGTGAATGGCATTAATTTGGTTGACATGCGACTGATTCAAATTTGAGGCACTGACATTAGGATTTATTATGGGTTGACTTGGAAAAGTGCCCTTGCCACGTTCACTCGTTTGATTTACTAGTTGTCCAACCTGCTGCTCTACATTCTTAATAGATTGAGAGTTCACGAGCAGGTGCTGATCTGTTCTTTGAATGAAATCAGTTGACACTTTCATAAGATTCTGCATGTATGTGTCAAGGTTGGACTGAGACTTGAGAAGATTTTCAACATTCTTCTCAAGTGATTGAAGTCGCTTTTCTTGATCATTATTAGACCTCTGTTGTGGATATGAGTGATTTTGTGCAGGTAGTCTATTCTGGTTGTTCCCATAGTTTGAAGCATTTGGGTGTTGATAAGCACCCATATTTGGTCTTGGGAAGTGACTAGTAGCTGGAGGCTGCATGTTGGAGTTCGGGGCTCACTGATATTGCCCTTGACCCCATGAGAGATTTGGATGGCTCCTCCAATCAGGATTGTATGTCGGAGCGTATGGAGTATTAACGGGTCTTTGATACATAGCGTTAGCTTGCTCAAGTGTGGGACCCATAGGATTTACTAACAATGGACACCCTCCATAACGTGATTGGGAGTTCCGCAATTAAAGCATGTGGGACTTTGGAGTCGATTCACTTGACCCACTGGTGGAGCACTAGGAGTCTCCAGTGCGTCAATTCTTCTCATAAGGGCTGCGATCTTTGCTTCAGCAGCTATAAAGCTGTCGACGCTATGGATCCACTCTTATGAGCGGAAGTTGATTACTGGGCTTCTCAGTGGAACTCTCCCACTGCATAGTCTTCCATGACAAGTCCTCAAGAAAGTCCCATGCTTCATCCTCGTTTTTCCTCATAAACTCCCCTTGACACATGGATTCCAGAAGAGTTTTGGATGTGTAATCAAGTCCTTCGTATATGATTTGACACAACCGCAACTTTTCTATTGCATGGTGGGGCACTGAGCTAATAAATCCTTAAACCATTCTAAGTATTTCTAGAAGGGTTCTCCTGACACTTGACGGAATTGATTGATTTGATTTCTGATTCTTACCGTCTTGTGCGTAGGATAATACTTCTTGAGAAACACTGTAACGAATTCATTCCAAGTAGTGATTGAATTAGTAGGCATACTGTACAACCACTTCTTGGCATTATCCTTAAGTGCAAAAGGGATGAAGTGGAGCTTAATTGCATCCTCCGATAAGTTTTGCAGTTTAATCATTACGCATACTTCTTGAAATTCACTGATAAAGAGATATGCATCTTCTGAATCAGAACCAGTGAATTTGGGAAGCATCTAATGTACTGCGGTTTTAGTTCATAGTGATTACCCGCTACGTGTGGAAGTTTGATGCATGATGGTAATGATGTACGCAACGGGTAACATCGATCCTGAAGGATCGGGATCGGCTGGTCCATCTTGTCTCCCATGAACAAATCTGATCTTACAAGTCGACCAAATTGATCACGGGTCCAATGTGGCATGAACCAGCGACCATGAGTGTATGCGTGAACTTCCTAAACTAATGCAAGAAGTGGGGTGTGGTAGAGAGATAAAACGGTAGAATAGATATGATCAAATAAAAATGTGATTTCTACTGTTTCTAAATTTTTTTTTTAAAATTTTTCTACACAACCAGGAAACAAAACTAAAGAAACAGAGAAAATTTAGGTTCAAAACGTACGTGTTTGGCCGCAAAATAGCGGTTCTAGCCGCTGATTAGCGGCTAAAGTAGCTAATTGGATTTGTACTTTTCTTCCACTTGTTCCAGAGGCTCTTCCAATCCTTTAAATCTTCCTGTCTCTGCAATGTCTATTTCCTGCACACTCACACACACTGTTAACCCGTAAAATGCTAGAAAAAGTAAGAAAAACACCGTCGATCCCCAGCAACGGCGCCAAAAGCTTGATGTGTTATATTTACTGCAAGCGCACAGTATCGTTGTAGCGCTGTACAGGTCGTCTCACAGGGATCTAAGGTGTTTCTGTGTTCCTTACTTTCTCTATAATTCTATCGGACTAATCAAAGGTTCTAGGTTGAGGTCGAGTTAATCTAAATAGCCAAGGATCTAGAATCCACTAATTTCCAACCATGTTCTTACTTCTATTATTTTCTTCTATCATAAAAAATCGATCTTTTTAGTTTAATTCTTACTTAAAGTGCCCTAAGTATGAGCTATCAAGTGTTGTGCAAGTATAACTCATCAAAGATGCTACTTCTTATAAAAATAAACTAAATCTTTTAGATAATTCAAAGAAAAAGATAAAACCAACAACCCCAAACCCTAACTAAGTATAAATTATCAAGAAACCTAATTCAAGTATAATCTATCAAAGTCCTAATCTTCGAGTCCTTGGATTTTGATCTTTTTATTGAAAAATCATGTTCTTATTAATTTTTATTTAAGAAGAAAAATATTCGGAAATAATTATATGGTGGATCTTAGTTTCATCTACATCCTAGAGATAATCTAATTCGCTGCTCATATTTTTACTAAGGAAGATCAAATTTTTATTCATGGAATGATAAACCCTAATCTAGAAAGCAGAAAATCCTAATCTACAAAGCAGTAAACCCTAAAATAGAATGAAATTAAATCTATGCAGAAAGAAAATATGAATCTCAAGAACAATGGGTTACCTCTGGACACGGTGTTGTGGCCGTCGACCTTCAGCAAAAACCCTAACTTTATTAATCAGAAAAACGAATACAAAAAATTCCAGAATACCGTCAAAATATAAGGTCGGCCAACCTCTAGGCCTCGGAAACCAAACCCTATTTCTAGCAGAACTAAAAATACTATAAATTTACAATTAAGCCCTCGAAGAAAATCCCTCTCAGACAGCCACGTTTTGGCAACTATTTGGCGGTAGAAACCACCAAATAGCGGCTCAGCTATGACATATTGGGCTGATGTTTCTTCTACAGAAGTATCTCTTGTACTCTTTATTTGCTTGACTGTATTTAACTTATCCTTCCTGCAGTACTTTGATGTTGTAGTCTCGCCCATTTTAGAAACTTTTCGGCGTTTGATTTCCTAGTCCAACTCTGGTTTTATGCCTTCTCCTTGTATAACTCGAATTACCTACAAAAGACACTAAAAATACCCGAGTAGCATTTATTTATATACAAAAATAGATAAGGTATGGAAGGAAAAGTACAATATATGATACTCATCACTCCCCTGCTGAGGGCTTCTTCGGTTATGTCGATTTCCACTTCGGCCTCGACCTCCGCGTCCATCCCTTCTTCAACTTGCTGTGTGTTGTTGCATGTTTGCGATCCTTCTGGTGCTGTACTCTCGAACTGCAGTGCTTCCTCTGATTTGTTTGATGTAGCGAGGCTGGGTAACTCTTGTTCTAAAGTTTACCCATGTTTTCTAAGGCTTCAGCTTGTCTAGGGGTTGCTCCCCTAATAGTTCCCTCATTGAGGGTTGTTATATAATCCAAGCAGACCTTTTTCAAGGCCTTGAGTTCTGATTCTTGTTTCATTACAAGATTAGCTAAGTTTCCCATGTGCCTGCGAAAAGCACGACGAGTTTTAATTCCCAGATTTGCCTTCTGGTGGGCTCACCATGCTCCATTTATTTCGGAGTAAAATGGGGGTGGGATTTCCAACTTGGGAAAGCTCGCTATTTTTGGCTCGAGCATGTAATAGGCGAGATCACGAACTTCTTCTGCTAAGTATGGGTTCTGCTGTGATATCTCCCAGGCTAGGATGGCATCCTCTTTTGAGTAGTAATGTCTGCAACGGGATCTGTTAAAATTGAATACCTGCTCATAGCATTTTTTCCAGTTTGTGTAAATACCCGGCTGGTATCCCACGAATACGACAAACGTTGCTGGAACAGGTAAACTATTTGCTATAGCCTTCCCCTTATCACTTTTCTGCAAAATAAATTTCTAAGTTACTAATATTTTACTTAGTAATTGTTAGGTCGGCTTAGATAATCTGCGATAAAATTATCCTTTCCTTTAACATGCTCGATTTCGAAGGAGTATTAGGCTATCTCATTATACCATTGCATGCGTTTCCCAGAGGGGACGTTTCTTTTTGGGCAGTAGGGGTCTGCAGTCTGTACAAAGAGTCTCCGGTGTGATGACTACTGTTCCGGTATGTACTGTTTATTTGTGAAGTTTTTAAAGCTATCTGTATTTGTTTTTATGTGTTAGAAAAATCTCTATGTTTGTTTTATATTGTAGAAAATTCGTAGAAAAAATCATAAAAAAATCGAAAAAAATTAGAAAATGTTACTGTAGCAAAATCCGAAAATATCAGGTAAAAATCAGAAAAATTAAGGAAAAATTGGGGAAGGATTTATAGCATATATAGCACTTATATGGTATCAAATAGACTATAACTTTGACCTATATTTTTACAATCTGTATTATTACTATCCTAATTACACTCTAAGTGTCCCTTACTAAAATTGAGTAACCTTAAAACCCAGATTTCTAAAGTAATCTCTTTGTTTCCGCAGATAGGCGTTTGTGGTGATCCTTAGAGACGGTTTTAGGCACCATAGGTTACTCAGAACTAGTTATCCACCAACATCTTAGATGGCTACCGGCATATTATGCAATTGCGAGATATGTAGAGCAAATTGTAGTAAATATGACACCATGTATAATGATATATATGATATGATGAACACCCCAAGATATTCCAAAAAAAAAATTGATGAGGTAGTTCTCCGAATAGAAAGATTAAAAGAACAGGATAAAAGTCCCAACCTAACTTTAGAAGTCAAAGAAGATCAGATCCAACAACTCAAAAAAATCTATAAAAAATTTAAGGGTCTACTAAGTCATTTTGGATATAAGCCTAATCAAGAAAAAGTTGAACCCAATACCTTAAACAAAACGAAAAAGGACGAAAAAGAAAATAATAATAATATTCCAGTAATAGAAGGAGAAGGTAGTGAAGAAGATACAACAAAAGCAGTAAACAGTACGATTAAGGATAAAGAAAAAGTGAAGGAAGAAAATAGTTACCAAAATAATGATGTAGAAAGAACAGTTGAAGAGATTATCTTAAATTCCGAAGAACCCCTTAACAAAGAGGAAGAATACACGATAAGATTTGATGAGATAATCTTTGCTCCAAGACAAGGAAGAAGGTTTAATTATGTTAAAGGAACATTCAGATTTAAGGGCTATAAACAATATTCATTACACGCACTACTAGATACAGGGGCCACAGTCTCTTCTTGTCAAGAAAATGCCATACCACTAGAAAAATGGGAACCAATGAAATATCCAATTAAAATAACAGGGATCAGTGCATATAAAACAATTATCCAAAGCAAAACCAAGAACGTGAAAATTTGGCTTAATGAGAAAAAATTCATTATACCAAAATTCTTATGCTTTCCACATATGAATGGGGACATGGTTTTAGGAAACAATTTTATTGGAGAGTATTTACCTATGATTGTAGAAAAACAAATTGTGTCTTTACATCAACAAGAGGGTAATCAAACCCGAAGGGTTGACATGCCACTTTTAGAAGGACCTAGGTATAAGTGTACAGAAGATTTTTCCCCCACAAAAGGTACCCCAGACAGTGAAAACTCATTAAAAAGATGCGAAATAATTTATGAGTTAGATCAAACCCACTGGCTTTACAAAACACTTAGTGAAAATTTTAGTGAAAATCCATTAAAGTTATAGGATCTAAGTCCAAGATTTTGTAAAATTCAGTTAAGAGACGACAACATAATTATTAGGGTAAAACCCATGCTCTATACTAGGCAAGATATAGATGAATTCGATAATCAAATAAATGAACTTTTAAGCACAGGCCTAGTAGAGAAAACCACTAGCCCTCACTCTAGTCCAGCATTTATGGTCAGAAATCTTAATGAATTAAAAAGAAAAAAGCCACGAATGGTAATTAATTATAAGAGACTAAACCAAAATCTAAAATTCGATGGTTATTTTATCCCTAGGAAGGAAGTCCTAATAAACTTAACGAAAGGATCTAGAGTATTCAGTAAATTCGACTGTAAATCTGGTTTCTGGCAACTAAAAATGACGGAGGAATCGAAGCCACTAACAGCATTTAATACGCCACGAGGACACTTTCACTGGAATGTCATGCCATTTGGGTTAAACACCGCACCACAGATATTTGAAAGATGGATGTACTCAATCTTTAATAATTTAAAGGATTTCTGTGTCGTATACATTGATGACATTTTGGTTTTTTCAAAAACAAAAGAAGAGCACAAGAGACATCTAAAAATCATTAGTGACATCTTTAGAAGACACGGGATAATACTCTCTCCAAAAAAGATCGAAATCGAAAAAGAGTCAATAGAATTTCTTGGAATTATCCTAGACAAAGATGGCATTCAACTACAGAAGCACATCATTTCAAAAATTAAGGAGTTTCCCTAAGTGTATTTCCCTGTCATTTGTCGGGATCAGTACCTACAATATAAGTAAAAATGGCTTACAACAAGTTGATGTCCCCCCGGGCTCTGATACGCCCGAGAGGACGTTCCTTTTTGGGTGGTACGGGCCTGCAGTCTGCACAAAGAGTCTCCGGTGTGATGGCTACTGTTCCGGTATGTACTGTTTGTTTCTGAAGTTTTTTTTTAAAGCTATCTGTATTTGTTTCTGAGTGTTAGATAAGTTTCTATGTTTATATTGTAGAAAAATTCATAAAAATTAGAAAAATCCCATGTTTCTACGGGCATATACTGTTCGACGCCCCTATCGCTAACGCGCAGGATGGTCGTAGACCACCCTCTCCGTAAGGAAGCTGGAAGAGAGACTGGAAGCTCCTTTTCGAGAGTCGACGCAAGCCTATTGCATCGAAAAATCCCATGTTTATGCAGAATGAGTTGTTGAAGTCGATGAGTGAAATAACTCCGTCGATGGAAAACCTATCAGCATTCTTATTTGTGTCTTTCACGATTGCAGATTCTCATTTATGATATGATGATGGATTCGGAGATTTTTTTTATGACATTCTCATATTCTCTGATATTCGTCAACCAAACTCCCATATGCTGGTTTTGTATCGAAGTTGGCTGCATCAGATGAGGAAGAGTTGGTCAACACATGCAACGCTAAAAACGCATGACAGGCGGAGGAACGAACAACACAGCCTAGACAAGAGGAAGGTGACGAGGATACCGGGCTACCACAACTGGCGGAACGGATCGTGTGGAGAGTAAGGAAAGGAGTCGAGGCCGCAGGGGTTGCGCAATCTGGTCAACGCATCCGTTTTGAAGCGTCGCTGGGGTGATGACGGAAGATCGATGGGCAAATTCCAGCATCTCCCATGTTTGAATGAGGGGGAAGAGCATGAGGTCTTGCAGAACCTTCTCTTTTCCGGAATAGGAACCGCATGACAAAATCGTAACCGTCACTACTGTTGGTATTCGTCAGTCAGCTGGCTACTAGACAACTACTCCTCAGGTTACCATTTCCCTATGGTCACTCTTCCCTCGCTCTACAAGTGCTGAGTATGCTCCGGAACATGAAAGCAACCTAAGGATGCAAACTAGGAAAATGAAAAGCAAGCCAATCCAGTAAGCAAGCACAAGTAGCAATTCCATCAAGAAAGGGAGTCCCAATGGCTCTTCTCTTGAAGAAGCTATGCCCGGGGAGGAAAGGCGATGACGTGATGGCCGAAGGGCGAAAAACCAAAAAAAGTCATATTTGTCCGGGTTGGGTGGGAATAATGGACGCAATTTTTTATGGGGATAGGAAGTTCGGGATTCCTCCCTGGGCGGGAGTGATAAAAATGCTTCTTACTATCTTAGCAACTGGATCTGAGACTACAACAACAACTGATGTACTTTCGACTTCTGTAACTCGTTATGCTACTCCCGCTATCTCTGCCCCTATCGCTGCAACCTTTGCTCCAGTTATTGGAGTCAGTGCTGCTTCCATTACTTTTGCGATATATGAAAGAGGTACCAGAACCTCTCTCTCGATTTCAAAAAGTGTCAGGCTCGTTCTTCGGATAGATCGAAAGGCGATGGGAGACCCGGCTTCGGGAACGTACCTTTTTGTATACCTATAACGAGACACCAATATCCTACCCTATTGGATAGAAGTCGGAACACCACTGGATATAGAATTGTTGTTGGTGGAACCAGACAGTCCGAAGATTCGATCCTGCTGTATATAGATAGGGAATACCCGTTGATGTGCATCCCGTGATGGCTATAGATTGTCTCTCCACTTGATTTTGATCAGAAATTCGTTATGCTACGAGAGCATCTAAACCTATAACTAGAAACCCTCCGAGGTGTGTCAGTGCTTAAGTAATGAAAAAGAAATTGGAAGAAGGCATAGCTTGTGAACCAATGAAAAAGACATCTATCCCCATCTATCCCCATCTCTCTTTGGTACTGAGAGCTCATCGATCTGGCTCATATGTAAGGAATTCGACATATGCGCTGTATCCGGAAACTTTGCCTTTCCGGGGTGAGCTCCCATCGAGATGGACGTCTCGACGGGCGTATGCCATTTTCGGAACTCCACTATGGTTGGGAAGGGTCTTCGACCCAACAGCAGCGCTTCTTATTCCTCTGGACAAGCAACGTGCTGGCAACTAGTCCCGACACAACTGACGTGTAAAGCGGACGAACTTCTTTACTTTTTTATAGTGGAGCTTATACCAAGATCAGCAGCAGTTTTTCCACTAGAAATGACGGGGAGAGATGTTGCGCTAGGTCAACTCGAGCATTGTGTGGGCTACGGGCATATTTCCCAAAGTTCAATCAGATGAGACTCTTTGTTGAGGGGAATAAGACGTTTGCAACTAAAAAACCAGCAGATGCAAAGCAAAAGCCAATAAACCATCCCCGCTCTTCTTTCAACTAACTGACTGACTACTTTACTAAAATAGGAACCATAATGTCATCTCTGGTAAAGAGATAGCATTAGGTAGTGTTGATCGGCAACTCTTCTATTTGAAAGCACTTTTGACTTCTGAAAGCCTTCTAGAAAAAAGGTGAGTAACAAAAAATACTACAAAAAGTTTTTGAATCCCCCGTAGCAAAAGCCGCGGGAAAGAGTAAGAGAAGAGGCCAGTCGAACACTACTATAAGCCAGTTGGGCACTACGGAGATAGATTCATGTGCTCGTGGTCGAGATAGGGGTACCGAAGTCTTCACTTGTCAATGGCATTGATTGATCGTTTGTTTTCAAGTTTGAAGAGGGATGGGCTTACCGGAGAGTTTCGTTCCATCCACCGCCAGTCACTGTGGTCAGTGCTCCCATCGCCTGTCTCTAATTAACAGCTCACGCGTCAATCTCCTCTCTCTCTAGATATGCTCCTGTATGTCGTTCTTCCAATGTTTTGCCAAAGATAGCCCGTCGACGCCGAGAAGGTGAAGTGAAAGACAGGAAGGAAGCCATTGTTTTAGTTTTGTATACAACGTCCTTCGACCTCCATTTGCCAAATCCGCTGCAGTGGAGAAAGACCGACCGAAAGCCCAATCTAATTATCATAGTTTAACCTCTTTTTCAGGGTCTTCAAAAAGAGTTTCTTTTGTTTCTTCCTGTCCTCTCCATTTCGTCAGTGGTTAACCGCATTACATTCCTCTTCCCTTTTAGGGGTCAGTCTCATTTTCGGTGCGGTAACATTGGTAGTGAGTTAAGCCAACTCCCGTCTTTCTGTTTTTTCTATCTGTCTAGTTCGTGCCACATTCCTTTCATCGATTGGGATGGGAAGAAGGGAGACTAAGTGACGAGAGGAAGGTAACTATTCTATTCTAATGCCACGAAGAAGGAAAGTTAGTCTTCCTTCGAAGATCAGATTGACTATCTGGTGCTTCGCAACTGGGAAAACAAAGCCTTGAGTCTGGGGTTCGTTCCTACCTGACACTGTAAAACGACAAAGAGGACTAGCAAAAGCCATAGAAAAACCTGAAATAGAAACTCCAGACTCACACCTGAGAATAAGGGAAAGTGTTTAGCTTACTCGACTGGTAGGAGAGGAAAGCAACGTAAAAGGCTGCGTCATAGGTTACGCTCATTCGACAAAGCGACAAAAGGGCCTTTCGGAGAGAATAGTGGAACAAGTTACGGCGTATATAGACGAAAGATTCTTCTTTCGTCATGTGCTTCATCATATTGTCATAGCGCATTTTCAGTCTTTCTCTCTTCAATCGGTACATCGAGGTCAGACCAAATGAAATTCCAATGTTACGAGAAAGAATCAGAGAGTGATAAGAAGTCTAGACAGACCTAGTTTCCTGACACATCAAAAGAAGAGGCCATTACATTCAAACCGAAGCGCTGGGGACCATGAAAGGCGACTCTCCAAAATCTGGTAAAGGAAAGGGAAGAGGCGACGACCCTCTGCCTGTGAGGTAACTCGACCTCACAGAAGTTCGACCATGATGCCAAGGGAAGGGAAAGGCCAATCCTAATGCCTGTCAGTAGCGAGGAAGAGTTGTCCTCGTCAAGTGGTCCCATATTTCGACTCCGACGAAAGAAGGAGTCTACCGAGAAAAGTGTAATAAAGTCCTACTCTCCAGTAGGATCAGATTGGACTCGGGCTCATCGACGTCATGAGAAAGTTCATTTAGAAAAACAGAGGATACCACGCGGAATGAGAAAGGGGTGGAAAGTTTTTGTTTCTTTCGTTTAACTTACTATCAAAAAGAGGTACTCGTTTCACATCTGACAATATATCTCCTTCAAGAAAAAAGAGGTACTCGTTTCGAGATTCGATAGGAGAAGCAAGAGAACATCGATCATCGCTTTGACAAATTAAACTGAAAGTGGTATATCGGTTTGAGGAACCGATGAGAGTTTACTCGACAAACTCCTGGCGTCAAGAAACCGGGGAGCCTTTTCGTTAGGTTAGCACATCCAATGTCGATAGCTTGACTGTTTTTTTCTCCGAAGAACCAGATATGCAGACGTCGCTTGGCAGCGGAATCAGTCTTCCGCCAGTATGGTACTATGAATACGACGACTTTGGCAGGAAATCCAGGGGAAAAGCACAACACGAAAAAAGAAGTCGACGAAGCAACGGAAGAATTTTGTGAGTGACGTGACGATAGAGACTTTGACCTGTTGGCTAAAGAACAAGTAAAAGCAGCAACGGCCTGCCCGTCACAGAGTAGGGAGGGACAAGGCCCACAAAGCGAAGTGAATAGGTCCATAGGATTGACGGGTCACAGGTCGGTCAACGCCTGATATTTCTGGCAAAATAGGGAAATTCCGAATGTGGTAAGCTTTCGACAAAAGGCATGATAAAGCTGACGTCTAATATTTCCCATGGTTCTCTGTTCCTGTCTGCGTCAGGAGATCCATTCCTAAATCATCATGAGAAAGCAGACTTAACATTGGCTATTGGTAAAGCTCACCGATGTCGACTCTTGCTGAAGCGGGGCAGAGCTAACGGTTGGTTCAATTGCTGACACTAGACTTGGCATTGCTGGAGGAGATGGTTACCCCATGGAGCAGTGACGGGAAGGGAGCGACCTCGATTCATCCCCTTACCGTGGTTGGTTACTAATCTCTCTCTAGCTCGATGAAGCTCCACCAGCTTAACGGACAGGGACCAGAACCGACGCCTTTCGCTTTTGATTTCTCTGTTCTTCCAATATATTCCGATCTCGCTTGGTCTAGCTTATAGAACATGTTCTTCTTTTCATTGTCTTCTTTACTATTCTAATGACAAAGCGTCCCATGAGATGATTCAGGTATTTTGAATGAGAGTCTTTGCCACCCGATTCATCTCCCTTTCCAACTCATCTTCACACTATCTTTGTTTTGGTGAGGGGAGGATGCTGAATTACCTTCGCCGCTTTCTTCTTTGACCAATGAATCACGAGCAAAGTGGCCCCTCTTGCCACACTCCGACGCATTCTACATTTCTTCGGAAATTCCTTTGTTCTTGATCATCATTTCTCCATCGATGGTCCTCCCCGCCGCTTGCTCGCTCTCCTGCTTTCTTTCCGGTATGTCAGACTTCACACATGCCAAATCTCTTTCTTTGGACGTATAAAAGGGGATATCTCAGAATCGTTTCGGACGTATAACCTCTAGTTGTTCATGGTTGTGTCCCCTGGATACCGTCGTAGTTCTGCTTGTTTGAATGCATCGTGCCTGTCTTTGCTTGTCTCTGTTGTCTTATTCCTCGATTATGAGTGAAGGCTATGTGTCCCGAGCGGAGTCTCTCCTCTACTCTATTGCGAGTGACGTGCCCGTATCCCTCACTCTCTGCCCGTAGTCTTTTTATAAGACGTCTATTATTCACTCCTTTTTTTCCCTTGTGTAACCCCTTCTCCCGGGGAGTGCACTCTTCCTCGATGATGTCCGAAAGAGTAGCATTTATTGCACACTGGGGGAACCCATTTGTACTTGACTTACTGACTGCTCTACCACTGAGCCATCTTCCAGCTTCAGATTGACAGTCTTCGAAAGAGGTTTCGCCGCAGACACCTATACTAAAAGCACTTTGCAAAAGCGGGGTTTCTCCTGTAGCCGCCATGTACAAAGGAACTCCAACAAGACTTGCTACCTTGTTGATCACTCTCTTTAGAAAGATCAATCTACCATCGACAGATCCGACGGTCTTAGCTGAAGTACTCTGTCACACTCTTCCTTTTCCACGAATGTCAAAGAAGAGGTATCCATTATCCTGTCGAGTCTATCTCTAGTGAGCATTTCGTCCTCCATAGTCTCTGCATGCAGTCTTTGACGTTGCATGTGGAAAGTCGTCAGACGCGAGTACATACCCCACCAATGTATTCTGCCATTTCTTTACATTTTCCTCTATCTCTGAGTAAAGTATCCTAGAAACCATCACCTTCTTTCCCCTTCTCTGGCTGAATAAACTCGGGATGGCACTTTTAATCAAGTGAGAGAAACCTGAAAGATATTTACAGTCAAACTGAACAATAATTCTGACAAACACTACATATAGGCCTACCCTTTTCTGTGGTGCTGTACTACAATTATATTGTATCTAATGGAAACTGGCTTTGTCGACTGGGAAGTCTTCATCTTTCTTCGGGATTTTCGTTCTGTCTAGCGATTCCTATAAAGAAATACGTTCTACGACCCCTTTCTGTATTGGTCCTACTCGGTATATCAATCTCAATTGGATTGGATCAATTGCTTTGTCGGAACTCTTACCATCGCTTGCTTCATCTCACTTCGAGTATGACGTTCTTTCTTTAGTAACGATGTTGTAGTAACAAGGCTTGTTCAAACAGTCCATAATGGAGATAAAGATTTGAATATGGTGCAATGAACAATGAAAAACAATGAAATCAACGGATCCCATTTCCGTGCCTTACCTGTGAAATGCATTCTTTCGTCAATCGCTGGTACGAGATGGATGGAAACCGTTTTCAATTCTTTGTATCCCCTTTATGCCCAATCATTCCAAATAACGCTTGCATCATCTGTCTTACCGCAGCTGTTGGCACACAGTTAGCCGATGCTTATTCCTCAGATACCGTCATTACATTTTCTCCGAGAAAAGAGTTTCATGACTCGTGGGCTTTCTACCTCCACGCGGCATTGCCCCGTTAGGCTTTCGCCCATTGCGAAAAACTCCCCACTGCTACCTCCCATAGGAGTCCGAGTCGTGTCTCAGTCAAAGTATAGCTGATCATCCTCTCAGACCAGTTACTGAGCACTGTTGTTGGTAAGCTATTGCCTCACCAACGGTAACCTCAGACGCAAGCCCCTCATCAGGCGGATTCCTCCTTTTTCTCCTCAGCCTGCAAAAGGCGTCTCCGCAACCATTTCTAGTTGTTGTTCCCCTCACGACGGGCAAGTTCTTACGAGTCACTCACCCGTCTACCACTGGAAGCACCACTTCCCGTCCGACTTGCATGTTTCCAGCATGCCTCCCATGTTCATCCTGAGCCAGGATCGAACTCTCCATGAGATTCATAGTTGCATTACGTCATAACTTCCGTCGTTCAAAGACAAAGCAGATTCGAAATTTCTTTCACTCTGACGCATAACGTCGGACCCATGCGCTTCATCTCACACCTGGAGTTTGATCCTATAAATATAGCCATCCCTACCCTCTCACATCAATCCCACGACACCTTAGCAGCAAATCGGGAAGAAGTTCCTTATTCCAGGGAAGCTTTACTCTCTCTGAAAAATTGCAAGCTCTGGAGATTTGCGGCGCTTACCTAATATGGGCTGGCTTTTCACTCAACTGTCCCTTATCTCGGTAAGTCTGTTCTAGGCACTCCGTCTTTTCGACTAGTTGGTGTATCCAGCTCTCGATCAAATGCGACTGCACCGGAACTTACTTTCTTCAGTGCTGATACTGCCTTTGACTCTCATGGGTAAACTCCTTCTTGATTAGTAAGAACTTCTCTGTCTCAACTCGTAGACCGAGATATCCTGCTCTTTTTCAGAGATAGGTTTTCCATTTGCTATTGCCGCAGATTGCTCATATTTCGTCTATCCCAATAGAGGGTTTTTGCTTTGTTTCAGCCCTTCTTTCATCTTCACCTTCCAGTATGGAGATCTCCTTATGGGGAAGACCCTTCATCTGACCTGGGAGCCAGCCGTGCTCTTGCCCGAGTGGTTACTTCTTTCGCGAGTGAAAAGCTCTCCTATGACTTCTTCCTTGCTTTTGACGGGTTTCGAAATTCGACGTCAAATGATTCTGGTTTTTCTCGAGGAACTAGGTGAAAGAGGGAAGGAATTTACTCAAAAGCGGCGTAGCGTTGACTTGGAAACCTATACATCGCCCATACACCTATTGGTACAAAAGGCCCATTGATATGATATGCGCCTATCGAAACACACAAGTAGAGAAGAACAGGAAAACCGTCACTGCCTAGGTTAGAGGATATCTCGGTAGGGGAGCACCCGCTACAGAACAAGAAAAAGAGGATTGCTTTGGCATAAAGAGGAAAGTTACGGAAAGTCAATCCCAATTGACTCAATCAACAAGCAGTTGTCGAATTTTTGAGTGGTAGAAGAAATCGAAAAAAGACAGAGATGATGAACCAGGAGGGGGATTCACTTCAAAATGATATGATTTTATAGATTTTGCTAACGCTATCAGTCATCGGTAAAACCTAAATGTTTTTTCTCGCACTGAAGGGGGAGGAATTCCGCCGACTGGCTTTCACTAGTTTATCATGAGAGTTTGAACATATGCCTACCATGACGAGAGTAAGTCAAAAACACATATGGGTTTAGAAATCGAAGCAAAGTCCTATCCTATTGGAAAATACACCACTACAACATTTGTCTAAAGAATCTCCTCTACCTTCCAGTCTGGAATGATTAAAGTCCTTTTAGCAGAGAACGTTTGGTGGATTCGGAGTACTATCAAGCCCGAGAGGCACGTCAACACCCCACCACCTACCAGCTTAGGTTGAAAGGAGTGCAAAGCATTCGTCAACGACCAAAGAGTCGAGCAGAAAAAGTGAGAGCTCTCTGTTCCGGGTTCTCCTATAGCTGGATTCTCCAGAGCCACAAGACAACGAATTCGTCAGAATGAATAAATGGGATTCCAACTTAGCACCTTTTGAGATTTTGAGAAGAGTTGCTTTTTGGAGAGTATAGTACAATGAAAGTTGTAAGATGTGTTCAGGGGGGAGTTATTGTCTATCGTCGGCCTCTATGATAGAATCAGCCGGGGAGGTTTGAGAGGCATTGGTTTACCCTGCGACGAATGTCAGCTGTTCTAGTCCGCTTATCTCCAGCCTGTGAGCGTCAGCTGATACTATGATAATACCTAATTTTTCCAATTCGGCAGTTCGATCTATGATTTCTTATTCATGGAAGTTGAGGAGCATCCTTCCATTTAGCAGTACCGTCAGGATGGCATAGCCTAGAAATGGAGGGCGAGTTTTAAACGACGGGCAAGTTCTTACGAGTTACTCACCCATCTGCCACTGGAAGCACCACTTCCCGTCCGACTTGCATGTTTCCAGCATGCCTCCCATGTTCATCCTGAGCCAGGATCGAACTCTCCATGAGATTCATAGTTGCATTACGTCATAACTTCCGTCGTTCAAAGACATAGCGGATTCGAAATTTCTTTCATTCTGATGCATAACGTCGGACCCATGCGCTTCATCTCACACCTGGAGTTTGATCCTATAAATATAGCCATCCCTACCCTCTCACATCAATCCCACGACACCTCAGCAGCAAATCGGGAAGAAGTTCCTTATTCCAGGGAAGCTTTACTCTCTCTGAAAAATTGCAAGCTCTGGAGATTTGCGGCGCTTACCTAATATGGGTTGGCTTTTCACTCAACTGTCCCTTATCTCGGTAAGTCTGTTCGAGGCACTCCGTCTTTCCGACTAGTTGGTGTATCCAACTCTCGATCAAATGCGACTGCACCGGAACTTACTTTCTTCAGTGCTGATACTACCTTTGATTCTCATGGGTAAACTCCTTCTTGATTAGTAAGAACTTCTCTGTCTCAACTCGTAGACCGAGATATCCTGTTCTTTTTCAGAGATAGGTTTTCCATTTGCTATTGCCGCCGATTGCTCATATTTCGTCTACCCCAATAGAGGGTTTTAGCTTTGTTTCAGCCCTTCTTTCATCTTCACCTTCCAGTATGGAGATCTCCTTATGGGGAAGACCCTTCATCTGACCTGGGAGCCAGCCGTGCTCTTGCCCGAGTGGTTACTTCTTTCGCGAGTGAAAAGCTCTCTTTTGACTTCTTCCTTGCTTTTGACGGGTTTCGGCATTCGACGTCAAATGATTCTGGTTTTTCTCGAGGAACTAGGTGAACGAGGGAAGGAATTTACTCAAAAGCGGCGTAGCGTTGACTTGGAAACCTATACATTGCCCATACACCTATTGGTACAAAAGGCCCACTGATATGATATGCGCCTATCGAAACACACAAGTAGAGAAGAACAGGAAAACCGTCACTGCGAAGGTCAGAGGATATCTCGGTAGGGGAGCACCCGCTACAGAACAAGAAAAAGAGGATTGCTTTGGCATAAAGAGGAAAGTTACGGAAAGTCAATCCCAATTGACTCAATCAACAAGTAGTTGTCGAATTTTTGAGTGGTAGAAGAAATCGAAAAAAGACAGAGATGATGAACCGGGAAGGGGATTCACTTCAAAATGATATGATTTTATAGATTTTGCTAACGCTATCAGTCATCGGTAAAACCTAAATGTTTTTTCTCGCACTGAAGGGGGAGGAATTCCGCCGACTGGCTTTCACTAGTTTGTCATGAGAGTTTGAACATAAGCCTACCATGACGAGAGTAAGTCAAAAACACATATGGATTTAGAAATCGAAGCAAAGTCCTATCCTATTGGAAAATACACCACTACAACATTTGTCTAAAGAATCTCCTCTACCTTCCTGTCTGGAATGATTAAAGTCCTTTTAGCAGAGAACGTTTGGTGGATTCGGAGTACTATCAAGCCCGGGAGGCACGTCAACACCCCACCACCTACCAGCTTAGGTTGAAAGGAGTGCAAAGCATTCGTCAACGACCAAAGAGTCGAGCAGAAAAAGTGAGAGCTCTCTGTTTCTGGTTCTCCTATAGCTGGATTCTCCAGAGCCACAAGACAACGAATTCGTCAGAATGAATAAATGGGATTCCAACTTAGCACCTTTTGAGATTTTGAGAAGAGTTGCTTTTTGGAAAGTACAGTATAATGAAAGTTGTAAGATGTGTTCAGGGGGGAGTTATTGTCTATCGTCGGCCTCTATGATAGAATCAGCCGGGGAGGCCTGAGAGGCATTGGTTTACCCTGCGACGGATGTCAGCGGTTCTAGTCCGCTTATCTCAAGCCTGTGAGCGTCAGCTGATACTATGATAATACCTAATTTTTTCAATTTGGCAGTTCGATCTATGATTTCTCATTCATGGAAGTTGAGGAGCATCCTTCCATTTAGCAGTACCGTCAGGATGGCATAGCCTAGAAATGGAGGGCGAGTTTTAAACGAGTAAAGGCATCACAGTGGATACCTAGGCACCCAGAGATGAAGAAGGGCGTAGCATGGGACAAAATGCTTCGGGGAGTTGAAAATAAGTATAGATCTGGAGATTTCCGAATAGGTCAACCTTTCGAACTACTGTTGAATCCATTGGCAGGCAAGAGACAACTTGGCAAACTCAAACATCTGAGTAGCCAGAGGAAAAGAAAGCAAAAGCGATTCCCGTGAGCTCCCGACGCAGTGGGAGGAGAATGTGATCTCTGACCACGTGCCTGTTGAAGAATGAGCTGGCGACTCATAGGCACTGGCGTCAGTTAAGGGAACCTACCGGAGCCGTAGCGAAAGCGAGTCTTCATAGGGCAATTGTCACTGCTTATGGACCCGAACCTGGGTGATCTATCCATTACCAGAATAAAGCGTCAGGTAAAACTGATGTGGAGGTCCGAACCGACTAATATTGAAGAATCAGCGGATGAGTTGTGATTAGGGGTGAAGTGCCACTCGAACCAAGATCCTGCTGGTTCTCCCCGAAATGCATTGAGGTGCAACAGTTGACTTGACATCTAGGGGTAAAGCACTGTTTCGGTGCGGCATTGAGAGCGGTACCAAATCGAGGCAAACTCTAAATCCCCGATATGACCCCAAAATTACAAGGGCCGATAGTCGGCCAGTGAGACGATGGGGGGTAAGCTTCATTGTCGAGAGGGAAACAACCCGAATCACCAGCTGATGGCCCTTAAATGACCGCTCAGTGATAAACGGAGGTAGGGGTACAGAGACAGTAAGGAGGTTTGCCTTGAAGCAGCCACCCATCGAAAGAGTTTGTAATAGCTTACTAATCGAGCGCTCTTGCGCTGAAGATGAACAGGGCTAAGCGAACTGCCGAAGTTGTGGGATGTCAAAATGCATCGGTAGGGGAGCACCCGCTACATAACAAGAAAAGAGGATTGCTTCGGCATAATGAGGAAAGTTACGCAAAGTCAATCCTGATTGACTCAATCAACAAGTATTTGTCGATTTTTTGAGTTGTAGAAGAAATCGAAAAAGATAGAGTTGATGAACCGGGAAGGGAATTCACTTCAAAATAATATGATTTTATGGATTTTTCTCACGCTATCAGTCATCGGTAAAACCTAAATGTTTTTTCTCGAACTGAAGGAGGGAGGAATTCCGCCGATTGGATTTCACTAGTTTGTCATGAGAGTTCGAACATATGCCTACCATGACGAGAGTAAGTCAAAAACACATATGGGTCTCGAAGTCGAAGCAAAGTCCTGTCCTATTGGAAAACACACCACTACAACATTTGTCTAAAGAATCTCCTCTACCTTCCTGTCTGGAATGATTAAATAACTGCATCTCCTTCGACCACGTGCGATAGCTTGACTTTTCTTTAGCAGAGAACATTTGGTGGATTCGGAGTGCTATCAAACCTGGGAGGCCCGTCAACACCCCACCACCTGCCAGCTTAGGTTGAAAGGAGTGCAAATTTGTCGACGACCAAAGAGTCGGGAGGAAAAAGAGAGAGAGCTCTCTGTTCCTGGTTCTCCTATAGCTGGATTCTCCAAAACCACAAGACAATGAGTTCGTCAGAATGAATGAATGGGATTCCAACTCAGCACCTTTTGAGATTTTGAGAAGAGTTGCTCTTTGGAGAGCACAGTACGATGAAAGTTGTAAGCTGTGTTCGGAGGGGGGAGTTATTGTCTATCGTCGGCCTCTATGATAGAATCAGCTGGGGAGGCCGGATGTCAGCGGTTCTAGTCCGCTTATCTGGAGCCAATGAGCGTCAGCTGATGCTATGATAACACCCAATTTTTCCAATTCGACATTTCGATCTATGATTTCTTATTCATGGAAGCTGGAAGCTGAGGAGCATCCTTCCATTTAGCAACACCGTCAGGATGGCATAGTCTTGGAAATGGAGGGCGAGGTTCAAACGAGAAAGGCGTCACGGTGGATACCTAGGCACCCAGAGATGAAGAAGGGCGTAGCATGCAACAAAATGCTTCGGGGAGTTGAAAATAAGTATAGATTTGGAGATTTCCGAATAGGTCAACCTTTCGAACTACTGCTGAATCCATGGGCAGGCAAGAGACAACTTGGCAAACTGAAACATCTAAGTAGCCAGAGAAAAAGAAAGCAAAAGCGATTCCCGTGAGCTCTCGACGAAGTGGCATATATGAAACCGTGAGCTCCCGACACAGTGGGAGGAGAATGTGATCTCTGACCACGTGTCTGTTGAAGAATGAGCTGGCGACTCATAGGCACTGGCGTCAGTTAAGGGAACCAACCGGAGC
This sequence comes from Dracaena cambodiana, assembly GCA_036321105.1. NCBI lineage: Eukaryota > Viridiplantae > Streptophyta > Magnoliopsida > Asparagales > Asparagaceae > Dracaena > Dracaena cambodiana. Next base: position 26,846,918 of record JAYEPQ010000009.1, on the reverse strand, counting down.
CGTAGCGAAAGCGAGTCTTCATAGGGCAATTGTCACTGCTTATGGACCCGAACCTGGGTGATCTATCCATTACCAGAATAAAGCGTAAGGTAAAACTGATGTGGTGGTCCGAACCGACTAATGTTGAAGAATCAGCGGATGAGTTGTGATTAGGGGTGAAGTGCCACTCGAACATAGATCCTGCTGGTTCTCCCCGAAATGCGTTGAGGTGCAACAGTTGACTAGACATCTAGGGGTAAAGCACTGTTTCGGTGCGGCATTGAGAGCGGTACCAAATTGAGGCAAACTCTAAATCCCCGATATGACCCCAAAATTACAAGGGTCGATAGTCGGCCAGTGAGACGATGGGAGGTAAGTTTCATTGTCGAGAGGGAAACAACCTGAATCACCAACTGACGGCCCCTAAATGACCGCTGAGTGATAGACGGAGGTAGGGGTGTAGAGATAGTAAGGAGGTTTGCCTTGAAGCAGCCACCCGTTGAAAGAGTGTGTAATAGCTTACTAATCGAGCGCTCTTGCGCTGAAGATGAATGGGGCTAAGCGATCTGCTGAAACTGTGGGATGTCAAAATGCATCGGTAGGAGAGCACCCGCTACAGAAAAAGAAAAGAGGATTGCTTCGGCATAATGAGGAAAGTTACGTAAAGTCAATCCTGATTGACTCAATCAACAAGTATTTGTCAAATTTTTGAGTGGTAGAAGAAATCGAAAAAGACAGAGTTGATGAACCGGGAAGGGAATTCACTTCAAAATAATATGATTTTATGGATTTTTCTCACGCTATCAGTCATTGGTAAAACCTAAATGTGTTTTCTCAAACTGAAGGAGGGAGGAATTCCGCCGACTGGATTTCACTAGTTTTTCATGAGAGTTCGAACATATGCCTACCATGACGAGAGTAAGTCAAAAGCACATATGGGTCTCGAAGTCAAAGCAAAGTCCTGTCCTATTGGAAAACACACCACTACAACATTTGTCTAAAGAATCTCCTCTACCTTCCTGTCTGGAATGATTAAATAACTGCATCTCCTTCGACCGTGTGCGATAGCTTGACTTTTCTTTAGCAGAGAACATTTGGTGGATTCGGAGTACTATCGAACCCGAGAGGCCCGTTAACACCCCACCACCTACCAGATTAGGTTGAAAGGAGTACAAAGCATTCATCGACGACCAAAGAGTCGGGCGGAAAAAGAGAGAGAGCTCTCTGTTCCTGGTTCTCCTATAGCTGGATTCTCCAAAACCACAAGACAATGAGTTCGTCAGAATGAATGAATGGGATTCCAACTCAGCACCTTTTGAGATTTTGAGAAGAGTTGCTCTTTGGAGAGCACAGTACGATGAAAGTTGTAAGCTGGGTTCGGAGGGGGATACTTTTATCTGACTTTCTAATGAAATTCAGAAAATAACACGTCTAACCTATTTAGCCAGACATAATTTAAATAAAGTAGATATACTTACAAAAAACAGAAAAAGAAGAAGAAGAGGTCGTAACCAGGCCCTGATACCAGTAATAGACTTGTGGTAGACAGAGAGGTCTTGGCAGCCGAACTCTAAGATGAAAACCACTCTTTAAAGTTACGTTCAGCCGGAGAGTAGAGGGTCAAAAAGATACTATTATCTGACTGTCTAAGGAAATGTAGAAAATAACATGTCTATCTCTTTCATAGCTTCTATGTCTAGATCTCTGGTTTTACCAGAAAATTATAATTTTCCTTATACTTTAAATTCTCATGAGCATAATATTCATCTTCCTTCAAATGGTACTTTAGAACAACAAAATGGCATGTTAAATTATTTAAGTGATCAGCTTTATCTGGTTTCTCAAAAACTAAATACTTTACAAAATGCTTCAATTAATCCTACTTATTCTTTTTCTTCAAAAGAAAGATTTGGATCTGTTCGTATGATAAAAATTTCTTCAAAATCTTTAGAGCATGTTACTCCTGAAAATATTGATTATCAAAACTATCTACAATATAAAATTTTACAAAAACAAGAATTAGATGGTAGTATTCATTCTAAAGAACTTTATGATTTTTATGAAAAACACTCTTCTTATATTAAATATTTTTCTACTGAAATAAATGTTTCTGACGACAGTTTTTCTCATGAAAGTTCTTTTGACAATTTATCTATACCATCTAATGATGACATATACATATCCTCTAATGAGGAACAAGATACACTACATATACCCTCTAACGAGGAGTCCTCTACTGAGGAAAACTTATTTATACATATGGAACATGGTGAATCTTTTTCTTTAATAAATCATCCTAGACATCCACAACTGCCTCCACATACACAAGAAACTACAGATGACAATATGTATCATAGAGATACTAATGAAGCCTATATAGATTCTTATATATTTAGACAAAGTAAAAGACATTATAATCCATAAGTAAACTTGATATTCAATATAGATCATATACCAGCAAGAGAGCTTAGAGACTATATAGTAAATTGGGAACAATTAATGGTCGGTACATCATCATTAATTCCCGAATAAGTAGTACACAAAGATTTTGTACTTTTAGCATGTGGTTATTGGTAAGGAATAGCCTTAAAATAGCTAACACAATATGAAAAGTTATGTCCCAATGAAATATTAGCTTTAAATTCATATGGTAATAGAAAGGATGCCTTACATAGTATATGTAAACTATTATATGCAGATTTAACTGGTGAGGATATCTCAGCAGAAGCAATCAATGAAAACATATTAATAAAAATGCAATTGTGCAATATATGTTATGTAGAAGAATTTGCAAATGAATATATAAGTTATATCTTTAAATTAAATACTCTAGAAAAGAAAATCTTTTGGATAACATCTTTTTTTGATAAATTACCAATACCTTGGGACACAATGATAGAAAAGAAATACAATCGTATACTAGCAGGAAATCCACACAATACAGGAGCATTAAAAAAGGCTTGTATGGAAACAGTTAAAAAGACCTGCCAACGATATAAGGCAAATAAACATCTTACTAAACATATTCATAAATCAGATATAAAAACATCTTGTTGTCCCAAATATGATGATGACATTAATTATCAATTTGGTTGTCCACCTATATATGGTTACAATAAACCCTATAAACCATACAAAAAGAAACATGCTAAATATAAACATAAATATAAACCCAAATACAAAAGGAAAAGATACAAAGTCTTTAAGAAAAAATGGAAACCAGAGTACAAAGAAAAATATAAAAAGTCTAAGAAATATAAAAAAAGAAGATTCTTAAAAAACAATCAAATAAATAAAAACAGAAAGGATTGCAAATGTTTTAAATGTGGAAAAGAAGGTCATTATGCATATGAGTGCACCCAAAATATAAAAACAGTATGGCTAGAAGATCTGGAACTATATGATATACATCTAGGGACTATAGAAGAAATTCCTAGTGATTGCTCTACTATATATGAAGCAGAAACAGTATATGGAGAAAGTTCTGCTGAGGAATCAGACTCAGAAGGATTAGGAATAAATATGATAACTTTAAATAAAACTTATCATTTTGTCCAAATAATACCCTTATCCAAAACTGTAATACTACCCAAAAGAGAATCATTAAAATTTCCAGGACATATCCTCTATGCAAATAAAAATTATAGTTTGCAGAGGTATCAAACTACAGAAATATACCTAGATTTGATAATAAAAATACCTTATGGTTATTATGGAGAAATCCAAAATCTAAGATATCATACCATAAGAAATACTTTATTACTTATGGGTTAATTGAATCCCTGACAGATCAAAATACTTGTATTACAATGAAAAGTACAAGTCTCGAAAATCATCCATATCAAATACCTATGGGAACCCCTATTGGTATACTTATAATACATAAATATGAAGATTTACCTTTTGTAAAGGCAGAATCCGACCCATTATTATCCACATCTCCTCCGTTAAGTCCTGAATTAACGAGAGGACAAACTTCTACCTACGAATACAGAGTATATATGAATAAATTAACAGAAATAGAACCTCAAGAGATACATAATAATAGTATAGAAAATAGTCAAGGCTAACATTACGAAATTACAGACGAAGATATAGAAAGGTTAAAACTTTCAATATCTCATGCAAAGCAAAATGAAGTATATAATCCTCAGTCAAGATTTAAGTCTTTATGGACAAATAAAAATACATATATATTTGAAAGAATACAAGGTAACATAGAATTAAAAAGAGATGAAGATTTTACCTCTATAAAAATATTAAATCTTCCACAAATAGAAAGATTTAAACAAAAATATCCAAAAAAGAAATACTTACATATAGGATTAATCCAAATAAAATAACTGATCTATTTAGATCAGGAATAGATACTCCCATTATGATAATATGTTGTGACGAAATGATAATAAATAATCCTTTAAATAGCATCCTAGGGGGTGCAAAATCAAATTTAGCAAATAGAATATTTGGAGTCAATATTCATCCTGATTTCTATATCAGCCTAAATGATAAAAAAATAGAAAAGGCTTATACATTATCCATAAATCTTAAAGGAATAGAAATGTTACCTAGATCCAAAGTATTGGGAATACAATGGGAACATTGTTTAGCTCTAAATGAAACCTCTACATTTAGATCTATAACACCAACACAATTTATAAAATTATATGAAGTTGGAAATAGTAAAATTATTCACCCAAAGTTAGTAGACATTAAACATCTTAGATATGATAATGAAATGCAAGTTTTTTTGAAAACATTAAAACCTAAGATGCAGCTTCCCATAGAAACATTTATTGCATCTGGCAATACAATTTCTACTACTATAATAAACCCAACTCTTCCACGAAGCCAAAGTACTACTGATTATAGAAATAGTACTTTACATCTTGAGTCTAGTAGACCAAGTACTTCTACGATAGACAGCTCTCAGATAGAAAATACACCTCTCGAAGGGAGAACTCAAAAAATTTTAGACCAACAAAAACGGTTACAGGAGCAACATATAATACGATTACCAACCTCTTCTTTTGGATTATCACATGTTGGATCTTAAAACCAAATCCCAATTACATATTTATATTCCATTAACATTACACTTCTCAGAAAATAACTCTGAATTTACTATTCATGCCTTATTAGATTCCGGAGCCGAAACTAGTCTTATACAAAATGCTTTTATCCCTCAACAATACTGGATCCCTTTAGATAAACAAGCTAAACTACAGGATTTTATGGGTCGTCCTATCCATATCACCCATAAAACCAAACTTTCTATTACTATACCTGATATCCATAATCAAGAACATCAGTATCTTTTCGAATTTGCTTTACTACCAAAAGAATTTGATATCGATTGTCTTCTCGGTATGAATAATCTCCGCCATTATGCACCATTCAATACCCACTATTTTCTCTTTTATCATCACTCTATACCTCGGGTTCCTTTTCCCATTCCTTTATCACCTAATTTTACGTCAGCCCAGCGTGGTGAATCTCTTATAACACAAACCCAACAGTTCTATACCTATCCAGTAGCAATTGCGTCAGACACAGAACGCATTATTCATAACATGTTAAAACCGCTTTATTCAAACAATTCTTTGCTACATTTTGAAAAATCACCTAGATACTGTTCCTTAGAATTACTAGAACAATACAAGGATAAAAAAGTAAGAGTAAATAGTATTATGGTATCACCTATAGAGAAAAAAGAATTTGCAGAACAAATACAAGAATTATTAGATTTAAAACTAATATAACCTAGTACCAGTCCTCATCCTCTCCTGCTTTTATGGTAAGAAACCATGTAGAACAAAAAAGAGGAAAGGCTATAATGGTCATAAACTATAGAAAATTAAATAGTTACACCAAATTTGATGGCTATTTTATACCATCAGCAGAACACTTAATCAAACAAGTTCAAAGATCAAAATACTATAGTAAATTTGATGCTAAATCAGGTTTTTAGCAAGTAAAACTAGCCAATAAAGAATCTATAGAATTAACAGCCTTTAGCTGTCCTCAAGGACACTATGAATGAAAAGTAATGCCCTTCTGTCTCAAAAACGCACCACAAATATTCTAAAAATGGATGAACTCTATATTTGGACACCTATCTTATGTAGTCGTTTATATTGATAACATTCTAATATTCTCCAAAACATTAGAAGAACATAAACAACATTTATTACAAGTAGCAAAGTTATTACTCGAAAAAGGAATTATATTAAGTCCAAAAAAGATTTGTCTATTCAAAACAGAAGTAGAATTTCTAGGAAAATATATAAAAGAGGGACAGATAGAGCTACAACAACATATATACACAAAATTAAAAGAATTTCCTAAAACCTTTAAAACTCTAAAACAATTACTGAGTTTTCTAGGATTATTAAACTATGGCAGAAAATTAATTCCTCATTTATCTGAATTAGTACAAAATTTACAAGAAAAATTAAAGCAAGAACAATCTAAATATAAATGTGAACTGGTATCTGACGTGGAGGTCCGAACCGACTGATGTTAAATAATGAGCGGATGAGTTGTGGTTGGGGTGAAGTGCCACTCGAACCTAGATCCTGCTGGTTCTCCCGGAAATGTGTTGAGGCACAACAGTTGACTAGACATCGAGGGGTAAAGCACTGTTTCGGTGCGACATCGAGAGCGATACCAAATCAAGGCAAACTCTAAATCCCCGATATGACCCTAAAATTACGAGGGTCGATAATCGGCCAGTGAGACGTTGGTGGATAAGTTTCATCGTCGAGAGGGAAACAACCCGAATCACCAGCTGACGGTCCCTAAATGACCGCTCAGTGATAGACGGAGTTAGGGGTGCAGAGACAGCAAGGACGTTTGCCTTGAAGCAGCTACCCATCCAAAGAGTGTGTAATAGCTCACTAATCGAGCGCTCTTGCGCTGAAATGAACGGGGCAGTCTATATACCAGAGCGATCTGCCAAAGCTGTGGGATGTCAAAATGCATCGGTAGAGGAGCACCCACTATAGAACAAGAAAAGAGGATTGCTTCTGGATAATGTTGAAAGTTACGGAAAGTCAATCCCGATTGACTCAATCAACAAGCAGTTGTCGAATTTTTGAGTGGTAGAAGAAATCGAAAAAGACAGAGTTGATGAACTGGGAAGGGGATTCATGTCAAAATGATATGATTTTATGAATTTTGCTCCCGCTATCAGTCATCGGTAAAACCTAAATTTTTTTTTCGCACTGTAGGAGGGAGGAATTCCGCCGACTGGTTTTCACCAGTTTGTCATGAGAGTTCGAACATATGCCTACCATGATGAGAGTAAGTCAAAAACACATATGGGTCAAGAAGTAGAAGCAAAGTCCTGTCCTATTGGAAAACACACCACTACAACATTTGTCTAAAGAATCTCCTCTACCTTCCTGTCTGGAATGATTAAAGAACTGCATCTCCTTCGCCCGCGCGCGATAGCTTGACTTTTTTTTTAGCAGAGAACATTTGGTGGATTCGGAGTGCTATCAAACCCAGGAGGCCCGCCATCACCCCACCACCTACCAGCTTCGGTTGAACGGAGTGCAAAGCATTCGTGGGCGATCAAAGAGTCGGGCGGAAAAAGAGAGATAGCTCTCTGTTCCTAGTTCTCCTATAGCTAGATTCTCCAGAACCACAAGACAACGAATCCCTCGGAATGAATGAATGGGATTCCAACTCAGCACCTTTTGAGATTTTAAGAAGTGTTGCTCCTTGGAGAGCACAGTACGATGAAAGTTGTAAGCTGTGTTCGGAGGGGAGTCATTGTCTATCGTCGGCCTCTATGGTAGAATCAGCCGAGGAGGCCTGAGAGGCACTGGTTTACCCTGCGGCGGATGTCAGCGGTTCTAGTCCGCTTATCTCCAGCATGTGAGTGTCAGCTGATACTATGTTAACACCTGATTTTTCCAATTCGGCAGTTCGATCTGTAATTTCTCATTCATGGAAGTTAAGGAGCATCCTTTCATTTACCAACACCGTCAGGATGGCATAGCCTGGAAATGGAGGGGGGGTTCAAACGAGGAAAGGCGTCACGGCGGATACCTAGGCACCCAGAGATTAAGAAGGGCGTAGCATGCGACAAAATGCTTCGGGGAGTTGAAAATCAGCATAGATCCGAAGATATCTGAATAGGTTAACCTTTCGAACTGCTGCTGAATCTATGGACAGGCAAGAGACAACTTGGCGAACTAAAACATCTGAGTAGCCAGAGGAAAAGAAGGCAAAAGTGATTCCTGTGAGCTCCTGACGCACTGGCGAACATGAAACCGTAAGCTCCCGACGCAGTGGGAGGAGAATGTGTTCTCTGACCACGTGCCTGTTGAAGAATGAGCCGGTGACTCATAGGCAGTGGCGCCAGTTGAGGGAACCCACCAGAGCCATAGCGAGCCTTCATAGGGCGATTGTCATTGCTTATTGACCCGAACCTGGGTGATCTATCCATGACCAGGATGAAGCGTCGTGTGAAACTGATGTGGAGGTCCGAACCGACTGATGTTGAAGAATCAGCAGATGAGTTGTGATTAGGGGTGAAATTCCACTCGAACCTAGATCCTGCTGGTTCTCCCCGAAATGCATTGAGGCGCAACTCTCGGTGCAGCAGCGAGAGCGGTACCAAATCAAGGAAAACTTTAAATCCCCGATATGACCCCAAAATTACAAGGGCAGACAATCGGGTAGTGAGACGATGGGGGATAAGCTTCATTGTCGAGAGGGAAACAGCCCGAATCAGTGATAGACGGAGGTAGGGGTGCAGAGACAGTAAGGAGGTTTGCCTTGAAGTAGCCACCCGTCGAAAGAGTGTGTAATAGCTCACTAATCGAGCACTCTTGCACTGAAGATGAATGGGGCTAAGTGATCTGCTAAAACTTTGGGATGACAAAATGCATCGATAGAGGAGCACCCGTTACAGAACAAGAAAAGAGGATTGCTTCGGCATAATGAGGAAACTTACGGAAAGTCAATCCCGATTGATTCAATCAATAAGTAGTTGTCGAATTTTTGAGTGGTAGAAGAAATCGAAAAAGACAGAGTTGATGAACCGGAAAGGGGATTCACTTCAAAATGATATGATTTTATGGATTTTGCTCACGCTATCAGTCATCGGTAAAACCTAAATGTTTTTTCTCGCACTGAAGGAGGGAGGAATTACGCCGACTGGTTTTTACCAGTTTGTCATGAGAGTTCGAACGTATGCCTACCATGACAAGAGTAAGTCAAAAACACATATGGGTCTAGAAGTCGAAGCAAAGTCTTGTCCTATTGGAAAACACACCACTACAACATTTGTCTAAACAATCTCTTCTACCTTCTTGTCTGGAATGATTAAAGAACTTCATCTCCGTCGCTCGCGTGCGATAGCTTGAATTTTTTTAGCAGAGAACGTTTGATGGATTTGGAGTGCTATCGAACCCGGGAGGCCTGTCAACACCCCACCACCTACCAGCATCGGTTGAAAGGAGTGCAAAGCATTCGTCGACAACCATCGGTTAAATCAGTTTTACTACCTAATTTAAACTCATGTTGGATACCTCTCTAATACCAGCTGTTGTCACCGATATAGCACAGCTCTATACGATATCAACTTTGTACAAAAACAAAGAAAAACTTAAACTCAGAAAGCAAGGAGTAAGGAGAAAAAAGAGAGGATCGAAGGAACTCTGCCCTCCCACTCTCTTATGGCATTCTATTTATAGAATAGATTCCTTGTTGAGAAGTAGGAATCTACTTTTTACAAAGCTTTTCAAAAAGTACAATTATTGCTAATTTTTTTAAAAAAGCTAAAGTACAATTATTGTAAAGATAAGAGAGCGACGTCTCGGCTGCCGGTGGAGAGTAGAGGATAGGAAGGCATCTTTGCTAACTGGGATTGTCGGTAAGGAATCTTCCGAGTGCTGAATTATTAGGGTAGTCGTGCTGTCATATCAATCTCAAAGAGGTCTGCTAGCGGAGGATAAGTGGTTCTTTTAAAAAGTAGCAGGAATCTTTTTACTGCTTTCTCCTTTTCTTTCTTATCCTTCTGTCTTCTTCTTTGGTCCCACCATGCTTTAATCATCAAGCGCGATGATTTAAAGCGCATCTTCATCCAGTGCATCGTCTCCTTGGTTCCTATCTTCTTCTTTCATGTCTTCTCCTTCATTGTCTAGTTCTGTATAAAACTCTTCTTTAGCTTTCATTCCCTTTTTGCCAACTTGTAGACTAGTAAGAAAATTTAGTACTTTTGGCAATTTAGTTTCAGCTGATTCAAATGCTGAAATATAATCAAAGAATAGAATGTTGCCGTCTATATGAACTGAATGAACAGAAGAAATGCCTTGTGTATATGCCTCGGTAAAGAAATCTTTTGCTGCCTGATGAATTTCTTTATCGAGATCCAAGATGGGTAATTTTTCACAAGGTTCTGAGGGAATGTAGTTTTGTGGATGGAGTTCCCACAATTGTACTGAAGGATAAAGTTTTAAATATTTTCTTTCTTCCCATATTGCCCATATGCGGAAGAAGAAATTCACATGATACCTTGACGAATAAGCTCGTACCCTTTGAGTGCAAATAGGTGGTAGAAAGTTTTCATATTCTTCGGGATGGCTGTTGCTGACAAAAAATTCATGAACCAACCCTGTAGTGATTGCTTTCTGGCAGACCTTGATATCTTGGAAACATGTAATAATCTGAGGGGATTTATGCTTGTTCCAAATTAGATCATGTGCTTGGAAAAGAGAGACGATGTCTGTGGCTTCCAGCTGTTTAAAGAAGTCTCTTAGTTGGTCATCTCCTATTTGATTTCTTTGATTGAGAGTGATCATTTTCTGAATAGTCAATTCTGCCTCCAATTGCTTTGTTTTTTCTGTAGCAACCTGGCGGTGAGTTAAGAGAGAACAAAATTCCTGAATAGGAATACTTACAAGATCGGAGAGATCTAGGTCTTGTACGATTTGCTTCAAGTGTTGTTGCTCTTGAGTTGAGCCATTGAACCATTCTCCAATTTGATGAGAGAGAGAACTCTTGGTAGTGTTAGAATACTGACAGAGCTCTTGAACTTGTTTTGTGATCAAACGAACCTTCTCTTTTTCTTGAGTATAGTGATTGAACATCGACAGGACCATTTGTTCAATTTGTGTCAGCCAATACTTGGCAGACTGGAGGTCATTAGATTGAACAGCTCTGAAGCAGCCATTCAATTTGTTGTAAATAACTTCATTAGAACTCCTTAGCACCATGTTGTACCAATCTCGTACAACTATTGCAGCAAAGGGTTTGGCTTGCAACCGTCTTTATGCGGCCAAGGCATTACTCTGTGTTGTTGTTGGAACTGATCCTGCTTGGCTAGAAGAGCCAGGTAAGATGGTCATTCTCAGTGGTGGGATTCTAAGTTTGTGCGGATGAATGACTTGACCTTGCAGGTTCTAAGTTAATAGTATTCATGTGTCTATATCTTGTTATACTCAGACTTCTGGGTGTTGAAGGGTTTATGATAATAATTGATATAGTATTCCTTGATGCTATAAATGTTTCTACAGGAATATTTACTTTTGGTTTTAATGCTTTGATAAATACTTGCATGTCATTATCATATTTTAAATGTTTAATATTTACTAATTTTGGCTGAATTATCTTTCCATTTCCTACTTCATATAATTTTATAAATTGTGTTGGAGTAACAGATTTAAATGTTGATGTATCATTTAAGGGTAAACAATGTTCCCACTAGATTCCTAATACTTTGGATCCAGGTAGTAGTTCAATGCCTTTAAGATTAGTAGATAAAGTACATGCTTTCTCTATATTTTTATCATCTAAGCTAATGCAAAAATCCGGGTGTATATTAACACCAAATATTCTATTGGCTAAATTTGATTTAGCTCCTCCTAAAATACTGTTTAAAGGGTTATTAATAAATCTTTTGTCGCAACATACTATCATAATTGGAATATCTATTCCTGATCTGAATAAACCAGTGATTTTAATTTGAATTAATCCTATATGTAAATATTTCTTTTTTGGATACTTTTATTTAAGTTTTTCTATTTGTGTCATACTGATAAGTTTTACTGATGTAAAATCTTCATCACCCTTTAATTCTATATTCCCTTGCATTCTTTCAGAAATATAGGTATTTTTATATGAAATCAAAGATCTAAATCTAGGTTGCCTTTTATATACATCATTTTTTCTGCATGTGGAATTGATCTTTTAATTTTTTAATATATTCATCAGTAATTTCAAATTGTTTACCTTGACTATTATCTATACTATCATTATGTATTTCTTGTGGTTCAATTTCTATTAATGTATTCATAAATACTCTATATTCGTACATTGCTTTTTTGGATGTTTGTCCAAACTGTATGTTAGGACTTAATGGTGGTGATGTAGATGTCAAAGGATCTGGCTTTGCTTTAATAAAAGGTAAATCTTCATGTTTATATATTATTAACATTCCTATTGGCGTTCCAATTGGAATATGATAAGAATGATTTTTAAAACTTGTACTTTTCATTGTTAAACGAATATTTTGTTATCTGGTATTCTTATAGTTAATCTAGGATGGTTTTGTTCTTCCAAATCCTTTTGTGCATCTAGGATTCTTTGTGCTCTACCTTCAAGAGGTTCTGGTTCATTTTCAGTATCATAAGTTTGTGTGGATGAATGACTTGACCTTGCAGGTTCTAAGTTAATAGTATTCATGTGTCTATATCTTGTTGTACTCAGACGTCTGGGTGTTGAAGGGTTTATGATAGCAGTTGATATAGTGTTCCCTGATGCTATAAATGTTTCGACAGGAATATTTACTTTTGATTTTAATGTTTTGATAAATATTTGCATGTCATTATCATATTTCAAATGTTTAATATTTACTAATTTTGGCTGAATTACCTTTCAATTTTCTACTTCATATAATTTTATAAATTGTGCTGGACTAACAGATTTAAATGTTGATGTATCATTTAAGGCTAAACAATATTCCCACCGGATTTCTAGTACTTTGGATCCAGGTAGTAGTTCAATGCCTTTAAGATTAATAGATAAAGTATATGCTTTCTCTATATTTTTATCATCTAAGCTAATGCAAAAATCCGGGTGTATATTAACACCAAATATTCTATTGGCTAAATTTGATTTAGCTCCTCCTAAAATACTATTTAAAGGGTTATTAATAATTCTTTCGTCGCAATATACTATCATAATTGGAGTATCAATTCCTGATCTGAATAAACCAGTGATTTTAATTTGAATTAATCCTATATTTAATTATTTCTTTTTTGGGTACTTTTGTTTAAGCTTTTCTATTTGTGTCATACTGATAAGTTTTACTGATGTAAAATCTTCATCACTCTTTAATTCTATATTCCCTTGCATTCTTTCAAAAATATAAGTATTTTTATTTGAAATCAAAGTTCTAAATCTAGGTTGCCTTTTATATACATCATTTTTTTCTGCATGTGTAATTGATTCTTATAATTTTTCAATATCTTCATCAGTAATTTCAAATTGTTCACCTTGAATATTATCTATACTATCATTATGTATTTCTTGTGGTTCAATTTCTGTTAATGTATTCATATATACTCTATATTCGTACATTGCTTCTTTGGATGTTTGTCCAAACTGTATGTCAGGACTTAATGGTGGTGATGTAGATGTCAAAGGATCTAGCTCTATTTTAATAAAAGGTAAATCTTCATATTTATGTATTATTAACATTCCTATTGGCGTTCCAATTGGAATATGATAAAGACGATTTTCTGAGCTTGTACTTTTCATTGTTAAACAAATATTTTGTTATGTCATTGATTCTATCATACCATAGGTGATGAATATATTTTTTATTATATGATATCTAATATTACATATTTCTCCGTAATATCCATAAGGAATTTGAATTACTAGATCTAAATATATTTCAGTCGTTTGATATCTTTGTAGTGCATAATTTCTTCCAGAATAAACTATATGTCCAGGAGATTTTAAGGACTCTTTTTTCGATAATATTGTTGTTTTTGTTAAGGGTATTATTTTTATATAATGATATGTTTTATTTAAAGTAATCATATTTATTGATAAGTCTTCAGAATTTGATTCACTAGATTCTTCTGTTTCATAAATTGATTCTATTTCATATATTGTTGAAGTATCACTAGAAATTTCTTCAATCGTTCCTAGGTGAATATCATAACTTTCTAAATTAGGTAGTAAAACTGATTTAATATTTAATGAGTATTCATAGGCATAATGTCCTTCTTTATCACATTAAAAACATTTACATCCTTTTTTTATTTTGGATTTATTTTTAATAAATTTTCTTTTCCAAAATTTATTAGATTTTTGATATTTTCGTTTGTATTCGGGTTTCCATTTCTTTCTAGATACTTTATATCTTTTTTATTTTGATTTATATTTTTTGTATTCAGATGATTTCTTCTTATATGGTCTATATGGTTTATTATAACCATATATTGTCCACTAGGATTGTCGATAAACATACGAATAATCTGTTTCCGGGAGTACCCTAAAAAAAGAGCCTCTCGTCGGCCATTTCGTTTCGTATCAGGTTACTAAGATGTGAAAGCGCGTTTCTCTCTATAAGAAGAGTGCGTTCCGAGGTGTGAGGGGTGAGAGAAGATATACCATAATTCTAATTGGAGTTTTGAATAAGACGACCTTTGCATTTTTGATTTTTTCTCTTTTTTATATTTTAAAAGTAAAATAAGAGGTGTTAAGCTTTACATTATTCTGGCATCGAACTATTTTCCGCATGACCTCCCCTACAGTATTGTCACCGTAGTAGAGTTTAAACACCAAGTTCGTGATGGATTAGTGTGGTTCCTCTACGCCTAGGACACCAGAATATCAAACCATGAACGAAGAAAGTCATGAGAGAAAAGCATATTGGCTAGTGATTATGAGGCCCCAATTCTTGACTGGAAGGGACACCAAAGGCCTCTGCCCTTCCCTCCCGTCAGATAGATAGGGAAGGGCAGAGCTTTTGGTTTTTTCATGTGATGCCTCAGCCGTATACATCACTGCACTTCCACTTGATACCTATCGTAATGATAAACGGCTCGTCTCGCTGTGACCTTATCTTGAAATCTCAATAATTCTGTCGCTCCATCCCCGCAGGGGGCAGAGAACCCATCGTTGTCTCGGCTGTGCTATCGGAGGCTTTGGGGAAGTCGGAATAGGAGAGCACTCATCTTGGGGTGGGCTTACTACTTGGATGCTTTTAGCAGTTCTCCGCTCCGCACTTGGCTACCCAGCATTTACCGTGGGCATGATAACTGGTACACCAGAGGTGCGTCCTTTCCGGTCCTCTCTTACTAGGGAAAGGTCCTCTCAATGCTCTAACGCCCGCACCGGATATGGACCAAACTGTCTCACGATATTCTGAACCCAGCTCACGTATCGCTTTAAGGGGCGAACAACCCAATCCTTGGAACATGCTACAACCCTAGGTGCCGAAGAGCCAACATCGAGGTGCCAAACCTTCTCGTCAATGTGAACTCTTGGGGAAAATTAGTCTATTATCCCTAAAGTAACTTTTATCTGTTGAGCGACGAGCCTTCCACTTTGCACCGTCGGATTGCTAAGGCCGACTTTCGTCCCTGCTTGATGGGTGGGTCATGTAGTCAAGCTCCCTTATGCCTTTGCACTCGAGGGCCAATCTCTGTCCGGCCCGAGAAAACTTTTGCACACCTCCGTTACCTTTTTGGAGGCCTACGCCCCATATAAACTGTCTACCTGAGACTATCCCTTGGCCCGTAGGTCCTGACACAAGGTTAGAATTCTAGCTCTTCTAGAGTGGTATCTCACTGATGGCTCGGGCCTCCCCGTAAGGAGGCCTTCTCTGCCTTCCACCTAAGCTACGTAGGAAAGGCCCAAAGCCAATCCCAGGGAAAAGTGAAGCTTCATAGTGTCTTTCTGTCCAGGTGCAGCTAGTCCACATCTTCACAGACATGTCTATTTCACCGAGCCTCTCTCTAAGACAGTGCCTAAATCGCTACGCCTTCTCGCGCCCCTTAGTATTCTCTACCTACCCACCTGTGTCGGTTTCGGGTATAGGTACCCTTTTGTTGAAGGTCGTTCAAACTTTTCCTTGGAGTATGGCATGGATTACTTCAGCATCGTAGCACCTCGTACTCGGACATTGGCTCGAGGCATTTCGAGCTTTTCCTTGGAGTATGGCATGGATTACTTCAGCATTGTAGCACCTCGCACTCAGACATTGGCTCGAGGCATTTTCTCTACCCCTTCTTACCCTAAAAAAACAAGGTCACGTTGCATCTTTGAACCGATAACCATCTTTCGGCTAACCTAGCCTCCTCCGTCCCTCGGAATCAACAAAGGGTAGTACAGGAATATTCACCTGTTATCCATCGACTACGCCTTTCGGCCTGATCGTCAGGCCCTGACTCACCCTCCGTGGGCAAACCGTCGCTTAGGAACCCGTCAGGTTTTCGGGGCATTGGATTCACACCAATGTTCGTCGACATTGGATTACTCAAGCAGACATTTTCGCTTCTGCTTCGTCCACACCTTCTTGCGTGGGTGCTCCCCTACCGATGCATTTTGATATCCCACAGCTTCGGTAGATCGCTTAGCCCCGTTCATCTTCAGCGCAAGAGCGCTCGATTAGAGCTATTACACACTCTTTCGACGGGTGGCTGCTTCAAGGCAAACCTCCTTACTATCTCTGCACCCCCTACCTCTGTCTATCACTGAGCGGTCATTTAGGAGCCGCCAGCTGGTGATTTGAGCTGTTTTCCTCTCGACGATGAAGCTTATCCCCCATCGTCTCACTAGCCGACTATCGGCCCTTGTAATTTTTGGGTCATATCGGAGATTTAGAGTTTGCCTCGATTTGGTACTGCTCTCATTGCCACACCGAAACAGTGCTTTATCCCTAGTTGTCCAGTCAACTGTTGCACCTCAAAGCATTTTGGGGAGAACCAGTAGGATTTGGATTCGAGTGGCATTTCACCCCTAATCACAACTCATCTGCTGATTCCTCAATATCAGTCGGCTCGGACCTCCACATCAGTTTCACCCAACGCTTCATCCTGGTCATGGATAGATCACCCAGGTTCGGGTCCATAAACAGTGACAATTGCCCTATGAAGACTCGCTTTTGCTACGGCTCCAGTGGGTTCCCTTAACTTACGCCACTGCATATGAGTCGCCGGCTCATTCTTCAACAGGCACGTGGTCAGAGATCACATTCTCCTCCCACTGCGTCGGGAGCTCACGGTTTCATGTTCGCCACTGCGTCGAGAGCTCACGGGAATCGCTTTTGCTTTCTTTTCTTCTGCCTACTCAGATGTTTCAGTTCACCAGGTTGTCTCTTACCTGCCCATGGATTCAGCTATAGTTTGAAAGGTTGACCTATTCGAAAATCTCCGGATCTATGCTTATTTTCAACTCCCCGAAGTATTTTGTCGCATGCTACGCTCTTCTTCATCTCTGGGTGCCTAGGTATCCACCTTGACGCCTTTCCTCGTTTGAACCTCGCCCTCCATTTCCAGGCTATGCCATCCTGACGGTGCTGCTAAATGGAAGATTCTCCTCAACTTCCATGAATGAGAAATCATAGAGCAAACTGCCGAATTGGAAAAATCAGGTGTTATCATAGTATCAGCTGATGCACAATATGACAAAACAATACAATTGTACTCTTAAGATAAAATACCTATTATATGTAAGTAGTTGATACCTCTCTGATATCAGGTATAGTAATTTTTCGGAATGTACAGAAATTATTCTGTAAGTATTTGTTACCTCTCTGATATCTGATATAGCAAGCTAAATGATGAGTTTTTTCTTAATTTACAATCTGTCATTCTGATAGATTCATTGTCTTTGTGGTTTATGATAGTAGTTGATACCTCTCTGATATCAGGTATAGTAATTGGTAATTTAGCTTTATGAGTTACCTGAACTGGTCGACCCATAAAATCATTTAATCTTTCATGTTTATCAAGAGGTATCCAATATTATTGGGGAATAAATGTATTTTGTATTAACTTATATGGTCTATATGGTTTATTATAACAATATATTGGTGGACAACCAAATTAATAATTAATATCATCATCATATTTAGGACAACAAGCCCTTTTTAAGTCTAATTTATGTATATGTTTATTCATTTGTGATGATATTTTCTGTTGTTGACAAGTTTTCTTTACTATTTCCATACAGGCCTTTTTTAATAATCCGGTGGAATGTGTTGAATCAGGATTCGAACCCATGTATTGATGTAATCTTAGATTATTATATTTTTTTCTCTATCATTGTATCCCAAGGTATAGGTAATTTTGAAAAAAAGGTTGTAAACCAAAATATTTTCTTTTGTATAGAATCCAATTTAAATATATGACTAATATATTCATTTATAAATTCTTCAAGATAGCAAATATTGCATAATTCATTTTAATTAGTATTTGTTCATCATGACTTTCTGTAAGCTAAGTCTTCAACAGTTAAGTCTGCAAATAATAATTTACAAATACTGTGTAATGCATCTTTTTTATCCTTTTGTGCATCTAGGATTCTTTGTGTTCTACCTTTACGGTTTGCTAATAAGCTTGCTAAATGGAAGGACGATCAGATTGAATCAGTTGAAGTAAAATATTGTATTGAAGCAGATTGTTGGTCATAAAAATTGTACAATTTTTCAGAAGAAATTATTCTATAAGTAGTTGATACCTCTCTGATATCAGGTATAGTAATTGTTCTACATATTGTACAACAGATTGGTAAATGTACAGTAATAGGTATTTTTTCTTAAGAGTCTACTAGAGCATGTAAAGTAAATTCAAGTTTGTTTGCGAATAAGCTTGGTAAACGAATTTTTATCAAATTGGGTAGGACAATCAGATTGAATCAGCTGAAGTAAAATATTGTATTGAAGCAAAATATTGGTCATAAAAATTGTACAGTTTTTCAGAAGAAATTATTCCTTCTAATTCTTGTTGCTGTAATTTTTTATAATGCAAAATTTTTTCATAACTTATTTTTTCTGGATCCATATGGCATAAATTTTTTAATGAAAATTTAATCATGCGAACGGATCCGAATCTTTCTAGAGATGAAGATGAAGAAATTTTTGGATATGATGCAATCTTTAATGAAGCTACTTGTTTTGAAAGATTATATATTTGATCACAAAGATAATTTAGCATGTTATTTTGATGCTCGTGTGTAGCAGTATCTGGGAGATGTATAACATGACTATGTGTTTCTAAATGATATGGACAGTTATAAGAATCTGGGATTGCTATAGAAGAAGACATGAAAATTTGATTTCAAATAAACTTACACAGTCTACCACTTTTAGAGGTAGACTATCGGATTCCCACATCATGTTAGATCTTAAGAAAAAATCCCAATTACATATATATATATATATATATATATATATATATATATATATATATATATATGTATATATATATGTGTGTGTATATATATATATATATATATATATATATATATATATACACCTATTACTGTACATTTACCAAGCTTATTAGCAAACGAACTTGAATTTACTTTACATGCTCTAGTAGACTCTGGTGCTTAAGTAAGCCATAGGTAGTGCTGCCATGTCTCCAAAACTCGAACCAATGCATACAACTCCTTGTCATAACTCCTTGTCATAAGTCTAGTAGACTCTGGTGCTGAAGTAAGCCATAGGTAGTGCTGCCACGTCTCCAAAGCTTGAACCAATGCATACAACTCTTTGTCATAAGTCGGGTAGTTTAAAACTGTCCTGCTTAATTTCTCGCTGAAGTAAGCAATTGGTCGTCTCTCCTGCATAAGAACTGTGCCTATGCCAATACCTGAAGCATCACATTCAATCTCAAATGTTTTAGAAAAGTTAGGTAAAGACAATAAGGGGGCATAAGTTAGCTTCTCTTTGATTAGCTGAAACACCTTCTCTTGTTCTTCTCCCCATCTAAATCCGACGTTCTTCTTGATCACTTCGGTAAGTGGTGCGGCTATACTACTAAAGTCCTTCACAAACCGCCGGTAAAAACTAGCAAGTCCATGAAAACTACGAACATTGCCTGCACTTGTGGGACCGGCCACTCTTAGATTGCACGTACCTTCTCTTCATCAACTTGTATACCCTGTGCACTAACAACAAATCCCAGAAATACAAACTTATCGGTGCAAAAAGTACACTTTTTCAGATTAGCAAATAACTTTTCTTTCCTAAGCACATCTAAAACTGATTTCAAATGTACGGCATGATCATCCAAGTTTTTGCGATAAATGAGTATATCATCAAAATAGACAACAACAAACCTGCCTATAAATGCTCGCAAAACATGATTCATAAGTCTCATAAAAGTACTTGGTGCATTAGTCAACCCAAAAGGCATAACTAACCATTCATACAAACCATATTTTATTTTAAAGGCAGTTTTCCATTCATCTCCTTCTTTCATTCTAATCTGATGATAAACACTTTTTAAATCAATCTTAGAGAACATACAAGAACCATGCAACTCATCTAACATATCATCTAAGCGAGGAATAGGATGACGATACTTTACCGTTATGTTGTTGATGGCTCGGCAATCAAACTACATTCTCCACGTCCCATCCTTCTTAGGTACAAGTAAAACTGGAACGGCGCATGGACTCATGCTCTCCCTCACGTACCCCTTCTCTAACAACTCACTTACCTGCCGTTGAAGCTCTTTTGTCTTCTCGGGATTGCTCCTATAGGCTGGTAGGTTTGGAATTGTTGCACCGGGAACAAAATCAATTTGATGTTAAATCCCTCAAATTGGTGGTAATCCATGTGGTGTTTCCTCGGGAAAGACATCCTCAAATTTCTGCAAAAGAGAAACAACAGAACTGGGCAAAGCAGAATCAAGTTTGTTAGTATTTAAAAATGCCTCTTTGTACAAAAGTACAATCATCGGCTGATTTGAAAACATGGCTCGCTTAATCTCACTCACTTTTGCATAGAAATTCTTTTGTTTTCTCTTTGATTTTCTCTCAATGGTTGAATTTTGATTTTCTTTTTCTCTCATTTTGCTCAACCACTCTCTGATTTTCACTCTTTTTCTTTTGCTCACTCTCTTTCTTTTGATCACTTTCTTTTTTTTTATCACTCTCTTTTTGCAACCTCACTTGATCTTCATAAACCTGTTTCGGTGTCATCGGCACAAGAGTGATGGGTTTATGGTTGAGCACGAACGAGTATTTGTTGGTGAAGCCATCATACTTAACTCTCCGATCGAATTGCCACGGTCGGCCTAATAGCAAATGTCCAGCTTGCATCGGAACTACATCACGCAAAACTTCATCTTCATATTTCCGATGCGGAATGAAACCAAAACCAGCTTATTCACCTTTACCTCGCCACTATCATTAAGCCATTGTAACTTGTATGGCCTAGAATGTTTCAGTGTGGGCAGTCCTAATTTCTCCACCAAGGTTGTGCTTTCCACATTAGTACAACTTCCTCCATCAACAATCATACTACATACCTTGTCTTTGACGTAGCACCTAGTATGAAAGATGTTCTCCCGCTGCACTTCTTCAATTTCTTTTGCTTGCAAGCTTAGAAGTCTTCTTGACACCAAAAATTCACCTTGAACTGCATATTCTTCTTCATCCACGTCCTCCAATGGTGGCATAGAGTCGGTATCGGACTCGTCATCAGTTTCGATCTCTCCATTACCCCTTATCACCATGACTCTTTTGTTTGGGCATTGACTTGCTATGTGACCCCTGCCTTGACATTTAAAACACTTAATGTCACGATTTCTTGAAGTGGAAGGGTCAGAATTAGCTTGAGTGTCATGATTGGTTGTCTCTTGTTTTGACTCGAATTTAGATTTTGCAGCTGGTTTCTCCTCTTTCTTCACATGATTCGGTTTCCATGGGGAAAAACCCGAATTATAGGATACACGTGTACCACCTCTCCTCTTGAGTTGTTGCTCCACCTTGATGGCCATGTGCACCATATCCTCTAATTCCACATAATGCTGCATCTCCACCCTATCATGAATTTCTTGATTCATGCCATTCAAGAATCTAGCCATAGTAGCCTCTCGGTCTTCTTCGATATTAGCCCGGATCATAACAATTTCCATCTCTTGATGATAATCCTCCACACTCCGGTTACCTTGTCGGAGCGTTTGCAATTTATTGTACAACTCCCGGTGGTAATGGCTGCCACAAACCGCTTCCTCATCACTATTTTCATCTCTTCCCACGTCTCTACCGGTCATTCCCTATTTCGCCGCCTATTCAACACTAACTGATTCCACCACACAATAGCATAGTCAGAAAACTCAATAGCAACAAGTTTTACCTTTTCTATCTCAGAGTAGTTGTGACAATCGAATACTAACTCCACCTTGTTCTCCCACTCAAGATAAGCCTCGGGGTCGTTTTTTCCTTGAAACGCTGGAATTTTCATCTTAATACTACCCAAGTTGTTATCTTCCCGATTCCTATCTCCTCTAAACCATCCTCCATATCTCCTATTACCAACAACTGAACCTCGATCTTCTTCTTCATCAAAACCAGCCCCATAATACTCTCCATCTTCATCTCTCACTCCCCGATGTTGAACACTTTCCTCCTACGCATATTGTAATGACCACTTTTCTATTATTGCATTTAATTCAGTTCAAAAAAATAAATAAAAAAAATTAAATAAATAAATAATAATAAATTAAATTAAATTAAAATGTGGAAAAAAAATAAATAGATAAAGGGGGGTTAGTTTTCTATTATGATGAGGATATAAAAGTGGTTGAGATTAAAATAAATTCATAATTATCTTTATCCAAAACTTTATTATTTAAATCTCAACCAAACAAGATAATATCTCAACAATAAGATTATATCTCAATCAAACAAGATTATATCTCAACAACAAAATTTTATCTCAACCAACAAGATTTTATCTCAAAAAAAAAAAATATGGTCCTTCCCTCTTCTCTGGAATGCAGAAAATTTCAGAACGTACGGGAAGGAGAGAGAAAGGAAGTAAGGAAAGGAAAAGGGAAGAAAGAAGAGACTCGGCTAAGGTGAGTTCTTTACTCACTTTATCATGCTATTCATTATATTTATATTTTTTTTATTTGATATTAACATCACTGCTGTGGAAATCAAATCCATGTTGAACATCAAAAGAGCCACTTTTATGTTGGACAGTTTCTCTTATTTCTTTCAACTGATTTTAACAGGTCGTAATGTGCTAAGAACATTATGCTAATGTAATTTAACCTACTTTGTAAATCACAATATTTGTTACTCGGTAAACATCTTTTGAGGGGAATGCTTGTAAACATCAAATGGTCTCTTCTTATTAAATTTACTGCTATTGCCTATTCATAGTACTCTTTATTTAATTAAAATATAAATATCAAATGAGTTCCTAGATATCATTATCATCAACATCCACAAAGTCTTCATACAAAATTTTTGGAGTCGGCTACGTATGGATGTTCATATATTTTACGGAAATTAATTTGTGAATGTTATAAAGTTTGTTCATTCAAGTTATTGACGTGAAGCTTTGGAGTGTATGTACTTCACCTTCTTTAATGAGTATATGTATATAGCAAACTAATATTGTCACTGATACTAGTATCCTATACAAGGAATAACCATTGACCTCTATATTATTACAAATTAGATTTCAGTAGTTCCTAAACTGGGTTTACAAACCATAACTATTCATATATTTTATTAAAATTTAATGTTTGGAGTCAGGTACATGAAAAAAACCCTTTTCTTCCATTTATTATGCAGCTTTCCTAGAACATTAAATGATAAAAATCTAACTTTATTTAATTAAGATGTAAAATTTAATAGATACTTTGTAGTACCACTGCTTTGTTGTGTTTTGTTTTGTTTTTTCTGGATTTGAGACTGCTGTTTTGGCTCTTGGTTATGATTTTGACTCTGTCAATTTGCCTTCTTAGTTTAGTGGAATAGAGGAGGCTTTGTAACATATCTAATCATTATAATGGAATGTAATAGAGCATCTAGCTTTCTTTTATTCTCCCTTAGGAACTCCTAAGGTAATTAATCATTTGTCTAAAATTTAGAGATATCTCACCTGTTTTAAAATCAGATAAGTATGGCATGTTCACTTTGGTGTCATTTTATCATTTGGGACTGAAGTTTGGTTCTATGGCTAATATTTTGTCTTCTTCTTCTCCTTTCTTTTTCTACTTCGGCATTTGCTGCTGCTTCTTCTTCTTCTTCTTCTTCTTTTTTCCTGCTTCTGCCGCTGCTACTTCTTCTTCTTCTCCTTTCTTTTTCTACTTCTGCATTTGCTGCTGCTTCTTCTTCTTTTTCTGCTTCTGCCGCTGCTGCTTCTTCTTCTTCTTCTTCTCTTTTTTCTACTTCTGCATTTGCTGCTGCGTCTTCTTCTTTTCCTGCTTCTGCCGCTGCTGCTTCTTCTTCTTCTTCTTTTTTCTGCTTCTGCCCCTGCTGCTTCTTCTTCTTCTTCTTCTTCTTCTTTTTCTGCTTCTGCATCTGCTGCTGCTTCTTCTTCTTCTTCTTCTCCTTTCTTTTTCTCCTTCTGCATTTGCTGCTGCTTCTTCTTCTTTTTCTGCTTCTGCCGCTGCTGCTTCTTCTTCTTCTCTTTTTTCTACTTCTGCATTTGCTGCTGCGTCTTCTTCCTTTCCTACTTCTGCCGCTGCTGCTTCTTCTTCTTCTTCTTCTTTTTTTTTCTGCTTCTGCCGCTGCTACTTCTTCTACTTCTTCTTCTTCTTCTTTTTCTGCTTCTGCATCTCCTGCTGCTGCTTCTTCTTCTTCTTCTTCTTCTTCTTCTTCTTTTCTGCTTCTGCTTCTGCTTTTGCTACTGCTGCTTCTCTTTCTCCTTTCTCTGTTTGGTTGTAGTGCAGGAAAACTCTAGAGAATTCTAACTGCACACAAATTTACTAGTGAGCACCATTTCCCCCTAAAGCTGCAAATCACTTTACTATGTAGCAGGTGGTGTGCATTTAGAGCTAACTGCCACTTTGCAGGAAAACTCTAGAGAATTCTAACTGCACACAAATTTACTAGTGAGCACCATTTCCCCCTAAAGCTGCAAACCACTTTACTATATAGCAGGTGGTGTGCATTTAGAGCTAACTGCCACTTTGCAGGAAAACTCTAGAGAATTCTAAATGCACACAAATTTACTAGTGAGCACCATTTCCCCCTAAAGCTACAAATCACTTTACTATATAGCAGGTGGTGTGCATTTAGAGCTAACTGCCACTTTGCAGGAAAACTCTAGAGAATTCTAAATGCACACATATTTACTAGTTAGCACCATTTTCCCTATGTTGTAAATCACGTTACTATACATCATATTGGAAATAAAACCCGAAAAGACACCGAAAATTATGAAATTGGTGATAGATTATTAACCATTGCATTGTACATTATCTTTTATTGTTACTATTGTTGCCATAGAATATTGAAATTAATGATGATCGTCAATCCATTAAACTAAACTGAATTATTTATACTGGAATCGTCACACACTGGGATTTGGGAAAAATTTAGGTTCATATGAATTAGATGGCTGGACGTAACTGTGCCACTGTTTTCTAATTTGGGAGGATCGGGATAGGCTCCGATCATTACTGCACCACTGTTTCCCATTTTGGGAGGATCGGGATAGGCTCCGATCAAAATTACTGTTCCGTTTTTCCGGGGGTAGACGGGGATGCGTTCAGACCAGCTATATTCATATTTTTCCTGAATTTTCAAATACCATAATTAAAAGACATCAACTAAAAATAATAATAAAAATGACTTACTGTTCCGTTTTTCCGGGGGTAGACGGGGATGCGTTCAGACCAGCTATATTCATATTTTTCCTGAATTTTCAAATACCATAATTAAAAGACATCAACTAAAAATAATAATAAAAATGACTTCTAACCTTATTTGTATGTATGTCCATGATATTGAATTATTATTGTTATTTGTTATGTTAGATCGCTTTACTGACGATCCTGGTTATGCATGACCAGATGCAGATATTTATCAAGAAGTAGATCCTCTAGAAACAGAACAAGATGTGGCATACTTTAAGGAACTGGCAGATGTATAGGAGTGATGAAAATTCTAATTAATTACTTCCATTTTAGAAAACTGTAATAAGTGCATACGGCACTTCATTTTAGTTTTATATGAGACAGCTCTTTTATTCATAAATATTTTATTGTAGTGACATATTACTGATTTTATTTAGAGGAAGTTGTTATCTCTTTGATTTAAAAAAAATATATCATTTATTTCTGTATGTTATTCATATTAAATTTTATTGCAACTGTAATGTTTTGTTTTGAGGCTTGTCGAGTTGTCATTCGACGCCGAACGTTTCAGCTTTCCACACTACAGAAAGTGGGGCGTTACAGGTGGTATCAAAGCCCAGGCTTCTTTAAGTCTGTTCAAGTGATTTGAACAAACTTGAATATCATTACAGTCGGCAAATAAATAAATAAATATAATAGTTTAATTTTACTAAACTATTTAAGGTTCAATACGACTATATAGATATATACACCTAAATATGATTTTTCTAAATATATCTATTTGCTTTTATTATGTTTATTAAAGTAATACTTACATTATTCCGTTTCCTCATAAGGATGGCTCGTTAGTCTAATAGGAATGGAGCAAATTCCGGCTCGATCTCGAACACCACTGAAGCCAATGAAATGTTAGGACTGCTTAGTAAGATGGTCGACGCGCAACAACAACTGGCCGAAGCCTTTCGAGCAGGAGTGATGACGGCCTTAGATCGTGTGGTAGAACCGAGGGACCAGCGCCCTGGAGGGATATCTGATTTCAGACGCCTTCATCCCTCTACCTTCTCGGGGACAGTAGGAGCCTGCGAAGCTGAACAGTGGCTCTTACAGATGGAAGACTTATTAAGAGCTGCTAAGATTCCAGATGCTGACAAAGTAAGTGTTGTCAAAATTCAACTGACGAATATAGCAAGGACTTGGTGGCAATCAGAGGAGAACAGACTATCCCAACCAATCTCGTGGGATGCTTTCACAACGAGTTTCCTTGCAAGGTTCTTTACTAGAGCAGCCAGGAGAGAGATGGAGCACCAATTCATTAACTTGAGGTAGGCCGGAATGACAGTAGAAGAGTATGCATCAGAATTTGTTCGCCTGAGTCGATTTGCGCCATACATGGTATCAGATGAGGCAGATCGTGCTCATCACTTCCAGCAGGGGTTGAGAATAGATATCCAGAAGTATTTAGTAACCTCCAGAATGGAGACCTATGCTGAAGTTATTAATGCAGCTCGAGATATAGAGCAGGTGATAAATAAGGAAAGGAGGGTTCAGTCTTCTGCACCCAAGAGGTCGGCCAGTCAAATGCTGGGAGGAACTTCATCCAGGAATACTGAGAAGCGTCTGGTCATTTCTTTGCAATAGAAGGTTACTTGCACACATTGTCAGAAGCCAGGACACACTATCAAGGAGTGTCGGTATGCTAACAACTTATGCCTAGCATGTGGATCAAGTGAACATAAGATCGGGGACTGTCCACGCAGGAGAAACATGGGGTCAACGCCTCGCCTCCCAGTACCTCAACAACAACAGCAGACACAAAGGGATCAGAATGGCAATCAGAATAGGTGACCACTTCCACCTCAGAATAGAGCTTATGAGCAGGCTATGAAGAATAAGGCAGTGGACATGGGACGTGGACAAGCATATAACCTAACCACAGAGTAAGCAGAGAAGTCAGATGACGTGGTGGCAGGTATGATACTAGTCAATCATATACCCGCATCAGTTTTATTTGACTCAGGAGCATCACATTGCTTTATTTCCTCTAAATTTGTGACACTACATGCCATACCTTATGAGAACCCGAACATTAGATGGAAGATAAGTACGGATAACGGGGGTATTGTTTCTACTCAAATGTGTAGATTGTGTCCTGTAGTAATTTGTAGAAGGGAATTTTATGCTAATTTCTTAATTATCAATACTCACGGATTTGACGTGATATTGTGAATGGATTGGTTAAGTACCTTTCATGCAATTATTGACTGCCGGAGGAGAAGCATTGTCTTCAGGATACCGAATCACCCAGAGTTCGAGTTCATCGGGGGCAGCAGCACCAAGGAACCTGCAGAATTTAGAGCTCGATCTACGGAGGGAGTAGTAATCCAAATGGATGTCATTCCAACTGATACTCCAGTGGTGTCGGAGTTTTTGGACATCTTCGAGAATTTCTCAGGATTACCACCAGACAGGGCAGTGGAGTTCGCTATTGAGCTTCTTCCTGGCACCACACCAATCTCTGTAGCACCATATCGAATGGGACCAGTAGAGCTAAAAGAAGTGAAGATGAAATTAGACGAGTTGGAAGCTAAAGGTTTCATTAGACCAAGTACTTCCCCTTGGGGTGCACCAGTACTTTTGACTGAGAAGAAAGATAGAGGTAAAAGATTATGTATTGATTATAGGGGATTAAATAGGGTCACTATCAAAAATTGATACCCACTACCGAGGATTGATGACTTGTTCGATTAATTTGGTGGTGCTAGGGTATTTTCCAAGTTGGATCTTAAGTCTGGGTATCACCAAGTGAAAGTGAAGGAGTCGGATATTCCTAAAACAGCATTCCGGACTCGATATGGGCTTTTTGAATTCTTAGTGATGCCATTCGGTGTGACGAATGCACCTGCAATTTTTATGAACTTTATGAATCGAATTTTTCTTCCATATTTGGATAAATTCGTTGTGGTGTTTATAGAAGACATATTGGTGTATTCAAGGACCGAAGAGAATCATACTAAGTATTTAAGGATAGTTCTGGAGACACTAAAAAAGGAAAAATTATATGGGAAGCTCAGTAAATGCAAATTTTGGCTGAAGAGTGTTTCATTCTTGGGGCACATTATTTCTCAAGATGGAATCTCAGTCGATGCTGGCAAGGTTTCAACAGTGAAGGATTGGCCGATCCTGAAAAATATTTCAGAGGTGAGAAGCTTTCTGGGATTAGCAGGTTATTATCGGAAGTTCGTGCAAGATTTTTCTAAGATTGCAGGACCCCTGACCAAGCTCCTGAGGAAAGGAGAGAGGTACGACTGGACAGTTGAATGTGATGCAGCTTTCAATGAGTTGAAAAGGAGGCTCACAACAGCACCAGTATTAGCCGTACCAGAAGGGACCGAAGGAATGGTTGTATACAGTGATGCGTCCGGCAGGGGGCTAGGTTGTGTGTTGATGCAGCGAGGACGAGTGATAGCTTATGCTTCTAGACAATTGAGACCGCATGAGAAAAACTATCCCACACATGATTTGGAGCTTGCAGCTGTGATTTTTGCATTAAAAATTTGGAGGCATTATTTGTTGGGTAGCAAAGTGGAGATTTATACAGACCATAAGAGTCTTAAGTATATCTTCACACAGAAAGAACTTAATTTGAGACAGAGAAGGTGGCTTGAATTGATGACAGACTATAACGTCCATTTGCAATACCATCCTAGTAAGATCAATGTGGCACCTGATGCCTTGAGCAGAAATCCTGTGGTAATGATTCTAACTCAGCAAAAGAAGCTACTTGAAGAAATCATGCAGTTAGAATTAGAAATTATTTTACCCGGTGCCGAGGCACAAATATTGGCTTTACAACTCCAACCGCCACTGGTGGAAAAGATTAAAGAAGCTCAGAAAAATGATCCTCAGTTGCAAAGATTCTGAAGACAGGTAGAAGAAGGACAGAGGACAGATTTATGTATCCACGCAGATGGGTCTCTCCGATTGGGCAGTAGGTTGTGTGTGCCCAAAGGAGAAATACCGCAGGAAGATTATCAGAGGCTCATAGTTCAGTTTATGCTATCCATCGTGGAGGAACAATGATGTATCAAGACCTGAAGCAGCTTTTTTGGTGGCATGGAATGAAGCGTGAAATTGCCAAGTTTGTATCCAAATGCTTAACTTGTCAGCAAGTTAAAGCAGAGCATCAAAGAATGCCGGGACTTCTTCAACCTTTACCCATACCCGTGTGGAAATGGAAAAGAGTTACAATGGATTTTGTTACTGCATTACCACGCAGTCCCAAGGGTAATAATGCAATTTGGGTTATTGTGGACGCCTCACTAAAGTAGCGCATTTCATACAATTTCGTGTAGGACAGTCTACCAAAATTTTGGCAGAAAAGTATATGCGTGAAGTAGTAAAATTATGTGGTGTGCTAGTTAGTATTGTATCGAACCGAGATACCCGTTTCACCTCTCAGTTTTGGAAGAAACTGCAAGATAGTCTTGGATCAAAACTAGAGTTCAGTACAGCATATCACCGAGAAACAGATGGCCAGTCAGAAAGAACTATCCAAACATTGGAGGATATGTTGAGGGCTTGTATGCTAGACTTCGGAGGATCATGGGAAGATTTCCTACATCTGGTGGAATTCGCCTACAATAATAGCTACCAAGCAAGCATCAAGATGGCACCATTCGAGGCTATGTATGGAAGAAAATGTAGATCACCGTTATATTGGGATGACATTGGAGAAAGAAAATTACTTGGACCAGAAATGATTACCCAGGCAGTGGATAAAATTAACTTAGTATGGCAACATCTGATAGCAGCCGAAGATCGAAGAAAGAGCTGGGCAGACCACCGACGACGGTTTTTGGAATTTCAAGTAGGAGACTCAGTTTTTTTGAAGGTTTCGCCCACACGTGGAGTCATTCGTTTTGGCAACCGTGAGAAGTTAAGCACGAGATTTATCGGCCCCTTCGAAATCTTGGAACGAATAGGCAAGGTCTCCTATCGCCTTGCATTTTCGCCTACACTGGAACAAGTGCATAATGTTTTCCATGTCTCACAATTAAAACGATATGTACCTGATGAGAGGCATATCGTGGACTATTCAGGACTGGAGATCGGACTAGACCTCTCCTATCCAGAAGAACCGGTCGCCATACTTGACCGTATAGAGAAGACTTTGAAGAACAAAGTAATCCCACTTGTGTTAGTTTCTTGGAATCGACATTCTAACTGGGAGGCAACTTGGGAGCGAGAAGAAGACATTCGAGAGCATTTTCCACACTTATTTGAGTAAAGGTATAACTGCTCTACATCATTTGAGTTTAAAAAAATTTCGAGGATGAAATTTTTCTTAAGGGGGGTAGAATGTAACGACCACTTTTTGATTATTGCATTTAATTAAGTTCAAAAAAAAAATAAATTAATTAAATAAATAAATAATAATAAATTAAATTAAATTAAAATAAATTAAAATCTAGAAAAAAAATAAATAGATAAAGGGGGTTTGTTTTCTATTATGATGAGGATATAAAAGTGGTTGAGATTAAAATAAATTCATAATTATCTTTATCTAAAACTTTATTATTTAAATCTCAACCAAACAAGATTATATCTCAACAATAAGATTATATCTCAACCAAATAAGATTATATCTCAACAACAAAATTTTATCTCAACCAACAAGATTTTATCTCAAAAAAAAAATAAAATATGGTCCTTCCCTCTTCTCTGGAACGCAGAAAATTTCAGAACGTACGGGAAGGAGAGAGAAAGGAAGTAAGGAAAGGAAAAGGGAAGAAAGAAGAGACTCGGCTAATGTGAGTTCTTTACTCACTTTATCATGCTATTCATTATATTTATATTTTTTTTAAATTTGATATTAACATCACTGCTGTGGAAATCAAATCCATGTTGAACATCAAAAGAGCCACTTTTATGTTGGACAGTTTCTCTTATTTCTTTCAACTGATTTTAACAGGTCGTAATGTGCTAAGAACATTATGCTAATGTAATTTAACCTACTTTGTAAATCACAATATTTGTTACTCGTAAAACATCTTTTGAGGGGAATGCTTGTAAACATCAAATGGTCTCTTCTTATTAAATTTACTGCTATTGCCTATTCATAGTACTCTTTATTTAATTAAAATATAAATATCAAATGAGTTCCTAGATATCATCATCATCAACATCCACAAAGTCTTCAAACAAAATTTTTGGAGTCGGCTACATATGGATGTTCATATATTTTACGGAAATTAATTTGTGAATGTTATAATTTTCATTCATTCAAGTTATTGACGTGAAGCTTTGGAGTGTATGTACTTCACCTTCTTTAATGAGTATATGTATAGAGCAAACTAATATTGTCACTGATACTAGTATCCTATACAAGGAATAATCATTGACCTCTATATTATTACAAATTAGATTTCAGTAGTTCCTAAACTGGGTTTACAAACCATAACTATTCATATATTTTATTAAAATTTAATGTTTGGAGTCAGGTACATGAAAAAAACCCTTTTCTTCCATTTATTATGTAGCTTTCCTAGAACATTAAATGATAAAAATCTAACTTTATTTAATTAAGATGTAAAATTTAATAGATACTTTGTAGTACCACTGCTTTGTTGTGTTTTGTTTTGTTTTTTCTGGATTTGAGACTGTTGTTTTGGCTCTTGGTTATGATTTTGACTCTGTCAATTTGCCTTCTTAGTTTAGTGGAAAAGGGGATGCTTTGTAACGTATCTAATCATTATAATGGAATGTAATAGAGCATCTAGCTTTCTTTTATTCTCCCTTAGGAACTCCAAAGGTAATTAATCATTTGTCTAAAATTTAGAGATATCTCTCCTGTTTTAAAATCAGATAAGTATGGCATGTTCACTTTGGTGTCATTTTATCATTTGGAACTGAAGTTTGGTTCTATGGCTAATATTTTGTCTTCTTCTTCTCCTTTCTTTTTCTACTTTGGCATTTGCTGCTGCTTCTTCTTCTTCTTCTTCTTCTTATTTTTTTCTGCTTCTGCTGTTGCTGCTTCTTCTTCTTCTTCTTCTCCTTTCTTTTTCTACTTCTGCATTTGCTGCTGCTTCTTCTTCTTCTTCTGCTTCTGTCGCTGCTGCTTCTTCTTCTTCTTCTGCTTCTGCCGCTGCTACTTCTTCTTCTTCTTCTTCTTCTTCTTCTTCTCTTTTTTCTACTTTTGCATTTGCTGCTGCATCTTCTTCTTTTTCTGCTTCTGCCGCTGCTGCTTCTTCGTCTTCTTCTTCTTCTTTTTTCTGCTTCTGTCGCTGCTGCTTCTTCTTCTTCTTTTTGTCTGCTTCTGCATCTGCTGCTGCTTCTTCTTCTTCTTCTTCTCCTTTCTTTTTCTACTTCTGCATTTGCTGCTGCTTCTTCTTCTTTTTCTGCTTCTGCCGCTGCTGTTTCTTCTTCTTCTTCTTCTTCTCTTTTTTCTACTTCTGCATTTGCTGCTGCGTATTCTTCTTTTCCTACTTCTGCCGCTGCTTCTTCTTCTTCTTCTTCTTCTTCTTTTTTTTCTGCTTCTGCATCTGCTGCTGCTTCTTCTACTTCTTCTTCTTCTTCTTCTTCTTTCTGCTTCTGCTTCTGCTTTTGCTGCTGCTGCTTCTCTTTCTCCTTTCTCTGTTTGGTT
Organism: Dracaena cambodiana; assembly: GCA_036321105.1. Lineage (NCBI taxonomy): Eukaryota > Viridiplantae > Streptophyta > Magnoliopsida > Asparagales > Asparagaceae > Dracaena > Dracaena cambodiana. The sequence goes on along the minus strand of JAYEPQ010000009.1, from coordinate 26,813,489 downwards.
GTAGTGCAGGAAAACTCTAGAGAATTCTAACTGCACACAAATTTACTAGTGAGCACCATTTCCCCCTAAAGCTGCAAATCACTTTACTATGTAGCAGGTGGTGTGCATTTAGAGCTAACTGCCACTTTGCAGGAAAACTCTAGAGAATTCTAACTGCACACAAATTTACTAGTGAGCACCATTTCCCCCTAAGGCTGCAAACCACTTTACTATATAGCAGGTGGTGTGCATTTAGAGCTAACTGCCACTTTGCAGGAAAACTCTAGAGAATTCTAAATGCACACAAATTTACTAGTGAGCACCATTTCCCCCTAAAGCTGCAAATCACTTTACTATATAGCAGGTGGTGTGCATTTAGAGCTAACTGCCACTTTGCAGGAAAACTCTAGAAAATTCTAAATGCACACAAATTTACTAGTGAGCACCATTTCCCCCTAAAGCTGCAAATCACTTTACTATATAGCAGGTGGTGTGCATTTAGAGCTAACTGCCACTTTGCAAGAAAACTCTAGAGAATTCTAAATGCACACATATTTACTAGTTAGCACCATTTTCCCTATGTTGTAAATCACGTTACTATACATCATATTGGAAATAAAACCCGAGAAGACACCGAAAATTATGAAATTGGTGATAGATCATTAACCAATGCATTGTACGTTATCCTTTATTGTTACTATTGTTGCCACAAAATATTGAAATTAATGATGATCGTCAATCCATTAAACTAAACTGAATGATTTATACTAGAATCGTCATACACTGGGATTTAGAAAAAATTTAGGTTCATATGAATTGATGGTTGGACGTAACTGTGCCACTATTTTTCAATTTGGGAAGATCGGGATAGGCTCCGATCATTACTCCGCCACTGTTCCCATTTTGTGAGGATCGGGATAGGCTCCGATCAAAATTATTGTTCCGTTTTCCCGGGGGTAGATGGGGATGCGTTCAGACCAGCTATATTCATATTTTTCCTAAATTTTCAAATACCATAATTAAAAGACATCAACTAAAAATAATAATAAAAATGACTTCTAACCTTATTTGTATGTCTGTCCATGATATTGAATTATTATTGTTATTTGTTATGTTAGATCGCTTTTGACGATCCTGGTTATGCATGACCAGATGCATATATTTATTAAGAAGTAGATCCTCTAGAAACAGAACAAGATGTGTCATACTTTAAGAAACAGGCAGATCTACAGGAGTGATGAAAATTCTAATTAATTACTTCCATTTTAGAAAACTGTAATAAGTGCATACGGCACTTCATTTTAGTTTTATGTGAGACAGCTCTTTTATTCATAAATAATTTATTGTAGTGACATATTGCTGATTTTATTTAGAGGAAGTTGTTATCTCTTTGATTTAAAAAATATATATATATCATTTATTTCTGTATGTTATTCATATTAAATTTCATTGCAACTGTAATGTTTTGTTTTGAGGTTTGTCGAGTTGTCATTCGACGCCGAACGTTTCAGTTTTTCACACTACGGAAAGTGGGGCGTTACACATATTATAAGTTTTTTGTGGCTGCTCCAAATGTGTATTCTCCATCCGATCAATCTGCTCATGTACCTGCTCCAATGTTAACATCATCACACGCCTCACCTCACTCATCATGGCCTCCATAAGCAACTTTGGGTCAGCCATCCCTGTAGCACCTTCGGTGTTTCTTTTTTCACTGTTGTGAGACATGATTGCTGCAAATCAAAGTTAGAAAATAAAAAAAAAGGAAAAGACCTCACACACTCCCTCACGTGTTTTCACTCAAAGAATGATTCACTCTATTCCACTCGTGTTTCACTCAGTATAATCGGTTATTACCCTCTAATATGCTCACCACTCTTGCTTTTTTCCACTCGATAATTCTCTTTCAGTTCTTTTGAAACTATTCGAACAATATTCAAAATTCCGGCAATAATTCACCAAGAACTCACCAAGAGAATTCAAGTTCAAAAAGTAAGAAAATAAGGGATATGGATGATTAGATTTTTAAAACACAATTCAGCAAAATTTCCACGAAATTTTTTTTTGGTTTTTGGGGTGAGGTGATTTTCGGGCTTATTGGAAACAAACGAAAAAGAATCTTTTTACTCTCTTTTTTTCGGATTTTTTTTTTCGGATCCTTTTTTTTCGGATTTTTTTTTTCAGACCCCCTTTTTTTCAGATTCTTTCTTTTGTTAATAACAGAACAAGATTTTGAATGGGATAAAAGAAAGAAATTCGGCTAGATAAGAAAAGGAAACTAAATTTAAATGTGATAGGCGTTTACCTGAGACGAGAAATCCTTTGCTCTGATACCAAATGATGCGAACCCCGTCAAGAATAATGAGACCCGTAGAACAAGAGGAAAATCCAAGAACGTCTCGATCAGGTTTGGATGGGAGAGCTCGACCCGTTGCTTCAACAAAAATAAGAAACTTGGTATAATTGACCTCAACCAGTTGTTTAATGCAAAGTAAGAACCTTGGTATAAAGAAAACGCGACAAACGATAGTGGAAAGCCATTTGATAAGTCGATGATGAACGCCACGGAAGAATTCTGATAAGTTCGAATAGTCCTTCAAGAACCCAAAGAGAATAAACTCACCAATTATCTGTAAACTGTATGTCCTTTCTATTCCATTAGATGCCTATTATAGGCTAAAAAAATACAAGAAAAATTCCTACAAGGAAAGTTCAAGAAATAGAAACAAAACAAAAGGAAACAATCAACTCCATAATTTGGCTGATCAATACAAGGAAAGTTCTAGAAATAGAAACAATCAGCCCCTTAATTTGGTTGATCAATACTAGGAAAGTTTTAGAAATAAAATAAAAGAAAACAATCAGTTTTGACCGGATTCTTCTAGTAGTTGAATCATGTTGATGCATCTTTGTTGAACACTTGAACCATCCTCAATGGGCCTCCACGAATTTGCTTGAGCCCAAACCTCTTGAATCAGCCCATTAAGTGCATTTTTGAACTTCTTTTCTCGTGCTCTTGTAACCGGCCCAGTTGGAACTTGAACTGGCTCATTTGTAGTTATGTCATTATTTAAATTAATTGCGATGATAGAATGTATAAACCAAAGTATTCTAAAAAATGATTTGATGAGGTAGTTCGCTCAATATATTGGAAATAACAGAGTAAAAATCTAACTTAACTTCAAAAGAGATAAAAGATAATACACCTGAAAAGATCAATAAAAAAATTAAAAGTTTACTAAGTCATTTTGGATATAAGTTGAATCAAGAAGAGATCAAACCTAGTGTCATAAACAAAGTAACTGAGGAGGATAAAATGGCGAATAAAGAAAATGATAATAACTTTCTAGTAGAAAAGGAAAATGATTGTGAAAAAAAATATTTTATATTTCGAAGAACCTTCTGATAACGGCCAAGAAAATAAACATGAAGTAGAAAAAATAATTGAAGAAATCATCTTGAAAACTGAGGAACTTTCGGATCAAGTGGAAGAATATATGATAGGATACGATGAAATAGTTTCTGTTACAGAACAAGTAAAAGAGATAAAAGAAGTAGTAGGGAAGTTAGATCATATCGACAGTGTAGAACAGAAAAACCACGCCAACAAATTAATACGCAAGTCGAAAGAACATATTGCAAACAAGAATACGACTTAATAGTTGAGCTAATTAATTGCTGGAAAGAATTGTATAGGAATCAAAATAGTACTATTCAAGAGAGAGAATATCTAGTGAATAGGATACAAGAAACGTACCTCCAGTATAAAGATTTGTTACACCATTTCAAGTTTGACCCTAGGATATACAACTTAGACGAGAATCTAAAAAATAAGAGCATCACAAATTCAAAAAAATAAAGACTGTGAGGAAATTACACATGATGAGTACAGGACAAAATCTAAAGGAAATATTAAATCTGACAATAAGCTGAAATATGTGAGAGAAGATAGTAAATCAACAATAAACTTGAGTGATTTATAAATGGAAAAAAATATCCGGATATACACTTTACGGATAAACAAAAGGTCATAGATGACTTGGCACAATCCCTAGCAATCATAATCACAAACACTGAAGAGGCATGGGATGAAAAAGGATTTGTCAGTTATATTATGGAAACCTTACAAGAAGATATATTGCAATGGATAAACTCAAAGGAAATAAAAGATAAGAGAAAATGAGTTGAAAATAACATGTTCGCTAGGTTTGAAGATATCCCTACTAACTTCATAAAAATCATAAAAGAAGATTTATGTGGATTCATAAATAACAAAGCCCAAGAGGAAGAAATACTTCATGCGTTATTCAGAATAGAATTATTCGAAGTATGTAAGTTTGAAGAATTTTGAAAAATATTTTCAGATTATTTTTATAAATTAGATAAGACACAAAACTGGCTTGATCTATTTCTTCACAAGCTCTCAAGTCCATGGGATACTAAAACACAAATCTTCTTCAAACTCACATTTGTAAAATGGATCAAACCAGTTTTGTGTTTTAGTATCCCATGGACTTGAGAGCTTGTGAAGAAATGGATCAAGCTAGTTTTGTGTCTTATCTAATTTGTAAAAATATTCTGAAAATATTTTGCAAATTTCTTCAAACTCACATATTTCAAATAATTCTATTCTGAATAACACATGAAGTATTTCTTCCCCTTGAGCTTCGTTATTTATGAATCCACATAAATATTCTTTTATGATTTTTATGAAGTCAGTAGGGTTATCTTGAAACCTAGCTAACTTGTTATTTTCGACCCATTTTCGCTTATCTTTTATTTCCTTTGAATTTATCCATCATAATATATCTTCTTGTAAGGTTTCCGTGATGTAACTGACAAATCCTTTTTCATCCCATGCCTCTTCAGGGTTTGTGATTATGATTGCTAGGGATTGTATCAAGTCATCTATGGCCTTTCGTTTATCCGTAAAGTGTATATTCGGATATTTTTTTCCCATTTGTAAATCACTCAAGTTTATTGTGGATTTATTATCTTCTCTGATATATATCAGCTTATTGTCAGATTTAATATTTCCTTTAGATTCTGTCCATCATGTGTAATTTCCTCAAGTACATCATGTGTAATTTCCTCACAGTCTTCATTTTCTGAATTCGTGATGCTCTTATTTTTTAGATTCTCATCTAAGTTGTATATCCCAAGGTCAAACTCGAAATGGTGTAATAAATTTTTATACTGGAGGTACATTTCTTATATCCTATTCACTAGATAGTCTCTCTTGAATAGTGCTATTTTGATTCTTATACAATTCTTTCCAGAAATTAATTAGCTCAACTATTGTGTCGTATTCTTATTTTGAATATGTTATTTCGACTTGCGTATTAATTTGCTGACTTGGTTTTTCTATTCTACACTGTCGATATGATCTAACTTCCCTACTATTTCTTCTATCTCTTTTACTTGTTCTGGAACAGAAATTATTTCATCGTATCTTATTGTATATTCTTCTACTTGATCCGAAAGTTCCTCAGTTCTCAAGATGATTTCTTCAATTTTTCTTTTTGCTTCATAATTATTTTCTTGGCCATTATCAGAAGGTTCTTCGAAATATAAGATATTTTTTTCACAATCATTTTTTTCTACTAGAAGGTTACTGTCATTTTCTTTATTCGCCGTTTTATCCTCAGTTACTTTGTTTATGGCACTAGGTTTGATCTCTTCTTGGTTTAACTTATATCAAAAATGACTTAGTAAACTTTTAAATTTTTTATAGATCTTTTCAAGTATATTATCTTTTATCTCTTTTGCAGTTAAGTTAGAATTTTTACTCTGTTGTTTCCAATATTCTATTGAGCGAACTATCTCATCAAATTATTTTTTAGAATACTTTAGTTTGTACGTTCTATCATCGCAATACATAGTACTAGATAAATTAAAATCTGTTTCATAAGCTTTTTGTTCGGAATGAGGCGTATATTATATTATCATGATACATGGTGTCATCTAAACTGTAATACGTTTCATAGATCTCACATTCCCAATAAAGCTCATCGGTGGCCATCTATGATGTTGGTAGATAGTTAGCTCTGAGTCACCTATGGTGCCTTAAATCACCTCTTGAGGGTCACCCTACAAACGCTTACCCATGGCAACAAAGAGATCACTTTGAAATCTGGGCTTTAAGATTACTCAAATCTAGCAAAGGATACTTAGAATGAAACTATAATATACCAATATAAATTATGAGGGAGCAATAATCCGTCTTATAGTTAATTTGTCACCTTATACATGTTGATCTATCACACAACACCAAAGTAAATACAAACTATCAAGTATAAAATTATTACTAAATATACATAAAACTTATCTAGCATACCAAAGCAAATACAAACTACTTTATAATAATTCAAAGTATACAATACATGTCAGAACAGTACTCGAGAAACTCTGTACATACTGCAGATCCCTACCGCCCAAAAAGAAACTGACCGGGCTCTGATACCATGGGTTAATACAAGCACACTAAAAGGGAAATACAAGCACACTCTCAAACTATTACTACTGTCACACACTAATTACACATATGTGGTGGAATTATATAGGTGGTCGGATTAGGTGACACAAGATCGGAAAGATGGTGGAGAGGATGAGAAGGAAGGTAGATGATGCTGATGGAGGATGATGGCGATGGGAGATGATGGTGATAAGAATGGTGTCGGAGGTTTTCTCTAATCTCAACCTTAATCTAAAATCTTAACATGCTCCTCTCAATTTGCCCTAATCTCTCCAGGAAGCCTTCTATTTATAGGAGAGATTCCTTTTTGCCGAAGTTTTCAATTTCTTTTTGCCAAAGTTTTGGACTCCTTGGATCTATTTGGGTGGGGCCCGCATATTTAATCATGAAGGAGCTTTTAATCATGCCTCGCTTTTTTCTTTTGGATATATTAGGTTTCTTTCTTTTGTATCAAGTTCCTTTCGGTTGTATCAAGCTGCTTTTGTTAGGCATCTTTTGCAGAGAATCTTTCTTTTGATGTCGGTTGTCAAGACTTTTGTAGAGAATCTTACTGCTACTACTACTAAACTCGTCAACGCCTCCTTTTCTTTATCACCATTTCCGGTTAGTGTATTCTGGTATCAGAGCCGGGGGGTGTTCCTTTTTGGACAGTAGGGATCAGCAGTCTGTACAAAGAGTCTCTGGTGTGATGGCTACTGTTCCGGTATGTATTGTATGTTCTGAATTTTTATGAAGTAATCTGTATTTGCTTTGGTGTGTTAGATAAATTTCTATATTTGTTTTGTTTTTTGTAGATCTATTTTTGAAAAATTCGTAAAAAATCACCAAAAAATCAAAAAGCTACTGTAGCAAAGTTAATACAAAGGGATGTACTGTCACATGTTTACAGTAACTTTTTAGATAAATCCGGTGTGATGGCGACTGCTCCGGTATGTACTGTATGTTCTGAATTTTTATGAAGTAATCTGTATTTGCTTTAGTGTGTTAGATAAATATCTATGTTTGTTTTAATTTTTGTAGATCTATTTTCAAAAAATTCGTAAAAAATTGCCAAAAAATAAAAAAGTTATTGTAGCAAAGTTACTGTAGCAAAAATCCCTCAAAAATTAGAAAATGTCACTGTAGCAAAATCCGAAAAAATCAAGTAAAAATAAAAAAAATTAGGAAAAAATTGGGGAAGGATTTATAGCATAAATAGCATTTACGTGGTATCAAATTGACTATAACATCTACCTATATTATCTCACAACTTGTATGATTACTGTCCTATTTTCATTCTAAGTGTCCCCTGCTAGATTTGAGTAAGTTTAAAGCCCAGATTCTAAAAGTGATCCCTTTGTTGCCGCGGATAGGCGTTTGTAGGGAGACCCTCAAGAGACGGTTTTAGGCACCATAGGCTGCTCTGAGTTAGTTACCCACTGACATCTTAGATGGTTACCTGCATATTTTGCAATTGCGAGATATGAGCGGATTGTAGTCCATACGACATCAAGTATAATGATATATATGATATGATGAACACACCAAGGTATTCCAAAAAAAAATTTGATGAGCTAGTTCTCCGAATAGAAAGATTAAAAGAACAAGCTAAAAATCCCAACATACCTTTAGAATCCGAAGAAGATCCAACTGAACAACTCAAGGAAGTCTATAAAAAATTTAAGGGTTTACTAAGTCATTTTGGATATAAGTCTAATCAAGAAAAGGTTGAACCCAATATCAAAACTAAAGAGGACGAAAAGACAAATAAAAAAAATAACAGCAATATTCTAGTAAAAAAGGGAGAAAGTAGTGAAGAAGAAACGACAAATGCAATAAACAGTGTAGCTAAAAAAGATAAAGAAATAAAAAAAGGAAGACAATGTCAAAAATCTTTTGCAAATAGAGAATAGTTACCAAGGAGATATTCATGAGGTAGAAAGGACAAATGAAGAGCTTATCTTAAATTCCGAAGGACCCCCTAACAGGGAACAGAAGTGTATGATAGGGAATACTGAAGTAGTTCCAGAGATAGAGGAAGCAGTAGGAAAGATATATCATATTGACAAACTAGGAACTAGTTCAAAACAAAAGAATTCAAGACAACCAACTGACACAATGCAAGCCGAGATAATATACTCCAGACAAGAATACAACTCAATACTTGAGATAATAAATTACTGGAAAGAGTTGTATAGTGATCAAAGTATCACTACTCAAGAGAAAGACTAACTGGTGAATAGGATACAAGAGACGTATCTTCAACATAAAAGTTTGTTACACTATTTTAAGTTTGACCTGGGGATATATGACTTAATTAAAGATCTAAACAATATAAGAATCACAAATTCATTTGTCAAAAATTGTAGAATGACTACAGGTGATGAGTACAGAACAAAACCTAAAGGGAATATCAGATCTAACAAAAAGTTGATATATGTTAGGAAAATGTTTAAAACATCAAATAACTCGAGTAATTGACAAATAAAAAGAAATACGAAGAATAATGATTCAAGGAGTATGCCACAAAATAGGATTCATCTAAAACTATTTAATGAATGCTTTAAGAATGTGCAAAAGGTCATTATACTCGCAAAATACAAAGATGAGGAAAGATTGTAAATCACATGACAGGAATCCTTCAAGGAAATATGCTACAAAGGACTAAAGATATTTTTTACCTTAGACGAATCATAAAAGAGAATTTACACACAAAGGCACATAATGAATACTTTTTCCATCAAATGTGAAGGAGATTAATAGATAAGGGAATAATTATCCATAAAATAGGATCAAACAAAAACGGTACTGAGTCCTTAGGCCATAGAATAGAGCTTCTAACAAAGAAAAAATAAATAAAATAACTAGATATACAAGCGAAAAATTCGATTATGAAATACTAGAAATAACCAATGCATATCGACTATATTGTATAGCAATTATTAAATTAGTATTCAAATTAAATAAAAAGAAATTATGTAGATGGACAAAATTTATAGGACATAAATACAGACCAAAATTTGAGCATGTAATTACAAAAAAATTATCTAGACTAATTCTTTGGTGTTTAAATTTGCAGATGAAATCCAGAGAGTTCATGAGATTTGGAGATATATATCTCAAGCAGTATGCCACTCAGAGTAAAGAGTCATTCAGAATCACTGAATTTCAGGTATATTTAATACAATAATGTCTATTAGATAATTTGTGAAATCTAAGACTAGATCAGACAAATGAGAAGGTTAAAGTAATAAAAGCATTAGCCTATTATTTTAAAGGTATTATCCAGACACCCCAGTCACGGAGTTTTATATGCTACGTCATACTTAGAGGTCATCAAGTAGGAATTTACAAAGATTGGAATACAGTTAGAAAATTAGTCTCAAATTTTGATAATCCAGTATTTAGAGGTTTTTATAATGTTAAAAAAGTTATAGAATACGCAAAAAATAATATTCCAATCTCCTGGTATTTCGACGAAATCCTTAAAGAATTTATGCCATAAGAGAGTCAATAGAGTACAAGTAACCTAAAATCGTCAACAGAGTGTAAAGATTGTCAAATTATTATGAAGCACTTTAAAAATCTAAAAATACAAAAAGAAAGATTGGTTGAAAATCTCTGTCAACAAACACAGTTAACTGTGAACTTGTAGAGAGAAAATGAGGGCCTCAAAAATACGAGAGAAAAAGAAAGAAAGGAGTGCCACACAAATATAAGGGAAACAGAATCAAGTGTAAAAGATAGAAAAGAGAACCTCCAAAATATGAGAGATGCGGAAGCCATGCAAGCCAGATTATTCTTTAAAACAAATGATGAATTATCTTTTCTTCCAGAAGATATCAGACAAAATATTTACCAGAAAGTTCAGAACAATTTCTATAGAAAAACCAAAGACATGTAACAGATACTCAAAGAAATCCAAAAGGGAGAAAGAAGATTCAGAGGAGTAACTGTAGACCAAGTGATACATTATGCCAACACCGTCTTCTCTATTATTTCAATAATGAAACTCTCATTCTTAACTCTAAAATTAAAATCTCTAAATTAAATTAAAACCTTTCATATTCTCAACTCATTACTCATTCATTTCTCTAACTCCTATCCTTTCATCTTCTCCATGAATTATCTACATTAAATCTCCAATTTAATTCTCTTAACTCTCTAAATTCTATAACTCCTCAAATCTTTGAATTCTATAACTCCCAAAACCCTTCACATTCTGTAACTCCTAAATCCAATCCTATATAAACCCCTAATTCAAAACACATTTCACTCATTCTAAAAAATTATTCTCTAACATTCTAATCTCTCTCATCTCGCCCGTACCACCTTCAAAACCACCGCAGGAGCCACCGCCAGAGCTGTCACCACTTCACCGGAGAAGGGTATCTCCTTTCATCTCTTTCCACATTTTAGGTTCTCACGTTTTGACAAGAGGTTAGATATTATCTTTCTTTTTCTTCTTGGATTAAATTATTTTAAATGAATCATAGGTTAGTTCCTCTACTACTCAATAATTCTAATAACCTAAAAAGAACATATATCATTTTATAAACCCAATAAAATGAAGCTAAACCTATTTCCTAATTTCAGACCCGCTTAATACTAATATCAATTTAGAGTATGATATAAATATAAGAAAAATCCCTAAAAATTATCTAAATTAATATTAATCTATTTTTAATATTCTTAGAATATTTTTAATGTGTAGATTACTCCATTGAGCGACATCGAGAAATAAAATCCAGGTGAGTTCATTTTTGGACTCACTAATCATGCTAATTTATATACATGTTGTTTCAATCATGTTATTTATTTTGTTTAAATTGATTTGGTATTTTAGTGGCATCAGAGACAGGTTTCTCAAATTAGTTCATGTGACTTGAATTGATTTGGATCCTGATATAAAATTTTGCCACATTTATATAATAATTTTCTTTGAAATTTCTAATGTCCCAATCTATTGACTTTTTCGGTATCTCTTATTTATGCTATAAAGTTGACTTCATTAAAATGACATTAAGATAACCTAAATTAATTGACATCATTATTACAGACATCTCATTCCATATTTTCTAAAACTTGTGTTATTATTATATTTGGATATAACTATTATATTTCATATTCTTTCTGCGTTTTTATTTTGGTCGCAATCTGACGACCTGGGTGTGCATGCCCAGATTTACCGATGGACACGCCAAAACTGACGCATGATCTGGTGAACTTTAAAGATCATATTGAAGCTCAATAATAGATTAGTTCCCTTCTTCCTTTTGTTTAATTTTATTATATTTTGTTTCAATTATATCTAAACTTCATTCCAATAAATGAAAAGTCAAACTTTTGTTGAATTTTTCTATCGTAATTACTGAGTATTATTGTGGCAAATTTATTGAGGCTTTAGCATATTCAAACTGAATATGTTGCCGGTACCTGTTACACGTACTTGTATACCGTATATCGGGAGCGGGGCGTGACAGGTATTTGGATTTTTCTTAATTTGTTAATAACATGAGTTATAGAGTCCGTTCAGTTTATCCTTTATTCAATAATCACAATTAGTTATATTTAAGAGTTACTGATTCGAGACATCATAGAGATATTGGCCATGCAATTATATGGATGCTGAGAGGTTTTCCGTTCGTTGCACGTTCTTTAATTAGAGAACCAGCATACAAAATAATTTTTCTAGACACCGACACAAAATGACATCACGAACAGTATTTTTCTGTGAATATAACTTTTATGTGATTTATCAAATTTGTATATATGATTATTCTAAAATCTAACTATACTATGTAATTTAAATTTAATGACAATTGATAATAGGTGCATCAACAACAATACAAACTGCAGCATCATGGACCTCTCACAACCGAAATGCCAATGTGAGTTAGCCTATAACATTTACAGACTAAATATTCAATTAGGCCAAATAAAGACGGAAAAACTTCATGGAACAGATTATAGTTGGAAAGACTTCTTAGATATGGGATTTGTTTCACAAATAATCATCAGCCATCCAGATCATGCAGAAGTACTCCCATATTCTTAACATTTCCAGTTTCAGAAGGTTTTATAGGAAAGAAACCACAACTCAAGATAGAATTCGACTCCATAATAGCAGAATACATAAAAAGGAGTATGGTATTCTATAAAACACAGTGCATGGATTACACACAAACTAGCCCATCCCCTACATCCAAATAGAGAGGAAAGAGAAGTAATTTGTGAAAGAGAGATCCCAAGACAAATCAAGCACTGGAGAGCAAAAACCATAGTGTATGAATTCAACTGGCAAAAATACAGTGGAAATAGATTCAGATTAGCCACAGAAATTGAAATTTACAGAGTGTATGTAGATAAAGAAATTATTTGTAAGGACCCAAAATTTATCAGGTCAGCCCACGAGAAATTAATTCAATACTATAGACAAAAGAAAATGATAAAAGACAGAATACTTCAGTAAGACATGGCAGAATGCGCAGAAGAATATACACCATCAAATCTACTAAGACACATGGGAGATGAAGGCATACAAAATCTCGACAACATGGGCAACTAGTCAGACTCAAAAGACTTTCCAAAAAAAAATCTCAGTGTTCTATGGATCTAAGTATCGGATCCTCCAAGCTAAGGCTTCACAAGAAAAGAACCAAAAGACATCATAGTTGATAGATTCTCTATAACAACAAGACAAGGGAAGCCTAATATATCCAGAACAAAAAGAAAAATTAAATGTACGGGCCCTATCAAAAACTTCAGAGCATCCAGCTCCAAGTCTTCTAACAAGAATAAGACATCAACAGTGAAGATTTCTAGCAGTAACAAGACATCAACAGTATAGAATCATGACATCAAGATTCGCGATAAGGCTTTTACAGCAAGATTCCTGACAGAAACAAGACGTCAACAGTGAAGACTCATGATGAGACTTCTACGCAAGATTCTTAAGATGTTTCTCATGCAAGAAAGGTCGTCTATAAATTGGGGCTTCCGAAGGATGAGGAGATCACCAGCAAATCGGCAAATAGGAAAATCGGCGAATCGGTTAAAACATCAGCAAGTTTCCACAACACCTTAAACTCGTCAATGCCTCTTTTTCTTTATCACCATCCTCTCTCACCCTCTCATCATCTCCCATCCATTTTGCAGGTTTTATGCCTGCCGATCAATCCACCAATCACTTGTAGTTCTCCACCACCTACATGTATAATTAAGTGTGCCTGAGTGTATATCCCTTTGTATTAGCTTTTTCTTCTGCATCAGTGTGTAACAGTAGTAGTAGTGTATTCTGGTAAGAATACACTACTACTATTGTCACACACTGATGCTGAAGAAAAAGCTAATACAAAGAGAAATACACTCAGACACACTTAATTATACATGTAGGTGGTGGAGAACTACAAGTGGTTGGTGGATTGATCGGTAGGCATAAAACCGGCAAAACGGATGGGCGTTCCTTTTTGGGTGGTAGGGGTCAGCAGTCTATAGGGCTGCTTATCGGGCCGTGCCCGGCACAGCACGTTTGCCCAGTCGTAGGCCCGGGCTCGGCCCGCCGGCACAGCACAGCGGGCCAGTGCCATGCCCGTGCAGGCCCATGTTAATTAAAAAACAAAAAAAAATTTAAGGAGACTACTTAGCTTCATTTAACTAGATTTAACAAGAAGTAATAACAATAAAAAAATATTTTATTATATTTAATCTCATAATGAGATTCTCATTACATTCATATAATTGCTCTACAAATCTCTTTAGAAATTATACACAGCCCGAATAGAGGAGAGATGACCCTAGCCGTCACTCTCAACTTATTCTTAGTATCTTTTCTAAGAGATTTATGAGTTAAAAATTACAAAAAAAAAATTGAAAATATATGAAAATCTGATCAAATTTAAATACATGAAAAGCCTAAGGTCTCTAATACAAGTTCATTAGCCAAGTCTTATTCCCTATCTTCTGCGACGTAACAATCCTTCAAACAGACACACATCTCTAATATGTCCGACGCCATTGAGGTTCTCAACTTCGTGAGCACTCTACCACCTGCGCTAAAAGCAGACTCCGATGCTACAGTAGACACCGGAGGAGTTAGTAGATCACGGGCCATGTTGGAAAGCACGGGATATGTTTTTTTCTGTGATTTCCACCATGCCAAAATATCAAAGAATTCATAATTTTCAGGGATGCGTTATCTTCATAGTTAGCTCTTTCTAAATAATAATGTAATTCATTAAAATATGTACTACTTTGTCTTGCCTTTTTTCGGTGAAATACAGATGATATTATTGGATTACGAATTTTCCTAGTAGATGGTTCTTTTGTAGTTTGTTTTGGCACACCATACATATCTTCATATGTTTTATACGTAATATCTAAACATGTTTTAATATCATTAATTAAATCACTCACATTATTTTCATAAGACATATTTGTATAAAATAAATCTATTAATATTTCAAATCCATCTAACTTGCAACGGGGATCCACAATAGTTGCAAAATATAATAAGTATGGAAAATCTTTAAAATATTTATTAAATTTAATTTCCTTAGGTTGAACAATAATTTTAAGAATAGGGTGATTTCTACATTCATTAAAAACCGAACAAATTTCGGTTAGATAATATAATGCAATATGCGTAGTTGGGTAATAAGTTCCTAACAGTGCTCTAGTTGCATTTTCAAATTTGCCTAAAAACTTAGAAATGCAATTCAACTGGTGCCATTCATTATTATCTAAACTATACATTGGTGACTCCATTTCATTAAAAATATTTATTACATTTTTATACTGAATAACTATGTTTAAAATTTTATATGTACAATTCTATCTTGTTCTAACATCTATAGGTACAATTCTAGGTGATATTTTTAGATTTTTACATATTTGTTTAAATACTTGTTTTCTTGGCCCACTATCTTTAATAAAAAATAATGTATACCTAAGTTTCATTAGTGAATCATTTACTATTTTTAATCCATTTTGAACGCATAAGTTTAGTATGTGGAAAATACACCTAACGTGGAATAATTTTCCATCTAGAATTGATTTTGTAATATTTTTAAGAATTCTAATTGCAGCCGAATTTTCAGAAGTATTATCCAAAGAAATGATAAATATTTTTTTTCTATTCCATAAGCTAAAAAAACACTTAGAAGGGATTGTGATAAATTATGTGCATTGTGAGGAAATTTAAACACCCTAAACCCTATTATTCTTTTTTGTATGCACTAATCTTGATCTATATAGTGTGCCATTACACATAAATAATTAGTCATATTTGCAGCTTCCCAACAATTTGCAGTTATAGCAACTCTAAAAATTAAAGAAGTAAAAATAGCTATTAAAGTGTCAATCTTCTCTTTAAATAGTTTGAACATGTCGGATGTAGATGTTGAACGTGTGACTTTTTTATATTCGTCAGTAAATGTTGATTTACAAAATCTTTCAAATTTGCGATTTTCCAAAAAAGTAAAAGGTTGTTCGTCATGTATTATAAATCTTACCAAATTTTCTCTTGTTTTAATTGGATCATATTTACGTATACCTAACGATCCACCAAATGTGCTTATTTGTTTTTGATGTGGTTCATTTGGTGGGTGAGTTTTTTCTAAGTGTCTTTTAAGATGACCCGTTCAGCTATCTAAAGGAAACGAATAAATTTTTTGACAATATTTACACTTAGCTTTCCTAACACCATTTTCTATTATTTTTTCAAAATGTTTCCATATGTCCGATCTAGTAGCCCTAGTAGATGTGGTAGTTTGTGTTTCGGGTCTGATTGTATCAGTTGGTTCTTCATCAGATACAGAAAATGATACTTGAGGAGATTGTTCTAAGGATTGACATAGATTTTGATATTCTTCATCAGTTTAAAAGGGAGAAAAAGAACCCGTGGCTTGAGAGCAAGAAGCGCCAGACGAGTATGGATCCATTTTAATAAAATCCCGAAAAAAACAAATTAAAATTCTCAAAAAAACCGAACAAAAAACTTTAAATTATAAATACCTGTTAACCGGTGAACAATTTGAGAGAGAGAGTGAAATATATAACTAGAGAGATGAAGCTGGAAGCCGAAAAAGCGAAGACAATCTTGCTTCAATGAGAAAACTTGCTTAGATCTTGTTTAGGAGACTTGCTTACTTGAGACTTCTTGATCACATGATTGAAACTTGCTACTTGCTAGAAAGAGTTGAGAATTAAAGATTTTAGAAGAGTTTTGAAAATGAGTTTGGTTGTATAAGAATGATGAATGGTAATAGAGGAGATAATGAGGTATTGGTAGAGAAAGAAAGGTTTTAATTTGCAAAAAAAATTACAAAAAACCCCTCCAACGGCTATTTTGACCGTTGGGGGGAAAAATCTGCAATTTAAAATTGCAAGAAACCCCCAACGGCTATAAAAAATAGCCGTTGGGGGCTATTCGCAAAAAAATTTTGCAAAAACCCCCCAAAACCCCCCAACAGCTATTTTTAAAAAAAAAACCCGTGCCGGGCCTTGCCTGGCATGTGCCTGGCACTGCCCGGCACAGGCGGGCCGCGTCGTACCTTCGGCACGGCCGACCTCGGCTCGGGCACGGCCCGAGCTGAGGTGTCGGGCACGTGCCTGGCCGAGCGTGCCCAACGGGCCGCCCGACCCAGTAAGCAGGTCTAGCAGTCTGTACAAAGAGTCTCTGATGTGATGGCTACTGTTCCGGAATGTACTGTATGTTCTGAATTTTTATGAAGTAATCTGTATTTGCTTTGGTGTGTTAGATAAATTTCTATGTTTGTTTTATTTTTTGTAAATCTATTTTCGAAAAATTCGTAAAAAATTGAAAAAAAATAAAAAAGTTACTGTAGCAAAGTTACTGTAGCAAAAATCCCTAGAAAAATCCGAAAAAAATCAAGTAAAAATCAGAAAAATTAGGAAAATTTTGGGTAAGATTTATGGCATAAATAGCATTTACGTGGTATCAAATTGACTATAACACCGATCTATATTATCTCACAACTTGCATGATTACTGTCCTAGTTTCATTTTAAGTGTCCCCTGCTAGATTTGAGTAACTTTAAAGCGCAGATTTCGAAAGTGATCTCTTTGTTGCCGCGGATAGGCATTTGTAGGGAGACTCTGGAGACGGTTTTAGACACCATAGGCTGCTCAGAGCTAGTTACCCACTGACATCTTAGATGGCTACCGGCATATTTTGCAATTGCGAGATATGTAGAGCGGATTCTAGTCCATAAGACATCAAGTATAATGATATATATGATATGATGAACACACGAAGATATTCCAAAAAAAATTTGATGAGTTAGTTCTCCGAATAGAAAGATTAAAAGAACAAGCTAAAAATCCCAACATATATTTAGAATCCAAAGAAGATCCAACTGAACAACTCAAGGAAGTCTATAAAAAAATTTAAGGGTTTACTAAGTCAATTTGGATATAAGTCTAATCAAGAAAAGGTTGAACCCAATATCAAAACTAAAGAGGACGAAAAGGCAAATAAAGAAAATAACAGCAATATTCTAGTAAAAAAGGGAGAAAGTAGTGAAGAAGAAACGACAAATGTAATAAACAGTATAATTAAAAAGGATAAAGAAATAGTGAAGGAAAACAATATCAAAGATCTCCTGCAAACTAAACCAATAGAGAATAATTACCAAAGTGATATTGATGATGTAGAAAGAACAGTTGAAGAGGTTATTTTAAATTCCGAAGAACCCCTTAACAGAGAAGAGGAATATACGATACGATTTGATGAGATAATATTTGCTCCAAAACAAGGAAGAAGGTTTAATTATGTTAAACGAACATTCAGATTTAAAGGTTATAAACAATATTCATTACACGTACTATTAGATACAGGGGCCACAGTTTGTTCTTGTCGAGAAAATGCCATACCACTAGAAAAATGAGAGCCAATGAAATATTCAATTAAAATAACAGGGATCAGTACGCATAAAACAACTATCTAAAACAAAGCCAAGAACGTGGAAAATTGGCTTAATGAGAAAAAAATCATTATACCAAAACTCTTGTGTTTTCCACATATGAATGGGGACATGGTTTTAGGAAATAATTTTATTGGAGAGTATTTACCAATGATTGTAGAAAAATATATGGTGTCTTTACATCAACAAGAGGGTAACCATTCCCCAGACATTGTACAAGAAATCTTATGACGGGATCTTACTTCGTTGTCTCTCTAACCGAGAAGCTCAGAAAGTACTTGAAAAAGCTCATGCTGGCATTTGCGGAGCACACCAACCAGGGCCGAAACTTTGGGATAAAATCTAAAGAATGGGTTATTACTGGCCTAAAATGATGACAAAAGCAGTTAACTATGCCAAAAAGTGTTAAGTCTGCCAGATACATACAGACTTCATACATCAAGCTCCAGAATATCTCCACCCAATAGCTACGTCATGGCTGTTTGAGTAATGGGGAATGGACATTATCGGACCAATTTCTTCGCCATCAACGAGAGGGCACCGGTTCATTCTAGCTATAATAGATTACTTTTCGAAATAGACTGAAGTCATTTCCCTAACCGAGATAAAGTCATCAGATATGATCAAGTTCATTAAACACTATGTGCTTTATCGCTTTGGAGTGCCCAAGAGGATCATTCATGACAACGGACCTTAATTCGTGAGCCAAGTATTCTCCAGATTCTGCAACAAATACAGGATCGAAGATGTAGCTTCCTTACTATATTACCCTACAGCTAATGGTCTAGCAGAAGATTTCAACAAGACCATATTAAAACTTCTCAAAAAGTTCGTTTCATCCAATCAAAAGGACTGGGATGAAAAACTCGAAGAATGTATGTGGGCGTATCGCACTACGGTCCGAACCCCCACCAACCAAACACCACACCCTTTTATTTAGTACACGGATCAGAAGCAGTACTGCCTTTGGAAATCCAGATTCCATCATTGCGAGTCGCATTAACGACTAGGATGACGCAGGAAGAACGACAGACTCCAAGAATTAGAAGCCCTGGATGATAAACGATTGGAACCTCAGCAAAGTATTGAACTATACCAGGCGCGAATCTATAGGACTTTTAACAAAAAGACCAAAAGAGGAACTTTCTAAAAGGACGATCTGGTCCTTTCAGTAAGAAGACCGATCATAACTAGCCAAAAGCCTAAAGGAAAGTTCCAGCTAAAATGGGAGGGGCCTTTTGTCATTGATACAGTTTACTCCAATAGCGCATATCGGTTGACAAAACCGAATGGTGATAAGATCATGATGCCAATTAACGGCAAGTTTTTGAAGAAATATTATTCTTAGTAAAAAAACTACGGAACACCAATTGTAATATAACCTGAGTAGTTCAACGCAAATGGTGAATAAAGTTTATCTGTAATCGGAGGTTCATTAACAAAGATTCGCGGTTCCAAACTAAAGATTTTTGAGTCTCGAATCAAAATTACTTTCCTCCAAATTTGCCAAGTTAAAAAATACCTCTGGCGAATAAAAATTCCTTTCTTCCAAATTTGCCAAGTTAAAAAATGCATCTGGCGAATCAAAATTCCTTTCTTCCAAATTGGCCAAGTTAAAAAATACCTCTGGCAAATCAAAATTCCTTTCTTCTAAATTTGCCAAGTTAAAAAAATACCTCTGGTGAATCAAAATTCCTTTCTTCCAAATTTGCCAAGTTAAAATACCTCTGGCGAATCAAAATTCATTTCCTCCAAATTTGCCAAGTTAAAAAAAAATATCTCTGGCGAATCAAAATTTATTTCTTCCAAACTTGCCAAGTTAAAAAATACCTCCGGCGAATCAAAAGCAGTTATACTGGAAGTCACTAAACAGTGCGAGTTTCAACTTGATCAGGGGTTAACGATTACTTCTATCCTGATTCGAGAAATTTTCTCATTGGCAGCAATTTTGAGTGGTTGGAAAATTTTGGGCGATTTAATGATCATCAAGTTAACGGTTATCTCTGATAATCAATATCAAAATTATTCATCAATCACTTCTGGTTATGTAAAAAGAAAAATCTCTTTATTCATTATCAAATCAAAGTTACAGAGAGTTCCCTAGTACTATACAATTAACAAGAATGAATACAAATCACTGACATAAAAGAACATAAAAATTTACTTTTGTAGCCTCCTCTTCTAGGATGGCTTAAGTGTAAAAAAATTGCTCCTGTAGCCTCCTCTTTTAGGATGGCAAATTTGCTTATGTAGCCTCCTCTTCTAGAATGGCGAATTTGCTTTTGTAGCCTCCCCTGCAAGGACGGCTTAAAGGTAAAAAGTTTGTTCTTGTAGTTTTTTCCTGCCAACGGTTAGGGCTTCCGAGTTGGTTCGCTCAGTCATAATCAATATCACCAGTGACTTGATTAGTGCAAAACTGGGCATACCAAATGTATGTTCCAAACACACAATGTGAGAGATTGCTGAAATTGAGTGATGCCCTAACCATTTAGCATCCCAACCTTGCAGGATGTTAGTCAAGAAATAGAATAAGATTACAGATTGCTTAATCTGTGCCCTTGTTAAGGACAATGATTACGGTTATCTCCTGCAACCAATTCAAAATCTTGTTAAAAAAAAGAAAGGAGAAGGGAGAATGACATTGATTAGAAGAAAAATTTTACCTTAATTAAGAAAAATGACTACAATCATAAGAACCTTTTCGGTGGGATACCCCTCTGGATTGATACAGTCTGGAGGTCTTGTAACATGCCAATTCTCATCCATCACTTCGATTGAAGAAGAAGAAAATACGGCTGCACAGACAAATCAACTACAAAAGAAAGGAAGAGAAGACAAGGAGGTGGAAACTTTTCTCACGTCAGAATGTTCCTTCATGGAAGAGGTCATGCGTCTTATATAGACGGTCCCATTGTTATGATCTTCGGTTGGTAGAAGATAATGCCAAATTTTCGGTTGGGATTCTCGACTCGAACCCCAACAGAATTTATTACATTGCATGAGACGCTTAGATTTTGCAGCCAAAAGATCTCATCATTAATAAGAGTGTGTAACGCTTGGGATTTCGCAATGGTTAATCAGATAAAGGGTTATGTCATGACTCACGGAAACCGCTACAAATTCTTAATGAAGAATTTTTATCTCACGAACTTCCGGATGAAAGTCGCGAACTTGACGAAAGCTCATGAAGGTTGCGTACACCTGACAAAAGAAAGAATCTTTAAGGCTACTATAAAGTCGCGGTCTTGAGATGTAAAAACATGCCTGATACACAGATACCATGGATCCTACGAAAATTCGCAGATTTCAAAACTCAAGATAGCAAGTTTAACACAAATCTCTAAAGACAAACGCAAAGTAGCAATCCTGAAGTGCAAAATCATGTTTACTATACAAAGGATAAAACATGTCATGCAAAGTAAAAGTTAGAAGAATTGTAAGAGAGATTACAAAAACTCGAACTATGAAGGAGAAAAAGGGTTTTTATAGTTCAATGATTTAGGAGAGTTTTTATCTTCTCCTCAGCATCACTGATTTCCTGCTGGATGATCTCATAAGCTTGGACAGTGGCTTGACGGCGCAATTCTTCTTCACTGGCAATGGTACTTTGTGCTGAAGCAGCCTCCAATGTAATTCGGCTTGTATCGCCTGAAGATCCTTAATCGCATTATCCCGTTGTCTGGATAAGCTCGTGAGATTCTTCATTGACTCATCGCGTTCCTTAGTAATCTTAGCCAAGAAAGCCTGGGCTTTAGTGATGGACTCCTGGGTTCTAATAATGGCTTGGTCATAGTTCTTGACAACCAAAGCAGCAGTCTCTACTTGGAAGGCTAGAGATTGGCTATTTAATTGGCTCTTTTCAAAGGAAGCTCTGCAAACATCAGCTTTTTCTTTGAGCTCATTCTGGAACCCAAGTTGTTCCTCCATCAGCTCTTGGAAGATAGTTTCAACTACTTCAGATTTGCCAGCACTCCACGATCTTGACAAGAACTCAGCGTAGTTGAGCTATTATAAGCCTGTAAGGAGTAACTTTCTCCTCCCCACCAATACTGACTATACCAATCAAGTAAAGATGGAGAATATTGGCAAGTGAAGCAAAAGAAGCCCCTTTCAGTATATTCTCAATGCAACGATCTAGAAAGTGGAGAAAAATTTACACTGTATCCCTTAGCAGGTTAATTTCAAAGGCATCAATCTCCGCGTGGGAAGAATCGACAACAACTGGAGCTGGTGTATTCTGAACTGTACTCTGCTGCAGAGATTTAGTAGTACCAGTACCAGAAACAACAACCTCCACACGCTCAACAGAAGTAACGGTTGCAGCAACTGCAGTCGGGACAATAGGTGTGGCAGTTTCCATTGAAGGAACCGCTACTTCAGAACTATTAGTCACGGAAACGGTGGTCTCGACTACGGGATACTTCAGTAAAGACTTCCGCGATAGTGCTATCCTGCGGAGTGTCCTCTACAGCCATATGCTCCGAGAATGGAGTCGAAGTAAGAGCTGAAAAAAATAGGAGGGAAGTACAATTGAATGCTATAGTATCACTAAATACTAGCAAAATTTCGACAATAAAATGGATAAAGTATAGATGAACCTGGAGGATGAGCACTGGATTCTCCGGGCCCATACACCTCGGCTCGAACGTCTTCACTCAATTAGACATATTTGCCGTGATCTGATGGAGAGGTACAAGAACCAAGATCTCCACTGCTGACATCAGCATCATCTCCCCAATCATATCATAATTTGTTGGAAGAGACGCTACCTTTGGGGAATCTAATGTGCGAACTTCCCCAATTATCTCCACCTCATTATCAATAACAACCTGGTGAGTGAGGGTCACAGAACCCTCTTGTGCAGTAGAAGAAGGAGCAGCCGCTTCATCCTCAACAACAACTTGAAGAGTGGGGGGATGCAGAATCTTCTTGCACAGTAGTAGAAAGAGCAGCCACTTCATCATTGACAACAGTCTGGCAAGTGGGAGATGCAGAATCTTCTTGCGTAAGAAGAGCATGAGAGGAAGGAGCAGCCACCAATGCAGAGTCATTACGGAAGACAGACCCTTGACTTCGACGTTTTTTGGAAGAACGAAGAATTAGAGTCGAGTCATCTTCATCTTCCTCTGGTTCCTCTACAACTATTTCCAGAACTGAACTGGATACCACTGAACCAGCTTCAGATGATACGTCTTGTGGAATGGCAGGCAAATCGCTGAGACACCTCAATCTCTTCCGTTTGTACAAAAGCTTCTTTAGAAGAGATTTTGGCTGAGGAGAAGTTTCTTTTGGTGTTGAAAGTGGAGAAATATCAAGAGAAATAGGTTGGGTAGATGGGATCACCGCGTTATTACCTTCCTCCCCCTGTTGAACTGTTGGTTCCAACTCATCCGATCCACATTCTGCTCCAAAGTCCTCCATTCTGGCCACCTTCGTGCTACTAGTCTACTTTTTCTGAGCGTACCATACTCTAATATCCTTCAGACAAGTAAAATTAGTATTAAAATTCTGAGGGGCAGAGTTAGCATCTGCATACCATTTGTAGAAATTGAAACTCATATACGAGTTCGGAGTCTTGAGTGGAAGGTCAAATCTGGCTTGAGTACCACCCGCGATGAAGTGGAACCAATCCCGAGCTCCTTCAAGCAAATTTCCAGCAAAACTTAATTCCTTGTTGGGATTACAAACGTAGAGCTGATCGTACTCGAACTGTTGAGCAAAGCGACTTGGATAGTAAGGCTCTATATAACAGTGATTCCCTAAACGGAGAACCAAATGCCCTGAACGGATATTTATTAGCCACTAAAAGTATCCCGGGGACAGAGCAGTAAATTTGTCAAACACCAGCAATATCCGCAAATTTCCACCCATATCCAGCATTTGGAAAGTAGGGAAAACATTTGAACAATTCAAAGTTCGCATGATAGCGAAGAGTCTTGCGAATTATAGCACTCAAATCTCTCATAATGTTGTACTTTGGGAGCACTCAAATCAACCTGCGAATCAGCTGGACTCATTAAGGTGGGGCAGTGCAAGACTAACCATGCCATCAAATAAGTATAAGGAAGCTCCACACGCGGATTGGGAGTCTTAGTGATCAACTCTCCTCTGCTTTTTTGCTCTTATTAACATTATACAACTTATCAATCAACTTCCTCAATCCGCTTTGAATACTGCACACCATCGCAGGCAATAAACTGAGTCGCCGACCAAACGCAAGCAAGATGGCCGAGAATATCGCTCTGATGGGTATAGGATCCTGTGAAGGAATCACAAGCTTGGTAGTGAAAACTTTCAAATGATGTTCCAGCTTTGAAGACATCCTCGCTAGATTCGGCAATATAAGCATCTATCCCAAAGTTGGCAATCCGCCTCTCGACCTCCTTTTAAGAAACTGGAGGGAGACGGGTAAATTTGGGTTTATTATTTGAAAATTTTGGATGAAGATACTGCAGCCACTTCTTTTCCTTTACACTGCGAGTACCAGACATATGAGTACAAATATGATAGTGACAAAGCAATTCTCAATAAGTGTCATAGACCATAGGGTCTCGAGTCTTCAACAAATGAAGCTCTTCTCCGGTAGGGACATACTCTTCATATGGGATATCTCCCATAGGTAATCCTGATATTTCATACATCTCATGCAAGGCGAAACCCAATTCGCCGTGGGGGTGAAAACTGTACAAGTATCAGGATTGTACAATTCTAACAAAGAAAAAAAATGAAATCGGCTAGCGGGAATGTCATGCTGAACCGCCCTAATGGCACGGTAAAGGTTTGCATGCTGGCGCTGATCTCTGAAAGCTCTCAGAAAGAAGTCAGTCAAATTTCACTCTCCTTTCGAAGAGCAGTAGATCCATCCAGGAGGACGAAAGTCTTGAATTGGAAATTTCCGTTGCACATTGACAAACCGGTGCAGGAAAGTCTGGGCGACTATAGGTGTTTCACCTATAGGAAAATCCTGTTTGAAAGACTCTGGGAACAATCCGCAAAATTGCTTTCCAGTACAACGAGGGAAAGCACCTTGTGTATTGAATACTCCCAACAAGACACCATCTTGCGGTCTATTTAAATACCAGTCCATTTTTCTAGGAATGGAAAGAGATTGAAAAAATTGAAATGGGTAAGATCTCTCCATGTTGGGAAGAAACAAGTTACGACCGTTAACTTGGGGAAACCATTTGTAATCTTCGTCATCCAGACCATCGTCGGATGCCGAGAAGTGATCACCGAATAAAAAGGCAGGCTTGTTCAACAAAGTTCGGTTGTCCCCTTCAAAGGGAGCAGTGGTCATTAGTTCTCACAATATCGGGCGAGTAGAATTGAGAATTTTACTTTCCCTTTCTTGGCTACCGGAGGCGATGCAACCTGAAAAATTTTGGCCGAACCTAAACTCTCTCTTTCCGTCATAGCCGCCTGAAAAGCCAAAGTAATGGTCTTTTGCCCAAGGGTTTAAGGCGTAATCAACTGCAAAGAAAGTTTTGGGATCAAAACAAAAGAAAAAAAGGGACTTTCTATAAAAAGAATTGCTTTTAATGTAGGGAAGGGAATTATTTCCAACCAAGGGTTCCTGCCGAACCACGATGGAGGTAGAAGTTGTCTGAGTGTCCCGACGACCGCTTGCAGAAGCATCAGAGGAGGAAGTTTTCTTCGGCATCTTTTACAGACTAAAGAAATTTTTTACGAAAAAAAAATTGGAGGTTAAGGAGGCCGAAGATGAAGAGCCTTGAAAATCTTGAAGAGAAATCTGGAGTTCAAATTTCTCAGAAAGAAGTTAGAAATATCCTATTTTATGAGATCGAGATTGTATAACAAATGATTTGACGGTCGAGATCTTCGTATGGACGTGATCTCTGACCCGAATCTCGTGAGTACCTTTTTATTTAATGCCGCTCAGAAATGTCTCAATCCCTATGCTGCATAAAGTAACCGCCTTCCGGGTTTTCTGCAACCAAGAAGAAAGTTCACGACCCTAATATAGAGTCATATTCTCCTTCAAAAAGAAAGTTCGTGACCCTAATACAGAGTCATATTCTCCTTCAAAAATGGAAGTTCGTGACCCTAATACAGAGTCGTATTCTCCTTCAAAAAGAGAAGTTCGCGATACTAATACAAAGTCGTATTCTCCTTCGAAAATGGAAGTTTGCGGCCCTAATTCATAGTCGTATTCTCCTTCAAAAAGGGAAGTTCGCGACCCTAATACAGAGTCATATTCTTCTTCAAAAATGAAAATTCGCAACCCTAATACAGAGTCGTATTCCTTTCATAAAGGAAAATTTACGACCCTAATACAGAGTCGTATTTTCCTTCCAGAGTTGAAGATCGCGACACTAATACGGAGTTGCATTTTCCTTCAAAATCAGCAAGTTCACGGTACTAATACAGAATCATATTCTTTTCAAAATGGGAGTTCAAGACATTGAGACAGGATCATCCTACCTTCAATTGAAGTTCTAATACAGAATTGCACTCTTAGAAGCATAGAAGGGTGATATTCTAATACAGAATCTTGCTTCATATCAAAGAAGAATGTTATATCCAAAGTATTCTAAAACACCTCTGAGAATCATGAGAGTTTTGAGAACTTTGGAGGGAATTTTATCGGGAAAAAATTCTGGAGTCATCTGTCAAAATAAGCCAGATTCGCGAGTTCAGGGTTGAGATCCGCGATTCAGCAGATCAGCGAATCCAAAATCCAAGGTTCGCGACCCAGCTACAACAGAGTAGATCCGCGAATCTAAAGTTTGAGATTCGCGATGCTATCCATAACTTCTGGGGAGGGGTTTAATACAAAGTCGCCCGACCCGAATAAGGAAAATTGCCACCTCGAATTGTGGAGCCAACTGCCGAACGAGTATGGCGGCATTACTTAAATCGTGGAGGTAACTGTCTAACGAAATGACGACATCTCTCGAGTAGTGGAGCTAACCGTTGAACGATTGAGACGGGGACGCTGCCTTGAAACCCCTATAAAAAGCGGGGAAACAGAAAAATAAGGGATTGATCATCTTCTTCTAAAAAAAACTATTCTTTGTGATCAGAAGTTCAGAGCCTTTTTATCAATTGAAAGAGTTTATGCGGAGTGTCAACGAAGAGTAAGATCGTCCTTCACAGCTACCTCAGAAGCTAGCTTTAAATAAAGAGGAATTTGTTTTTTCCTCATTTTCTGTAAACGAGAAACCGTTATAATTGTGATTCTTTATTGAAATAGCTCAATAGAGAATTATTTATAATTTTATGACGAACAACTACTACTACTGTCACACACTAATTACACATATATGGTGGAATTATACAGGTGGTCGGATTGAGTGGCCCAAGTCCGGAAAGATGATGGAGAGGATAAGAAGGAAGGTGGATGATAGCTATGTTTGGATGATCTAATTTGAAAATTTCATGGTTGGCATCCCTTGATTCAGACTACATGCTTAATCTCTAACTACTTTCCTCATCTTTATGTCCAATGTACATAGAGATAGGGTAACATGTACGCTGATCTCATGTCTATTAAGAGGGCAAATCGAAACTCAAAAGTGTTTTGACTAGATAATACTTCTTAGGGGTATTTACAGATTTGTCTCTTAAATCTTTATAAATTATAATTTAGTCCCCCAAATCTTCATATTTAGGATTTAATCCCCCAAATCTTTTAAATTACTACAATTTAATCTCCTATTTTATATTTTAGTCCGATTTTCCCGTTTTACGCCTGATTTTCTTCACTTAATTCCCCATTCCCTCTTCCTCTCTCTTCTTTGTTTTTATTGGGTTCCCTCTTCTTCTCTTCTCTCTCTATTCATTTATTTAGTTCTCCCTCTCTATATTGAGACCAAATATATTATTCTCCACTAAATGTATTAAATCTAGAAATGAATTTATCTAATATAGATAGGGAGAATCCAATAAATGAATTTATATTGAGACTTAAAGGTTTAATACATTTAGTGGATAATAATATATTTGGTTTCAATATAGAGAGGGAGAACCCAATAAATAAATAGCGAGATAGAAGAGAAGAACAATGGGGAACCCAATAAGAATTAAGAAGAGAGGGGAAGAGGGAAGATGAATTAAGTGAAAGAAATCAGGGATAAAATGGAAAAATCGGGACAAAATATAAATTGGGGGACTAAATTGTAGTAATTTAAAGGATTTGCGGGACTAAATCCTAAATATGAAGATTTGGGTGACTAAATTATAATTTATAAAAATTTAAGGGACAAATCTGTAAATACCCCTTCTTCAGGAGTTTTCAATTAGAGATATTTTTATAATATGAGTGGTTATAATCCTTGAGTGTCTTTCTTACCACAAAATAAATGAAAATTCATAGTTTTAGTTTTCTATAGATTTGACAGGTACAAAATTTTAGAAAATTTTAATGTTTACATGCAGTTTGGATTTAACTTTCATATTAGGAAATCTTAATATTTATTAGCTGTCACCAGATTTGAAAAGTTATGTAATTTTAAAAATTTTAAAAATTAAAGTAAGAACTTAAATCAATTGCACAAATTGTTATTCAGAATAGAAATTTCTGATATTATTTTATTAATCATCCAAACACGCAACTAGAAAATATTATTATTATTAGAGATTGGAAACAACCCATGCAATTTGTTCTCCATCAGGTCGTACAAAGTTCTCCTAATGGCAGATTAAATTCAACATCAGCGTTTTTGCTGCCCTCTTCAATTCATCATCAAATCAAATGAGTACTTGCAAAATCCGACAGTCATCTTCACGGGGATGCGATGGATTGTTACATTTTCGACTTCTTCTCTCTGGCAATCACAGCGAGCTCCTCAATTAACCTGGTCTGATTGACTTGAGAGGAGCCGCCTTCCTCCATTGCTGATTTCGCCATCCCCTTGTACTCCGGTGCCCTCTTCCTTATCGCCTTGGCTTCTTCCCCATCGCCCATCAGCCTCGACATTGCCCGACTCAGAGCTTCCCCTTCAACCACTGCCGGCTTCACCGGGCTGATAGTTCGCGCCGCCCCTTCCACAACCCCCAACCCAATCTTCCGCACCTGAACAATGAGCCTCTCGTTGATGAACTGCTCCGAGTGCAGAGGCCAAGCAAGCATCGGGACGCCGGCGCTCACCCCCTCAACAGTCGAGTTCCACCCGCAGTGCGTCACGAAGCAGCCAGTCGCCGGGTGGTTCAGGATCTGCAGCTGCGGCGCCCATCCTCTTATGAGCACGCATCTCTCTCCCAACCTCTCCTCGAACCCTAGGGGCAGCCACGAATTGTCACCTTTGGGCAGGACCCATATGAAAGGATGGCCTGAAGATTCCAGCCCGACGTGATCTCTTGGAGCTGATCGTGGCTGAGGATGGGGTACTCACTCCCGAAGCAAAGAAAGGCCAATGATTCGATGTCCTGCAAGTCAAGCCAGATTTTTATCCGTTCCCAGCCAGTTCCGTTCAAATTATTGCTGCCATCGCCGCCTCTGGTGGCCTTGTTGTGGTCAGTCTTGTGGCACATCCACACTGGGCCGAGGCACCAGTACTTTATCCGGCCGCCGCCAGGCACTTTGTTGTAGTAATCGATGTACTCCGGCGTCAGCTCGTAGAAGCTGTTGGACAAGACTCCAAAGCACTTCTTCTCGTCCTCCAGAAACACCTCGAGCAGCTCTGGGTTTGCGTATATGCCCGGCAGCTCAGGCCTCGTGATCTCGATCTGGTGCGGCTGTCCTCTGCCCGAAAGAATGAAGGGCTTCCCGTCGTCCTCCACTGCCAAAGCGCCGGACACTATGTCTTCACCTATTCGGCCCCAGATACAGTGAGTGAACGAGGAGGTGACGTCGAACATGACTCGGGGGACTCCGAGATCGGAGGTCCAGGTGTACACCACGTCGGAGACAATGCAGTAGATGGGCTGCTTCAGTAGGTTGAAAGCATGGAATAACTTGGGGAGGTCGGGGGAGTCTGGACTCATGGAGGCAGTGTTCTACAAGCCTTCGGGGAGTCCGACCTCAGCAGGGGGAAGGAGACAGCGAGGAGGTCCATAGAGTAGCCGGACCTCGTGGCTTCGTCGACTGCGCGGCGGAAGCGTGAGACATTGCCGGGGGTGGTGACTATGCTGACTCTGACGCCTGGGCGTTGGGCGAAGAATACGGCAATGTCGAGTAGGAAGAGCATGTGGGAGGGTGCGATGAACGGGAGGACGAATACGTGAAGGAGCTCATGCTCGGCCATGGTGCGCTATATTGCTTTGCTAGCCGAGTGACTGGGGAAGAGGCAGCCAAGTTTTTTTCTTTTTGGCTATATATAATCAAGTTGCAGTGGATTGCCAATGGGTACGGTTGAGCCACGCACAGCCACAGAAGTGACAGAACCCCTTAAGAGAGGGGACAAGAAGATGGGAAATTCTAAATGCGCCCACATTCTACTTCGGGAGCCCCACATCCTATACTGAAGTGATTTACAACGTAGGGGGAAATGGTGCTCATAAAGTCAAATGTGGTGCTCATTTAGAATTTCCCCAAGAAGATTGAGCCAAAATTCACTAGGAAATAATTTTTTTTCCTTTATTAGAAGTTACCATGTCTGCCTGCAGACATCCAGAAAAATAAATAATTGGGACCACGGAAATGTTTTTAAACTCCAACTTTGCAAATCGAATCGAATCAAGGGCTGGCTGGAAGATTTGATCTATCGAATTGTTCAACTTGTTCAACGATGAGTGATTTGTTTATATTTATTATTAATTTTGATTCAGTGTTACATAACTTTCTTAGAAAAATTGATGATATATATTAATTTACCACCTAGTTTAATTTTAGTTCTACATATCATACAGATTAATTCAATCTTGCAATGTGGTGTATAATTTAGTGACCCATGACCTAGAATGAATTAATTTAGTAACAAGCTCATTAAAAATTTTTTGACTTTTTTGTTGTTGTTTGCTCATTGGGTCAAACTTAAATTATACTCGCCTATTTATTGAGAATCTTGTCAAAAGTGTAACTAACCCGTATTGATCATAAGAATGAGAATGGATGGATCAAAAGACTAAATTTAGGCCCCTTCTATTTACAATTTTGAATTAAAATAAAATTTTTTATTTTTCAAATTTAAAAGTTTGAATAGGAAGGGAACAAGAATTAGAACTTTAACCTCCAATTCTCATCCCTAATTGACTGTAGCCTTCTCATAAATTTTTCTTTTATGAATTAATTATATAATGCTCCATTCAGTTTAGGACTAAAAAAATTAGTGATGCCGGTTAGCCAAAATAAAAAAATAGATGGTGAATTGGGAAGGTAATGTATGTGTAAATTATATATCCCAGGGAAGGGTGCTAGTGCTAACTAGGATGCGAAGGGGTCATTGGGAGGAGAAACTTCTCTCCACGACCACATAAACTTGGAGAAATTATATTTAAGCCACACCTTTTTCAATTGGGATTAGTCCCTTGAACGAATTTTATACCGTTTGAGAATTAATCCCTAAACGGATTTAATATCATTTGGTGAATAATTTCTGATCAGGACAAAAGATATGGTAAAAAAAATGACAAACTTGTAAGTTAAGTTGAACTCACTAAGCAAAGTGGTGTGCTCAAATAGAATTTCCCCGGAAGCTAGTGGTGAGGGATGTTTCGGAAACTGTCTACACAAGAAATCAGTAAAATTTAGTGCTTAGTGTTGCGCAGGGTGCAGTTTATCCTCCCTCTCTCTCTGTCTCTCTCTCTCTCACACACAATCAATCCTAGATAATACAATAACGAAAAATTTGTTTCGAATAAACGAAACTTCTTTTCAAATTAAATACAAATTTAATGTACTGTCAAAACAATAATAAACACATGTACCAATTGTTAAGAAGGCTTGCTAAGAAGGCTAACGTCGAATAGAAGAGCCCAACCACGTCGTTGTAGTGGTTGTAGAATCCTGTTTTAAACCCCCTCTTACTTCTTTGTGCCCACGAGGATTCATTAAAAAATTAATTAAAAGCACACATGACCCTCCAATATGGACCTCTCTGACAACTGAAGGCATGACAACTGGCGTAGCACTAGCATTCGGCAATTTTGGATATAAAATGTTATAGAAAGTGTCTATTTTTTTATTTTTTTGGGATATTTAATGATTTGTCCCTTGTATCTAGTGCTGACTAATGGGCCGGGCCGGGTGGCCCGGCCCGGCCCGGGCCCGTGCTCGGCACGGCCGTGCCACCGGCACAGCACGGTGGCCATGGGGCCGGCCCGCCTCGGCCCGCCGGCACGGCACGGCAGGCCCGTGCCGTGCCCGGGCCGAGACTGGCCGGCCCGATTTTTTTAAAAAACAAAAAAAAAAAAAACGGGGGGAAGGGAAAGTTATATCATATCATATGATAAAAACCTTTATTATATTATATATAATCAAATTACATTTATGTAATTACTCTATAAATCTCTTTAAAAATTATACAAAGCCCGAAGAGAGGGGAGAGGACCCTAACCGTCACCCTCAACTTGTTCTTAATATATTTTCTAAGAGATTTATAAGTTAAAAAAAAAAAATTGAAAATACATGAATATCCTTACAAATTTAAATACTTTTAATCAATCTTCATTTTCTTCCGGTAACCTAAGATCTCTAGTACATCTTCTTCATTTGTCAAGCCTTGTTCCCTATCTTCTGCGTCGTACCAATCCTTCAAGCAGACACACATCTCCAATGTGTCCGACGCCATTGAGATTCTCAAGTACGTGAGCACTCTACCACCTGCGCTAAAAGCAGACTCCGATGCTACAGTAGACACTGGAGGAGTTAGTAGATCCGGGCCATGTTGGAAAGCACGGGATATGTTTTTACCTGTGATTTCCACCATGCCAAAATATCAAAGGATTCATACTTTTCAGGAGATGCGTTATCTTCATAGCTAGCTCTCTCTAAATAATAATGTAATTCATTAAAATATGTACTAGTTTGTCTTGGCTTTTTTTTGTTAAATAGAGATGATATTATTGGATTACGAATTTCCCTAGTAGATGGTTTTTTTGTAGTTTGTGTTGGCACACCATACATATCTTCATAAGTTTTATACATAATATCTAAACATATTTTAATATCATTAAGTAAATCCCTCACATTATTTTCATAAGACATATTTGTATAAAATAAATCTATTAATATTTCAAGTCATCTAACTTGCAACGGGGATGCATAACAGTTGCAAAATATATTAAGTATGGAAAATCTTTAAAATATTTATTAAATTTAATTTCCATAGGTCGAACAATACTTTCAAGTACAGAGTGGTTTCTACATTCATTAAAAACCGAAGTAATTTCGGTTAAATAATATAATGCAATGTGTGTAGTTGGGTAATAACTTCCTGACAGTACTCTAGATGCATCTTCAAATTTGCCTAAAAACTTAGAAATGCAATGTAACTGGTGTCATTCATTATTATCTAAACTATACATTGGTGTCTCCATTTCATTAAAAGCATTTATTACATTTTTATACTCAATAGCTATGTTTAACATTTTATATGTAGAATTCCATCTTGTTCTAACATCTATAGGTACAATTCTAGGTGATATTTTCATATTTTTACATATTTGTTTAAATATTTGTCTTCTTGGCCCACTATCTTTAATAAAAAGTAATGTATACCTAAGTTTCATTAGTGAATCATTTACTATTTTTAATCCATCTTGAACGCATAAGTTTAGTATGTGGCAAATACACCTAACGTGGAATAATTTTCCATCTAGAATTGGTTTTGTATAATTTTTAAGAATTCTAATTGCGGCCGTATTTTCAGATGCATTATCCAAAGAAATGGAAAATATTTTATTGTCTATTCCAAAAGCTGAAAATACATTTAGCATGGTTTGTGATAAATTTTGTGCATTGTGAGGAAATTCAAATACCCTAAATCCTATTATTCTTTTCTGTATGCACCATTCTTGATCTATATAGTATGCCGTTATGCATAAATAATGAGTCATATTTCTAGTTTCCCAACTATCTGCAGTTATTACAACTCTAAAACATAAAGAAGAAAAAATAGCTATTAAAGTGTCCCTCTGCTCTTTATATAGTTTGAACATATCAGATGTAGATGTTGAACGTGAGACTTTTTTAAATTCGTCAGTAAATGATGATTTACAAAATCTTTCAAATTTGCGATTTTTCGAAAAAGTAAATGATTGTTCGTCATGTATTATAAATCTTACTAAATTTTCTCTTGTTTTAATTGGATCATATTTACGTATACCTAATGATCCACCTAATGTTCTTATTTATGTTTGATGTGGTACATTTGGTGGGTGATTTTTTTCTACGTGTCTTTTAAGATGACCCGTTCCGCTACCTACAGGAAACGAATAAATTTTATGACAGTGTTTACACTTAGCTTTCCTAACATTGTTTTCTGTTATTTTTTCAAAATGTTTCCATATGTCTGATCTAACAGCCCTAGTAGATGCGGTAGTTTGTGTTTCGGGTATGGTTGTATTAATTGTTTCTTCCTGAGATACAAAAAATGGTACTTGAGGAGGTTGTTCTAAGGGTTGACATAAATTTTGATATTCTTCATCAGTTAAAAAGGGAGTAAAAGAACCCGTGGCTTGAGAGCAAGAAGCACCAGACGAGTGTGGATCCATTTTAATAAAATCCCAAAAATAACTAATTAAAATTCTCAAAAAAACTTTAAATTATAAATACCTAGTTAGAGAGATGAAGCTGGAAACCGAAATAGCGAAAAAAATCTTGCTTCAATGAGAAAACTTGCTTGGATCTTGTTTGGGAGACTTGCTTGCTTGAGACTTCTTGATCACTTGATTGAAACTTGCTACTTCTTTTGCTTGAGACTTCTTAAGAAATAAAGATTTTAGGAGATTTTTTAGAATGAATTTAGTGTATAAGAATGATGAATGGTAATATAAGAGATATTGAGGTATTTATAGATGAAGAAAGGTTTAATTTGTAAAAAAAATTTACAAACCCCCTCAACGGCTATTTTGACCGTTGGGGGAGAAATCTGCAAATTGTTTTTGCAAGAAACCCCCCAACGGCTATAAAAATAGCCGTTGGGGGGTTATTTGCAAAAAAAAATGCAAAAACCCCCCCAAACACCCCAACGGTCATATTTTAAAAAAAAAAAAAAAAAAAATTTTCGGCGTGCCGGCCCGTGCCTGGCACGTGCCAGGCACGGCCCGGCACGCCGTGCCTCGGCCCGAGGTGGCGGGCCGTGCCGTGCCGGGCCGGGCGTGCCCAACGGGCCGCCCGGCCCGTTAGTCAGGCTTACTTGTATCTTTATAAATTATGATTTAATCTCCCAAATCTTCATATTTAGAATTTAGTCCTCCAAATTTTCTAAATTACTATAATTTAGTCTCTTCGTTAGTTTTTCCATCCAAATGGCAGAATTTAATTTTATTTTTTTAAATAATGAAATGACTTAAATACCCTTATGAAGAAAAATGAGGGAGAATATAGAGATAGAAGAGAAGAAGAAGAGGGAAAGTCAATAAACCCAATGAAGAAAAGGAGAAGAGAGGAGGAAGAGAGAAGAAAAAGATAGGAGGAAGAGGGAAGAAGAAAAGAGGAGGAAGACTGAGGAAAAAAAGAAGAGAGGAGGAAGAGGGAAGGAGAATAAGGAAGGAGAAGAGATAAGGAATTAAGGAAGGATAAAATGGAAAAATCAGGTCAAAAAATAAATTGAACTAACGGAAGTTAGGGAGATGACTAAATTGTAGTAACTTAGAGGATCTGGGGGACTAAATCTAAATATGAAGATTTGGGGGACTAAATTATAATTTATAAAGATATAAGGGACAAATCTGTAAATATCTCTTTTTTTTTTTCAATCTTTAGAAAAATCTAAATTATTA
The DNA here is from genome assembly GCA_036321105.1 of Dracaena cambodiana. Lineage (NCBI taxonomy): Eukaryota > Viridiplantae > Streptophyta > Magnoliopsida > Asparagales > Asparagaceae > Dracaena > Dracaena cambodiana. Next base: position 26,777,267 of record JAYEPQ010000009.1, on the reverse strand, counting down.
TATCTAATTGGATCATTTTCTACTGCGAGATCTTTACACTTTTCATCAATATTATTCAATTGTACATGATCATAAATATTTGAAGGAATTGAATGTCACGTGCTATCAAATTCCATATTTGTTTTTATGACTCCAGATTCAAATAATTGTCTTTTATGTTCTTTATTAAAACTAGAAATATTAGTTTTTCATTTTGTATATTATTATTGATGTAAACATTACTATTATTTTCTAACTCATTATCCTCATTTGATTATTCTCTTGTTTCTTCTTCTAGCATTGTTGGTGTATCATTAATTTTTTTATTAATAACAAATTTAGAATAATAGAACCGAGTTGAAAGAAATTTGGATTCAGTTTAGGTTCAAGTCATTGGTTGGATGTGATTGGCTCGAACCTTGATCCAAGCACGTGAAAATAAAATAATCTACTAAACAATATTATACAAATTAAAATATTAAAAAAACTCACACAGGTCCGGAATTGGCAAAAGCAACACTGTGAAAACAAATAATAATTAAACTATAGAAAGAGAGAGTTGTAGGAGGAGAGATGGAAAGTGGGAAAGAGGGAAAGATATATTAAGAATTAAAAATTTGAATGTTGAGAATTGGAAATTGAAAAAAAATTGAGCTTTCAGTACACAAAAAAAGAGTTTGAGAAAACTAAATAATATGGAGCAGAGTAAAACAGAAATTGGGAGCAAATTGGAAGGGTTGATAATTGGAATGGAGTGAGAATTTAGGAGGAAAGGTAAGAGAATTAAAAAAGTATAATTACTCATATTACCATTTATGAAGATTTTACTAGGAAATATATTAAGGAAATGACCGGGATTGAGGTCTTCTTAAAATATGAGGTCTAAATCTACTACTTTGATAGCCTAAAGCAAGGACTGACCTTGTTAGATATGAAGAAGGGAATTTGACGCAGGAAGAAAGCAAAATTAGGGTTAGGGGTTTGAAAATTAGGATTTTTTTAGAAAAATTGAGAAAGAACAGATAGATTAAGGAAAAAACTTACAGGATTTGAGAATCCATCTAGGTGAATCCACGCCCACTCTCTACGAATCCATGAGAAAATATTTTACTCAGTAAAATTCACGCCAGGAATTTTGAGAAATTTTCCAATATTATTCATTTTTTTCAATACTTCATACAAAGCGCATATATATAGGAAAACCCTAATAAACAAAATTCTAATAGAATCTAAAATCTTAATCAAATATCCTAATAAAATTAAAATCCAATCAAATATTCTAATAATATCCCAAAATATCCCAAAATTCTAACTAGATCCAAATCTAATATACAGAATCAGATATGATCTCTATCAAATCAAATATGATCTTCATCAATTCTCCCCGGCTTCAAAGCATTTATTCCCGATGAATGCGGAGATACGGAATGATAAATATGTTCGGATTGAACTGATTGGCATCCACGAAGTAAACCAATTTGGCCATGGTAGTGGTCGAGGAACCATAACTCGTACATCATATCTAAATAAAAGTAGTGGAGGGAAAACTAGATTTTTTTGTGAACTTGTGTCGAACCACGGTAGATCTTGAAAGACACCTATAATGGAAATAGTCGAATATGGATCCCATGAAATATCCAGACCATATGTAGTAGAAGCAATTTTCATCGAAACTCCATAAAAATCTAAATGCGGAACGTGTAATTTCTTCACAATTTTCGAAAGTAACCTCTAAGGGGGAACCAAAACTTTCACTTCATTATTAAGTACAAATTCTGGCAAAATATTATGTGGATATACAATAAATTTGTACTCATCATTGCAAATTGCTATATGTCTAGAGATCTCATCATGCATTATATGCATATCAAGCAAATGCAATGCAATATACTCAAGTTGTACAAATCTAAAAGAAAGATATATTGGTTCCCTAAGATGGCATACATCCATCATCGCAAATGATATAACATCATTGCACTGTATGGAAACTTGATGAATTTTGGAAGGAAACTCCAAACGATCGCTAGAAAATGAAATACTAGGAGTAACCTGCCAAAACATGGGAAGGATGCTCAAAACTTACTGCTAGCAATATTAGTGTGAGTTATTTCATACTCAGTCTTTTCATCTACAGTTGACTCCAAAATTTAACATCTAGTATCATGTGGGGTGCACTAGACTATATTAAATTATTCTGAGTATCAGTAATATCAGTAGTACTCTTTACGGTAGTTTGGATCTCAATAGAAACATGAATCTCATTTGGTCCATGTGTATTAGACTATTGTGCCTCATTAATAATTGATGAGTATTATATATTGTATTTTTTCTCCCATATTTTATCTATTTTTGTATATAAATAAACGCTACTCTGGTATTTTTAGTGTTTTTTTTTCAGGTAATTCGATTTGTACAAGGAGATGGTAAGAAATCAATGTTGGAGTAGGAAATCAGAGTCTGAAAACTTTCTAAAGTGAGCAAAACTACGAGACTACGATGTTGCAGAGACTTAAAATCAAATACAGTCAAGGAAATATAATATAAAAGACACGAGACGCACGTGGAAGAAACTTCAATTGATTTACTCGAAATAAAACCGCTATTTAGCTATTTTCACCGCTATTTAGCGGCCAATTGTGGGCTCCACACGCTGAATTTTCTTACGTGGCTTCAATATAATTTTATTGTTTTCTATTTCTGCTAGAATGGGGGTTTGATTTTCGAAACCTATATATTGGCCGTATGCTTGTATTCTGGTTTTATGCAGTAGTTAATGTAGATTAGTATTTAGTTTGTACTCGTTTTTCATTAATAAAATTAAGGTTTTACTGAAGGGGTGGAGGCCACAATACCGTGCTCCAGAGGTAAGCCATTGCTTGTAATTCTTTATTTGCTTTTTAGATAGATTTAATTGCTTTCTAGTAAAGATTTATTTGCTTTCTAGATTAGATTTTATTGCTTTCTAGAATCATGTGTAGCTAATTAGTTTAGTTTTAGGATGTAGATGAAGTTAGGATCCACTATGTAATTGCTTTCTAATATTTTTCTTCTTAAATAAAATAATAAAGACATGATTTTTCTATAAAAAAGATTAAAATACAAAAACTCGAAGATTAAGACTTTGATAGGTTATACTTGAATTAGGTTTCTGGATAGCCTATGCTTAGTTAGGGTTTGGAGTTGTTGATTTTATCTTTTTCATTGAATTATCTAAAGATTTAGTTTGTCTTTATGAAAAGTAGTATTTTTGATGAGTTATACTTGCACACCACTTGATAGCTCATACTTAGGGTACTTTAAATAAAAATTAAACTAAAAGATCACCTTTTTATGAAAGAAGAAGATAATAAAAGTAAAAATATGGTTGGAAACTAGTAGATTCTAAATCCTAGGCTAATTAGAATACTCTCATCTTCAACCTAGAACCTTTGGTTAGTCTGATAGAACTATAGAGAAAGTAAGAATCGCAAAAATACTTTAGATCCCTGTGAGACGACCTGTACAGCGCTACACCGATACTGTGCGCTTGTAGTAATTTATCAAATCAAGTTTTTGGCACCGTTGCCAGGGATCGACGGTATTTTTCTTGCTTTTTCTAACGTTTTACGGGATTAACAGTGTGTGTTGAGTGTGCAAGGACTAGAAAGTACAGATAAATGAAAAGAAACAGGACGAGCTAAGCATTTTGAGTTCACGATAAAAAGTAGAGAATCAAATTCTCTCTTTTCGGCGCTAATTAGCGGCATATACGCTATTTAGCGGTACTTAAGGTATGAAACGCCACAAAATTTTCCTAATAATTGTATTTCATGTCTCTGGTTCAGTAAAAAAATACAAAAAAAAAATTATCTTTTATTTTTATTTCTTTTCCTTCTCTCTCCCTCTCCACCTCTTTCAAAAAAAAAAAATTTAAACAAAAAAAATGTTTCAAAATCAAACTGGTTGCTATCATTGTCGTGATCCATATCATAATTATTATCAGTGTCCATGGATAGGAAGTTTGTTAGGACTAGGTCATAATCAAATTCACAATACATATAATGAACTTACGAGCGCTTCTTATACACAAAATTACAATTATGAATGGATGAATAATTCTAATTATGCATATAATCAAGAGCCATACCAAGAGAGTTCTCCATCTGATCCATTCTTTATGGGCTATTCATCTTCATGTTCTACATTTAATCATGAACAAGATATTCAATTGAACATGTTAGATGAAAGATTAAAAGATTAGAAGCAAAATATGCATGTCATGAGAATTTAGCTACAACCACTTCATATCTTTCATCAAATATATATACGGATCCATCATATCCATCTTCAAATTTCACTCATGATCTCGAGATGCAATCATTTGAGAAAAATAAGGAAAATTACGATCATGAGTCTGAAAAATGAAGACGTAGAATAGAGAAAAATATGGAAGTTTTGCTAAAATCATCATCTCAAAAATCATCCTCTCAAATTGAATCTTGTATGGAAGATCTTCTTAAAGTGATTTCTCAAGCTAAACTTTTTATAGATCAACCATCTAATAGTTTGAACATATCTGATTCCAACGAGCAATCACTCCAGTCATCTTCTGAAGTAGATATGATTCAAAATGAATTAAATAATTTTGTGCATGATGAGTCTATAATTAAATATTGTGATCAACCTATTTTAGACCATTGTGACAATAATTATGAAGAAATCAGTGATAAAGAAAATATTTTGCTTGATGATTTACCTCATGGTGAGCTTGCTAGTTGTAACGCCCCACTTCCAGTAGTGTGGAAAGCTGGAACGTTCGGCGTCGAATGATAACTCGACGAGCCTCAAACAAAATATTACAGTCACCATTTGCAATTTAATATGAATAACATGCAGAAACTAAATCAAATTTTTCTTTATCAAAACAAAGCGATAATAATTTCCCTCAAAATAAAATTAACAAATATCACCACAGTTAAATTATTTCAAAATAAAAGAAAAGGACTGTCTCGCATAAACTTAAATAAAGTGTCATCAGCACTTATTACTTTTTTTTTTTTTATAGAAAGCAGTTAACCAAAGGAAGTAATCACTCCTGCAGATCCGCTTGTTCTTTAAAATATGCCATATCATGTCCTGTATCTGGAGGATCTACTTCTTCATAAAGGTCTACATCTGGTCATGCATAACTAGGATTGTCAGTAAAGCGATCTCATATAAAACATGAAAGGATAGCAATGATAACTCAATGTCATAAACAGTTATGCAAATAAAAAAATGGAAAGGTCTACGTGGTAATCATTATTGTGTTTATTTTTATTATTTCAGTTAATGTCTTTTAATTATGGTATTTGAAAATTCAAGAAAATATGAATATAGCTGAGCTGAACGCATCCCCGTCTACCCCCGGGAAAACGGAACAGTAGTTGATCGGAGCCTATCCCGATACTCCCAAAAATGGAAAACAGTGGCACAGTAAATTGATCGGAGCCTATCCCGATCCTCCCACAAGTGGGAAACAGTGGCACAGTACAGTTACGTTCAGCCGTCTAATTCATATGAACCTAAATTTTCCCCAAATTCTCAGTGTATATCAGGTTCGGTATTAACTGTCAAATTTTAGTATCAATTGGTGATTTCAGAAATTTCAGTTCAGTATGTAGATTGGTGATAATAATTAAAGTTCAGGGTACAGTAACAATAATAGAGACATTTGAGGAACAGTATAACATTACAGTGGTTAATTATCTATCACCAATCATATACAGTAGCAGTTTGCATTTGAACAGTGTCTTATCTTACTTCATATTAGTGTTATCTTTCTTTTCCTTTCAATATATAATAAAAATTTGAATTAAAACTTATAACATAACTTTCTGGATTATATGCACATTTCAAAAAAATATAAACGTGTGGATTTTATTTAATCACTCTTAAAATAACATGTCTGTGGGTTCAGAAAACAATAGTAGTTACATGTAAAAAGAAATCGGGGTAGTTCTAAATGCGCGCCACATAACACACAGTAAGGTGATTTATAAATTAAGGAAAATAGTGCTCTCTAGGTCTGTGTGTGCGCACTTAGTCATCACCGAAACCAAATGCAGCATTTCACTGGACTTAGGGTTGGTCTAAGTGCGCACACATGTTAAAGAGATTTACAACACAAAAAGGTGTTCACAAGTAAAAGTGTGTGCTCACTTAGCAATTAACCAAAACCATGGGCTGCAGCATTCTTGATTTGAGGTTGCTATAACTGCGCACCCACGTGAGATGGTCTACAACATAGGAAAATGGGTGCTCACGTAGAAGTGGGTGCGTTTTAGAATCCCCCCCCAAAAACCAGGTTCCCCTTTTGAGAATTTCCCAAAAAGTTTCCCTTGCCCCTACAACCCAACGAAGAGAGGAGAAGGGAAAGTGAAGAAACCGCCGAAGCACTAGCAAAAGCAGGAGAAGAAGAAGAAGCACAAGCGCAAGTGGAAAACGGGAGCGGACGGTGAAGTCCGACGAGGCGGTGGCAGGGATCAATGGAGTCGACATCGGCGACCACTATCGTTGGCTTCGGTCGGATCGCCTCGCCTAGCCGCGACCGACGGGGGCAGCGGCAGCACTGATGGAGTCGCGATCGTCGACTGCCGCCGGCGCATGGTCTCGGCCGAGTCTCCTTGCCCATCCGCAACCGAACACAGAAAGGGGAAAGAGAAGATGAAGAAGAAGCACATGCGCAAGTGGAAGTAGAAGCACAATGCAAGTGGCAGTGGAAGTGGAAATGGAAAACGGAAGTGGAAGCGCGAGCAGGAATCAATGGAGCCGACATCGCCGACGGCCGCCGGCCGAGTTGTCTTGCCGACCCGCAACCACAACACAGAAAGGAAAAAGCGAGGATGAAGACGTGAAAGCAGACGCGGAAGGTGAAGACGCGGAAGCACAAGCAGGCGCGGAAGGTGAAGAAGAAACACAAGCAGATGCGGAAGCGGAAGCCGAAGAAGCCAGTAATTTGATCATTATTTATAAATTATTAATTAACTTATAATTTGATTCAACAGCTAATTAAGTCAACGTAGCAGCATAATAACGAAAACTATTAAATGTGGTTAATACTATGAGTATAAAGTCATTTAACTAATCTATGCACTATGTCTTATAAGAAGCAAGTGTACGAAGTGTGCTAGTTTGAAATTACATCGGTAGAAACGAGTAGAACAATCAAAGCAGTAAACCGAAGCTGAATACTTTGCATTAAATAAAGAAAAAAAAAGATAGTGCAGTACCCGACGATTTGAATACTAAGTAGTGAGTTATATCTACCTGCTTGTGTAGCTTCTAAAAGAGACATATCAGCATAGAAGTCAATAGAATTAACTTATTATTAATTTATTCTTTGTCAAATATACTTCGCCTAAAATAAAATAATATGAATGTTTTAATCAATCACGATTGTAAAATTCATAGATCTATTTTTTTTACAAAATTCATAGACAATTTTTAACAAATATTATAGGACTATTTTTGATTTAATATTTATGCATCTAAATAAAATAGGAACTATATAAAGAACAAGTATAGCATGTTAAGTGAGTTTAAAAACTCACTTTTAATTGAGTCGCCTCCCCCTTCCCTTTTCTTTTCTGACCTGCGTTCCTCTTCCTCTTCCCGTACGTCCTGAGATTTTCAGCGTTCCAGAAGAGAAGAGAGGTGAGAACGGATTTTTAGATCCTTATTTATCTTTAGGTTAGGATATAACCTATTTGGTTGAGATCCAACAAACGAATCTTTTCGGATGAGATTGACATCCCTCCAACTGTTTAGATTTCTATCCGATTTTTTTCTCAACTATTCAGATTTATATCCAAACAAATCCCAATATATATTTATATTTATTATTATTATTATTATTTTCAGATTTTTTTTTTCATTTCAAAAATTTGAAAAAAAATGGTCATTACATTCTACCCCCCTTAAGAAAAATTTCGTCCTCGAAATTTCTTTAAACTTAAATGATGGAGAGGGGTTATACCTTTATTCAAATAAGTGTGGAAAACACTCTCGAATATCTTCCTTAGTGTCTCCAAAACTATCCTTAAATGTTTAGTGTGATCCTCTTCGGTCTTTGAATACACTAATATGTCATCTATGAACACCACAACGAATTTATCCAAATATGAAAGAAAATTCCGATTCATTAAGTTTATAAAAATTGCATGTGCATTTGTCACTCCGAATGACATTGCTAAGAATTCAAAGTGCCCATATCGAATTCGGAACGTTGTTTTAGGAATATCCGACTCCTACACTTTTACTTGGTGATACCTAGACTTAAGGTCCAACTTGGAAAATACCCTAGCACCACTAAGCTGATCGAACAAGTCATCAATTCTCAGTAGTGGGTATCGATTTTTGGTAGTGACCCTATTTAATCCTCTGTAATCAATACATAATTTTTTTTTTTTACCTCCATCTTTCTTCTCAGTCAAAAGTACTGGTGCACCCCAAAGGGAAGTATTTGGTCTAATAAAACCTTTGGCTTACAACTCGTGTAATTGTATCTTCACTTCTTTTAGCTCTGCTGCATTCGATATGGTGCTAGAGAGATTAGTGTAGTGCCAGGAAGAAGCTCAATAGCGAACTCCATTGCCCTGTCTGGTGGTAATCCTGAGAAATCCTCGAAGATGTCCAAAAACTCCTACACCACTGGGATGTCCGCCGGTATGGCACCCATTTGGATTATTACTTCATCCGTAGGTCGAGCTCTAAATTCTGCAGGTTCCTTTGTTGTCACCAATGGACTTGAACTCTGGGTGATTCGGTATCGTGAAGACAACGCTTCTCCTCCGGCAGTCAATAATTACATGAAAGGTACTTAACCAATCCATTCTCAATATCACGTCAAATCCGTGAGTGTCAATAATTAGGAAATTACTATAAAATTCCCTTCTACAAATTACTACAGGACACAGTCTACACATTTGAGTAGAAACAATCACCCCGTTACCCGTACTTATCTTCCATCTAGTGTTCAGGTTCTCATAAGGTATGGCATGTAGTGTCACAAATTTAGAAGAAATAAAGCAATGTGATACTCTTGAGTCAAATAAAACTGATGCGGGTATATAATTGACTAGTATCATACCTGTTACCACGTCATCTGACTTCTTTGCTTGATCTGCGGTTAGGTTATATGCCTGTCCGCGTCCCATGTCCATTGCATTATTCTTCTTAGCATGCTCGTAAGCTCTATTCTGAGGTGGAAGTGGTCGCCTATTCTGATCATTTTGTGACTGCTGTTGTTGTTGAGATACTGGAAGGCGAGGCGTTGGCCCTATGTTTCTCCTTCGTGGACAATCCCCGATCATGTGTTCACTTGATCCACATGCTAGACATAAGTTGTTAGCATACCGACACTCCTTGATAGTGTGTCCTAGCTTTTGGTAATGTGTGCAAGTAACCCTCTGTTGCGAAGAAGTGATCATACGCTTCTCAGTATTCCTAGATGAAGTTCGTTCTAACATTTGGCTGGCCGACCTCTTGGGTGCAGAAGACTGAACCCTGCTTTCCTTATTTATTACTTGCTCTATATCTCGAGCTGCATTAATAACTTCAGTATAGGTCTCCATTCTGGAGGTTACTAAATACTTCTGGATATCTATTCTCAATCCTTGTTGGAAGCGATGAGCACGATCTGACTCATCTGATACCATGTATGGCGCAAATCGACTCAGACGAACAAACTCTAATGCATACTCTTCTACTGTCATTCCTGCCTGCCTCAAGTTAATGAATTGGTGCTCCATTTCTCTCCTGGCTGGTCTAGGAAAGAACCTTGTAAGGAAACTCGTTGTGAAGGCATCCCATGAGATTGGTTGGGATAGTCTGTTCTCCTCTGATTGCCACCAAGTCCTTGCTATATTCGTCAATTGAATTTTGACGACACTCACTTTGTCAGCATCTGGAATCCTAGCAGCTTTTAATAAGTCTTCCATCTGCATAAGCCACTTTTCAGCTTCTAAGGCTCCTACTGTTCTTGAGAAGGTAGATGGATGAAGGCGTCTGAAATCAGATATCCCTCTAGGACGCTGGTCTCTCAGTTCTGCCACACGATCCAAGGCCGCCATCACTCCTGCTTGAAAGGTTTCGGCTTGTTGTTGTTGCGCGTCGATCATCTTACTAAGCAGTCCTAACAATTCATTGGCTTTAGTGGTGTTCGAGGTTGAGCCAGAATTTGCTCCATTCTTATTAGTCTGACGAGCCATCTTTCTGAGGAAATGGGATAGTGTAATTATTACTTAAATAAACGTAAATAGATATATTTAGAAAAATCATATTTATGTATATATAGATATATAGTCGTATTGAACCTTAAATAGTTTAGCGAAATTAAACTATTATATTTATTTATTTACTTATTTGCCGACTGTAATGATATTCAAGTTTGTTCAAATCACTTGAATAGACTTAAAGAAGCCTGGGCTCTGATACCACCTGTAACGCCCCACTTCCAGTAGTGTGGAAAGCTGGAATGTTCGGCGTCGAATGATAACTCGACGAGCCTCAAACAAAATATTACAGTCACCATTTGCAATTTAATATGAATAACATGCAGAAACTAAATCGAATTTTTCTTTATCAAAACAAAGCGATAATAATTTCCCTCAAAATAAAATTAACAAATGTCACCACAGTTAAATTATTTCAAAATAAAAGAAAAGGACTGTCTCGCATAAACTTAAATAAAGTGTCATCAGCACTTATTACTTTTTTTTTTAAATAAAGCAGTTAACCAAAGGAAGTAATCACTCTTGCAGATCCGCTTGTTCTTGAAAATATGCCATATCATGTCCTGTATCTGGAGGATCTACTTCTTCATAAAGATCTGCATCTGGTCATGCATAACTAGGATTGTCAGTAAAGCGATCTCATATAAAACATGAAAGGATAGCAATGATAACTCAATGTCATAAACAGTTATGCAAATAAAAAAATGGAAAGCTCTACGTGGTAATCATTATTGTGTTTATTTTTATTATTTCAGTTAATGTCTTTTAATTATGGTATTTGAAAATTCAAGAAAATATGAATATAGCTGAGCTGAACGCATCCCCGTCTACCCCCGGGAAAACGGAACAGTAGTTGATCGGAGCCTATCCCGATCCTCCCAAAAATGAGAAACAGTGGCGCAGTAAATTGATCGGAGCCTATCCCGATCCTCCCACAAGTGGGAAACAGTGGCACAGTACAGTTACGTTCAGCTGTCTAATTCATATGAACCTAAATTTTTTCCAAATCCTCAGTGTATATCAGGTTCGGTATTAACTGTCAAATTTTAGTATCAATTGGTGATTTCAGAAATTTCAGTTCAGTATGTAGATTGGTGATAATAATTAAAGTTCAGGGTACAGTAACAATAACAGAGACAGTTGAGGAACCGTATAACATTACAGTGGTTAATTATCTATCACCAATCATATACAGTAGCAGTTTGCATTTAAACAGTGTCTTATCTTACTTCATATTAGTGTTATCTTTCTTTTCCTTTCAATATATAATAAAAATTTGAATTAAAACTTATAACATAACTTTCTGGATTATATGCACATTTCAAAAAAATATAAACGTGTGGATTTTATTTAATCACTCTTAAAATAACATGTCTGTGGGTTCAGAAAACAATAGTAGTTACATGTAAAAAGAAATCGGGGTAGTTCTAAATGCGCGCCACATAACACACAGTAAGGTGATTTTATAAGGAAAATAGTGCTCTCTAGGTCTGTGTGTGCGCACTTAGTCATCACCGAAACCAAATGCAGCATTTCACTGGACTTAGGGTTGGTCTAAGTGCGCACACATGTTAAAGAGATTTACAACACAAAAAGGTGTTCACAAGTAAAAGTGTGTGCTCACTTAGCAATTAACCAAAATCATGGGCTGCAACATTCTTGATTTGAGGTTGTTATAACTGCGCACCCACGTGAGATGGTCTACAACATAGGAAAATGGGTGTTCACGTAGAAGTGGGTGCGTTTTAGAATCCCCCCCCCAAAAACCAGGTTCCCCTTGAGAATTTCCCAAAAAGTTTTCCTTGCCCCTACACCCAACGAAGAGAGGAGAAGGGAAAGTGAAGAAACCGCCGAAGCACTAGCAGAAGCGGGAGAAGAAGAAGAAGCACAAGCGCAGGTGGAAAACGGGAGCGGACGGTGAAGTCCGACGAGGCGGTGGCAGGGATCAATGGAGTCGACATCGGCGATCACTATCGTTGGCTTCGGTCGGATCGCCTCGCCTAGCCGTGACCGACGGGGGCAGCGGCAACACCGATGGAGTCGCGATCGTCGACTGCCACCGGCGCATGGTCTCAGCCGAGTCTCCTTGCCCATCCGCAACCGAACACAGAAAAGGGAAAGAGAAGATGAAGAAGAAGCACATGCACAAGTGGAAGTAGAAGCACAATGCAAGTGGCAGTGGAAGTGGAAGTGGAAAACGGAAGTGGAAGCGCGAGCAGGAATCAATGGAGCTGACATCGCCGACGGCCGCCGGCCGAGTTGTCTTGCCGACCCGCAACCACAGCACAGAAAGGAAAAAGCGAGGATGAATACGCGAAAGCAGACGCGGAAGGTGAAGATGAGGAAGCACAAGCAGGCGCGGAAGGTGAAGAAGAAACACAAGCAGATGCGGAAGCGGAAGCCGAAGAAACCAGTAATTTGATCATTATTTATGAATTATTAATTAACTTATAATTTGATTCAACAGCTAATTAAGTCAACGTAGCAGCATAATAACGAAAACTATTAAATGTGGTTAATACTATGAGTATAAAGTCATTTAACTAATCTACGCACTATGTCTTATAAGAAGCAAGTATACGAAGTGTGCTAGTTTGAAATTAGATCGGTAGAAACGAGTAGAACAATCAAAGTAGTAAACCGAAGCTGAATACTTTGCATTAAATAAAGAAAAAAAAAGATAGTGAAGTACCCGACGATTTGAATACTAGTAGTGAGTTGTATCTACCTGCTTGTGTAGCTTCTAAAAGAGACATATCAGCATAGAAGTCAATAGAATTAACTTATTATTAATTTATTCTTTGTCAAATATACTTCGCCTAAAATAAAATAATATGAATGTTCTAATCAATCACGATTGTAAAATTCATAGATCTATTTTTTTTTACAAAATTCATAGACAATCTTTAACAAATATTGTAGGACTATTTTTGATTTAATATTTATGCATCTAAATAAAATAGGAACTATATAAAGAACAAGTATAGCATGTTAAGTGAGTTTAAAAACTCACTTTTAATTGAGTCGTCTCCCCCTTCCCTTTTCTTTTCTGAACTGCTTTCCTCTTCCTCTTCCCGTACGTCCTGAGCTTTCCAGCGTTCCAGAAGAGAAGAGAGGTGAGAACGGATTTTTAGATCCTTATTTATCTTTAGGTTAGGATATAACCTATTTGGTTGAGATCCAACAAATGAATCTTTTCGGATGAGATTGACATCCCTCCAACTGTTTATATTTCTATCCGATTTTTTTTCTCAACTATTCAGATTTATATCCAAACAAATTCCAATATATATTTATATTTATTATTATTATTATTATTTTCAGATTTTTTTTTCCATTTCAAAAATTTGAAAAAAAATGGTCGTTACACTAGTGACACATTATCATTTGATTCTTTTGATGAAAATTGTGAAGAAATTTATGAAGAAGAATTTTTATCCCTTCATAATAATTTGACTAAGGATAAGTCCACTAGTATGGCATTTTCTTTTGAGAATTTTGATGATAGGTTTGAAGAAAATTTACATGACGAGCCCAGAACATTAGAAGAATGGAAAGAATCTCAAAAAGAAGAGGTCATGGTACCTGATGATTTAAAAGAGCCCTCCAAAATCGAGCTCATGATTCCACAACACCAAAGTGAGTATGTTATTTCATAAGTTGATAAAACCAAAATGCTTACTAATATGAAAGATGCTCGTGGATGGAATATGAACGATGGTAAAGGTACGCTTTCCAACTTCAAAATTTTATTATTGAATAAAAAAAAGAAAGGTAGAAATAAATTGAGAAAAAACAAAAATAAGATGGAGAGATTAAATGCAAAATTGACAAAAAGGCTAAAATCAGCCTTATCAAAACATAAAAGGACACATTATGAGAGTGGAAAGCGATCAAGAAGTCGTAACCGTTTAAATTTTCTAATAAGTTTAAAATATTTGTACAATAATTTTCTTTTTTTTTACCACCCTTGGTTTGTGTATGAGGGCATATACGAGTCTAGGCGTGGGGGAATGGGTTAAGATATTTTCTTCATATTTTTCTAGGATTTTTAATTTTTTTTAGATTCTTTATTTTTTTTAAGATTTTTGGGTTTCTTTATTTTACACTTTGGGTAGTTTTTAGGGTAACTAACTGAAAAAAAATAAAAAAAACTGAAAAAAAATTTAAAAAAATGAAAAGAAAAATAAATTAAAAAAATTATGTATTTTTATCAAGTAGGCATACTGACAAACTAATTATTCTTAAATAATTAGATATTTTGTATTTAGAGTATTATATATTGTATTTTTCCTCCCATATTTTATCTATTTTTGTATATAAATAAATGCTACTCGGGTATTTTTAGTGTCTTTTTCAGGTAATTCGATTCGTATAAGGAGATGGCAAGAAATCAATGTTGGAGTAGGAAATCAGAGTCCGAAAAGTTTCTAAAGTGAGCAAAACTACGAGACTACTATATTGCAGAGACTTAAAGTCAAATACAGTCAAGAAAATATAATGTACAAGACACGAGACGCACGTGGAAGAAACTTCAATTGATTTACTCGAAATAACCAAGCAATGACCAGCTCATTAACCATGTCCTTGTTGGGCTAAGGGGATCAATGGCTGCATGCTATAGAAGCGGGGAGTAACTGATTGTCTAAGATAAGTTTAGTAGATTAGTAGTTTAGATTATATAGATTAGTTGGCCTGTTAGAGACACACCAAATCGAAAAAAATGATGGTTTGATAGTAGCGCACTCACTTAGCGACTAATCTAGTCCGTGGAGGAGGACCTTATTTGATACTGACAGCTCAAGCACTAAAAATGTGTGCCCTTAAAGCCTTGGATAGTAGATTATTATTAACTTCGGAAGATGGTCAAGAATTCTAAACTAAGCCACTACTCTAGACACGCATGTAGTAGTAGTCGGCCCAGAATACCTCTGTTCTATACTAAATTACTAGTTCGGATGAATAGGAAATTACGTTGCTCTTTGATCTGCAGAATAAGGCTTACGAGCTCTTTGTTTTATGGCAGAGATCTCTCCACACCAAGGAACCAAATCACAATGGATCAATCCCTCCCAGAGACTGGAAAAGAGACTACGGGCTACCAAAAAGACTGACAAGTCCAGATGACTAATCTACAGAATCCAAAGAAACTGGAAGAAGGAGAGAGTCCAGCTGAACTAGGATCGTCACTCCATCAGAGAGGCTACGTTCTGCTACAGATGGTCGCTCAATTGCACCTTCCCTGCTAGCCCTGTTATCTAGCCCTGTGCTTTAAAACAGGCTTTCTGGTCGGAATCACATCTTCTTTGGATAATTGGATTTTCCTATGTTAAATTGGTTCGTGCCACCTTTGCCTTGTTTACCTGACTTAGAAGTTGTTCCAAGGTTTCCTAAGGTTTAGGTTAGTTTCGGTAAGGCAAGATAAGACTATATTAGCTTGTCTCTTCTTACGGTACCCAACCGACGGTTAGTACAATGTTTTCTTTCCTCCTCATCACTTTTTTTGTAAAGATCGAGCCAAAGGCGAAGATGCAATTCGTGCAGCTAAGTGACCTGTCGGGCTTAGAATCAATATCTTCTTGTAGTTCCTGTAAGCCGATGGAAGAATTCTAAGTCCTACTTGCCTGCAAGCCCTATAAAGGAAGGTGCTTTTTCTTCCTCTAGCTGTTTTCTTTGTCTAAGTCCATTCCGAGCTTTTTGATATAGGTAGTTACTACGTCCTGTAAGAAGTCTCGATAAGAAGCTCTATAATTCTCCTTAGGAGCTAATCTTTTTGTCGAAAGCCTTCTTCCTTGATTACTCAAGTAAGTAAGAAAAACCTTCTCCCCGTTGCCTCCTCTGTGAACGAGGTTTATATTTCAAGCACCTCTTAGAACAGATTCTCCTATGCTTATCTGCTTTCCTCTGTTAGTTCTTTTCATGTATTTGCTTTGAATCCAGGTTAGCTCCTCTTTTGCGAAGTCCTTGAGTCCAATGAGGATAAAGAGTTAGCAGTCTTAGCCTCTATCTTTTATACCCTAACAGCTTCAACCTATATTACTATGCTTTGCTGCTGTTAGGTTTCCATTGTTCTTACCTTCAAAAGAAAAAAAACTAAAGGAAAGAAAGAAGCCGTTACGCTAGTCCCTCTAGCCAGGAGGTTGGTCGTAGATCAGAGCACTACCCTTAGAGAACTGAAAGTGAGGGAAGGAAGTGAATGGGCAGTCCTAACACTAAGAAAGACATTCTATCTTTAGCTTGTTCTAACCTTCAAGTATTTATCCCTCAGGTTTCTACATCCAGAAAGTCCAGTGGCTACATCTAGCTACCTGAATCAAACTCTTCCTTATGAAACTAAAATAGATAGAGGAAGGAAGGAACTCCTGCAATGACCTGCAAGCTTCTCTTCTCAAACTAGACTAATGAAAAGAAGGAATTGGGATCATCGAGATCAATCTAGAAAGATGTGCTTCCTCTTGGATTCCCCCCGAGTTCCGTACGGAGCATACGCCCAGTTCGACAAATGGAATTGAGGATGAGAACGACGGATAGAGAGCGACGAAGCCCTAAATGTGCCTTCCTTATATCAGCTATCTTCCCTACTCTCTTTTCTAAGCTTGCCAATAAACTAATGCTCCCACGAGGGACAAAACTGCTGCTATCTATGCAGATCCTGTCAGCTCATATGAGAGTGAGATCAAGAGCATTCCTCATAGTAGGTCGTCTAACTCGAGAACAAGAAAGGGACCTAGCGGGAAAGATTCTATACCCAAGGAAGAAGTGTGATTGCCGTCCGTAAACCTCATACCACGATACCCAAGGAAGAAGTGTGATTGCCGTCCGCGAACCTCATACCATGATAGCCAACTCCTCTATTGACGAGAACACCGAAATACAGAAGCATCCTTATATTCCTGAAAAGAAAGGAAAGCATTTGCTTGTCCCATGTAGGGCAAGGAAAAGGACAGAGAGAAGGCACACTCAGAGGAAAGCATTTGATTCCCACTCTCTAGAGGTTCGAGTTGAGTTTACGCTTTTGAGTTCCATCTAGTGAAACAAAGAAGTGAAGACGACAATTTCAGAGGGGAAGGAAGAAGGGTTGCTTAACCTCTTTTGCTTCTCATTTAGTTGGGGTACCCTATGGAATGTCATAGTATAAGTGGTTCCCCCCACCCCCTAATCATGAGATGGAGCAGAAATTCGTGTAATTAGACGATCTGAGGTTCCCATCTCTCCGGCCTCATTTCGGTGCACAATTGGAGAGCTCATTGGGCCCGACCGCTTTCTTGCTCTACCATCTTAGACTGCCTTATGCACATTCTCATAGTTTCCAATCCTTCTAGTGATAGCATGGGATACCGGCAGTGACCATAGTATGCTTTCTCACTTGGCTATCTCCCGTTAGGATAAGACATGACGGTTCAAGGGAATTAAACCCTTCTCCAGTATCCTATCGTTGGATGCTGATGCTCCGACAACCTCTCGCATAAAAGAGATTTCCGTTTCATTATCTTATCTCACTTCTTCTCTAAAGCAATTTCACTTGCCAACTCTCAACCCCCGGCACTTCATCCTGTCTTTGAAGTCTATTGCCTAAACTCTGCACCAAACGAGAGTTGTGAAATAGAAAGTTTAGTCATTTCCCTTATTCTCTTTAAACCAACGCGTCGACACCCTTCTTTTAAAACTAAACAAGACTTCTCCTTATTCTATTCGTAGGGAAAGGAAGAAGAGTCAAAACTGAGGCTAAGTACCAGATAAAAGAAGCTCGACAAAGACTATGACGGAAAGGTTTGGGTATTGGGGTTGGGGGATAAGCCCGAATATGATCGACCAAAAAAGCCGACGGTTCAGAGATTACTTACCGATAGTCTGAAGATACTAAGGGATCTGAAAATGCTATTAAATAGGGAAAGGGGGTAAGTAGTAGACGCGGAAGATGAAGCTTTTAAGTTATTCCAGTCTAATAGCATTTATCTTTGCCCTTTCCATTGTAAGCTAAGAAAGTAGATATGCCCTAGCGTGGGAAAGAAACCTAATCGCTACAGGTGAGCATTTCTAGTGACCAATCAATCACGATAAGAGGGCGTTCTCCAAAACCACAAGGGGAAGGGCATTACAACTTTAATTCGATCCTTATTTGCGTAGTTGAGATTAACTCTCCTTGTTGGTACAACTAGAGATGAGATTAAGCTTTCATCAGTCAAATGTCAATGGTGCAGCACGTCGTTCATTGACCGTCGGTGCCTGTAGTTGGCCTATTTTTCTTAGTAGTTAAATGATGAAAGGCAAATCCAAGCCCCCGACTCCACTTCCCGATGTTGACATCCGTTATCATGAATTCCATCATCTGATATACCCTCTGTAAACGCTCTACCTTTTGACTGGCTGTTCTCCCCAAACAATAAGTGGGAAAGGGCTCCTAAAGGCGCAACTAACAGTTTGATCTCTCCCTACATTTGCTACATGAACATCGACAGTGAAATCACTTAATGTAAGGTAGCGGATGAGACGAAAGAGAAGTGAAGGAAAAGCGTGATGAGCAAATGGGATCATATTAGAAATAGTATATGGAAAAACAACCTATTCTCTCACTTACCCAACGGAGAAAGGATTTCACTAGCATTTGTGAATGGGCAAGCAAACACTCCTGCTTAGCACCAGGCCCTTCTTTCAGCAAAAATGGCTATTGAGACTATGACACAAACTCTATTAAATAATCACAATTTCCCCCTATCTCCTAATTGGAACATAAACGAATTAACAACACAGGTTATTGAAGAGGAAAATCTCAACAATCTTAATTTCTTAATCGAAAAAGTGCAAGATTTTGCTACTTATGGTGCGACGAGTGAATTCTTCATTAGCACAATCTGCCATTTAGAACAAGGTGGGGTGTCGGGTTAGGTAGGTTAGTTGGTTAGTTAAATATGGGTTGTAGTTTGAGTCTTCTCGGGGGCGGGGCCCATTTTGGGGTGGAAAGGATAGTGGGTAGGGCTTCTCTTTTCCCCATACTACTTTGCTTACAGGAATTCATTCCACATACAGGAACTGGGTTAACAAAAGGGGTCTTGAACTACAGTGATCTGAGACCTTCCCTTAGTCTAGGAGGTAGGTTATGTAGGCAACAACTCTTCATAGGTTGTTTCGATCTCAAAGGGCCAAATAATCGATGAGTAATATGCCTGGTAAGAACCTTCTCAAGTAGTGGAAGATAGTAGAATTTCTTATAAGAAATTCTACTAAGGCCGATATTCCTGACTTAATGTCTCCTCTTATGCTTTGCCTTATGCTTCGCCAGCACCCAATAAGAACCACAAAGTGGATTACTAATGACCACAACAGAAGATCCCTTGCCTCTGCTCCTAGCGCTCAAGGAGTTGCTTCTTTTTCGCTTTTTCTTTTCTAATGTCAAAGCAAAGCCTTGATCGTGCTTTCCCATATGATCTGTGCTGAACCTTATTTATACGAAAAAAGAACTGGTCGAAGAGAAGGAAAAAGAAGCAGCAATTCCTCCTATTATTGATATATGCTTTCAGTTCTGCCTTTTAGTTACATCCCTAATTTGAGTGAACGACCACTGCTTTCCTTTGTGTTACATGAAATGATGCCTCCAACTCTATGTTCTAGCCTTCATACCAGCTTTACTCTTTCATGACTTGCTATGAGATGAGAGAACTCCGACTGAACTAACTGACCTATTCCTATACGACAAGAAGACCTTCTAGGCCAGTCCTACTGCCGGAGTACGGACCAGACAAGGAATGTCTCTTCCTCCAGTACTCAAGCTCAAGCCAAAGTAGTTCCTCAAGGATAGGATTAACGAATCCTCAAGGACAGAACAACTATTCGGGGAGACCTCCTCTAGTGAAGGCCCCTCAACTGACTCTCTCATCTTAGATCTACTCAGGTACAAAGTCGATCGCGCTCGCTCAGCATAAGGAAAGGACCCGAAGGCCCATCATTGAATTGACCCGACCAACAGAGAAAATGAATGGAATCATGGGGAATCGTTCATACAATCCATCCATTCTTCATTAATAAGTGGTGCGGGACCTAGTGCATACGCCTTCAAGAGCAAGCATCTTTTGTCAATTGGATAATAGCCCCCCTAAACTAAGAAAAAGGATTAGCATCGAAATATGAAACCTTTATTGGAGGAGGAATTGCAAGAGCCTCCCAGGAAGAGAAGGATCAAGATCCGGTGTCAAACAAGCAAGTAGGTGTCACGTTTAGTAATATGGTTGGTGACTCACTGGGCTTAGTTCTGGTGATCCCATTGAATAAAGATGATAGACATGTGGGTGATATTGATCAGATGCCTTTGAAATCGATGTTTTCCATAGTGGTCGGTGGGGTTTGTTCCTCCTCGGACATGCTACATCAGATCTTCTTTTCCTTTCTTTCTTTTTCGAGCGCATCAGGCAGACTAGTGCTGGGACCTTGTTCTGAAATGTTTTTGCTGGTATTGACCAGATGCCAAAGTGGAATGAAGGGCGGAAAAGCTAAAACTGGGTTGGTGAGAAATTTAACTACTAAGGAGCAAGTAATCAAATATGAATTTACATTGCTCCAATCTCTCATATTCCACTTTAGCTGAATATTCATTTTAATAAAGTTCTGGTTCATATTCTTTCTTCTCTGGAATTCGTGGAGCCATCTCCGTAATTAGAATCTACGATCAGATGGAAGCGTTGGTTTCTACATTCAAGGATTTGTATTGACCTTGAGGTTGGGGAGATTTCACCAGCTCTGGGCGAAGCGCATTTGAAGTTCTAGAAAAAAGATCCTTTTGTTCATAGCCCAGAAAGCTTCTTATTCCGAACCGAGCTCACAACTGAACGAGATATTGAGATGGCATGGTCAATTACCATGTTATTAATCGATTGAAACTTTAATACAACCTTTTTTTTATCATACGGGAGAGGGAGACACCATATTATACCAGCATCTCTTTTGGTTCTTCGGTCATCCAGAGGTGTATATTCTCATTCTGTCTGGATTCGGTATTATTAGTCATATTGTATCGACCTGTTCTGGAAAACCGATCTTCGGGTATCTAGGCATGGTTTATGCCATGATCAGTATAGGTGTTCTTGGATTTCTTGTTTGGGCTCAATATATGTTTACTGTGGGCTTTGACGTTGATATGCGTGCTTAGTTCATCGCAGCTACCACGATCATAGCTGTCCCCACTGGAATCAAAATCTTTAGTTGGATCACAACTATGTGGGGAGGTTCGATACAATACAATACACTCATGTTATTTGCTGTAGGGTTCATCTTTTTGTTCATCATAGGAGGGCTCACTGGAATAGTTCTAGCTAATTCTGAACTAGACATTGCTCTACATGATACTTATTATGTGGTTACACATTTCCATTATGTACTTTCTATGGGAGCTGTTTTTGCTTTATTTGTAGGATTTTACTAATGGGTGGGTAAAACTTTAGTCGGACATGATACGAACCCCGTCAAGAATAACGAGACCTGTAGAAGAAAAGGAGAAAATCCAAGAACGTTCTCGATCAGGTTTGGATGGGAGATCTCGACCCGTTGCTTCAACAAAAACAAGAATCTCGGTATAATTACCTCAACCCGTTATTTAATGCGAAGAAAGAACCTAGGTATAACGAAGACGCCACAAACGGTAGTGGAAAGCTGTTTGATAAGTCAATGATGAACGCCATGGAAGAATTCTGATAAGTTCGAATAGTCCTTCAAAGAACCAAAGAGAATAAGCTCACCAATTATCTGTAAACTGTCTCCCTTCTATTCCATTAGACGCCTTTTTATAGGCTAAAAAAATACAAGGAAAGTTTCCTACAAGGAAAGTTCAAGAAATTTCAAACAAAAGGAAACAATTAGCCCCTTAATTTGGCTGATCAATACAAGGAAAGTTTAAGAAATAGAAACAAAATAAAAGGAAACAATCAGCCCCTTAATTTGCTGATCAATACAAGAAAAGTTCTAAAAATAAAAAAAAGGAAACAATCAATTTTGACCAGATTCTTCTACTAGTTGAATCATATTGATGCATTTTTGTTAAACTCCTAAACTATCATCAATGGGTCTCCAGGAATTTGCTTGTGTCCAAATCTCTTGAATCAGCCCATTAAGTGCATCTTTGAACTTCTTTCCTTGTGCTCTTGTAACCGGCCCAGTTGGAATTTGAACTGACTCCTTTGTAGTCAAGCCATTATTTACATCATTCCCCTCCTCTTGAAAAGGATTTGCCCTCAAATCATCACCTATATCAAAATGACTAAAATCAGTAACATTGAAAGTAGCAATAACATTGTACTCACCGGGCAAATCTAGCTTGTAAGCGTTGCATTGATGCGCTCTAGAACTTGGAAAGGACCATCCCCTCTTGGAAGTAGTTTGGAATGTCTTTGCGTCAGAAATCTCTCTGTTCTGATATGCAACCACACCCAATCTCCGGGTTAAAAAACAAGCTTGTGACGCCCCTTATTGGCTTGTTTTGCATACTGCTCCGTTCTTCTTTCAATATTGAGCCTTGCCTTCTTATGTATCTACTTAACAAAATCAGCCTTTTTCTTTCCATCAAAATTAACACGCTCAGAAACAGGTAATGGAGATAAATCAAATAGAGTCAAAGGATTAAACCCATAAATAATTTCAAACGGTGAGAATTTAGTAGCAGATGAATAGATCTATTATAAGCAAACTCAACATGTGGTAAATACTCTTCCCATGTTTTGATGTTCTTTTTAATTATTGCCCTCAATAAAGTAGACAAAGTCCAATTTACTATTTTGGTTTGACTATCAGTTTGTGGGTGAAAGTAGTAGAAAACAAAAACTTGGTACCTAGCTTACACCATAAAGTCTTCCAAAAGTAGCTCAAGAACTTAGCATCTCTATCCGAAACAATGGTTCTAGGCATGCCTTGCAATCTCACAATCTCCCTAAAGAACAAATCAGCAACATGCGAAGCATCATCCGTTTTGTGACATGGAATAAAGTGTGCCATCTTAGAAAATCTATCCACAACCACAAAAATCAAATCTCTTCCACGTTTAGTCCTAGGTAATCTTAATACAAAGTCCATTGAAATATCAATCCAAGGCCCACTATGAATGGGCAAAGGAATATACAAACCGTTGGGCTGCACTCTGAATTTAGCTTGCCTACATGTGACACATCTACTACAAATTCGCTCAATATCTCGTTTCATGTGTGGCAATAGAAGTGTTCCTGCAAAATAGTTAAGGTCTTAGCAACCCCAAAATGTCCCATTAATCCCCCTCCATGGGATTCCTGCACTAACAAATTCCTCAAAGAACAGTTAGGCACACATAATTTATTTTCTCGAAATAAGAACCCAACATGTCTAAAGAACTTACCACAAGCGTTTTTCTCACAAGCCCGATACTCTTCACAAAATTCATGGTCATCAATGTATAAATTTTTAATCTGTTCAAAACCAAGCAATTTTGCATCAAGTGTAGAGAGTAATGCATACCTGCGCGAAAGTGCATCGGCGACCACATTCTCCTTACCTTTCTTATACCTGATGACATATGGAAATGTCTCAATGAACTCTACCCAACGAGCATGCCTTTTATTTAGCTTATGTTGGCCCTTCAAGTGTTTCAAGGACTTATGATCAGTGTGAATAGTAAACTCTTTAGGCCATAGGTAGTGCTGCCATGTCTCCAAAGCTCGAACCAATGCATACAACTCCTTGTCATAAGTCGAGTAATTTAAGGTTGCCCCACTTAATTTCTCGCTGAAGTAAGCAATTGGTCGTCCCTCCTGCATAAGAACTGCGCCTATGCCAATACCTGAAGCATCACATTCAATCTCAAACGTTTTAGAAAAGTTAGGTAAAGACAATAAGGGGGCGTTGATTAGCATCTCTTTGATTAGCTGAAACGCTTTCTCTTGTTCTTCTCCCCATCTAAATCTGACGTTCTTCTTGATCACTTCGGTAAGCGGTGCGGCTATACTACTGAAGTCCTTCACAAACCGCCGGTAAAAACTAGCAAGTCCATGAAAACTACGAATATTGCTTACACTTGTGGGGCTCGGCCACTCTTGGATTACATGTACCTTCTCTTCATCAACCTGTATACCCTGTGCACTAACAACAAATCCCAGAAATACAAGCTTATCGATGCAAAAAGTACACTTTTTTAGGTTAGCAAATAACTTTTCTTTCCTAAGCACATCTAAAACTGATTTCAAATGTACGGCATGATCAGCCAAGTTTTTGCTACAAATGAGTATATCATCAAAATAGACAACAACAAACCTGCCTATAAATGCTCGCAAAACATGATTCATAAGTCTCATAAAAGTGCTTGGTGCATTAGTCAACCCAAAAAGCATAACTAACCATTCATACAAAACATATTTTGTTTTAAAGGCAGTTTTCCATTCATCTCCTTCTTTCATTCTAATATGATGATAACCACTTTTTAAATCAATCTTAGAGAACACACAAGAACTATGCAACTCATCTAACATGTCATCTAAGCGAGGAATAGGATGACGATACTTTACCGTTATGTTGTTGATGGCTCGGCAATCAACGCACATTCTCCACGTCCCAACCTTCTGAGGTACAAGTAAAACCGGAACGGCGCACGGACTCATGCTCTCCCTCACATACCCCTTCTCTAACAACTTACTTACTTGCTGTTGAAGCTCATTTGCCTCCTCGGGATTGCTCCTATAGGCTGGTCGGTTTGGAATTCTCGCACCGGGAACAAAATCAATTTGATGTTCAATCCCTCGAATTGGTGGTAATCCATGTGGTGTTTCCTCAGGAAAGACATTCTCAAATTCCTGCAAAAGAGAAACAACAGAACTGGGCAAAGCAGTATCAAGTTCGTTAGTATTTAAAAATGCCTCTTTGTACAAAAGTACAATCATCGGCTGATTTGAAAACATTGCTCGCTTAATCTCACTCACTTTTGCATAGATATTCTTTTGTTTTCTCTCTGATTTTCTCTCAATGGCTGAATTTTGATTTTCTTTTTCTCTCTCATTTTGCTCGGCCACTCTCTGATTTTCACTCTTTTTCTTTTGCTCGCTCTCTTTCTTTTGATCACTCTCTTTTTTTTTATCACTCTCTTTATGCAACCTCACTTGATCTTCATAAACTTGTTTTGGTGTCATTAGCACAAGAGTGATGGGTTTTTGGTTGAGCACGAACGAGTATTTGTTGGTGAAACCATCATGTTTAACTTTCCGTTCGAATTGCCACGGTCGGCCTAATAGCAAATGTCAAGTATGCATCGGAAGTACATCACACAAAACTTCATCTTCATATTTTCCGATGCGGAATGAAACCAAAACCTTCTTATTTACCTTTGCCTCGCGACTATCATTCAGCCATTGTAACTTGTACGGCCTAGAATGTTTCAGTGTGTGTAGTCTTAATTTCTCCACCAAGGTTGTGCTTGCAACATTAGTACAACTTCCTCCATCAACAATCATACTACATACCTTATCTTTGACGTAGCACCAGTATGAAAGATGTTCTCCCGCTGCACTTCTTCAATTTCTTTTGCTTGCAAGCTTAGAAGTCTTCTTGATACCAACAATTCACCTTGAACTGCATATTCTTTTTTTATCTACGTCCTCCAATGGTGGCATAGAATCGGTATCGGGCTCGTCGTCGGTTTTGATCTCTCCATTACCCCTTATTACCATGACTCTTTTGTTCGGGCATTGACTTGCTATGTGACCCTTGCCTTGACATTTAAAACACTTAATGTCACGATTTCGAGAAGTGGAAGGGTCAGATTTACCTTGAGTGCCATGGTTAGTTGTCTCTTGTTTTGGCTCGAATTTAGATTTTGCAGCTGGTTTCTCCTCTTTCTTTACATGACTCGGTTTCCATGGGGAAAAACCCAAATTATGGGATGCACGTGTACCACCTCTCCTCTTGAGTTGTTGCTCCACCTTGATGGCCATGTGCACCATATCCTGTAATTCCACATAATATTGCATCTCCACCCTGTCATGAATTTCTTGATTCAAGCCATTAAAAAACCTAGCCATAGTCGCATCTCGGTCTTCTTCGATATTAGCCCGGATAATAGCAATTTTCATCTCTTGATGATAATCCTCCACACTCCGGTTATCTTATCGGAGCATTTGCAATTTATTGTACAACTCCCGGTGGTAATGGCCGGGCACAAACCGCTTCCTCATCACTATTTTCATCTCTTCCCACGTCTCAACCAGTCGTTCCCTATTTCGCCGCCTGTTCAATACTAATTGATCCCACCACACAATAGTATAGTCAGAAAACTCAATGGCAGCAAGTTTTACCTTATTCATCTCAGAGTAGTTGTGGTAATCGAACACTAACTCCACCTTTTTCTCCCACTCAAGATAAGTCTCGGGGTCGTTTCTTCCTTGAAATGCTGGAATCTTCATCTTAATACTACCCAAGTTGTTATCTTCCCGATTCCTATCTTCTCTAAACTGCCCTCCATATCTCCTATTACCAACAACTGAACCCCGATCTTCTTCTTCATCAAAACTAGCCCCATAATACTCTCCATCTTCATCTCTCACTCTCTGATGTTGAACTCTTTCCCTCCTATGCACCTTATGAGTGTTTTGTGGCTGCTCCAAATGTGTATTCTCCATCCGATCAATCCGCTCATATACCTGCTCCAATTCTAATCTCATCACACGCCTCATCTCACTCATCATGGCTTCCATGAGCAATTTTGGGTCAGCCATCCCTGTAGCACCTTCGGTGATGCTCTTTTCACTATTGTGAGATATGATTGCTGCAAATCAAAGTTAGAAAACAAAAAAAGGAAAGGACCTCACACTCTCATTTACGTGTTTTCACTCAAATAATGATTCACTCTATTCCACTTGTGTTTCACTCAGTATAATCGGCTTTTACCCTCTAATTTGCTCACCACACTTACCTTTTTCCACTCGATAATCCTCTTTCAGTTCTTTTGAAACTATTCGAATAATATTCAAAATTCCAGCAACAATTTACCAAGAACTCACTAAGGGAATTCATGTTCAAAAGGTAAGAAAACAAAGGATATGAGTGATTAGATTTTCAAAGCACAATTAAGCAAAATTTCCAAAAAAAATTTTTTTTGGCCTTTGGGGTGAGGAGATTTTCGGGCTTATTGGAAACAAACGAAAGAGATTTTTTTTACTCCTTTTTTTTCGGATCTTTTTTATTTTTCAGATTTTTTTTTCAGATTCTTTCTTTTGTTAATAACAGAACAAGATTTCGAATGGGGTAGAAGAAAGAAATTCGGCTAGATAAGAAAAGGAAACTAAATTTAAATGGGATAGACAAACCTGAGACGAGAAATCCTTGGCTCTGATACCAAATGATGCGAACTCCGTCAAGAATAACGAGACCCATAGAAGAAAAGGAGAAAATCCAAGAACGTTCTCGATCAGGTTTGGATGGGAGACCTCGACCCGTTGCTTCAACAAAAATAAAAACCTCGGTATAATTGACCTCAACCCGTTGTTTAATGCGAAGTAAGAACCTTGGTATAAGGAAGACGCAACAAACGGTAGTGGAAAGCCATTTGATAAGTCGATGATGAACGCCACGGAAGAATTCCGATAAGTTTGAATAGTCCTTCAAAGAACCGAAGAGAATAAACTCACTAATTATCTGCAAACTGTCTCCCTTCTATTCCATTAGAAGCCTTTTTATAGGCTAAAAATTACAAGGAAAGTTTCCTATAAGGAAAGTTCAAGAAATAGAAATAAAACAAAAAGAAATAATCAGCCCCTTAATTTGGCTGATCAATACAAGAATAGTTTAAGAAATAGAAGAAAAACAAAAGGAAACAATCAGCCCCTTAATTTGCTGATCAATACAAGGAAAGTTTTAGAAATAAAATAAAAGGAAATAATCAATTTTGACCAGATTCTTCTACTAGTTGATCATATTGATGCATTTTTGTTGAACTCGTGAACCATCCTCAATGGGCCTCCACGAATTTGCTTGAGCCCAAACCTCTTGAATCAGCCCATTAAGTGCATATTTGAACTTCTTTCCTTGTGCTCTTGTAACCGGCCCAGTTGGATTTGAACTGGCTCCTTTGTTGTCAAACCATTGTTTGCATCAGGACATACCCGAAAACTATAGGTCAAATCCATTTTTAGATCACTTCTTTCGTGGTTAATCTGACCTTCTTTCCCATGCAAATTAGGGTTTTTGGGTATGCCACGTCGCATTCCAGATTATCCATATGCTTATGCCGGATGGAAATCTCTAAGCAATTTCAGCTCTGAGATATCTGTAGTTGGGATTCGTTATTTCTTCGTGGTCATCACAATCACATTAAGCAATGAAAACAACAAAAAATGTGCTCCAAGTCCTAGGGCTGTTGAACAGAATTCAACCATACGTGAATGGATGGTACAAAGTCCTCCAACTTTTCATAATTTTGGAGAACTTCTAGCTATCAAGGAGATGAAAAGCTATGTGAAGTAAAAGAAGAAAAAGTCGCCAACTGCTACTAAGAACCTAATAGAACAAATAAATCTGATCCGAGTGGCTGACGAATGGTACGCCGATTGGAGAAAATTTTTCGGAGGAGTATGATGACGTCTGACTATCGTCAGGCAGTTTATAAGACTATAGGACTCTCTCTTTGTTATTCAATTGTGGAATTTCATCAACTTACCGCGACCTTTTTTCATTGGATCAACTGCCTGGCAACTGCTTCTGCGACTATATTCTCTCCGAGTGCCAGGTCCACAACAATAGCTCCAATCATAGTGAAGTAAGCGATGGATCGGTGACTCGTGTAAACGTGGAATGGGTCATGTACAACAAGATCGATTTGATTGCGTCGAACATAGTTTCAATGGATCAAAATATTCGTTCGGCTGCAAAAACAGTTTCGACAAGTTTATCACGAATTTGCACATAGTGAAGACAGGCTGTATTGTATTATATGCCCTTCCTTCGTATAGAGGCAACTCTTTATATGGTTTGAGAAACATAGGCAACATGGTGGTTTCAGGGCATGACCAAAAGAAATTCTGAATACAGGAGGAAATTGATTTCAATATCTTCTTCGGATACCTGAAAGTAGACGACCCTCCGATGTGAAGGCTTGCAAGTACTGAGGAGACGAGCTCCATTCTTCCAGTATATAACTGCAGTCTTCCTTTCCAATTGCGTTTTCGGCCATTGAACGTCGTCCTACGAGGGGGATAGTCGGAGTGTCTCAATCTGGTAGATCCCCGGGACAGTCCCCAGTATGTCGAGAGGGAGCTGGACCTCACGAAAGCCGACAAGTACGAATGATTTTCCGTTTGACTCTATACCCCGTAGCCGAGAATGAGAGGGAACATTTTGCTTTCTCCATCCTAATACCTGTCCAGCTATGAAACTCATTTAGCACGTCGGTTGATAGCCAATGCATTACGCACGGAGCTATTTGTGAATCTCCGATAAAATCATCAGCATATATTTCTCCATAAACTCTATGTTTCTTAAATGTTTGTCAAATGGGTGATCAGGTTGTTGTTTACTTCCCTTTCCAACTTCCAGTTGAATATTTCCATGACTAGGGTGAAAATACCGGCTCTGACGAGACACCTGTGCCAAATCGTAGCCTCCCTGAAGAATCCTAATAGGGATCCGTTAATCATAACTGCAAAGGGAGATACATTACCTAATACATCTTACCTGACATTTAAGGAAACTTGGACGGATTCGACGAGTATTAAGGACAAAATCCCGATGGAACTGAGTCGTATGCCTTGCGAATATCAAAATTGGCGCAAAATGTCAAGAGTTCCTTTTTGTCTCTATGAAAGTGATGGACCAGCTCGTGAGTCATGACGAATGTTTTCACTGATCTTTCTGCCTTTAATGAAATCCGACTGATGGGGATCCACCAACTCGATGCATAGAAAGAGGTACATCGGGAGGGTTTTTCTGGAAAGCACCTTTAGTACGCAGGACGTTACTCCCATCATCTTGCCTAGTCTATGCCCGTCTAATCACAAGACCCGCCATTCGTTAAAGTCACTCATTTTGAGGATGTGACGTCTCCCCAAGCCGTTGAAAGTGGCAATCAGTTCTGAGCGTGAGAGAATATTGTTCTCTCGTCAATTTGATGCATAGTCAGACATTTTCCTTTACCCTCCTTATAAAAATATCGATTTATTTCTATTGAGAACTGTCAGATCATGAGACAATCGTCGTTTTTGTGCATGCAAGCAAGCATGAGCATCTTCTTCATCATCAACCAACGCTCTCCATATATGAAAAATATTCGTACCTTTCTCTTCCGAAGATAGGGAAGTACTCCATTTCTGATTGCCTTTCTTTCGGGATTGGTTGCATTGGTTATTCGAGATCTACTTCGCTGGCGGATAAATGCCTTTGACGGGATCCCTGCCTCATCCCGCACAGGGCAGACCAAGAGAGACGGCAACTCGATCTGGAGACTTTTGCCTATCCGAATCGAATGTCCTTAGTAGCAAATGGCTTTTCAAACCAGCGCTACTTGCTGCGACTATCAAAGCCATCTCTGTGGCCAAATCACGCAACTTCATGGTATTGACTATGATAAGACATTCAGTCCCTTAGGCAAACAAACTTGTGATAATTTTGACCGTTCTCTCCGTCCTTTGAAACCTCAGTTGCCATTGGTTCTGTCGTCTCTGACGGCATGACCGTCGTGTGAAAGAAGAAGACGGCACTATCGAATCCGCTTCCGCGCAAATCTGATCTTTTCAGGGTTGAAGGAGTAAGCGTAGCTATGAAATCTGCATCTGGCTTGACTGCTGGAAAGCTTTAAGTCGGCTTGTTCCAAAGGGACAAGTGACAGATAGTCTTCTTTTTCTTAGTCTTCTTTATCTAAAGGAAGTTTCGATTTTGTAGAACCTATAGGAGCAATAGACGGATTCTGTATGGTGTAGCTATGGGGAAGGCGTAGAGGGTCAGCAATTTTCCTGTTACAGAATCAACTCTGAATGCTGTTCATAGCACGATTAGGAGTGAAAAAGAATAGCGATTTTTGAATCAGTTTGCTCTGAGGTGAAGTTTTCTTCCTTTACTGTCAGGAGTAGGAGTGAAGGCGACGATTCGACTTTCAATCGAGTGACTAGCAGGCTTAGTTGAGTCTAGATTGGCGATTAGTACGACGATAGAAAATTTTTCTCGCGGCTCGTGCTTTCAACGCGAACGAATGAAGCTTAAGGAATGATTGTTGACTAGAGGTTGAAAGTCGAGAGCCCTTCATAGACACGCATTCGACATCGGACACGTTTCATAAACAGTGTCCTTTTCATCACCAACAGTCGACGTCAGTGGTACCATCTCTAGTTCTTTACTACTATTGATCATGTCAGCTCTCTTCCGTCGGATCTCTTTTCTATGCTAGGATCCCTTCCCTCTTCGATTATTCAATTGATAGTGAGCCTGGTTGTTCAAGAAAAAACTTTTTCTTTTAGTTTAGTTCATATCCGTTCCTTCATGAAATAACCGTTGTCAAAGTAACAACTACAGAGGAATGCCCAGAATCCGCTGTGGGACGCGAGGTAGTGCTAATGCGGAAAGTAGCTATAGGGTAAGGGAAAGCAAGTGACGGAAGGGAATGAGAATGGCATAGAATCATCTATCATATCCGCGGTTGATGGTGTTGGAGGAATTACCAATACTATTGAATCAAATGTGAGGGAGGGAAGTCTCTGTAATAATAGAAAAGTCGTAAAGACCTCCTGTCGTCAATCTTCTCAGTCGTTGTCTCCACGAGATGTAGGGCGAAGCAAGGCATTCAGGTAAGAGTAGCCCACAATAACTAGAGCATCCCCTAGACAAATCGACAAAGTAGGAAATGCTACAACCCATTGTTGTTCTTTTGATGATGAACCACTCCGGTACAACAAGCTAAAGTGACCTCTGCATTTGCTTCGTCCGCAGGGCCAACCCCGTGTGCTAGAGAGAGAGGATCGGAAATTGTGTTTCCAGCATATAGTTGGTTTTTGTCTTGTTTAGGTATTTAGTATCCCTCTTGCCATTCCAATCAATTCAATCTCTCCACTAAAGGCATGGCACGCTAGAGATGATTGAACGACGGGACCCGGTATAGATAGATGATCCGCGGTGGAGAGTTATCGATATACCATTATGTGATGAACGAGAAAGACTATCGATAGATGCTCCACGACAGAGAGAGGTATGGCTGCAGAAAGTAAACTCGGGTTGAGAAAGAAGTGCTTCGATATGGTGATCCACTCACTTTTCCTTGCCCATATTGTGGCGGCTTGCCTCCCCTCTTTGATAGAATCCTCTTCAGTGACGTTCCCTTCGTCAATGGCACTCTGTTATTCAACTGATTCATGCACTTCTCTTTACTTACGAACGTTGGCCTTCCAATACCAAAGAGATAGGGGATTGAGAAAGCCTTCCATTTCAATAATATCGACAAATCAGACGTAGGCTAGGCATACCAGCAGGCATAGGCACCACTACGAATTCTAGGGCATTCATCCAAAGCTGGTCCGTCCTTTTGAGCAATTGAGGAAAGCTAGTCCCTCAATCCAGCATCCCTCCAACCTATTTCAGGAAATACAAGACTACTACCCTGCCTTATTCCCAGCCAAAAACGCTATCAGGATTCATCCTCACATTCGACATAGGTACCAAAAGTCCAAGGCTCTCAGACAGAAGATTGAACCAAGCACATGGTAAGTCAACAGCCTAGTGATAAAGACAATTGCAGGAGATGGCGGGGAACATAAGTCTTGTCTATTGGGGAATGGGAAGCCCGTCAGAATGAGGAAGCGTGCACACGTAGATTGGAAGTGTAACATCCTTCGGGAGGTCAGTCTTAATATAATCGCTTGAATGACCTTCCTCTAGTAGTTGCAACATTTGCGAAGGATTCAACAGCTTGCCTACTATATCTCCTAGCCTTGTCTATCAATACGATAGCTTCGGACAAGCTATGTGGTTCTACACCAAATGGCTCCTAAAGCGAAGCAGTTGCTAGAACAAAAACAAAATCCATGGGAGAGGATACGTGACGGTATCACATTAGTGCGACTGGACCAGTGTACGACTCCGTTGGTTAGTGGACCAAAGGAAAGAAGCTGGTAAGAATGTCTATAGATAGAGGCTTTCGATTGAGGTGATTGATACCGATGCTCTTCCTAGGTGACCCTCCTTTTGAAAGGAGCTTCGTTTGCTTCCAAAGCCGGGTCGACTATTGCTGATCCTAATTCATTTCCTAAAGTACTAGCAAGAGCTAAGAAAGTACGAGATCGGTTATCTACGAAATTCGAAAGAAAGGTTTGTTGTTCTAAAACCAGCTAGTTCACAGTTCTATAGACGACAGCGGGTGACACACAACCCAATTGGGCTTATGCTTGCTTGGTATCTTCGGGAAGATAGCAAACCATAATCATATATGCAATTCGTTTTCTCTCTCTCTTTTTGTGTGGAAGTGAAGATAGACCTGAAGGGAAAGTAAAGCCGTTTGAGAATCTTTTTTCAATAGACAGTGGGACCTCGCAGCTCGAGCCGCATTTCACGAAGTTAGGCTTTGTCACCCACCATTAGACATGTGATCTAAACAAAACAACTATAGAAAAGCAGAAAATGAAATCTCAAATGAAAAGGCAGTGAGAGTTTTTAAAAGGCATAGGTTGGCCGGAGTTCGTCGATCTGTATCCAGGTTTTCACTTATCCCCATTCATTGACAATGGCTTTCCCTCTCCGTCTTCCAGCTCTGGAGAGCACCTTTGAAACTCAGCAACCTCTTTTGGGGCGTTGGTCTGCTGTGGCCACTTTCCAAAAGATTCGTTTCCAGACGTATTCTGCTTCCGACTCTTTTTATGATGAATCATTCTCTGATGAAACAAAGCAAAAATTATCGTTTAGTTGGGAAAACAATTTCGATGGTTACGCTTTGCTTTAGAGTCGACAAATCTCTATCCTCTGAGGAACCTCATCCTCCAGTTACCTATTCTACAAATAAAAGATCTATTTCGATGATGAGAAGACAAAGATCCTACTTCTTCACAAGCCTTATCTAGCACACCCACTCAAAAGAAAAATTATTTCTGTGATTCTGTCGAAGACTTTTTGAAGTAATCTATGAGATTCACTCCATATTTCCGACGCAGGCTTACCTCTCCTCTAGCTTATTTGAGTGTGTAAAATCGGTCCGCTCATGCGAAGTGTCATGAATAAACGCTAAAACTAAGAGGGATGATTTCACTCCATGGTCAAAGAATAATAGCAACTCTTCACCAGTTCCGAGAAAAAAGTCGACGTCGATCTATGTAAGAGAAATGGCACCAGCAAAGGAAGTAAAAACAAACACGCTCGACCTTTGGGAGAGTAAATTCCAATAAATGGAGAGTATGTAGCAGAGGTAATTTATTTAACTTCGGTCTTGCATAAGCAGCTAAACTGGACTAACTGTCGGAAATCTGCCAAAGTACCTGAAAAATCTATAGTAGCCTCGCCTTAATGCCATTATGTCGAGTTTTTTCCACTCCAAAAGATCTACTACTTAGAGAATATTGAAAAAAAGAAAGGAGCTGGCGATGTTTCTGATGCAATAGCTTTGGTTAGAGCAAATCCCAAAATGGCATAACCAAATAATTGTTTAGCTAATGAGGAATTTCGCGCCACGGAATAAATCAAGGAACTTAAGACATTTCCAATACCGACAGCTGCTCTCGCTAAAGCAATTGTGGCTGCTCCGACACCTATTGATTTTGCACCCTCTAACATATTTCTAATATGATCCCATTTGCTCGTCATGCTTTTCCTTCGCGGCTCTATCATCGGATTCTTCGTCGATTCCTCATAATAGCGCGCGTCGAGACAAGTAATGCGGCATCACTTTAAGAGATTCGTCAGCACCCTCCCTCACGCTCTCAAAGAATCCTTCTATTTGGAATAAAATAAAATAAATAAAACCGGAGAAGCTTTTGGCATCATAGGTAAGACAAAGCGCTTTCTTTTAAAGAGGCATATGGTTCCATCTTTTTTTCTTTCGTTAACCCACCCTTTTCTAAGAAGGATTCTAGTAATTCGGGATCTATACTACTTGTAATGGCTATCTCATATTGTGAAATTTTGTCTAGTGGCATTCGATCATAGAAGCCCTTGACAGCTGCATAAATCACTACAATTTATTTTTCAAT
Organism: Dracaena cambodiana; assembly: GCA_036321105.1. Lineage (NCBI taxonomy): Eukaryota > Viridiplantae > Streptophyta > Magnoliopsida > Asparagales > Asparagaceae > Dracaena > Dracaena cambodiana. The sequence continues at coordinate 26,741,890 of JAYEPQ010000009.1, read as the reverse complement.
GGGAAGTGGTGAATATTGTTGTTTTTGGGCAGATCTCTAAGCCTTGCACCTCTCTCTGGTAATGCCTGAGTCACTGCATCAAGGTCTGAGCCAAATTGAACGAAGGCGGCCACTTCGTGGTATTGTGCCAATTCTAGTTTTGAACTACCGCAGACTTGTTTCATAGCTTTCAACTGAGCGCAGACTGACGTTACTGACAGATAAGCCAATGTTAATTGCAGGTCTATTTTCGCAATAAAAGAGCTCTGTTTCTGAACAGATTTGTCCATCTGCAATGGGGATCACATTGGTGGGGATATAGGCCGATACGTCTCCAGCTTGTGTTTCAATGACGGGTAACGCAGTCGAGCTACCTGCACCTATCTGGTCCGGTCGTTTAGCGGCTCTTTCTAAGAAACGGGAATGTAATAGAAAATATCACCGGGGAAAGCTTCACGGCCTGGTGGTAGGCGTAATAATAATGATATTTGTCGATACGCCGCCACCTGTTTACTAAGATCATCATATATTATTAATGCGTGCATTCCATTATCGCGAAAATATTCCCCCATGGCACACTCGGAATAAGGGGCCAGAAATTGCAGAGGAGCAGGATCCATAGTAGTGGCTGCTACAAGAATGGAATATTACAAAGCATTCGCTTCTGAAAAAATTTGAACCAATTGTGACACAGTCGATCGTTTCTACCCAATCGCTACATAGACACAATACAATGTCTCACTCTCAGAGGTTCCCCTTTCGTTATTTGCTTTTAGTTTAATATAGTATCGATAGCTATAACTGTTTTTTCAGGTTGTCTATCCACAATTATAAGTTCTAGTTGTCCACGGCTTATAGGAACCAGGCTATCTACTGCTTTTAACCCTGTTTGCATGGGTTCGTGCACAGATTTATGTTCAATAATCCCTGGGGCCTTCACTTCGACACGTCTTCGTTCGTGATTGCTTAGAGCCCCTTTTCCATCAATAGGTACTCCCAACGCGTCGATCACACGGCCTAGCATGGCCTTTCCTTCGGGAACATCTACAATAGGTCCAGTACGCTCGACAAGATCTCCTTCTTTAATAGCGGTATCACTACCAAAGACAACAATACCTACATTCTCATTCTCAAGATTCAAGGTTATTCCTTTCACATGGCTGGCAAATTCGACCATTTCTCCAGCTTGAATCTCGTTCAATCCATAAACACGTGCAATTCCATCTCCAACTGAGACCACTCGGCCGATCTCATCCACTTGAAAATTAGTATAAAAGTTGGTCATTCGACTTGCTAATAGAGTCGTTAGTTCCGCAGCTCTGGGAGAGAATTCCATACGTCTCTCCAAAGCTCGAACCAATGTATACAATTCCTTGTCATAAGTCGGGTAATTTAAGATTGCCCTGCTTAATTTCTCGCTGAAGTAAGCAATTGGTTGTCCCTCCTGCATAAGAACTGCACCTATGCCAATACCTGAAGCATCACATTCAATCTCAAACGTTTTAGAAAAGTTAGGTAAAGACAATAAGGGGGCATTGGTTAGCGTCTCTTTGATTAGCTGAAACGCCTTCTTTTGTTCTTCTCCCCATCTAAATCCGACGTTCTTCTTGATCACTTTGGTAAGTGGCTATGCTACTAAAATCCTTCACAAACCGCCGGTAAAAACTAGCAAGTCCATGAAAACTACGAACATTGCTTACACTTGTGGGACTCGGCCACTCTCGGATTGCACGTAACTTCTCTTCATCAACCTGTATACCCTGTGCACTAACAACAAATCCCAGAAATACAAGCTTATCGATGCAAAAAGTACACTTTTTCAGGTTAGCAAATAACTTTTCTTTCCTAACAACTTACTAACTTGCTGTTGAAGCTCATTTGTCTCCTCGGGATTGCTCCTATAGGCTGGTCGGTTTGGAATTGTCGCACCGGGAAAAAAATCAATTTGATGTTCAATCCCTCGAATTGGTGGTAATCCATGTGGTGTTTCCTCGGGAAAGACATTCTCAAATTCCTGCAAAAGAGAAACAACAGAACTGGGCAAAGCAGTATCAAGTTCGTTAGTATTTAAAAATGCCTCTTTGTACAAAAGTACAATCATCGGCTGATTTGAAAACATTGCTCGCTTAATCTCACTCACTTTTGCATAGAAATTCTTTTGTTTTCTCTCTGATTTTCTCTCAATGGCTGAATTTTAATTTTCTTTTTCTCTCTCATTGTGCTCGGCCACTCTTTGATTTTCACTCTTTTACTTTTGCTCACTCTCTTTCTTTTGATCACTCTCTTTTTTTTTATCACTCTCTTTTTGCAACCTCACTTGATCTTCATAAATCTGTTTCGGTGTCATTGGCACAAGAGTGATGGGTTTTTGATTGAGCACGAACGAGTATTTGTTGGTGAAGCCATCATGTTTAACTTTCCGATCGAATTGCCACGGTCGGCCTAATAGCAAATGTCCAGCTTGCATCGAAACTACATCACACAAAACTTCATCTTCATATTTTCCGATGCCGAATGAAACCAAAACCTGCTTATTTACCTTTACCACGCCACTATCATTCAGCCATTGTAACTTGTATGGCCTAAGATGTTTCAGTGTGGGCAGTCCTAATTTCTCCACCAAGGTTGTGCTTGCAACATTAGTACAACTTCCTCCATCAACAATCATACTATATACCTTGTCTTTGACGTAGCACATAGTATGAAAGATGTTCTCTCGATGCACTTTTTCAATTTCTTTTGCTTGCAAACTTAGAAGTCTTCTTGACACCAACAATTCACCTTGAACTGCAAATTCTTCTTCATCTACGTCCTCCAATGGTGGCATAGAGTCGGTATCGGACTCGTTGTCGGTTTCGATCTCTCCATTACCCCTTATTACCATGACTCTTTTGTTCGGGAATTGATTTGCTATGTGACCCTTGCCTTGACATTTAAAACACTTAATGTCACGATTTCGAGAAGTGGAAGGGTCAGATTTACCTTGAGTGCCATGGTTGTCTCTTGTTTTGGCTCGAATTTAGGTTTGGCAGCTGGTTTCTCCTCTTTCTTCACATGACTCGGTTTCTATGAGGAAAAACCCGAATTATGGGATGCACGTGTACCACCTCTCCTCTTAAATTGTTGCTCCATCTTGATGGCCATGTGCACCATATCCTCTAATTCCATATAATGCTGCATCTCCTCCCTATCATGAATTTCTTGATTCAAGCCATTCAAGAACCTAGCCATAGTAGCCTCTCGGTCTTCTTCGATATTGGCCCGGATCATAGCAATTTCCATCTCTTGATGATAATCTTCCATACTCCGGTTACCTTGTAGGAGCGTTTGTAATTTATTGTACAACTCCCGGTGGTAATGGTTGGGCATAAACCACTTTCTCATCACTATTTTCATTTCTTCCCATGTCTCAACCGGTCGTTCCCTATTTTGCCGCCTGTTCAATACTAATTGATCCTGATGCAAATAATGGCATGACTACAAAGGAGCCAGTTCAAGTTTCAACTGGGCCGGTTACAAGAGCACGAGAAAAGAAGTTTAAAGATGCACTTAATGGGCTTATTCAAGAGATTTGGGCTCAACCAAATTCGTGGAGGCCCATTGAGAATGGTTCACGTGTTCAACAATGATGCATCAACATGATTCAACTACTAGAAGAAACCGGTCAAAACTGATTGTTTCTATTTCTAGAACTTTCCTTGTATTGATCAGCCAAATTAAGGGGCTGATTGTTTCCTTTTGTTTTATTTCTATTTCTTAAACTTTCCTTGTAGGAACTTTCCTTATATTTTTTTAGCTTATAAATAGACGTCTAATGGAATAGAAGGGAGACAATTTACAGATAATTGGTGAGTTTATTCTCTTTGGTTCTTTGAAGGACTATTCGAACTTATCGGAATTCTTCCGTGGCGTTCATCATCGACTTATCAAACGGCTTTCCACTACCATTTGTGGCGTCTTCCTTATACTAAGGTTCTTACTTCGCATTAAACAACGGGTTGAGGTCAATTATACCGAGATTCTTATTTTTTTTGAAGCAACGAGTCGAGGTCTCCTATCCAAACCTGATCGAGAACGTTCTTGGATTTTCTCCTTTTCTTCTACGGGTCTCGTTATTCTTGCGGGGTTTGCATCATTTTGTATCAGAACCAAGGATTTCTCGTCTCAGGTTTGCCTATCCTATTTAAATTTAGTTTTCTTTTCTTATCTAGCCGAATTTCTTTCTTCTACCCCATTCGAAATCGTGTTCTGTTATTAACGAAAGAAAGAATCTGAAAAAAAAAATCTGAAAAAAAAGATCCGAAAAAAAAAGATCCGAAAAAAAAAAAGATTCGAAAAAAGAAAGGTAAAAAAAAAAGAAGTAAAAAGATTCTCTTTCGTTTGTTTCCAGTACACCCGAAAATCTCCTCACTCCAAAGACCAAAAAAATTTTTTTTTAGAAATTTTGCTGAATTGTGCTTTGAAAATCTAATCACTCATCTCCCTTGTTTTCTTACCTTTTGAACCTGAATTCCCTTTGTGAGTTCTTAGTGAATTATTGCTGGAATTTTGAATATTGTTCGAATAGTTTCGAAAGAACTGAAAGAGGATTATCGAGTGGAAAAAGGCAAGAGTGGTGAGCATATTAGAGGGTAAAAACCAATTATACTGAGTGAAACACGAGTGGAATAGAGTGAATCATTCTTTGAGTGAAAACAAATGAGGGAGTATGTGAGGTCCTTTCCTTTTTTTTTGTTGTTTTCTAACTTTGATTTGTAGCAATCATGTCTCACAACAGTGAAAAGAGTATCACCGAAGGTGCTACAGGGATGGCGATCCAAAGTTGCTCATGGAAGCCATGATGAGTGAGATGAGGCGTGTGATGAGATTAGAATTGGAGCAGCTACATGAGCGGATTGATCGGATGGAGAATACACGTTTGGAGCAGTCACAAAACACTCATAAGGTGCATAGGAGGGAAAGAGTTCAACATCGGGGAGTGAGAGATGAAGATTGAGAGTATTATGGGGCTGGTTTTAATTTAGAAGAAGATCGGGGTTCAGTTGTTGGTAATAGGAGATATGGAGGGCGGTTTAGAGAAGATAGGAATAGGGAAGATAACAACTTGGATAGTATTAAGATGAAAATTCCAGCGTTTCAAGGAAGAAACGACCCGAGACTTATCTTGAGTGGGAGAAAAAGGTGGAGTTAGTGTTCGATTGTCACAACTACTCTGAGATGAAGATGGTAAAACTTGCTGCCATTGAGTTTTCTGACTATGCCATTGTGTGGTGGGATCAATTAGTATTGAACAGGTGGCGAAATAGGGAACGACCGGTTGAGACGTGGGAAGAGATGAAAATAGTGATGAGGAAGCGGTTTGTGCCCAGCCATTACCACCGGGAGTTGTACAATAAATTGTAAACGCTCCGACAAGATAACCGGAGTGTGGAGGATTATCATCAAGAGATGGAAATTGCTATGATCCGGGCTAATATCGACGAAGACCGAGAGGCTACTATGGCTAGGTTCTTGAATGGCTTGAATCAAGAAATTCATGACAGGGTAAAGATGCAGCATTATGTGGAATTAGAGGATATGGTGCACATGGCCATCAAGGTGGAGCAACAACTCAAGAGGAGAGGTGGCACACGTGCATCCCATAATTCTGATTTTTTCCCATGGAAACCGAGTCATGTGAAGAAATAGGAGAAACCAGATGCAAAACCTAAATTCGAGCCAAAACAGGAGACAACCAATCATGACACTCAAGGTAAATCTGACCCTTCCACTTCTCGAAATCGTGACATTAAGTGTTTTAAATGTCAAGGCAGGGGTCACATAGCAAGTCAATGCCCGAACAAAAGAGTCATGGTAATAAGGGGTAATGGAGAGATCGAAACCGACAACGAGTCCGACCGACTAAGCTTGCAAGCAAAAGAAATTGAAGAAGAATGTGCAGTTCAAGGTGAATTGTTGGTGTCAAGAAGACTTATAAGCTTGCAAGCAAAAGAAATTGAAGAAGTGCTGCGAGAGAACATCTTTCATACTAGGTGCTACGTTAAAGACTAGGTATGTAGTATAACTGTTGATGGAGGAAATTGTACTAATGTTGCAAGCACAACCTTGGTGGAGAAATTAGGACTGCCCACACTGAAACATCCTAGGTCGTACAGTTGCAATGGCTGAATGATAGTGGCGAGATAAGGTAAATAAGCAGGTTTTTGTTTCATTCCGTATCGAAAAATATGAAGATGAAGTTTTGTGTGATGTAGTTCCGATGCAAGCTGGACATTTGCTATTAGGCCGATCATGGCAATTCGATCGGAAAGTTAAACATGATGGCTTTACCAACAAATACTCGTTCGTGCTCAACCAAAAACTCATCACTCTTGTGCTTATGACACCAAAATAAGTTTATGAAGATCAAGTGAGGTAGCAAAATGAGAGAGAAAAAGAAAATCAAAATTCAGCCATTGAGAGAAAATCAGAGAGAAAACTAAAGAATTTCTATGCAAAAGTGAGTGAGATTAAGCGAGCAATGTTTTCAAATCAGCCGATGATAGTACTTTTGTACAAAGAGGCATTTTTAAATACTAACGAACTTGATCCTGCTTTGCCCAGTTCTGTTGTTTCTCTTTTGTACGAATTTGAGAATGTCTTCCCGAGGAAACACCACATGGATTACCACCAATTCGAGGGATTGAACATCAAATTGATTTTGTTCCCGGCGCGACAATTCCAAACCGACCAGCCTATAGGAGCAATCCCGAGGAGACAAAGGAGCTTCAACGGCAGGTAAGTAAGTTGTTAGAGAAGGGGTATGTGAGGGAGAGCATAAGTCCTTGCGCCGTTCCGGTTTTACTTGTACCTAAGAAGGATGGGACGTGGAGAATGTGCGTTGATTGCCGAGCCATCAACAACATAACGGTAAAGTATCGTCATCCTATTCCTCGCTTAGATGACATGTTAGATGAGTTGCATGGTTCTTGTGCATTCTCTAAGATTGATTTAAAAAGTGGTTATCATCAGATTAGAATGAAAGATGGAGATGAATGGAAAACTGTCTTTAAAACAAAATATGGTTTGTATGAATGGTTAGTTATGCCTTTTGGGTTGACTAATGCACCAAGCACTTTTATGAGACTTATGAATCATATTTTGCGAGCATTTATAGGCGGGTTTGTTGTTGTCTATTTTGATGATATACTCATTTATAGCAAAAACTTAGATAATCATGTTGTACATTTGAAATCAGTTTTAGATGTGCTTAGGAAAGAAAAGTTATTTGCTAACATGAAAAATTATACTTTTTGCACCGATAAGCTTGTATTTTTGGGATTTGTTGTTAGTGCACAGGGTATACAGGTTGATGAAGAGAAGGTACGTGCAATCCGAGGTGGCCGACTCCCACAAGTGTAAGCAATGTTTGTTGTTTGCATGAACTTGCTAGTTTTTACCAGCGGTTTGTGAAGGACTTTAGTAGCATAGCCGCACCACTTACCGAAGTGATCAAGAAGAACATCAAAACATGGGAAGAGTGTTTACCACATGTTGAGTTTGCTTATAATAGGTTTATTCATTCTGCTACTAAATTCACACCGTTTGAAATTGTTTATGGGTTTAATCCTTTGACTCAATTGGATTTAACTCCATTAGCCGTTTCCGAGCGTGTTAATTTGGATGGAAAGAAAAAGGCTGATTTTGTTACGCAGATACATGAGAAGGCAAGGCTTAATATTGAGAGAAGAACGGAGCAGTATGCAAAACAAGCCAATAAGGGGCGTCACAAGCTTATTTTTGAACTCGGAGATTTGGTTTGGTTGCATATGAGAACAGAGATATTTCCAGCGCAAAGACATTCCAAACTGCTTCCAAGAGGGGATGGTCCTTTCCAAGTTTTAGAGCGCATCTATGACAACGCTTACAAGCTAGATTTTCCCACTGAGTACAATATTTGTGCTACTTTCAATGTTACCGATTTAAGTCCTTTTGATATGGGTGATGATTTTAGGGCAAATCCTTTTCAAAGGAGGGGAATGATGCAAATAATGGCATGACTATAAAAGAGCCAGTTCAAGTTTGAACTGGGTCGGTTACAAGAGTACGAGAAAAAAAGTTCAAAGATGCACTTAATGGGCTTATTAAAGAGGTTTGGGCTCAAGCAATTTCTTGGAGGCCCATTGAGGATAGTTCACGTGTTCAACAAAGATGCATCAACATGATTAACTACTAGAAGAAACCGGTCAAAACTGATTGTTTCTATTTCTAGAACTTTTTTTGTATTGATCAGCCAAATTAAGGGGCTGATTGTTACCTTTTGTCTTATTTCTATTTCTTGAACTTTCCTTGTAGGATTTTTTCTTGTATTTTTTTTAGCCTATAAATAGACGTCTAATAGAATAGAAGGGAGATAGTTTACAAATAATTGGTGAGTTTATTCTCTTTGGTTCTTTGAAGGACTATTCGAACTTATCGGAATTCTTCCGTGGTGTTCATTATCGACTTATCAAACGACTTTCCACTACCGTTTGTGGCGTCTTCCTTATATCAAGGTTCTTTCTTTGCATTAAACAACGGGTTGAGGTCAATTATACCGAGATTCTTATTTTTGTTGAAGCAACGGGTCGAGATCTCCCATCCAAACCTGATCGAGAACATTCTTGGATTTTCTCCTTTTCTTCTACGGGTCTCGTTATTCTTGATGGGGTTCGCATCAGATCCCACCACACAATAGCATAGTCAGAAAACTCAATGGCAGCAAGTTTTACCTTCTTCATTTCAGAGTAGTTGTGGCAATCAAATACTAACACCACCTTTTTCTCCCACTCAAGATAAGCCTCGGGGTCGTTTCTTCCTTGAAACGCTCGAATCTTCATCTTAATACTACCCAAGTTATTATCTTCCCGATTCCTATCTTCTCTAAACCGCCCTCCATATCTCCTATGACCAACAACTGAACCCCGATCTTCTTCTTCATCAAAACCAGCCCCATAATACTCTCCATCTTCATCTCTCATTTCCCGATGTTGAACTCTTTCCCTCCTGTGCACCTTATGAGTGTTTTGTGGCTGCTCCAAACGTGTATTCTCCATCCGATCAATCTGCTCATGTACCTGCTCCAATTCTAACCTCATCACACGCGTCATCTTACTCATCATGGCTTCCATGAGAACCTTTGGGACAGCCATCCCTGTAGCACCTTCGGTGATGCTCTTTTCACTGTTGTGAGACATGATTGCTGCAAATCAAAGTTAGAAAACAACAAAAAAAAAGGAAAAGACCTCACACACTCCCTCACGTGTTTTCACTCAAAGAATGATTCACTCTATTCCACTCGTGTTTCACTTAGTATAATAGGCTTTTACCCTCTAATATGCTCACCACTCTTGTCTTTTTCCACTTGATAATCCTTTTTCAGTTCTTTTGAAACTATTCGAATAATATTCAAAATTTTAGCAACAATTCACCAAGAACTCACCAAGGGAATTCAGGTTCAAAAGGCAAGAAAATAAGGGATATGAGTGATTAGATTTTCAAAGCACAATTCAGCAAAATTTCCAAAAAAAAAATTTTTTTGTCTTTGGGGTGAGGAGATTTTCGGGCTTATTGGAAACAAACGAAAGAGAATCTTTTTACTCCTTTTTTTTGACCTTTTTTTTCGGATCTTTTTTTTCGGATCTTTTTTTTTTCAGATTATTTCTTTCGTTAATAACAGAACAAGATTTTGAATGGGGTCGAAGAAAGAAATTCGGCTAGATAAGAAAAGTAAACTAAATTTAAATGGGATAGGCAAAACTGAGACGAGAAATCCTTGGCTCTGATACCAAATGATGCGAACCCCGTCAAAAATAACGAGACCCGTAGAAGAAAAGGAGAAAATCCAAGAACGTTCTCGATCAGATTTGGATGGGAGACCTCGACCTGTTGCTTCAACAAAAATAAGAACCTCGGTATAATTGACCTCAACCCGTTGTTTAATACGAAGTAAGAACCTTGGTACAAGGAAGACGCCACAAATGGTAGTGGAAAGCCGTTTGATAAGTCGATGATGAACGCCACGAAAGAATTCCGATAAGTTCAAATAGTCCTTCAAAGAACCAAAGAGAATAAAATCACCAATTATCTGTAAACTGTCTCCCTTCTATTCCATTAGACGCCTTTTTATAGGCTAAAAAAAATACAAGGAAAGTTTCCTACAAGGAAAGTTCAAGAAATAGAAACAAAACAAAAGAAAACAATCAGCCCCTTAATTTGGCTGATTAATACAAGAAAAGTTTAAGAAATAGAAACAAAACAAAAGGAAACAATCAGCCCCTTAATTTGGTGATCAATACAAGAAAAGTTCTAGAAATAAAACAAAAGGAAACAATCAATTTTGACCAGATTCTTCTACTAGTTAAATCATATTGATGCATTTTTGTTAAACTCGTGAACCATCCTCAATCAGCATATTAAGTGCATCTTTGAACTTCTTTCCTTGTACTCTTGTAACCGACCCAGTTGGAACTTGAACTGGCTCCTTTATAGTCAAGCCATTATTTGCATCATTCTTCCTCCTACTCCTCTTAGAAAAACTATGTCATGGTATTCCCACATTGGTCTATCAATTCCTTTTTCATAAGAGGCGGTAGCGTAATCAAGTAATCTCCAAAAGGAAATTAAAGAAAGTAAAGAAGGTAATCCAGTGACAAAATGTAAGGCAAAAAAGGGCAATCAGGTCCTTCCCTAACCTTAACGAGGACAGGACTAGCTACTTTCTCTAAGGTGCAACCTTTTTTGTCCATATCCATCTCAGAGCCTATCCCATCATGGGGAAGAAGGACCTATTTACTTCGAAAAGAGCCTATTCGGAGCATGAATGTCCAACCTCTTATTCTAGTTGTGCAACTCCTCCTTTTAAATGCCAAATGCCATAGGATCTAATCCAATATCCACAAAAGGAAAGGACATTTAGTCCGCTTTTAGGGGAATAAGTGTTGTGATTGAATCCGCAGTAAGGATATCCCCGAATAGGACAAATGCTATCGAATAGGCTGTGAATGCCCTCCTTGGATGAATAGGAACAAAATTCCCTTAAAAAGGTATTAGACTTCACCTATCTCTTGTTGGCCTGTCAAAGGATTACTCTATATTATGCATAACCCTACCTCACAACACTTTCACTTGCAAAACCTATTCTTGCGGCATTAAGATAGTTTCCTTCTCTCAAAACAAAGCCTGACCCAAACCCTTAGGACAAATTGGTTTGATGCATAGAATTTAACAGTCGATGCTCCCTTATGAATTATAGTTTTCAATAAATGAGTATGAAAACCCTATCCCTTACCTTACCGGAATGGGAAAGGGCTCTCTTTCTTTGCTTTTTTGCTTTGTTCCTTATAGCACTATATTAAGTTCTCCTTTCATTGGTCTTGGGTGAAGTATCTGTTATAAGCGAATCTTTCCTTCCATCGGCAGATGGTGGCATACTCTCATTCTAAAAAAAGATAAAGGGTGATAGCTTTTAATAATCCTTCTCTCATTCGGAGGGGCTTTCCCTCCTCAAAGGCTCCCCTTAGAGTGGAAATTTCTCTGGCTATCGCCTGTAGAGTTTAAGTATAGTGTTGGATCCTCATTCCAGTGATTTTTATCTCCTTCTTGCTGGGACAAGAGAACATGAAGATTGAAAGCATCAGCTAGGCCTTTCTTTCTCTGATTAATTTCCTATTCAAAGACTTTGCTAAGAACAGATCGAAGAAGCTTACCAAGTTGAGTAGAGGGATGTGTTCGAAGGGAGTAAAAGTACTGAAATGAAGGATATGGCTAAGTTTATTTAGTTGTTTAGTTTTCTGAGCCCCCTGATTGTGTGTGATAGGGGTAACTAAGTTGATGGTCGTAATCGTGGAATCTTCTCCAAAGTGTATCAAAATACTAGGAAGCACGATACCATGTGTGCGAACCCCGTCAAGAATAACAAGACCCGTAGGAAAATCCAAGAACGTCCACGTTCAGGTTTGGTTGGGGACCTCGACCAGTTGCTTCAACAAAAAAAAGAATTTCAGTATAATATACCTCAACCCGTTATTTAATGCGAAGTAAGAACCTTGGTATAAGGAAGACTGTAGAGTTTAAGTATAGTGTTGGATCTTCATTCCAGTGATTTTCATCTCCTTCTTGCTGGGACAAGAGAACATTAAGATTAAAAGCATCAGCTAAGCCTTTCTTTCTCTGATTAATTTCCTATTCAAAGACTGAGCTAAGAACGGATCGAAGAAGCTTACCAAGTTGAGTAGAGGGATGTGTTCGAAGGGCGTAAAAGTACTGAAATGAAGGATATGGCTAAGTTTATTTAGTTGTCTAGTTTTCTGAGCCCCCTTATTGTGTGTGATAGGGTAACTAAGTTGGTGGTCATAATCGTGGAATTTTCTCCAAAGTGTATCAAAACACTAGGAAGCACGATACCATGTGATGCGAACCCCGTCAAGAACAACAAGACCCGTAGGAAAATCCAAGAACGTCCATGTTCAGGTTTGGTTAGGGACCTCGACCAATTGCTTCAACAAAAACAATAACTTCGGTATAATTGACCTCAACCCGTTATTTAATGCGAAGTAAGAATTTTGGTATAAGGAAGACGTCACAAACGGTAGTGGAAAGCTGTTTGATAAGTCGATAATGAACGCCATGGAAGAATTCCGATAAGTTCGAATAGTCCTTCAAAGAACCAAAGAGAATAAACTCACCAATTATCTGTAAACTGTATGTCCCTTCTATTCCATTAGACGCCTATTTATAGGCTAAAAAAATACAAAGAAAGTTCAAGAAATAGAAACAAAACAAAAGGAAACAATCAGCCTCTTAATTTGGCTGATCAATATAAGAAAAGTTCTAAAAATAGAAATAAAACAAAAGGAAACAATCAGCCTCTTAATTTTGCTGATCAATACAAGGAAAGTTCTAGAAATAAAACAAAAAGAAATAATCAGTTTTGACCGGATTCTTCTAGTAGTTGAATCATGTTGATGCATCTTTGTTGAACTCGTGAACCATTCTCAATGGGCCTCCACGAATTTGCTTGAGCCCAAACCTCTTGAATCAGCCCATTAAGTTCATGTTTAAACTTCTTTTCTCGTGCTCTTGTAACCGGCCCAGTACTTGAACTGGCTCCTTTGTAGTCATGCCATTATTTACATCATTTCCCTCCTCTTGAAAAGGATTTGCCCTAAAATCATCACCTACATCAAAAGGACTCAAATCAGTAACATTGAAAGTAGCACTAACATTGTACACACCGGGCAAATCTAGCTTGTAAGCTTCGTCATTGATGCGCTCTAGAACTTGGAAAGGACCATCCCCTCTTGGAAGCAGTTTGGAACGCCTTTGCGTCGAAAATCTCTCTGTTCTCATATGCAACCACACCCAATCTCCGGGTTCAAAAACAAGCTTGCGACGCCCCTTGTTGGCTTGTTTTGCATATTGCTCCGTTCTTATCTCAATGTTGAGCCTTGCATTCTCATGTATCTGTTTAACAAAATCAGCATTTTCTTTCCATCCAAATTAACACGCTCAGAAACAGGTAATGGAGATAAATCCAATGGAATCAAAATATTAAACCCATAAACAATTTAAAACGGTGAGAAGTTAGTAGCAGAATGAATAGACCTATTATAAACAAACTCAACATGTGGTAAACACTCTTCCTATATTTTGATGTTCTTTTTAATTATTGCCCTCAATAAAGTAGACAAAGTCCTATTTACTACTTTGGTTTGACCATCAGTTTGTGGGTGACAAGTAGTAGAAAATAAAACCTTGGTACCTAACTTACACCACAAAATCTTCCAAAAGTAGCTAAAAAATTTAGCATCTCTATCCGAAACAATGGTTCTAGGCATGCCATGCAATCTCACAATCTCCCTAAAAAATAAATCAGCAACATGCGAAGCATCATCCGTTTTGTGACATGAAATAAAATGTGCTATTTTAGAAAATCTATCCACAACCACAAAAATCGAATTTCTTCCACGTTTAGTCCTAGGTAATCCTAACACAAAGTCCATTGAAATATCAATTCAAGGCTCACTAGGAATGGGTAAAGGAGTATACAAACTGTTGGGCTGCACTCTGAATTTAGCTTGCCTACATGTGACACATCTGCCACAAATCCGCTCAACATCTCGTTTCATGTGTGGCCAATAGAAGTGTTCCTGCAAAACAGCTAAGATCTTAGCAACTCCAAAATGTCCCATTAATACCCCTCCATGGGATTCCTGCACTAACAAATCCCTCAAAGAAAAGTTAGGCATACATAACTTATTTTCATGAAACAAGAACCCATCATGTCTAAAGAACTTACCACAAGTATTTTTCTCACAAGCCTGGTACTCTTCACAAAATTCATGGTCATCAATGTATAAACTTTTAATGTGTTCAAAACCAAGCAATTTTGTATCAAGTGTAGAGAGTAATGCATACCTGTGAGAAAGTGCATCGACGACCATATTCTCCTTACCTTGTTTATACCGGATGACATATGGAAATGTCTCAATGAACTCTACCCAACGATCATGCTTTTATTTTAGCTTGTGTTGCCCTTCAAGTGTTTCAAGGACTCATGATCAGTGTGAATCACGAACTTCTTAGGCCATTGGTAGTGCTGCCATGTCTCCAAAGCTCGAACCAATGCATATAACTCTTTGTCATAAGTTGGGTAGTTTAAGCCTACCCCGCTTAATTTCTCGCTGAAGTAAGTAATTGGTCGTCCATCCTGCATAAGAACTGCACCTATGCCAATACCTGAAGCACCACATTCAATCTCAAACGTTTTAGAAAAGTTAGGTAAAGACAATAAGGGGGCGTTGGTTAGTTTCTCTTTTTGATTAGTTGAAACGCCTTTTCTTGTTCTTTTCCCTATCTAAATCCGACGTTCTTCTTGATCACTTTGGTAAGTGGTGTGGTTATGCTACTAAAGTCCTTCACAAACCGCCGGTAAAAACTAGCAAGTCCATGAAAACTACGAATATTGCTTACATTTGTGGGACTCGGCCACTCTTGGATTGCACGTACCTTCTCTTCATTAACCTGTATACCCTGTGCACTAACAACAAATCTCAGAAATACAAGCTTATCGGTGCAAAAAGTACACTTCTTCAGGTTAGCAAATAACTTTTCATTCCTAATCTAAAACCGATTTCAAATTTACAGCATGATCATCCAAGTTTTTGCTATAAATAAGTATATCATCAAAATAGACAACAACAAACCTGCCTATAAATGCACGCAAAACATGATTCATAAGTCTCATAAAAGTGCTTGGTGCATTAGTCAACCCAAAAAGCATAACTAACCATTCATACAAACTATATTTTGTTTTAAAGACAGTTTTCATTCATCTCCTTCTTTCATTCTAATCTGATGATAACCACTCTTTAAATCAATCTTAGAGAACACACAAGAATCATGCAACTCATCTAACATGTCATCTAAGTAAGGAATAGGATGACGATACTTTACCATTATATTGTTGATGGCTCGGCAATGAACGCACATTCTCTACGTCCCATCCTTCATAGGTACAAGTAAAACCGGAACGGCACAAGGACTCATGCTCTCCCTCACGTGCCCCATCTCCAACAACTCACTTACCTGTCATTGAAGCTCCTTTGTCTCCTCGGGATTGCTCCTATAGGCTGGTCTGTTTGGAATTGTCGCATCGGGAACAAAATCAATTTGATGTTCAATTCCTCGAATTGGTGGTAGTCCATGTGGTGTTTCCTCGGGAAAGACATCCTCAAATTGCTGCAAAAGAGAAACAACAGAATTTTGCATAGAAATTCTTTTGTTTTCTCTCTGATTTTCTCTCAATGGCTGAATTTTGATTTCTTTTTCTCTCTTATTTTGCTCGGCCACTCTTCGATTTTCACTCTTTTTCTTTTGGTCACTCTCTTTCTTTTGATCACTCTCTTTTTGCAACCTCACTTGATTTTTATAAACTTGTTTCGGTGTCATTGGCACAAGAGTGATGGGTTTTTATTTGAGCACGAACAAGTATTTGTTGGTGAAACCATCATGCTTAACTCACCGATCGAATTGCCACGGTCGACCTAATAGCAAATGTCCAGCTTGCTTATTCACATTTACCTCGCGACTATCATTCAGCCATTGTAACTTGCATGGCCTAGGATGTTTTAATGTGGGCAGTCCTAATTTCTCCACCAAGATTATGCTTGCAACATTAGTACAACTTCCTCCATCAACAATCATATTATATACCTTGTCTTTGACGTAGCACCTAGTATGAAAGATGTTCTCCCACAGCACTTCTTCAACTTCTTTTGCTTGCAAGCTTAGAAATCTTCTTGACACCAACAATTCACCTTGAACCGCATATTCTTCATCATCCACGCCCTCCAATGGTGGCATAGAGCCGGTATCAACTCGTCGTCTGTTTCGATCTCTCCATTACCACTTATCACCATGACTCTTTTGTTCGGGCATTGACTTGCTATGTGATCCCTGCCTTGACATTTAAAACACTTAATGTCACGATTTCGAGAAGTGGAAGGGTCAGATTTATCTTGAGTGGTATAATTGGTTGTCTCTTATTTTGGCTCGAATTTAGACTTTGCAACTAGTTTCTCTTCTTTCTTCACATGACTCGGTTTCCATGGGGAAAAACCCGAATTAAGGGATGTACGTGTACCACCCCTCCTCTTGAGCTGTTGCTCCACCTTGATGGCCATGTGTGCACCATATCCTCTAATTCCACATAATGCTGCATCTCCACCCTATCATGAATTTCTTGATTCAAGCCATTCAAGAACCTAGTCATTGTAGCCTCTCGGTCTTCTTCGATATTTGCCTAGATCATAGCAATCTCCATCTCTTGATGATAATCCTTCACACTCCGGTTATCTTGTCGGAGCATTCGCAATTTATTGGACAACTCCCAGTGGTAATGGCTGGGCATAAACTGCTTCCTCATCACTATTTTTATCTCTTCCCACGTCTCTACCAGTCGTTCCCTATTTCGCCGCTTGTTCAGCACTTTACTGATCCCACCACATAATAGCATAGTCAGAAAACTCAATGGCAAGTTTTACCTTCTTCATCTCAGAGTAGTTGTGGCAATCAAACACTAACTCTACCTTTTTCTCCCACTCAAGATAAGCCTCTGGGTCGTTTCTTCCTTGAGACGCTGGAATTTTCATCTTGATACTACCCAAGTTGTTATCTTCCCGATTCCTATCTTCTCTAAACCGCCCTCCATATCACCTATTACCAACAACTGAACCCCGATCTTCTTCTTCATCAAAACCATCCCCATAATACTCTCCATCTTCATCTCTCACTCCCCGATATTGAACTCTTTCCCTCCTATGCACCTTATGAGTGTTTTGTGGCTACTCCAAATGTGTATTCTCCATCCGATCAATCCGCTCATGTACCTGCTCCAACTCTAACCTCATCACACACCTCATCTCACTCATCATGGCCTCCATGAGCAATTTTAGGTCAGCCATCCCTGTAGCACCTTCGGTGATGCTCTTTTCACTATTGTGAGACATGATTGCCGCAAATCAAAGTTAGAAAACAAAAAAAAGGAAAAAGATCTCACAAACTCCCTCACGTGTTTCACTCGAAGAATGATTCACTCTATTCCACTCGTGTTTCACTCAGTATAATCGGCTTTTACCCTCTAATATGCTCACCACTCTTGCCTTTTTCCACTCGATAATCTTCTTTCAGTTCTTTTGAAGCTATTTGAACAATATTCAAAATTTCAGTAACAATTCACCAAGAACTCACCAAGAGAATTCAGGTTCGAAAGGTAAGAAAACAAGGGGTACGGGTGATTAGATTTTCAAAGTACAATTCAGCAAAATTTCCACGAAAATTTTTGGTCTTTGGGGTGAGGTGATTTTCGGGCTTATTGGAAACAAACGAAAAAAGAATCTTTTTACTCTTTTTTTTCGAACCCTTTTTTATTTAACCCCTTTTTTTTCCTTTTTTTTTGGGACCCTTTTTTTTATGATCAGATTCTTTCTTTCGTTAATAACAGAACAAGATTTCGAAACAAATTACGATCAGAATAGGGACCTAGGGCTAGAACCAGTTCGGCCACAACAAATTCGGCCAGATAAGAAAAAAAAGAAACTAAATTTAAATTGGATAGGCAAACCTGAGATGAGAAAATTCGTGGCTCTGATACCAAATGATGCGAACCCCGTCAAGAATAACGAGACCCGTAAGAAAATCCAAGAACGTCCACGTTCAGGTTTGGTTGGGAGACCTCGACTCGTTGCTTCAACAAAAACAAGAACCTCGATATAATTGACCTCAACCCGTTGTTTAATGTGAATCAAGAACATTGGTATAAGGAAAACGCCACAAACGGTAGTGGAAAGCCATTTGATAAGTCGATGATGAACGCCACGGAAGAATTCCGATAAGTTCGAATAGTCCTTCAAAGAACCAAAGAGAATAAACTCACCAATTATCTGTAAACTTTATGTCCCTTCTATTCCATTAGATGCCTATATATAGGCTAAAAATATACAAGAAAAGTTCAAGTAATAGTAACAAAACAAAAGGAAACAATCAGCCCCTTAATTTGGCTGATCAATACAAGGAAAGTTCTAGAAATAGAAACAAAATAAAAGGAAACAATCAGCCCTTTAATTTGGGTGATCAATACAAGGAAAGTTCTAGAAATAAAACAGAAGAAAACAACCAGTTTTGACCGGATTCTTCTAATAGTTGAATCATGTTGATGCATCTTTGTTGAACTCGTGAACCATCCTCAATGGGCCTCCACGAATTTTTTTGAGCCCAATCCTCTTGAATCAGCCCATTAAGTGCATCTTTAAACTTCTTTTCTCGTGCTCTTGTAACCGGCCCAGTTAGAACTTGAACTGGTTTCTTTGTAGTCATGCCATTATTTGTGTCACCACATCCTGCTTTAGGTTGTGTCAATCCCAGAGCAGACACCAATCAATCTGTACCACTAATACCACCCAATACATAACCTCGCAAGTATAAGCATGCGAAAAATGAGTCCCTGCTAGTATTGGTTGGTCTAATTTTATCAGACATAGGATTGTGGCAAGCAAGAGAAACTCAAGTTAGTGTAAGGGTGCAGCATGAAGGCCCCCTCGAATTGCACCAGAAGCTGTAGGGGGGAGAGCCATCTATACTCCATTGAGGAGAGGCTAAGGCTGCGGGATGCTTTTTTGAATCCCTTCGCTCATAAGGAGGGTCCTAGAGGGAAAGAGATTCTGCATGCCCCTTATCCTGAACAGATCGATAGAATCCATTCTAATAGAGCCTAGCTTGTTAGAAACCTCATCTCAGTATTTCATTCATGAACCAAGCCTTGTCTGTCACATCTAGCTACTCGGATACGAAAGAAAGAGCAGATCGGATGGTAGCGTCGGGTGTAAACTCCTATCTATCGGTTGCATCCTTAGGAACTACCAACATAGGAAAGAAGAGAGTAAAGACATAACAGAACTAATTAGATCTAGCCATGGTAGCTAGTCGAATGTAGGAGATAAGAAACCTTTAGAACCACTTCCTTACTCAACTAGAATAGATAGAGGTCGGAAGGGAGCGAGTGAAGTATACGTAACGAGCTAGGAAAGGGCTTGGGGAGATCAAAGAAAGAATGACTTCCTCACAAAGCATAAAGAAAAGTAAGATATAGCCAGGAAAAAGAGAGATGGATAGTTGAGGAGCCGTGTCCTTGCAGAAACCAACCCACTTTCTCCTCTCTAAGAGTCCAACTTTACTTATGAAATTCCCTCCATATCTATATTAGGGCACTAGAGCATCTTTCATTCCCTCTCTCGAATCTATGCCCGCCCTCTGCCCATACAGAGATGTGGTCACACGATGAAAACTTTCCATAGTCACCAGGAAGAAATTATCTATTTGACATGTCAGCATTGGAATAATAAGCATACAGGACTAGCCGCCCCCAGAGGGGGATTCTTTCTCGGTCAACTAATGTTGGGAATTCACCTTCAAAGGAGCAACCTATGATCCATTGTGTGTCATGATGATTTTAGTTGATAAATCAAACCTGGAATGTTCCGCTTCGGATAGGATTCTTGTGCCCGATTAGTCAATGATGAGAACGCTTTTGCCGAACCCAAAGTAGTTAATAATACAATAGATCTTTTAGTACGAGATTGCTGGCATCGTTCCCGAGCTATTGAGTTATGTGATCAAACCATAAATGAGTAGGAAGATCTAGGCAATGACATTGTAACTATACTAAATGAGTGAAGCGACAAGCGGGAAGGGGGCGCATACGTACCGTCAATTGGGATGTCAGATACTTTTATATGTTTGCTATACTTTCTTAGGCACTCGACAATCGAAAGACGAGAAGAAAGATCGTAACGAATTGAAGGATTATAGCTATGATTTCGTCTGTAATCTACTTGTAGCTATTATTATTCATCGAAATTTGCTTGGGAGAAAGCTTCCACTCATGCATAATATTGCCTGCATGTATATTCTAACTGGCTTGCCTATAATCCTTCTTTCTTCCAGTGGACGGACTCTCTTGCTCTGTTCCTTTTCTCTCTTTTGTGGAGCCTGCCTTATTCCTTATTCTGAGGGCTTTGTTTATTAACTTGCTTAATGCATAGTAGATCAAGAGAAGACTATTGAAGTGCTTGCATGCTTCCTTTAAGCTTGCTTTGGTACCGGACTACTTTTATTCATCAATAAGACTTTCGAAGCACAACTCTATAGCTTGGTGCTATCGGACTGCTACTAGCTTTCTTAACTCCCTTTCTTTTAAGTTTGAGGTTCTTCTTAAAGAGCCATACCAATGTCTTATAGTATTCTTAATACTATTTTTTAATGAACTAAACAACTATAAGTACTTCCTTGCTTTGGTAAGGTATGGGAGCTGAAAGTTCTTCTTTTCTTGAAGGAATCCCGAAAAATCACAACTAGACAAAAGAATCAGTGCTAGCCTTACCCCCTTGAGACCCCTCACCTGATAACTATCAATCATGAACTAGCAGGACGGACTGCCTTTGAAGTCGGTATTGTTTATATACATGAGACTTTCTAATAACAACTCGCTATCCATGCTTCCTTTCTATCACTACTCAAATTCTTAACTCCCTCCCTTGCTAGCTTGCTTCGGGTTGTGCTTCTATTCATGATTACAGGAGAAGAATTTCTTTGCTTCGGGCTTTGTTTATGAACTTTATTACTTAAGAATCACAAAATACTTTCTGCTGAATTGAATGGAATAAAGGAGATTACTTGGTTTCTTACTTGCGAGCATTAAGACTATATATAAATAAGGTTAAACTTCTAACTGGATTGAAGACTCTATTGAAGGTTAGCATTATGGATTGCTTGAAGAAGCGAGCATTCTGTATCTTGTCTTTTTTTTCTTCCTGGCTTAGCTCCTTTACGTGGGAAACTACTAGAACGTAAGCAGCAACGCGTTAGGTTGTTGATAGGTACCTATAAACTACTTAAAAGTAAACAGCAAGTCACAGAGCAAGTGTAGTCTCGGCCGGCAGGGATAGGGATTAGAAGAAAGACTAAAGAGGGAAAGTTGAGCTTAAGAGTCAGGCTCGACCAACCCACCAAGCGATTACATTGACGGAACGGAATGAAACTTAAGAAGAGGGTATAAAATAGATTTCATATCTTGCTGCACCCAGCTGCTCATAGGTCCATTACCTACGGGGAGGAGACCCCACCCACACTTCTCTGATTCAATGTAGCCCAGCCGCCTTATTTTAGAATAATGACGTGGCTCAGTCAATGGAGATACAGAGGGGGATATCTCCGGGGCCATTTATTTGAGTGGGGCATGGCTCTTTCAACTTTTCACGGTAGTAGTGTGGTGCTTGCCCCTTCTCCTACAAAGAAACTTGCGAGGCCAACTCCATTTGTAATTCAATCACTCGCCTATCAAAAAAATGAGTTAGTTCTGTTAATCCTCTTATATTCCTAGTTAAGGATGTCACATAAACAGCGTCAGACTTTAGGGCCTTCAAAGTAGGCTTTTATCCGCTCCACATATGCAAATTGATCAAAGATGTGTTGTCCAATCACATCGGAGGGTGTACGGTTAGGCATCTCCCCAGCCTTGGAACATGGTCGAACATAACATTAGTTTGGTCATACTTAAAACTTAGATTGTCGGCTTCTTCATAGCATTGCTTATCCCCTACTCAATCAAGATTAAAAACTTCGATTCAAGCAGCTTGAAACTTCAAATTTTAGTTTGGCCTTTGAAGCATCGGTATATTCGCCTTCTTTAAGATCTCACTTTGCGGTAGAGCTTTACCGTGGTTTTGCTTGCTGGCTCTGACGCCCACCTAACTTGGTAATCTTAAGCTTTAGAATCATCCCATTCCTTCCAAGTAAGTTCGCCCACCGCCCTCGGTGAACGTCTTTCAATACTTTCTTGCTTAGCTTGCTAGCTAACTCTAAACCCACCATACTTGGCCACTGGAAAAACCCTTCCTTTTCTTTTGTGTTGCTTTCTTTCTTCCATCTACCCTTCGCCTAGCGACTAAGCCCTTCGCCCCTTCCTATTCAAATTCGTCCATTAAGCCAACGGTAAAATAGTTTCATTGAACTGGAATCCACTATCATATAGAGAAGTGGCTTTTGTATTTCAAACTCTTTCTCCTCGTTAGTGAACTGGCATTCTCTTTCTTTTCAATTATAGGAAGTAAGGCTGCCCCTCACTTTCTCCTCGTTCAGCAGATTCCAACTCATCTAAGATGGTTTAAGAATCTCTCTTTTCTATTGTTGACTCTCGCCGAAACCCAACGGTCAATCAGTCCCTTGTTTCAGCTCTCTTGGCGTCAGGTTAAGAAGTGATCACGACCGAATCACTCTATTGGGTCATTGATGATGGCATGGTGAGGAACTCATCTTCTTCACAATCAGAAATATATCTTGAACATCGTAGGATCTTATAGTCTGAATCGTATCTTGCTTCTTTCATTCCCTTATCTTCTGAAGAAGGGTTCGCTCCTCCCGTTCTTGGGTAAGAAGTCTCACTCCTCTCCTGATAGTCGAGCGATTTCACTCGTTACCTCAACCGTTGCTTAGTTGCAAGGTCAGATTCTGAATCTCAGTTTACATCGACAGGTTCAAGGAAAAACTACTGATGAAGATGAATCAAAGGCAAATGATCAATTCACATCGAGGGATGAGCCTCAGGACCACTCTGAAATCTAACACCCCGAAAGGAGCGTCAAGTGACTCGAGCACAGTGGGAGGAGCCACATATAGGTAGACCACAGCGAGAAGAGGAAACTAGCCCATCCTTGCTATCCAAATTCCCTCGTTTCCCATCCCAAGCGAGAACATTAGATCATCGATTAGCGCAAGTAGTGGAACGAGCTCTATTTATGTCATTATCAGAGGCCCTTCACGCGGCTTGACCGAGAATGGAGCGTTCAAGCAGAGGCTATCGGGATTTTTCCAAGCCCAGCTCCTCAGCCGAAGGCTTCCTTTATGAGTCACGGGGCTAAATGAGGGCGCATTCATGAGCACTAGCTTTCCTGGCTTGGAGGAGTACTGAATGAAGTAAGCTATCCCACCAATGCAATTCGATGCTTCCTGTGTCGAAGGAAAGTATGGTAAATTAGTCGTCCCTTAAAGCCCCTTCTCGAGACACTCTTTCTTAGTCCCTTTGTCTTCTCCTTTTCGATGCCATCTCTTATTTCCCCTTAGATGTCACTTCCTCTATCAAATCAAAGAGCAGCTATTCACCATTAGGAAAGACAGTAAGCCAAGAGAAGGAAGAGCTAAACTTCTAAGCTCGAGAAGAAATTAGAGAAGGAAATGAGCGAACTTATAGCACTAGTATCGTATAAGGGACATAGCCAGAATAGGATGCATATGGAACTGAAATCGATGCCATATAAGGAATTGCTAGAGGTATTTAATTTGCTGTGAAAGAATCTATCAATTTGGACATCTGATATTCATTTTTAAAAGAATGACACTAATTCCTCAGTAGGAACTTCACTCAAACTTGACTGAAAGCAGGAATAAGAACTTTAGGCTTGAGCAAGAATCATCCTCTCTAGCCTTCAACGTCTGATTTGCGCTTGATGTAAGGAAAACAGAGGAAGTTCTCTAGCATAAAGAGAGAAGGGGGAGAGCTGACTTTCCTTATATCCATATAGAGGGAGCGGAAGCGATGAAAGAGGAAGCCCTCTTGTGCGGATACCACCCCTCAGCTCATAAGGGCCTGCTATAAGAAAGTACAAAAGAAAAGAAGACAAGTAGGAGAAGCAGCGAAGAAAGAGCTCGCTTAACTAGCGAAACAAAGCACTCAACCTTAGGGTAGCAACTAAAGGAAGATAGTCGTATAATATATAAGGGCATGTCCTGGAATCAGTCAGTCAAGAATGGAAAGGTAAAACTGAAGTAATGAAATTTTGGTATTGAAGCTTGTTATTCTATGTATTTGGCGGAATCTGACTCAGGGCCTGCCCTGGGGAAGGATTTTTCTTTTTCCTACTTATCTTTTATGGCGAACCAATCGATGGATTTCCATCATAGCGACCCAAATTTTTTATATGGATTGGATTATTCTTCCTTTCCCCGTAACCGAGAATAACCTTCTAGTGGGGTTGATCCCCCCATCCATCTCTGACTGCTTTAGCTTTAGCTTTTTCACTTCCTGATTGTAAATCACCCTCAATGCTCTTATTGTTTTTACCGGACTAACGCTTTTTGTTAGCTAGTCAAAGAAAAGTTGGACCTATCTTCTTAACGAACTCTTTTGACTACTTTACTCGAGATCACTATTTACTCAACCTTGCTTGTAAGAGCAAGTACGTAAACAGCCTGCTCTCAAGCATATCGCATGAGCGGAGCAGTAAACGAAGTGAACAAACCGGGCAATCATCCAATCTCTTCTTTTTCTTTTCGACATCACATTCCAAAATTCCTGCCTCGTTTCGCTAAGCCACCTCCCCTCACAGAACAAGAACAAAACAATGCATTTCCTTTTATAGGCGACCATTTGGGGATCAAAAACCAGTGCTGGCAGTTATGAGAGTAATTGCCAAAGTAGGTAGCTACGACAATTGCTCGCTTAACCAAAACTCCCAAACCTAGGGGATTCCCCGAGGGTTGATTTAAATTTGAATTTGAGTGGTCTGGTTCGGCCTCCAACCGCAAATCGCTCCCCTATTGCTTAACCACATATATAAAATATAGTATTTTCTGATTCCATTGGTTAGTTCAAATCTGGAATGGAATGGCCTGATATATAACTACTAAACACTATTGATGTTGGTAGAAAACAAATTTGGGTTAGCTATTCAACCCGGCCGAAAGAAAAGGGTCATGTGTTCGTGCAACTGCAACTAACTTAGAGCTCACATATCTACTTGATGCTCCCAAAAGTACGAGATGGCAATGGCTGAGCGAGCGAAATAGGCTTAGATTAGAGGGAGGGGGACTGCGAACGTCCGTCCCCTGAAGCACCAAGGAACCGTCGCATTCCTCTCGGGCTTGGCTCTCGCGTGTCCGGGGTCCAATCAGATCAACCAGCAACCACTTTACAAAACAAAGAGTTAAGC
This sequence comes from Dracaena cambodiana, assembly GCA_036321105.1. Taxonomy (NCBI): domain Eukaryota; kingdom Viridiplantae; phylum Streptophyta; class Magnoliopsida; order Asparagales; family Asparagaceae; genus Dracaena; species Dracaena cambodiana. The sequence goes on along the minus strand of JAYEPQ010000009.1, from coordinate 26,716,352 downwards.
AAAGGCCAGGAGATTGATGAAAGAACCATCAATGTTATGTTCAACACCACACTCACCAAGGACTTCCTTATTGAGGTCTATGACTTGCAGACTTGAGGTATGGTTGTCTCTCAAACAATGCTTTGTTGATCAATCTACTGCCCATTATTGATCGAATCAGAGCAGCTCAAATTTTTCTTGCTTAATCATTGCGAAGGCAAACCGTGGTGGTTTATCTTCGCGAGTTGAAGGAAATTGTTGATTCCTTGACTGCAATTAACTATCCAAGTCAAACAAAGATTTGTCCCTGTTAGTCCCCTTGCATGGGTTGCCTCTTGAATATGAGGCCTTTGTCACGATCATTACCAATATGAAGGAACTTCCATCCTTTGGCAGTTGAGGGCTAAATTACTGCATCAAGAGCAGCGAAAGACATTCAAAATGTTTCTAATTCTGATCAGGCCATGGCTTCCTCTGCTGGCACAATCGTAACAGAAATGGCAAACATGATGATCGTGGAGTGGCGGCCGTGGTGGAACCAATTCCGATTATTCACATTAAAACCAAAACAGAAACAATTGGGGTTCTCGGTCTGGTTATTCACAGCAATAGCAGCAGTACTCTTAAGGCACGGTAAATTCATCTACTACTCCCAATCAGAACCATGGTACTGTGTCCTCTCAGTCTTCCTCATCCGGTATGTTCACTCCTAATGAAGATTGTGTAAAAGTTATAGAAGATAGTTGGTAGCAGCCAGCTCAGGGCTCTTTCAGTCACCAACTAGTTCAAATATTGCAGCTATGCCAGAGAAAGTTGATTCAATAGAGTAAAGAGGCTTTTCCAAACAATAGAATTCTGCTTTCCGCTGTTGAGATCACAACTTATCTTGAATCTTACGGTTTGCCTTTGCAATGATTAAGGAAAGTCAATCTTTATCTTCTTTCTGTTTCGGGTAATAGCCCTAAGGCACTCGAGTTCATGTCGAAGAATACACTCTTTGCGTCAAGCGCTGTACCGAGATGTAGGATCTTGAAGAGAGTCCTTTTCGGGCTGACGGTCGTCGTAGAATATCTGCTTTTCTGTAAGGGTAAGGAAAGGATACAAGAGTAGGCCAAAAAGCGTTAAGTGGAGAAGGGAGAAGCTTTGTAAAGTAAAGCGGAGCTCCTACCTGGCCCTATCTTGTACGTTCCACTAACCGCTATCACAAACTTTAGGAGAATTCTTACTCTAATTTGACAAAGAGTCAGATCATCTATTTAGACCTCAAGCCAGAAAATATATGAAAGCAATACGTGCCTAGTAAGGCTTAGAAAAGATAAAGTCTGAAATCATTGTGTTCTCAAGGCCGAAGGCCAAGTCAAAGATAGAGACCGTGCCCCTCGGGCACCTCTGAAGAGAGTGCCGCCCATCCACTAAGCCTTCCTACCTATATTCAAATCAGTACAAAGGCAAATATATATTTGGAGGGAAAAGGATAAGGAAATGATGGACTATGCCACATGGCCGCTACAAGTAAAAGAAAATATGCGAGTGATACCAATCGGACACACTTGGAAAAAAAGGAATCATCAGCTAATACTAATAATACAATTGGATCAAAGGAAAAGAAGTGAAAAAGTAGAAAGAAGTCAATGTGAGAAAGCAGAAAAGGTAACGAGGTGACCGGAGGGGGGAGAAAGAATAAAAGGGGTGTAAGAAAGTGCATGTGATACCGCCCTTCATCTTAACACTGAATCTCGATCCTAGAAGGAGAAGATGCCTGACTAGTTCTTGCGAAGATTCCTTGGGAATTTCTTTTAAGAATACGCTCGTATTTGATTAGAATTTCTCTTAGGTTCCAGCCAGCCAACGTCCTCGTTAGGTGAGTGATTCTTTCTACAAGGCTGAAATCTCGATTCCTCCTTTCATTCTGAGTCCAGCCATATTTCTATTTGGTTATGCTATACGCTAGTACTTGTTGCGGGGGTAGGCCATAGACCTACTAAGTTGCTAGCTATATATATATATATAATTTCCTCAAGTGTGAAAGCGAAGGTCTTGCACATAAAAAATATTCCAATTCAATGACCTTTTAATGCCTTTGATTACGTGGTCAAGACCTGGTACTACGGGTATGAGATGTGGCAGAAAATACCCAGAAATGGGTGTAGAATCAACTCGCAGAAATGCCTGGTCAAAGAAGGGCTTGCTAGAACTCTGAAGAAAGACTTAAAAGTAGAGCTTTCTCACTGGCTCAGGAAAGGTTCAATCATCAGAAATGACCCTAATGAATAAGGTAAGGGAGAGACTTATGAAAGAAAGAGAAGCGTCATGGTTCACAAGCGTAGAACTCCTATTCGTAGCAGTATCGAATCCTTATCTCAAGCATCAGAAATGGATCATGTATAGGCCCTTCTTCCCCTTTCTTTGGAATCGAATCATCCATGGCGAGTGGTATCCTATAATAGAGTAGGATCGTCATCTCTTTCCTGTGGATGCGACGGAAACTCGAGATATAATACTTAAAAGAAGAAAGCTCTTTGATTCGTTTTGGATTGTACCGTAGATAGCACTACCTTGAATTCACTAGTTGCGTGTACTTTTCTTTATCAACTACTTGCCAAGATTTCTTTAGTGTTCGATGGTGGGTTCATAGTGTCTCATCTTTCTCCCATGCCTTTTGTCGGTCGGACAAACCAACCGTTGATTTCTGTTTGTGAAGCTGAATTGGGAGAGCAAGAAGAAGTCTCTCTTCATTTTTGGGGGGAGCAGAACTATCAAAGAATAAAGCTTTCGATATGGAGAATTTGAACGTCGCATCCATATTTCTGGGGATCGGAATTACGGTTTGAAATGCTTCCTTTCGTTTGTCTGGTGCCTTCGGAGTCGATAGCAAAATCTAAATAAATGGACAATCTCGATTGCCTACCCCTATCACTCTGTTCGCTGTCCTATGCAACGCAGATGATGCAAATGCATGACCATAAAGGAGCCGGTTCAAGTTCCAACTGGGCTGGTTACAAGAGCACGAGAAAAGAAGTTCAAAAATGCACTTAATGGACTGATTCAAGAGGTTTGGGCTCAAGCAAATTCGTGGAGACCCATTGAGGATGATTCACGTGTTCAACAAAGATGCATCAACATGAATTAACTACTAGAAGAATCCGGTCAAAACTGATTGTTTCCTTTTCTATTGTGGGCGTGTGATCAGCCAAAATTAAGGGCTGATTATTTCCTTTTATTTCGTTTCTATTTCTGATTGTTTCCTTTTTTTATTATAAACTTGTGATCAGCCAAATTAAGGGGCTGATTGTTTTCTTTTGTTTTTGTTTCTATTTCTGAAACTTTCCTTGTATTTTTGTTAGCCTATAAATAGGTATCTAATGGAATAGAAGGGACATCATAGTTTTCTGGAAATGAGTGAGATGAGGCGTGTGATGAGATTAGAATTGGAACAGGTACATGAGCGGATTGATTGGATGGAGAATACACGTTTGGAGCAGGCACAAAACGCTCATAATGTGCGTAGGAGGGAAAGAGTTCAACATTGGGGAGTGAGAGATGAAGATGGAAAGTATTATGGTGCTAGTTTTGATGAAGAAGAAGATTGTGGTTCAGTTGTTGATAATAGGAGATATGGAGGGCGGTTTAGAGAATGTAGGAATCGAGAAGATAACAACTTGGGTCGTATTAAGATGAAAATTTAAGCATTTCAAGGAAAAAACGACCCTGAGGCTTAAGTTGAGTGGGAGAAAAAGATAGAGTTAGTGTTCGATTGCCATAACTACTCTGAGATAAAGAAGGTAAAACTTGTTGCCATTGAGTTTTCTGACTATGCTATTGTGTGGTGGGATCAGCTAGTATTGAACAAGCAGCGAAATAGGGAACGACCGATAGAGACGTGGGAAGAGATGAAAATAGTGAAGAGGAAACGGTTTGTGCCCAGCCATTACCACCGGGAGTTGTACAATAAATTGCAAACGCTCCGACATGGTAACCGGAGTGTGGAGGATTATCATCAAGAGATAGAAATTGCTATGATCCGGGCTAATATCGAAGAAGACCAAGAGGCTACTATGGCTAGGTTCTTGAATGGTTTGAATCAAGAAATGCATGATAGCGTGGAGATGCGGCATTAGGTGGAATTAGAGGGTATGGTGCACATGGCCATCAAGGTGGAGCAAAAACTCAAGAGGAGAGGTGGTACACGTGTATCACATAATTCGGGTTTTTCCCCATGGAAACCGAGTCATGTGAAGAAAGAGGAGAAACCAACTACAAAACCTAAATTCGAGCCAAAACAAGAGACAACCAATCATGGCACTCAAGGTAAATCTGACCCTTCCACTTCTCGAAATCATGACATTAAGTGTTTTAAATGTTAAGGCAGAGCTCACATAGCAAGTCAATGCCCGAACAAAAGAGTCATGGTGATAAGGGGTAATGGAGAGATCGAAACCGTTGATGAGTCGATACCGGCTCTATGCCACCATTGGAAGAAATGGATAATGAAGAATATGCGGTTCAAGGTAAATTGTTGGTGTCAAGAAGATTTCTAAGCTTGCAAGCAAAAGAAGTTGAAGAAGTGCAGCAGGAGAACATCTTTCATATTAGGTGCTACGTCAAAGATAAGGTATGCAGTATGATTGTTGATGGAGGAAGTTGTACTAATATTGCAAGTACAATCTTGGTGGAGAAATTAGGACTGCACACACTGAAACATCCTAGGCCGTACGAGTTACAATGGCTGAATGATAGTGGCGAGGTAAAGGTGAATAAGCAGGTTTTGGTTTCATTCCGCATTGGAAAATATGCAAATGAAATTTTGTTTGATGTAGTTCCGATGCAAGCTGGACATTTGCTATTAGGCCAATCGTAGCAATTCTATCGGAGAGTTAAGCATGATGGCTTCACCAATAAATACTCGTTCGTGCTCAAACAAAAACCCATCACTCTTGTGCCGATGACACCGAAACAGGTTTATGAAGATCAAGTGAGGTTGCAAAAAGATTGATCAAAAGAAAGAGAGAGCAAAAAAAAGAGTCAAAATCGGAGAGAGGCCGAGCAAAATGAGAGAGAAAAAGAAAATCAAAATTCAGCAATTGAGAGAAAATCAGAGAGAAAACAAAAGAATTTCTATGCAAAAGAAAGTGAGATTAGGCGAGCAATGTTTTCAAATCAGCCGATAATTGTACTTTTGTACAAAGAGGCATTTTTAAACACTAACGAACTTGACCCTACTTTGCCCAGTTCTATTGTTTCTCTTTTGCAGAAATTTGAGGATGTCTTTTCCGAGGAAACACCACATGGATTACCACCAATTCGAGGGACTAAACATCAAATTGATTTTGTTCCCGGTGCGACAATTCCAAACCGACCAGCCTATAGGAGCAATCCCGAGGAGACAAAGGAGTTTCAACGGAAAGTAAGTGAGTTGTTGGAGAAGGGGTACGTGAGGGAGAGCATGAGTCGGTGCGCCATTCCAATTTTACTTGTACCTAGGAAGGATGGGACGTGGAGAATGTGCATTGATTGCCGAGCCATCAACAACATAACGGTAAAGTATCGTCATCCTATTCCTCGCTTAGATGACATGTTAGATGAATTGCATGGTTCTTGTGTATTCTCTTAAGATTGATTTAAAGAGTGGTCATCATCAGATTAGAATGAAAGGAGATGAATGGAAAACTGCCTTTAAAACAAAATATGGTTTGTGTGAATGGTTAATTATGCCTTTTGGGTTGACTAATGCACCAACCACTTTTATGAGACTTATGAATCATGTTTTGTTGGATTTGACTAATGCACCAAGCACTTTTATGCACCAAGCACTTTTATGACTAATGCACCAAGCACTTTTATAGGCAGGTTTATTGTTATCTATTTTGATGATATACTCATTTATAGCAAAAACTTGGATGATCATGCCATACATTTAAAAACGGTTTTAGATGTACTTAGAAAAGAAAGTTATTTGCTAACTTGAAGAAGTGATCAAGAAGAACGTCGGATTTAGATGGAGAGAAGAACAAGAGAAAGCGTTTTAGCTAATCAAAGAGAAGCTAACCAACGCCCCCTTATTGTCTTTTACCTAACTTTTCTAAAACGTTTGAGATTGAATGTGATGCTTCAGGTATTGGCATAGGCGCAGTTCTTATGCAGGAGGGACGACCAATTGCTTACTTCAGCGAGAAATTAAGCGGGGTAGCTTTAAACTACCCAACTTATTACAAGGAGTTGTATGCATTGGTTCGAGCTTTGGAGACATGGCAGCACTACATATGACCTAAGGAGTTCATGATTCACACTGATCATGAGTCCTTGAAACACTTGAAGGGCCAACACAAGCTAAATATAGAGCATGCTCGTTGGGTAGAGTTCATTGAGATATTTCCATATGTCATCCGGTATAAGCAAGGTAAGGAGAATGTGGTCGCCGATGCACTTTCTCGCAGGTATGAATTACTCTCTACACTTATGCAAAATTGCTTGGTTTTGAACACATTAAAAGATTATACATTGATGACCACAAATTTTGTGAAGAGTACAAGGCTTGTGAGAAAAACGCTTGTGGTAAGTTCTTTAGACATGATGGGTTCTTGTTTTTAGAAAATAAGTTATGTGTGCCTAACTGTTCTTTGAGGGATTTGTTAGTGCAGGAATCACATGGAGGAGGATTATTGGGACATTTTCGAGTTGCTAAGATCTTAACTGTTTTGCAGGAACACTTCTATTGGTCACACATGAAACGAGATGTTAAGCGAATTTGTGGCAGATGTGTCACATGTAGACAAGCTAAATCCAAAGTACAGCCCAACCGTTTGTATACTCCTTTGCCCATTCCTAGTGAGCCTTTGATTGATATTTCAATGGATTTTGCATTAGGATTACCTAGGACCAAACGTGGAATTGATTCAATTTTTGTGGTTGTGGATAGATTTTCTAAGATGACACACTTTATTATATGTCACAAAACGGATGATACTTCGCATGTTGCTGATTTGTTCTTTAGAGAGATTGTGAGATTGCATGGCATGCCTAGAACATTGTTTCGGATAGAGATGCTAAGTTCTTGAGTTGCTTTTGGAAGACTTTGTGGTGTAAGTTAGGTAGCAAGCTTTTGTTTTCTACTACTTGTCACCCACAAACTGATGGTCAAATCAAAGTAGTAAATAGGACTTTGTCAACTTTATTGAGGGCAAAAATTAAAAAGAACATCAAAATATGGGAAAAGTGTTTACCATATGTTGAGTTTGCTTATAATAGGTCTATTCATTCTGCTACTAAATTCTCACTGTTTGAAATTGTTTATGGGTTTAATTCTTTGACTCCATTGGATTTATCTCCATTACCTGTTTCTGAGCATGTTAATTTGGATGGAAAGAAAATGGCTGATTTTGTTAATCAGATACATGAGAAGGCAAGGCTCAACATTGAGAGAAGAACGGAACAGTATACAAAACAAGCCAACAAGGGGCGTCACAAGCTTATTTTTGAACCCGGAGATTGGGTGTGGCTGCATATGAGAACAGAGAGATATCCGGCGCAAAGACGTTCCAAACTGCTTCCAAGAGAGGATAGTCCTTTTCAAGTTCTAGAGCGCATCAATGACAACGCTTACAAGCTAGATTTGCCCGGTGAGTACAATGTTAATTCTACTTTCAATGTTACTGATTTGAGTCTTTTTGATGTAGGTGATAATTTGAGAGCAAATCCTTTTCAAGAGGAGGGGAATAATGCAAATAATGGCATGACCACAAAGGAGCCGGTTCAAGTTCCAACTGTGCCGGTTACATGAGCAAGAGAAAAGTTCAAAGATGCACTTAATGGGCTGATTCAAGAGGTTTGGGCTGAAGCAAATTCATGGAGGCCCATTGAGAATGGTTCACGTGTTCAACAAAAATGCATCAACATGATTCAACCACTAAAAGAATCCAGTCCAAACTGATTGTTTCCTTTCCTATTGTGGGCGTGTGATCAGCCAAAATTAAGGGCTGATTGTTTCCTTTTGTTTCATTACTATTTCTAATTGTTTCCTTTTTTTATTATGGACGTGTGATCAGCCAAATTAAGGGGCTGATTGTTTCCTTTTGTTTTGTTTCAATTTTCTGGAACTTTCCTTGTATTTTTTTAGCCTATAAATAGGCGTCTAATGGAATGAAGGGAATCATAGTTTTCTGGAAATTGGTGAGTTTTATTCTCTTTGGTTCTTTGAAGGACTATTCAAACTTATCGGAATTCTTCTGTGGCGTTCATCATCGACTTATCAAACGGATTTTCACTACCATTTATGGCGTCTTTATTATACCAAAATTCTTATTTCGCATTAAATAATGAGTTGAGGTCAATTATACCGAAGTTCTTGTTTTTGTTGAAGCAACGGGTCGAGGTCTCCCAACCAAACCTGATCGTGGACGTTCTTGGATTTTCCTCTTGTTTTACAGGTCTCGTTATTCTTGACGAGGTTATCATCAGCAGATCCCTCTACTATGGAATCCAACCTCCTGCTATAGATGGAAGGAGTTGATCGGGTTCAGTAGCCCGACCTAAAAGGTAGTAGGCGGGCTTTTTCCATGTCGTCACCGTAGCCTTCCTAATGAAGTATCTATTAATCAGTGAATTTCAGGAAGTGTGTGATGATAAAACTACGACATTTTTCTGAGGATGTCATAAAACTTCTTTTCCCTACTTTTTCCCTCAAAAGCAATGCTAGTAGGTGGCTTATAGCACTATTTGAGAGGAATTTGTTATGGTATTTCTTCAATAGTTCTATCCTACTCATATGACAGCTAAAATTTGCAACTAATTGTGTCAAGTAGGTGGAGAACCTTTTTTGGAAGTACTTGGAATGATTCCAGAGCGTTCTAGCTAAGTGTTTCCACCATGTAATAGAAAATTGATAGTTATGCCAGATAGTGTATGAACGTTTCGACTACACTTCCAAAACAACTTTGAAGTCTATGTATCGGGGGAGTTCATAAAAGAAAAAGAGGAAGAAGCATGAGAGTTTCTAAAGAACCTATTTTAGAAGACTATGCAATGAGAGAATCTTACTGAAAAGTCTATTGGCTCGACTTCTGCAAATAAGATTGGCATCCATATCATAGATAGCTCTATAGCTTTCAAAGCTAAAATTGTTACACTTGCGCATAAAATAGAGGCACTAAAAGTTATTTGTGCCCCAAGATATGTTAGGTAAATTAATTGCAAACTCTTAATTGCTTTAATTCTGGCACCCTGAAGCATGTTATGGACTTTTCTCTAATTGCTAATCCCATGGATCATATGCCTGATCAATTGAATGTCATGTACGCCAAGCACATAAATATGCCCTAACATACAATCATGGCTGGAAAAATCACCTCAAATTCTTATGGAACCAAGGTTCATATTAGGAAGGCCCTAATTCAAACATGAACCCTCTAGACAACAACCAGTTTCTAAGATCTAATGTGGGTGTATATCAACATCCAAATACCAATAATACCAAGTTAGACCCCATGTACCAAATTCTTCCTATCCTCCAAAAAGCTCTAATAATGATCTCGATAAGCGAGTAACCCTTCTTGAGAAAAATGTGGAGAATCTTTTCAAGACTATTGCCAAGACATATGCATAAATTAATGAAAATATCAACACAAAAAAAAAAGATTCACCAGCTTCATGCGAAGGATAGACCAACAACCGAGTGTTAGTCAACAGTCCACTAGAGCATAGCATTGCAGGTTGGACATTTAACTATAAAGATGAGTAAATAGGAGAAGGGTATAATTCCAAACCAACCCTTGACCAACCTCAACTACAGTTCATCTCAATCTGTTCCATTGCACCTTCACCAACCATGCACACACTTGGATCTGGAAAGCGAGTGGATAACCATGTTTCCATGAGCCCTGATTCCACTTCCACTATTTCACAGACTACATCTCTATCCTCATCACATCCCTCAACATCTCTTCCATCTGCTTCTCCATCTCCATTACTTTGTTTGTCACCTTCGCTTTTAATCCGACGAACCTAATTCTAAGCCAAAATTGTTATATCCCAATTGTCTTAAGAAGCCTTCACCAGAAGTAAGGAAAATTTTAGAGACTTTTCAGCATGTACAGATAAACATTTTGCTTCATGATATGATTCAACAGGTTCCCTCATATGGTAAGTTCCTCAAAGATTTGTGCACCAAAAAACAAACTAGAAATATGCTAGAAAAAGTATTTTGTTGCCAATATATCTCAAATTCTATCCAACTCCTAACCTGTCGTATATAAAAATCCAGGTTTTCCAACAATTTCATGCACCATTGGGAATACTAAGTTCGATAGGGCATTGCCTTTATCTAGGGATAAGTATCAACTTACTTCCATGTACTGTATATCAGCAAGTAGAGTTAGGTAAGCATCAGCCTACCACAGTCACACCATAACTTGCTAATTATTAGGTGATGGTATCGTTGGTACGGTTGAGAATGTGGTCATCAAGATTGGTGAGTTTATAATTCCAGTTGACTTCATTGTTTTGGAAATAGAACCGACACCATCTCAGATTAAAATTGAATATTTTCAACATGGATGAGCAATTCACAAGCTCACTGATTGATATTAATATGGTTCAAAGCATACATACTAATCTTGATTCCAATTTATTGGTTCTTGTTGAACCTACTTTCGAGCATATCTTCGAAGATGAATTCATGGTTTTAGATGAACTGATGAACACCGTCTTCATGTATGGTGACACTTATGTTGGTGCTAACTACCAGCGAGCAAAAGTTTGAGGATCTATTTGGTAATTAATCAAGTTACTACAAGAGGTTAAAGACCACTATACTCTGCATTGAGGAACTAGATTCTCGAAAAAGAGAGAAAAAGGAGGTTGAACCTAATATGTCAGCTAGACGATAAACTTATAAGGCAATTGGGTAGAGATATCAAGCATATATGAAACGACAGTTAACTGCACATTCTTACCCATTTGACTGATCTTGCATTGCCCGAACCCAGTTACTCTTTGAAATCGGGCCAGGTAGGCACACTGTCGATGGAGATTTAATTTCCATTTTCAACTAAAATAACTACTTAATCAACTAGTTGCCTAGGCCACCTGGTTGCTCCCACCTTACTAGATCGGTTGAAATGGAGAAAGACATTCATATCACCATGTGCTGGATGTGAGTACAAGAATTTTCAAACTCCAAATATTAGAAGTGTGATTTTAAATTAACACAACATGTCCTCATGCATACTTATTATTTTGAATAATAACAATTGGAAAGCACTTCTTGAAAAGTTGTTTAAATCAATTGTTACTATCTTACATAGAAAGACAAAAAGAGAGGATGACATAAAGAGGCTTAAATGAAATCTCATATCCACTAGTCGACTAATGGGACATATTAATCTACACAATGCACAATTAAAATGTACACATTACAAACATGACAAATGATTAAGAGGTCAAAATCAGTTTTCATAAGTTAATTGGGTGAGCTCGATGAAATAATAATTTTTATTGATTTTCATTATTTATACCATTATCTATAAAATAGTTTTTATTTTCTTTATTTTATACTATTGATCTCATGTCGTGAGGACATGCACAAATTTAGATGTGGAGGAGGTTGCCTATTTTATTATTTTAGGATTTTTTTTTTTTTTGGATTTTATTTTATCTTAAAATAATTTCAAAAATTTTTCTACAACAAATCAATTTAGTTGCAAGTGATAAGAGAAATTTAGATATGAAATCTGATAGAATACTTGAATTTAAAATATACTTAGACTTTTATGAATAACTACCACAATGGTTTACGAAGATAAGAATAATAATAATAAAATTTGAGTGAGTTTTTTTATTTATTTAATAACATAAAATAAAAGGAGATAAAATGCGTGAGCTTGATATTATTAAGGCTATGAACCTTTGTAAATGAAAATAAATTCTTAAAGTGTTTAGTAGTGGGTTATGTGTACCTCACAAAGTAAATGTACTTATACGAACAATATTTAAAGAAATTATGTGAGTAATCAGGTATCTATACCCCGGTAATTGTGTATAGTTGCATAAAAGGTGAAACATACATATATATAAAAGAAGAAGAAAAATAAAAAAAACAAAATATTTTTTGATAAAATATGAATCAAAAGCTTGAGTTGAGTTTGAGTATAAATCCGAAATATACCATCACGTGTATGCATAGATGGATAGGAGCCAAAGACTATATATTAATGGGTGTTGAAAGATAGATTGAGATTTTAGATTAAAATAATAAATATATTTGATAGGAGACTAGAATTAAAGATTGATAACTTAGAGGCACCTTTGAATTGGTCAACTAATGAGATCGGAAAAAATAAAAAGATTTTTGTATTTTATTTTTGAATTATATTTTTCTTAACTTTTTAGGATTTTTTTGCTTTCTTGTTTTTGGTTATTCTTATTTTTATTTTATTTATTTATTTCATGACCCTTTCTATTCTTCATGATTTTGTAGACATATATACTGCATACTCTATGAGACACTTATTCACTAGGATAACCTAGCATTTTAACAAGTTGTTGCATGTGCTAAGTGCAATCAACATTCACTCCATTTATGAGTCTTGATTTATTAAAATTAAATTTTAAATGTGGTAAAGAGAAATTTAAATTATAAGATTTTATATAAAAATAAAAATAGATTAATTAATCCAAGAATATAATGGAGACCATTACTTGAACCCATGATCCAATAGAATTTACTCCTTAGTCCAAACTAACTAGACTAATCAATTAGTTCTAATTAATTAAGTTTGAGTAGTTAAATATAATTTGACCTCATCTAATTAATAAGATATGATAAGATTTAGTTTCCAAATCTATTAGGATTCTAACATTAATTAGATAAAACGTTTTTTGAAATTCAACTCCTATAAACAGGAAGAGGTTAGCAACAACCTAATCTTTATATAACACAACAAAAAAAGAGGAAGAAATACAGAAAAATGGAGTGGAGAGAAAATAAGAAGAGGAGAATTCAACCTTACTATGGTGTTTTCTATAATTTATCATCCACAATACATAGATCTATCTCAAATCAAGCAAGATGAGTCGAGCTCACTCATAAAATATGCTAATTCTGTATTTTTATTTCTAACATCTCTAATTTTACCGATAATGATGATTATGTTTACAAAATAGCCTTGCTGAAATAATATATGAAAAAGGGTTTTTATGTGATTCTTGCATCAAGATAGAGTTTTTATTGTTAAAGAGATTTTAAAGTATTGTATACATGTTAAAGGAAATGGCTTTACGCTTTTTATCTATTGATTTGTACGTCCTATTGGTATTTCTTGTATTTAGTTATATAAAAACATAATTTTTATCGAAAAGAGATAAGAAAGTGATATGATTGATATATGTGCAATGATAGGAATTCTATTGTTTAAAAATCTTGAACTTTTGCTAATTTGCCATGATTTTATGCAAAGTAGTGGTTATTGTTGTTTCTTGTTATCTAAAGTAGTCTTCAAAAAAGGGTGATAATGATCTTTATTGTATTGCTTTCTTAAACCATTGTCGATAGTGACTTTAACAGTACTGCTCTGGGATGACGTCTATAAAGGGTGTTATCAATAGTGGTTTGACAGCCTCTTACTGTCACTGCAAAAGTGAGGTATAGTATGTTATTTATTATTTATTACGAGTAACTGATTGGAACTAATGGGAATAATAATAAGTGATTGTATTAACATGTTAAACAACATCATATAATAGATAATAAATAATTTGTGTGTTTGGTGGTAACAAGAAAACGTAATGACATGTAATTGCAATAATTGAACTTGAATTGTTTCATTTGTAAAGATTGATTACAATAGTGGATGGATTGTATGTTATTGACATCATAATGATTCTTTGACTTGAAATTTTATACCGTCACCATTGACAACTTAATGGAATTATTAAATTAATGTAATTGAAATTGATCAAATACATGGATTATCAGAGGAAAACTAAGCTCGTAAGTTTTCCCACTTTGTTTGTAATTGAACGATTGATTTCTCATTTATTATTGCTCACTAAACTTAGATGGGCATGCTCTGTCGATATTACTATTGAACTCAGACGGGATAGGTACTGATCGACTATTGATTGATCTCTTTTCTTATAATAAACGACGATGCAATCAGAGACGTTGACATCTATGCTTGATTGGGATCCTAAACTACCATAATAAAAATGACTAATGAATTTCATTAAATAAGACGGAAACATGGATATAATAATAATTATTGTATTGCTATTTGCTTTTCATTATATTCCATATTATTCGTTGACATAGTTTATTGAGCATTGATTTATAAGATTTGCGTCGCATTTATCCGTTACTTATTAATTTGGAATTTTTCATTGGTTATTATTTATTGTATATAATTATTAGGTTACTCTTATTTTATTCATTTTTAGTTGTTTTATTAACAATTATGGTTATGCATGACCAGATCCATATGCAATCTTAAATCCAGATATAGAGATTTCTCCGGTATCAGAGCCCGGACATTCATTTTTGGGTAGTAGGGGTCTGCAGTCTGTACAAAAAGTCTCTGGTGTGATGGCTACTGTTCCGGTATGTACTGTATGTTCTGAATTTTTATAAAGTAATCTGTATTTATTTTGGTGTATTAGATAAATCTCTATATTTATTTTACCTTGTGTGAATTTATTTTCAAAAATTTATAAAAAGTAGCCAAAAAATCATAAAAATTCAAAAAAATACCGAAAAAATAAAAAACTCACTGTAGCAAAGTCGAAACTGTACCAAAAAATCCCTCGAAAATTAGAAAATGTCACTGTAGAAAAATCCGAAAAAATCAAGTAAACAACAGAAAAATAGGAAAATTTGGAGAAGGATTTATAGCATTTATAGTATTTACGTGGTATCAAATTAACTATAACTCTAACCTATATTCTCTCACAACATGTATCATTACTGTCCTAGTTACACTCTAAGTGTCCCTTACTAGATTTGAGTAACCTTAAAGCCCAGATTCCTAAGCATAACCTTTATTGCCACGGTAGGCGTTTGTAGGATGATCTTCATAAGACGGTTTTAAGCACCATAAGCTACTCAGAGCTAGTTACCCACTGACATCTTAGATGGCTACCGACAGTGTGCAATTACGAGAAGTGTAGAGCTGATTGTAGTAAATATGACATCATGTATAATGATATATATGATATGATGAACACTCCAAGATATTCCAGAAAAAATTTGATGAGATACTTTTTCGAATAGAAAGATTAAAAGAATAAGGTAAAAAACCCAACCTAACATTAGAGTCCAAAGAAAACTTAACTCAACAACTCGAAGAGGTCTATAAAAAATTTAGGGGTCTACCAAGTCATTTTAGGTATAAACTGAACCAAAAAGAAATCGAACCTAATACCATAAACAAAATAACTAAAGAAGATAAAAAGGTGAATAAAGAAAATGATAGTAATCTCCCTGTAGAAAAAAAATAGATGTAGCAACCTATCACAAGCCAGTAACCAAGGAAATAATAATGAGGCAATTGAAGAGGATAATAATCTAAGTAGTCCCTCACAAACTGAATATCTAACGAAGAATAGTTACTTAGGAAGTAGATATAAGGTAGAGAGAACAAATGAAGAATTCATCTTAGATTCTGAAGAAGAGTGTATGATAGGATACGATGAAATATTAGGAAAGTTGGATCACATTAATAGATTAGGAACTAGTTCAGAACAAGAGAGTCCAAGTCAACAAGTTGATATGATACAAGTCAAGAAAACATACTCCAGACAAGAATACGACTCAATACTTGAGATAATTAATTACTGAAAAGAGTTGTATAAGATCAGAATAGTACTATCCAAGAGAAAGACTATCTAGGGAATAAGATTCAAGAGACGTACCTCTAGTATAAAAATTTGTCGCACCATTTCGAGTTTGACCCTGGGATATACGACTTCGTTGAAGATCTAAAAAATGTAAGAATCTCAAATTCATTAATTGAAGATTGTGGAATGACTACAGATGATGAGTACAGGACAGAATCTAATGAGAATATCAGATCTGAGAATAAGCTGATATATGTCAGAGAAGATAGTAAATCCACAATGGACTCGAGTCATTTAAAAATGGAAAAGATTGTTAATCTAGATTTGTCCAAAGTACATTTCAACGATATAGACGACTGGGCGCAATCCCTAACCGTCGTAATCACAAATCATAAAGGATCATGGGACAATGAGAGATCTGTCAATTACATTACGAGAACATTACAAGGAGATATTTTGCTATGGATGAAATAATAGATAAATTCGCAAAAGGAGTGGGTTGAAAACGACAAATCCGTTGGATCTGAGGATACCACCATTGACCTCATAAAAGATAATTTATGTGGAATAATAGATAAGGAAATAATAATCTTCTGTGCAATATCTAAAATTGAACTATGTGATATATATGAATTCATAGAAATCTGCAAAACGTTCTCAAGATACTTAGAACACGATAAGAGACAAAACTGGGTTGATCCGTTCCTTCATAAACTCCCAAGTCCGTGGGATACTAAAACACAAAACAGATACCTAGATTACCTAAAATAAATCGAGAAAGAGAACAATCTAAGACACTATATTCCCTATGCACTTAATATAGAATCTTATAAAGAAACAAAAAATATAACCAGTAACTTTCCTAAAAGAGGAAATACTGTAACGACGAAAAATGGAAAAGAGGAAGAAAGAAAAGACCAAAACCCTTTGAAAAAGAGTAAAGGATAAAAGGCAAGAAAAACCACTATTGAAAAAAGTAGATAAAAATCGAGGTTTTATCTGGACAGATAAAAATAAAAGAGTTTTAAAACAGCCAGCTGAAAATACCCAAAAGGTCAACCTACCTAAAATAGTACCTAGATAACCATGAAAAACAAAAGGGGAATTTATCAAAAGTAACAAGTATATCCAGAAGTATGATGAATCCTCTACACTAATGGGTAAAAGGGAATGCAAGTATTTTGTATATAACGAAAAAGAACACTGTCCTAAAATAGGAGAAGATGCTCAGAAAATGATAAAACAAAATTTAGAAGTCTACATTGGTAAAGAAATCACCCTTTCCGATATAGTGCTCTGCGGACATAAGAGCAATTCAGAGTTTGAGATAATTCCTATAATAAACAACGAGTCAGATATAATCACACTTCAAACGTTAGGATTAGACAACTTTACGTTAGAAGATGCAGTCGGAAGAAAAATGGCTTCTAGTCTAGGATACATCAAAAAACAAATAAAAAATGATAATAAATTCTTAAAAAAGGAAAAAATAATGATATATCAATCAAGATTTTGAAGATGAGAAACATGGTGAGAGCTATAAATAGTATTCAGCAGCATTTATTGTATACAAAGAATTCCAACTAGGCGCATACACAATACGGGATAAATGTTATAAACAGGTATTCAACAGACATCATTACTCCTGTAAGAATGCTATATCACTTGAGACAGAAGAAACAAAAGTGATAAGACAAAGATTCCCATAGCTAACAGAAGCCTGGAAGTTACACCAAAGAATAAATCGTACGGCTGGAAATCATCAAGCAGTATATAAGGTAAGGATCAGATAGAAGCAGGTCATCCTCACTGAATCAAGATTGCAGTTCAGGATCCTGGCAAAAGAAGATTTGCAGGTGCGAACATCCCTACAGATAGGATGGTCAAAGAAGTAGAAGTCAACAGAAGTATCGATCTCTGTAACGGCAAGAACACTATCCAACAACAATATAAACGAGTATTCAAATGTAAAACATGCAGCAAACAATTCACTTCGTTCCAAGCACTCGGAGACCACCGCGCAAGCCACAGAAGGTCGAGGCCAGAAAAGCTACATGAAATAGAAAGGAAACCTAAATTGAACAAATGTTCCATCTGTGGAGCTAACGGGAATGCACTTGGGGGCCACATGAAGACACATGGAGTCATAGATAATCAAGAAAATCCTAGTGCCAAGAATAGTTTGTGTCAGGATCTGAGCTTGGGACCTTTCAGTTATGCCAACAAGGTAAGACGACCTTGCGTTTCTAGGTTTGGTAAAAACTTCAGCCATTGGTAATTTTTATAACTTTCTGATAAGTATACTTACATAAAATATAGCCTAAAAAGGGTCCCTGTAAAAACCATAACTGCTAAAAGGGATAGTTTGGCGTATAAGATCAGACGAAATCCTTAACAACTCATCATGCTGAGGAGAATAGCATAGCTAGCCCAACTCAAATGGTAGTTGGTAAAGGCAAGTCAAATCCATTGACAGCTGGGGGTTTGCTAAAAATCCCATATCATCTGACAATCCCTGATAAAATAGGCGACAAAACTATCTACAAAAGAAAACAGACAAAGGTAGCCTGATATGACAAAAGTAGCCTAACATGGCAACTTCATGATTAAAAGTTCCTTCATGATTAAAGGTACGAGCCCCATCAAAAGCTTCATCAAGAAGAAACCTTTAAACATCCAGCTCCAAGTCTTCTGATGAGACATTAACAGAGAAGATTCCACACAATGACAAGACATGAATAGTAAACAGTGAATCGACAAGACATCAACAATAGAGATTCCTGACAACAATAGTAAAGATTTCTGACAGAGACACCTGACAACAATAAGATATCAATAGTAAACGACAAGACATCAACAATGAAGATTCCTGACAGAGACAAGACATCAACAGTAAAGATTCTTGACAGAGACAAAACATCAACAGTGAAGATTCATGACAGAGACTTCTACAGCAAAATTATTAAGAAACTTCTCGTGCAAGGAAGCTCGTCTATAAAAGGGGCTTCCAAGGACATCAACAAGGCATCGGCTAATCGGCAATCCACACCAACATAAGCAAGCTTCCACAATACCTTAAACTCCTCAACGCCTCCTTTTCTGCATCACCACCCTCTCTCACCCCCTCATACTCTCCCATCCATTTTGCTAGTTTTATGCCTGTCGATCAAAGCACCAACCACTTGTACTTCTCCACCACCTATATGTATAATTAAGTGTGCCTGAGTGTATTAGTTTTCCGTTCTGTATTACTGTGTGATAGTAGTAGTAGTAGTAGTGTGTATTTCTCTAGTATCAGAGCCCGGGCGTTCTTTTTTGGGCGGTAGGGGTCTGCAGTCTGTACAAAAAGTCTCCGGTGTGATGGCTACTGTTCCGGTATGTACTGTATGTTCTGATTTTTATAAAGTAATCTATATTTGTTTTGGTGCGTTAGATAAATCTCCATGTTTGTTTTATCTTGTGTGAATTTATTTTCAAAAAATTCTGGAAAAATCAAGTAAAAATTCAGAAAAATTAGAAAAGTTTGGGGAAGCACTTTTAGCACGTACGTGGTGACAAATTGACTATAACACTGACCTCTATTCCCTCACAACTTGCATGATTACTGTCATAATTCTCTCCCTTTCCTGGCCATCTATCAAAGAATTTCAATCCACCTAGCACTGACTAATCCCATTCTAACGGGGAATAACCTCCATCCGAAAAAACTGCACCAAAATGGGTAGATCCGATCCATCTTATTCCTCCAAGTTTGACTCTGAGGAAGGGGAAACCCAAGCAACGACAAGCTCATTAACCATGTCCTGGTTGGGCTAAGGGGATCAATGGCTGCGTGCTATAGAAGCGGGGAGGAACTGCTTGTCTAAGGTAAGTTTAGTACATTAGTAGTTTAGATTATATAGATTAGTTGGCCTGCTAAAGACACACCAAATTGAAAAAATGATGGTTTGATAGTAGAGCACTCACTTAGTGACTGATCTAGTCCGGGGAGGAGGACCTTATTTGATACTGACAGCTCAAGCACTAAAAATGTGTGCCCTTACAGCCTTGGATAGTAGATTATTATTAATTTCGGAAGATGGTCTAGAATTCTAAACTAAAAGAATTCTAAACTAAGCCACTACTATAGACGCGCATGTAGTAGTAGTCGGTCCAGAATACCTCTGTTCTATACTAAAGTACTGCTTCGGATGAATAGGAAATTACGTTGCTCATTGATCTGCAGAATAAGGCTTACGAGCTCTTTGTTTTATGGCAGAGATCTCTCCACACCATGGAACCAAATCACAATGGATCAATCCCTCCCTGAGACTGGAAAAGAGACTACGGGCTACCAAAAAGACTGACGAGTCCAGATGACTAATCTACAGAATCCAAAGAAACTGGAAGAAGGAGAGAGTCCAGCTGAACTAGGATCGTCACTCCTTCTGAGAGGCGACGTTCTGCTATAAATGGTCGCTCAATTGCACCTTCCCTACTGGCCTTGTTCTCTAGCCCTGTGTTTTAAAACAGGCTTTCTGGTCGGAATCACATCTTCTTTGGATAATTGGATTTTCCTATGTTGAATTGGTTCGTGCCACCTTTCCCTTGTTTACCTGACTTGGAAGTTGTTCCAAGGTTTCCTAAGGTTTAGGTTAGTTTCGGTAAGGCAAGATAAGACTATATTAGATTGTCTCTTCTTACGGTACCCAACCGACGGTTACTACAATGTTTTCTTTCCTCCTCGTCACTTTTTTTTTGTAAAGATCGAGCCAAAGGCGAAGATGCAATTCGTGCAGCTAAGTGACCTCTCGGGCTTAGAATCAATATCTTCTCGTAGTTTCTGTAAGCCGACGGAAAAATTCAAAGTCCTACTTGCCTGCAAGACCTATGAAGGAAGGTGCTTTTTCTTCTTCTAGCTGTTTTCTTTGTCTAAGTCCATTCCGAGCTTTTTGATATAGATAGTTACTACGTCCTGTAAGAAGTCTCGATAAGAAGCTCTATAATTCTCCTTAGGAGCTAATCTTTTTGTTGAAAGCCTTCTTCCTTGATTCCTCAAGTAAGTGAGAAAAACCTTCTCCCCGTTGCCTCCTCTGTGAACGAGGTTTATATTTCAAGCACCTCTTAGAACAGATTCTCCTATGCTTATCTGCTTTCCTCTGTTAGTTCTTTTCATTTATTTGCTTTGAATCCAGGTTAGCTCCTCTTTTGCGAAGTCCTTGAGTCCAATGAGGATAAAGAGTTAGCAGTCTTAGCCTCTATCTTTTATACCCTAACAACTTCAACCTATATTACTATGCTTTGCTGCTGTTAGGTTTCCATTGTTCTTACCTTCAAAAGAAAAAAACTAAAGGAAAGAAAGAAGCCGTTACGCTAGTCCCTCTAGCCAGGAGGTTGGTCGTAGATCAGAGCACTACCCTTAGAGAACTGAAAGTGAGGGAAGGAAGTGAATGGGCAGTCCTAACACTAAGAAAGACATTCTATCTTAGCTTGTTCTAACCTTCAAGTATTTATCCCTCAGGTTTCTACATCTAGAAAGTCCAGTGGCTACATCTAGCTACCTGAATCAAACTCTTCCTTATTAAACTAAAATAGATAGAGGAAGGAAGGAACTCCTGCAATGACCTGAAAGCTTCTCTTCTCAAACTAGACTAATGAAAAGAAAGAATTGGGATCATCGAGATCAATCTAGAAAGATGTGCTTCCTCTTGGATTCCCCTCGAGTTCCGTACGGAGAATACGCCCAGTTCGACGAATGGAATCGAGGATGAGAATGACGGATAGAGAGCGACAAAGCCCTAAATGTGCCTTCCTCATATCAGCTATCTTCCCTACTCTCTTTTCTAAGCTTGCCAATAAATCAATGCTCCCACGAGGGACAAAACTGCTGCTATCATATGAGAGTGAGATCAAGAGCATTCCTCATAGTAGGTCATCTAGCTCGAGAACGAGAAAGGGACCTAGCGGGAAAGATTCTATACCCAAGGAAGAAGTGTGATTGTCGTCCGCGAACCTCATACCACGATACCCAAGGAAGAAGTGTGATTGCCGTCTGCGAACCTCATACCACAATAGCCAACTCCTCTATTGACGAGAACACCGAAATACAGAAGCATCCTTATATTCCTGAAAAGAAAGGAAAGCATTTGCTTGTCCCGTGTAGGGCAAGGAAAAGGACAGAGAGAAGGCACACTCAGAGGAAAGCATTTGATTCGCACTCTCTAGAGGTTCGAGTTGAGTTTACACTTTTGAGTTCCATCTAGTGAAACAAAGAAGTGAAGAAGAGAAGTTCAGAGGGGAAGGAAGAAGGGTTACTTAACCTCTTTTGCTTCTCATTTAGTTGGGGTACCCTATGGAATGTCATAGTATAAGTGGTTCCCCCCACCCCCCTAATCATGAGATGGAGCAGAAATTCATGTAATTAGACGATCTGAGGTTCCTATCTCTCCGGCCTCATTTTGGTGCACGATTGGAGAGCTCATTGGGCCCGACCGCTTTCTTGCTCTACCATCTTAGACTTCCTTATGCACATTCTCATAGTTTCCAATCCTTCTAGTTAGCATGGGATACCGGCGGTGACCTTAGTATGCTTTCTCACTTGGCTATCTCCCGTTAGGATAAGACATGATGGTTCAAAGGAATCAAACCCTTCTACAGTATCCTATCGTTGGATGCGGATGCTCCAACAACCTCTCGCATAAAAGAGATTTGTTTCATTATCTTATCTCACTTCTTCTCTAAAGCAATTTCACTTGCCAACTCCCGGCACTCCATCTCGTCTTTGAAGTCTATTGCCTAAACTCTGCGCCAAACGAGAGTCGTGAAATAGAAAGCTTAGTCATTTCCCTTATTCTCTTTAAACCAACGCATCGACGCCCTTCTTTTAAACCTAAACAAGACTTCTCCTTATTCTATTCGTAGGGAAAGGAAGAAGAGTCAAAACTGAGGCTAAGTACCAGATAAAAGAAGCTCGACAAATACTATGACGGAAAGGTTTGGGTATTGGGGTTGGGGGATAAGCCTGAATATGATCGACCAAAAAAGCCGACGGTTCAGAGATTACTTGCTGATGGTCTGAAGACGCTAAGGGATCTGAAAATGCTATTAAATAGGGAAAGGGGGTAAGTAGTAGACGCGGAGGATGAAGCTTTTAAGTTATTCCAGTCTAATAGTATTTACCTTTACCCTTTCCATTGTAAGCTAAGAAAGTAGATATTCCCTAGCGTGGGAAAGAAACCTAATCGCTACAGGTGAGCATTTTTAGTGACCAATCAATCACGATAAGAGGATGTTCTCCAAAACCACAAGGGGAAGGGCATTACAACTTTTATTCGATCCTTATTTGCGTAGTTGAGATTGACTCTCCTTGTTGGTACAACTAGAGATGAGATTCAAATGTCAATGGTGCAGCACGTAGTTCATTGACCGTCGGTGCTTGTAGTTGGCCTATTTTGCTTAGTAGTTAAATGATGAAAGGCAAATCCAAGCCCCCGACTCCACTTCCCGATGTTGACATCCGTTATCATGAATTCCATCATCCGATATACCCTCTATAAACGCTCTACCTTTTGACTGGCTGTTCTCCCCAAACAATAAGTGGGAAAGGGCTCCTAAAGGCGCAACTAACAGTTTGATCTCTCCCTACATCTGCTACATGAACATCGACAGTGAAATCACTTAATGTAAGGTAGCGGATGAGACGAAAGAGAAGTGAAGGAAAAGCGTGACGAGCAAATGGGATCATATTAGAAATACTATGGAAAAACAACCTATTCTCTAACTTACCCAACGGAGAAAGGATTTCACTAGCATTTGTGAATGGGCAAATAAACACTCCTGCTCAGCACCAGGCCCTTCTTTCAGCAAAAATGGCTATTGAGACTATGACACAAACTCTATTAAATAAACACAATTTCTCCCTATCTCCTAAGTGGAACATAAACGAATTAACAACACAGGTTATTGAAGAGGAAAATCTCAACAATCTTAATTTCTTAATCGAAAAAGTGCAAGATCTTGCTACTTATGGCGCGACGAGTGAATTCTTCATTAGCACAATCTGCCATTTAGAACAAGGTGGGGTGTCGGGTTAGGTAGGTTAGTTGGTTAGTTAAATATGGGTTGTAGTTTGAGTCTTCTCGGGGGCGGGGCCCCTTTTGGGGTGGAAAGGATAGTGGGTAGGGCTTCTCTTTTCCCCATACTACTTTGCTTACAGGAATTCATTCCACATACAGGAACTGGGTTAACAAAAAGGGTCTAGAACTACAGTGATCTGAGACCTTCCCTTAGTCTAGGAGGTAGGTTATGTAGGCAACAACTCTTCATAGGTTGTTTCGATCCCAAAGGGCCAAATAATCGATGAGTAGTATGCCTAGTAAGAACCTTCTCAAGTAGTGGAAGATAGTAGAATTTCTTATAAGAAAGATGCTAAGGCCGATATTCCTGACTTAACGTCTCCTCTTATGCTTTGCCTTATGCTTCGCCAGCACCGAATAAGAACCACAAAGTGGATTACTAATGACCACAGGAGAAGATCCCTTGCCTCTGCTCCTAGCGCTCAAGGAGTTGCTTCTTTTTCGCTTTTTCTTTTCTATGTCAAAGCAAAGCCTTGATCATGCTTTCCCATATGATCGGTACCGAACCTTATTTATACGAATAAAGAACTGGTCGTAGAGAAGGAAAAAGAAGCAGCAATTCCTCCTATTATTAATATATGCTTTCAGTTCTGCCTTTTAGTTACATCCCTAATTTGAGTGAACGACCACTGCTTTCCTTTGTGTTACATGAAATGATGCCTCCAACTCTATGTTCTAGCCTTCATACCTGCTTTACTCTTTCATGACTTGCTATGAGATGGGAGAACTCCGACTGAACTAACTGGCCTATTCCTATACGACAAGAAGACCTTCTAGGCCAGTCCTACTACCAGAGTACGGACCAGACAAGGAATGTCTCTTCCTTCAGTACTCAAGCTCAAGCCAAAGCAGTTCCTCAAGGACAGGATTAACGAATCCTCAAGGACAGAACAACTATTTGGGGAGACCTCCTCTAGTGAAGGCCCCTCAACTAACTCTCTCATCTTAGATCTACTCAGGTACAAAGTCGATCGCGCTCGCTCAGCATAAGGAAAGGACCCGAAGGCCCATCATTGAATTGACCCGACCAGCAGAGAAAATGAATGGAATCATGGGGAATCGTTCATACAATCCATCCATTCTTCATTAATAAGTGGTGCGGGACCTAGTGCATACTCCTTCAAGAGCAAGCATCTTTTGTCAATTGGATAATAGCCCCCCTAAACTAAGAAAATGGATTAGCATCGAAACATGAAACCTTTATTGGAGGAGGAATTGCAGAGCCTCCCAGGAAGAGCAGGATCAAGATCCGGCGTCAAACAAGCAAGTAGGTGTCACGTTTAGTAATATGGTTGGTGACTCACTGGGCTTAGTTCTGGTGATCCTATTGAATAAAGATGATAGACATGTGGGTGATATTGATCAGATCGCCTTTGAAATCGATGTTTTCCATAGTGGTCGGTGGGGTTTGTTCCTCCTCGGACATGCTACATCAGATCTTCTCTTCCTTTCTTTCTTTTTTGAGTGCATCAGGCAGACTGGTGCTGGGACCTTGTTCTGAAATGTTTTTGCTGGTATCGACCAGATGCCAAAGTGGAATGAAGGACGGAAGAGCTAAAACAGGGTTGGTGAGAAATTTAACTACTAAGGAGCAAGTAATCAAATATGAATTTACATTGCTCCAATCTCTCATATTCCACTTTAGCTGAATATTCATTTTAATAAAGTTATGGTTCATATTCTTTCTTCTCTGGAATCCGTGGAGCTATCTCCATAATTGGAAACTACGATCAGATGGAAGCGTTGTTTCTACATTCAAGGATTTGTATTGACCTTGAGGTTGGGGAGATTTCACCAGCTCTGGGCAAAGCGCATTTGAAGTTCCGGAAAAAAGATCCTTTTGTTCATTGCCCAGGAAACTTCTTATTCCGAACCGAGCTCACAACTGAACGAGATATTGAGATGGCAGGGGTAATTACCATGTTATTAATCGATTGAAACTTTAATACAACCTTTTTTTGATCATGCGAGAGGGGGAGACACCATACTACTCTAGTTCGGTGACTACTTCAACCCGTAAAAGATTCCCTTAAAATTAAAAACAAAGTTGTCTTATCCAATAACCTTATAACCATTTGGATGAGTCATACATACATTCTTTTCAAATCACCATTAAAAAAAACAGTACTCACATCTTGCTGAAACTAGATCTAAGATCTTATTAAGCAGCCAAAACTAACTAAATTCTAGTGCAAGTATATTTCACAATTAGAGATAATACCTTATTATCAACAACTCCTTCCTTCTTAGGATAGCCTTTCATTGCTAACTAGCTTTGAATATAACATAATCTTTCAATAGAGGATTTTCCTTATTAGCAATTGTCCTTTTGCATTCTATGCCTTAATTCTCTTAGAAACTTGTACTAACTCCCAAGTAAAATTCTGATAAAGAGAATCAATCTCGTTACTACTGCTGCCTTCCAATCTCTAGCTTGACCCTCACCTTGGCTTCTCTGAAGGTGAAGTAAAATTTATTTTGTTGCAAAGTACAGGTATTGTAGAATCCATTAGATTAAAAGACATAAAAATGGTCCACTATCTTTTCTTTCTCTTTCTAACGAGAATTGTCACATAACATAATAAAAATAATCTTTTATTTCAAATCAACTAACATCTACTCCTAAATATGACATATCAAGGAAATTAACCCAAATGAATCATCAATTGATTATCAATTAATCAAATTAAAATAGATATATAGATTATTAACTTGCTAAATCAAATTATCAACTCAAAATCTTTTAGCAAGCGTAGGCTATCAAAAAAATCAAAACATCACTAAGCATTTATGTATTTAATCAAATTTTCTAATTGAACTTGTTAATTAACCATGGATATTAAGTACAAGAAGATTAGAATTATTTCACAATTGTTAGCCTACAAATCCTAGATTCAACCACATCTTAGATTTAAAGAAATTTAGTTGCTCATGATTAGAAGGCAAACATAAACTATATTAATGAAGAAAGCAATTAAAAACTAACTAGAAAGAAAAAAATATATTACTAAGAGGAAAGCATTTGAAAAAGGAAAACCAACAGCAAAGGTGAGGAATATTAAGCATCAATCGTAACTTCCAAATTCTCTAAGGATTTTTTATTAGTAATTCAAAGCATAAGTTATCTTTAGAAAGGAATACATCTTATATTTATAGTACAAGGTTTCTAATACCAATCATGTTACCCTAGAGGAATTCTATACTTATTTGAAGTCCATAGAAAAATCCTAGCCTTTGATTTGATGCTTTGACCACATAGTAATGATGTTGACCACTATATAGCAGCGGTCAGCTACTCTTAGTAGAATTCTTGACCTACTCGGACTCAATTTCAAAAATTTTGACCAGCCTTGGCTTATTTTAACTATAAAATGGCTTTTTT
The DNA here is from genome assembly GCA_036321105.1 of Dracaena cambodiana. Classification (NCBI taxonomy): domain Eukaryota; kingdom Viridiplantae; phylum Streptophyta; class Magnoliopsida; order Asparagales; family Asparagaceae; genus Dracaena; species Dracaena cambodiana. The sequence goes on along the minus strand of JAYEPQ010000009.1, from coordinate 26,689,055 downwards.
GACAACCATCTAGGTGTCAAAAGTCACTTTTAGGGGATGAACTTCTTTCAGCATTGTAGCATTTCAAAATACGACCATAACTTTTATATATGAACACCGATTAAGCTGTTCTTGGCAAGATAATTCAGAGTTTTACAACTTTCTCCTATAGAAATATTTCTAGTTCAAACATTATCTTTATCAAATATACTCTTGAAGATGATGTTGTTGCATGACTTTTCTTTTCCATCGTAAGTGATTTCTTTTACTTATATACATCACAAATTGACTCCTTTTCCTTTTGTTAATTGTAATCTTTTATTAACTGTACAGACTCAGTAAACATACATAAATAGTAATTATTTATTTACAAAATTAGATAAAATGAAAAAGGAAATATGCAATTTATGGTACTTATTATACCCCCCACACCTTTTATGCTAGTTCTTGAGTAAAACCTAACTAAAATAAAAATTAAAAATTCTAACTCACTTTTGTAGGAATATCCTATGACATCTCACTATCCCAAGACGAATTGCTGAGTCATTCGACATTGTATGATAATAAGAGAAGCCTTATATTTGATACAATCATTGAACGGAAACAAACAGAATATGAAATGTTACAGAATAATTAAATTTTCCCAAAATAAACTATCATCATAGCAAGGAAGATCTAATAGACTCTCTTCCCAATAAAACTATGTAATCATGTCTGAAGAAATATATAGTATTATAGTTTCCAGCTAATATAAAATCTAATAATTAAGAAAATAATGACTAAACTATCTAATCATGCAATACTACTTATCTCTCGAAATACTTTAAATCTTATTGTAACTACTTTACCAGAGAATTACACACTAATACTACTGTCACACACTAATGCAGAACCGAAAGCTTATACACTTAGGCACACGTAATTATATATATAGGTGGTGGAGAACTACAAGTGGTTGGTGGTTTGATCGGCAGGCATAAAACTGTAAAACGGATGGGAGAGGATGAGAGGGTGAGAGAGGGTGGTGATGCAGAAAAGGAGGCATTGAGGAGTTTAAGGTTTTGCAGAAACTTACTTATGTTGGTGTGGATTGCCGATTAGCCGATGATTCTCGATCCTTCATAAGCCCCTTTTATAGATGACCTTCTTTGCATGAGAAACCTCTTGAGAATCTTACTGTAGAAGTCTTGTCACGAATCTTCACTGTTGATGTATTGTCGTTGTCAGGAATCATACTATAGAAGTCTTGTCTCGAATCTGCACTGTTGATATCTTGTCTTTGTCAGGAATCTTACTGTAGAAATCTTGTCGCGAATCAGCTTTGTCGATGTCTTGTCTTTATCAGGAGAGCTCTCTTTATATATATATATATATATATATATATTATTTTTACATATCCACTCGAACTCTGTTGGGATATCTAAATGTTTCTGGTTGAAAGCTATATCTCGTAATAGCTTCATTGCTCTGTGGCTCTATCCTTTCGGGATGCTAAACTTTGCATGGTAGTACTTTGTGGCAACTATCCTTCTTCCGTCTGTCATGATTGAATAGCTGCTAATATTTTTGATAAGTTTTCTTACTTTGTCAACCAGCTCGATAAAACTGCTGCACCAGAAGTAATTATAATTGACTTTTTCGATGTTGTATTTGGGGTCAAATTTTTGCCATTGCTTGGGGTAGCCGAATATCCATATTTTTATGGCTGAAAAAGCTTTGTCTCTTCTCTCCATCCAAGCACGCTGAATATTTGGAAGGTGAACAAATGATGATAATTGACACTTGCAGCTAGTTTGTGGGTGAAAAACTTTATCATTGCTGGTAGTTTGCACCATTCATGTTCTCCTTGTAGTCTGAAACACAGATGGCTTGTAAGCCCCCATTTGACTCCTTGAATATCCCACATTCCATCTTTCATGAATTTAAAATGCTTCGGGTAGTTATTTCGGGTCAAGATAATATCTGTTTTATTTTTTGATAAAATTCTCCTGATATTCTCTTTGTGATCGAGCTTCATTGTTTTGATACTCAAAAAGATTTCTTCGGGAAGTGCCTGTCTAGGTTTTTCAAGAGTTTGTACTCGTTTTGTCTTTTCTAACATAATTATTTCTTTTCCTCTCTTCTAGTTTTCCTGTAAAACAGTTAGTTTATAATTATTTATATATATGAAAAACTACTTTTAATAACTGAACTCGACAGCCTCTTCGACAGCCTCTAGCCGAGACGTCAATCCTGGCATGAGAGGTATACTGAGTTTTTGGCCTATTTTCTTAATGTTTGGATTTAATTTTAGATCTTCTCCTAGCAGCCGTGACAGCACTGGCTCTCTTATTTCCTCCCTGGCACTAGATCTACTGGCTACTTCTCTAGTTTTTCTTTCACTATTACTTCTTGTTAGTAGTTGATTGCCACAACTACTCTTAAATGAAGAAGGTAAAACTTGCTGTCATTGAGTTTTCTGACTATGCTATTATGTGGTAGGATCAGTAAAGTGTTGAACAGGTGGTGAAATAAGGAGCGACTGGTAGAGACGTGGGAAGAGATGAAAATAGTGATGAGGAAGCAGTTTATGCCCAGCCATTACCACCGGGAGTTGTACAATAAATTGCAAATGCTCCGACAAGATAACCGAAGTGTGAAGGATTATCATCAAGAGATGGAGATTGCTATGATCCAGGCAAATATCGAAGAAGACCGAGAGGCTACAATGACTAGGTTCTTGAATGGTTTGAATCAAGAAATTCATGATAGGGTGGAGATGCAATATTATGTGAAATTAGAGGATATGGTGCACACATGGCCATCAAGGTGGAGCAACAACTCAAGAGGAGGGGTGGTACACGTGCATCCCTTAATTCAGGTTTTTCCCCATGGAAACCGAGTCATGTGAAGAAAGAAGAGAAACCAGCTGCAAAGTCTAAATTCGAGCCAAAACAAGAGACAACCAACTATGGCACTCAAGGTAAATCTGACCCTTCCACTTCTCGAAATCGTGACATTAAGTGTTTTAAATGTCAAGGCAAGGATCACATAGCAAGTCAATGCCCATTCATGGTGATAAGGGGTAATGGAGAGTCGAAACCGACGACGAGTCGATACCGGCTCTATGCCACCATTGGAGTACGTGGATGATGAAGAATATGTGGTTCAAGGTGAATTGTTGGTGTCAAGAAGATTTCTAAGCATGCAAGTAAAAGAAGTTGAAGAAGTGCTGCGGAAGAACATCTTTCATATTAGGTGCTATGTCAAAAACAAGGTATGTAGTATGATTGTTGATGGAGGAAGTTGTACTAATGTTGTAAGCACAATTTTGGTGGAGAAATTAGGACTGCCCACATTAAAATATCCTAGGCTATACAAGTTACAATGGCCGAATGATAGTGGCGAAGTAAATGTGAATAAGCAAGTTTTGGTTTCATTCCACATCGAAAAATATGAAGATCAAGTTTTGTGTGATGTAGTTCCGATGCAAGCTGGACATTTGCTATTAGGCCGACCGTGGCAATTCGATCGGTGAGTTAAGCATGATGGTTTCACCAACAAATACTTGTTCGTGCTCAAATAAAAACCCATCACTCTTGTGTCAATGACACCGAAACAAGTTTATGAAAATCAAGTGAGGTTGCAAAAAGAGAGTGATCAAAAGAAAGAGAATGACCAAAAGAAAAAGAGTGAAAATCGAAGAGTGGCCGAGCAAAATAAGAGAGAAAAAGAAATCAAAATTCAGCAATTGAGAGAAAATCAGAGAGAAAACAAAAGAATTTCTATGTAAAATTCTGTTGTTTCTCTTTTGCAGCAATTTGAGGATGTCTTTCCCGAGGAAACACCACATGGACTACCACCAATTCGAGGAATTGAACATCAAATTGATTTTGTTCCCGATGCGATAATTCCAAACCGACCAGCCTATAGGAGCAATCCCGAGGAGACAAAGGAGCTTCAATGGCAGGTAAGTGAGTTGTTGGAGAAGGGGCACGTGAGGGAGAGCATGAGTCCGTGCGCCGTTCCGGTTTTACTTGTACCTAAGCAGGATGGGACGTAGAGAATGTGCTTAATTGCCGAGCCATCAACAACATAATGGTAAAGTATCGTCATCCTATTCCTTACTTAAATGACATGTTAGATGAGTTGTATGATTCTTGTGTGTTCTCTAAGATTGATTTAAAGAGTGGTTATCATCAGATTAGAATGAAAGAAGGAGATGAAAAACTGTCTTTAAAACAAAATATGGTTTGTATGAATGGTTAGTTATGCTTTTTGGGTTGACTAATGCACCAAGCACTTTTATGAGACTTATGAATCATATTTTGCGTGCATTTATAGGCAGGTTTGTTGTTATCTATTTTGATAATATACTTATTTATAGCAAAAACTTGGATGATCATGCTGCAAATTTGAAATCGGTTTTAGATGTGCTTAGTAATGAAAAGTTATTTGCTAACCTGAAGAAGTGTACTTTTTGCACCGATAAGCTTGTATTTCTGAGATTTGTTGTTAGTGCACAGGATATACAGGTTGATGAAGAGAAGGTACGTGCAATTCAAGAGTGGCCGAGTCCCACAAATGTAAGCAATGTTCGTAGTTTTCATGGACTTGCTAGTTTTTACCGGCGGTTTGTGAAGGACTTTAGTAGTATAGCCACACCACTTACCAAAGTGATCAAGAAGAACGTCAGATTTAGATAGGAAAAAGAACAAGAGAAGGCATTTCAACTAATCAAAGAGAAACTAACCAACGCCCCCTTATTGTCTTTACCTAACTTTTCTAAAACGTTTGAGATTGAATGTGATACTTCAGGTATTGGCATAGGCGCAGTTCTTATGCAGGATGGACGACCAATTGCTTATTTCAGCGAGAAATTAAGCGGGGTAGGCTTAAACTACCCGACTTATGACAAAGGGTTATATGCATTGGTTCGAGCTTTGGAGACATGGCAGCACTACCTATGGCCTAAGGAGTTCGTGATTCACACTGATTGTGAGTCCTTGAAACACTTGAAGGGCCAACACAAGCTAAATAAAGGCATGCTCATTGGGTAGAGTTCATTGAGACATTTCCATATGTCATCCGGTATAAGCAAGTTAAGGAGAATATGGTCGCCGATGCACTTTCTCGCAGGTATGCATTACTCTCTACACTTGATACAAAATTGCTTGGTTTTGAACACATTAAAAGTTTATACATTGATGACCATGAATTTTGTGAAGAGTACCATGCTTGTGAGAAAAACACTTGTGGTAAGTTCTTTAGACATGATGGGTTCTTGTTTCGGGAAAATAAGTTATGTATGCCTAACTGTTCTTTGAGGGATTTGTTAGTGCAGGAATCCCATGAAGGGGTATTAATGGGACATTTTGGAGTTGCTAAAACCTTAGCTGTTTTGTAGGAACACATCTATTGGCCACACATGAAACGAGATGTTGAGCGGATTTGTAGCAGATGTGTCACATGTAGGCAAGCTAAATCCAGAGTGCAGCCAAACGGTTTGTGTACTCCTTTGCCCATTCCTAATGAGCCTTGAATTGATATTTCAATGGACTTTGTGTTAGGATTACCTAGGACTAAACGTGGAAGAGATTCGATTTTTGTGGTTGTGGATAAATTTTCTAAAATGGCACATTTTATTTCATATCACAAAACGGATGATGCTTCGCATGTTGCTGATTTGTTCTTTAGGGAGATTGTGAGATTGCATGGCATGCCTAGAACCATTGTTTCGGATAGAAATGCTAAGTTCTTGAGCTACTTTTGGAAGATTTTGTGGTGTAAGTTAGGTACCAAGCTTTTGTTTTCTACTTCTTGTCACCCACAAACTGATGGACAAACCGAAGTAGTAAATAGGACTTTGTCTACATTATTGAGGGCAATAATTAAAAAGAACATCAAAACATGGGAAGAGTATTTACCACATGTTGAGTTTATTTATAATAGGTCTACTCATTCTGCTACTAACTTCTCACCGTTTTAAATTGTTTATGGGTTAATCTTTTGATTCCATTGGATTTATCTCCATTACCTGTTTCTGAGCGTGTTAATTTGGATGGAAAGAAAATGCTGATTTTGTTAAGCAGATACATGAGAATGCAAGGCTCAACATTGAGAGAAGAACGGAGCAATATGCAAAACAAGCCAACAAGGGGCGTCGCAAGCTTGTTTTTGAACCCGGAGATTGGGTGTGGTTGCATATGAGAACAAAGAGATTTCCGACGCAAAGGCGTTCCAAATTGCTTCCAAGAGGGGATGGTCCTTTCCAAGTTCTAGAGCGCATCGATGACAATGCTTACAAGCTAGATTTGCTCGGTGTGTACAATGTTAGTGCTACTTTCAATGTTACTGATTTGAGTCCTTTTGATGTAGGTGATAATTTTAGGGCAAATCCTTTTCAAGAGGAGGGGAATGATGTAAATAATGACATGACTACAAAGGAGCCAGTACAAGTTCCAACAGAGCCGGTTACAAGAGCACGGGAAAAGAAGTTCAAAAATGCACTTAATGGGCTGATTCAAGAGGTTTGGGCTCAAGCAAATTCGTGGAGGCCCATTCAGGATGGTTCACGAGTTCAACAAATATGCATCAATATGATTCAACTACTAGAAAAATCCGGTCAAAACTGATTGTTTCCTTTTGTTTTATTTCTAGAACTTTCCTTGTATTGATCAGCCAAATTAAGAGGCTGATTGTTTCATTTTGTTTTATTTCTATTTCTAGAACTTTCCTTATATTGATCAGCCAAATTAAGGGGCTGATTGTTTCCTTTTGTTTTGTTTCTATTTCTTGAACTTTCCTTATATTTTTTTAGCCTATAAATAGGCGTCTAATGAAATAGAAGGGACATACAGTTTACAGATAATTGGTGAGTTTATTCTCTTTGGTTCTTTGCAGGACTATTCGAACTTATCAGAATTCTTCCGTAGCGTTCATTATCGACTTATCAAACGGCTTTCCACTACCATTTGTGATGTCTTCCTTATACCAAGATTCTTACTTCGCATTAAATAACGGATTGAGGTCAATTATACTGAAGTTCTTGTTTTTGTTGAAGCAACTGGTCGAGGTCCCCAACCAAACCTGAACGTGGACGTTCTTGGATTTTCCTACGGGTCTTGTTATTCTTGATGGGGTTCGCATCACATGGTATCGTGCTTCCTAGTGTTTTGATACACTTTGGAGAAGATTCCATGATTACGACCATCAACTTAGTTACCCTGTCACACACAATAAGGGGGCTCAGAAAACTAAACAACTAAATAAACTTAGCCATATCATTTCAGTACTTTTACTCCCTTCGAACACATCCCTCTACTCAACTTGGTAAGCTTCTTCGATCCGTTCTTAGCTCAGTCTTTGAATAGGAAATTAATCAGAGAAAGAAAGGCCTAGCTGATGCTTTCAATCTTCATGTTCTCTTGTCCCAGCAAGAAGGAGATGAAAATCACTGGAATGAGGATCCAACACTATACTTAAACTCTGCAGGCGATAGCCAAGGAAATTTCCACTCTAAGGGGAGCCTTTGAGGAGAGAAAGCCCCTCCGAATGAGAGAAGGATTATTAAAAGCTATCACCCTTTATCATTTTTTAGAATGAGAGTATGCCACCATCTGCCGATGGAAGGAAAGATTCGCTTATAACAGATACTTCACCCGAGACCAATGAAAGGAGTACTTAATACAGTGCTATAAGGAACAAAGCAAAAAAGCAAAGAAAGAGAGCCCTTTCCCATTCCGGTAAGGCAAGAGATAGGGTTTTCATACTCATTTTTTGAAAACTATAATTCATAAGGGAGCGTCGACTGTTAAATTCTGTGCATCAAACCAATTTGTCCTAAGGGTTTGGGTCAGGTTTTGTTTTGAGAGAAGGAAACTATCTTAATGCCGCAAGAATAGGTTTTTCAAGTGAAAGTGTTGTGAGGTAGGGTTATGCATAATATAGAGTAATCCTTTGACATGCTAACAAGAGATAGGTGAAGTCTAATACCTTTTTAAGGGGATTTTGTTTCTATTCATCCAAGGAGGGCATTCACAGCCTATTCGATAGCATTTGTCCTATTCGGGGATTTCCTTACTACGGATTCGTTCACAATGCTTATTCCCCTAAAAGCGGACTAAATGTCCTTTCCTTTTGTGGATATTGGATTAGATCCTATGGCATTTGGCATTTAAAAGGAGGAGTTGCAAAACTAGAATAAGAGGGTGGACATTCATGCTCCGAATAGGCTCTTTTCGAAGTAAATAGGTCCTTCTTCCCCATGATGGGATAGGCTCTGAGATAGATATGGACAAAAAAGGTTGCACCTTAGAGAAAGTAGCTAGTCCTATCCTCGTTAAGGTTAGGGAAGGACCTGATTGCCCTTTTTTGCCTTACATTTTGTCACTGGATTACCTTCTTTACTTTCTTTTATTTCCTTTTGGAGATTACTTGATTATGCTACCGCCTCTTATGAAAAAGGAATTGATAGACCAATGTGGGAATACCATAACATAGTTTCTCTAAGAGGAGTAGGAGGAAGAATGATGCAAATAATGGCTTGACTATAAAGGAGTCAGTTCAAGTTCCAACTGGGCCGGTTACAAGAGCACAAGGAAAGAAGTTCAAAGATGCACTTAATGTGCTGATTCAAGAGGTTTGGGCTCAAGCAAATTCGTGGAGGCTCATTGAGGATGTTTCACGGGTTCAACAAAAATGCATCAATATGATTCAACTAGTAGAAGAATCTGGTCAAAATTGATTCTTTCCTTTTGTTTTATTTCTAGAACTTTCTTTGTATTGATCAGCAAATTAAGGGGCTGATTGTTTCCTTCCGTTTTGTTTCTATTTCTTAAACTTTCCTTGTATTGATCAGCCAAATTAAGGGGCTGATTGTTTCCTTTTGTTTTATTTCTATTTCTTGAACTTTCCTTGTAGGAGCTTTCCTTGTATTTTTTTAGCCTAAAAATAGACGTCTTATGGAATAGAAGGGAGACAGTTTACAAATAATTGGTGAGCTTTATTCTCTTTGGTTCTTTGAAGGACTATTCGAACTTATCGAAATTCTTCCATGGCGTTCATCATCGACTTATCAAACGGCTTTCCACTACCGTTTGTGGCGTCTTCCTTATACTAAGGTTCTTACTTCGCATTAAACAATGGGTTGAGGTCAATTATACCGAGATTCTTATTTTTGTTGAAGCAACGGGTCGAGGTCTCCCATCCAAACCTGATCGAGAACGTTCTTGGATTTTCTCCTTTTCTTGTACGGGTCTCGTTATTCTTGACGGGGTTCGCATCATTTGGTATCAGAGCCAAGGATTTCTCATCTCAGGTTTGCCTATCCCATTTAAATTTAGTTTCCTTTTCTTATCTAGCCGAATTTCTTTCTTCTACCCCATTCGAAATCTTGTCTGTTATTAACGAAAGAAAGAATCTGAAAAAAAAAATATGAAAAAAAAGATCCGAAAAAAAAAGATCCGAAAAAAAGGTCAAAAAAAAAGGAGTAAAAAGATTCTCTTTCGTTTGTTTCCAATAAGCCCGGAAAATCTCCTCACCCCAAAGACCAAAAAAAAATTTTTTTGGAAATTTTGCTGAATTGTATTTTGAAAATCTAATCACTCATATCCCTTATTTTCTTGCCTTTTGAACCTGAATTCCCTTGGTGAGTTCTTGGTGAATTGTTGCTGGAATTTTGAATATTATTCAAATAGTTTCAAAAGAACTGAAAGAGGATTATCGAGTGGAAAACGACAAGAGTGGTGAGCATATTAGAGGGTAAAAACCGATTATACTGAGTGAAACACGATTGGAATAGAGTGAATCATTCTTTGAGTGAAAACACGTGAGGGAGCGTGTGAGGTCTTTTCCTTTTTTTTTGTTGTTTTCTAACTTTGATTTGCAGCAATCATGTCTCACAACAGTGAAAAGAGCATCACCGAAGGTGCTACATGGATGGCTGACCCAAAGTTGCTCATGGAAGCCATGATGAGTAAGATGACGCATGTGATGAGGTTAGAATTGGAACAGGTACATGAGCGGATTGATCGGATGGAGAACACACGTTTGGAGCAACCACAAAACACTCATAAGTTGCATAGGAGGGAAAGAGTTCAGCATCGGGGAGTGAGAGATGAAGATGGAGAGTATTATGGGGCTGGTTTTGATGAAGAAGAAGATCGGGATTCAGTTGTTGGTAATAGGAGATATGGAGGGCGGTTTAGAGAAAATAGGAATCGGGAAGATAACAACTTGGGTAGTATTAAGATGAAGATTCGAGCGTTTCAAGGAAGAAACGACCCCGAGACTTATCTTGAGTGGGAGAAAAAGGTGGTGTTAGTGTTCGATTGCCACAACTACTCTGAGATGAAGAAGGTAAAACTTGCTGCCATTGAGTTTTCTGACTATGCTATTGTGTTGTGGGATCTGATGTGAACCCCGTCAAGAATAACGAGACCCATAGAAGAAAAGGAGAAAATCCAAGAACGTTCTCGATCAGGTTTGGATGGGAGACCTCGACCCGTTGCTTCAACAAAAACAAGAATCTCGGTATAATTGACCTCAACCCGTTGTTTAATGCGAAGAAAGAACCTTGATATAAGGAACACGCCACAAACGGTAGTGGAAAGCTGTTTGATAAGTCGATGATGAACGCCACGGAAGAATCCGATAAATTCGAATAGTCCTTCAAAGAACCAAAGAGAATAAACTCACCAATTATTTGTAAACTGTCTCACTTCTATTCCATTAGACGTCTATTTATAGGCTAAAAAAATACAAGGAAAGTTCAAGAAATAGAAATAAAACAAAAGGAAACAATCAGCCCCTTAATTTGGCTGATCAATATAAGGAAAGTTTAAGAAATAGAAACAAAACAAAAGGAAACAATCAGCCCCTTAATTTGTTGATCAATACAAGGAAAGTTCTAGAAATAAAACAAAAGGAAACAATCAATTTGACCAGATTCTTCTACTAGTTGAATCATATTGATGTATCTTTATTGAACTCGGCCACCTCGGATTGCATGTACCTTCTCTTCATCAACCTGTATACCCTGTGCACTAATAACAAATCCCAGAAATACAATCTTATCGATGTAAAAAGTACAATTTTTCAGGTTAGCAAATAACTTTTCTTTCCTAAGCACATCTAAAACTGATTTCAAATGTACGACATGATCATCTAAGTTTTTGCTATAAATGAGTATATCATCAAAATAGACAACAACAAATCTGCCTATAAATGCTCGCAAAACATGATTCATAAGTCTCATAAAAGTGCTTGGTGCATTAGTCAACCCAAAAGGCATAACTAACCATTCATACAAACCATATTTTGTTTTAAAGGCAGTTTTCCATTCAACTCCTTCTTTCATTCTAATCTGATGATAACCACTTTTTAAATCAATCTTAGAGAATACACAAGAGCCATGCAACTCATCTAACATGTCATCTAAGCGAGGAATAGGATGACGATACTTTACCGTTATGTTGTTGATGGCTCAGCAATCAACGCACATTCTCCACGTCGCATCCTTCTTAGGTACAAGTAAAACCGGAACGGCGCACGGACTCATGCATTCCCTCACATACCCCTTCTCTAACAACTTACTTACCTGCAGAACAAGAAGAATGTCGGATTTAGATGGGGAGAAGAACAAGAGAAGGCGTTTCAGCTAATCAAAGAGACGCTAACCAACGCCCCCTTATTGTCTTTACCTAACTTTTCTAAAACATTTGAGATTGAATGTGATGCTTCAGGTATTGGCATAGGCGTAGTTTTTATGCAGGAGGGACGACCAATTGCTTACTTCAGCGAGAAATTAAGCGGGGCAACCTAAAATTACCCGACTTATGACAAGGAATTGTATGCATTGGTTCGAGCTTTGGAGAGACATATGGAATTCTCTCCCAGAGCTGCGGAACTAACGACTCTATTAGCAAGTCAAATGACCAACTTTTATACTAATTTTCAAGTGGATGAGATCGGCCGAGTGGTCTCAGTTGGAGATGGAATTACACGTGTTTATGGATTGAACGAGATTCAAGATGGAGAAATGGTCGAATTTGCCAGCTATGTGAAAGGAATAACCTTGAATCTTGAGAATGAGAATGTAGGTATTGTTGTCTTTAGTAGTGATTCCGCTATTAAAGAAGGAGATCTTGTCAAGCGTACTGGACCTATTGTGGATGTTCCCGAAGGAAAGGCCATGCTAGGCTGTGTGATCGACGCGTTGGGAGTACCTATTGATGGAAAAGGGGCTCTAAGCAATCACGAAAGAAGACGTGTCGAAGTGAAGGCCCCAGGGATTATTGAACATAAATCTGTGCACGAACCCATGCAAACAGGGTTAAAATCAGTAGATAGCCTGGTTCCTATAAGTCGTGGACAACGAGAACTTATAATTGTGGATAGACAACCTAAAAAACAGTTATAGCTATCGATACTATATTAAACTAAAAGCAAATAATGAAAGGGGAACCTCTGAGAGTGAGACATTGTATTGTGTCTATGTAGCGATTGGATAGAAACGATCGACTGTGTCACAATTGGTTCAAATTCTTTCAGAAGTGAATGCTTTGGAATATTCCATTCTTGTAGCAGCCACTGCTACGGATCCTGCTCCTCTGCAATTTCTGGCCCCATATTCCAAGTGTGCCATGGGGGAATATTTTCGCAATAATGGAATGCACGCATTAATAATATATGATGATCTTAGTAAACAGGTGGTGGCATATCGACAAATGTCATTATTATTATGCCTAACACCAGGCTGTGAAGCTTTCCCCGGTGATATTTTCTATTACATTCCCGTTACTTAGAAAGAGTCGCTAAACGTCCGGACCAGATAGGTGCAGGTAGCTCGACTGCGTTACCCGTCATCGAAACACAAGCTAGAGACGTATCGGCCTATATCCCCACCAATGTGATCCCCATTACAGATGGACAAATCTGTTTAGAAACAGAGCTCTTTTATTGCGAAATTAGACCTGCAATTAACATTGGCTTATCTGTCAGTAACATCAGTCTGCGCTCAGTTGAAAGCTATGAAACAAGTCTGCGGTAGTTCAAAACTAGAATTGGCACAATACCACGAAGTGGCCGCCTTCGTTCAATTTGGCTCAGACCTTGATGTAGCGACTCAGGCATTACCAGAGAGAGGTGCAAGGCTTACAGATCTGCCCAAACAACCACAATATTCACCACTTCCCATTGAAAAATAAATTGTAGTGATTTATGCAGTTGTCAAGGGCTTCTATGATCGAATGCCACTAGACAAAATTTCACAATATGAGAGAGCCATTTCAAGTAGTATAGATCCCGAATTACTAAAATCCTTCTTAGAAAAGGGTGGGTTAACGGAAGAAAGAAAGATGGAACCATATGCCTCTTTAAAAGAAAGCGCTTTGTCTTACCTATGATGCCAAAAGCTTCTCCGATTTTATTTATTTTATTTTATTCCAAATAGAAAGTTTCTTTGAGAGCGTGAGGGAGGGTGCTGACGAATCTCTTAAAGTGATGCCGCATTACTTGTCTCGATGCACGCTATTATGAGGAATCGACGAAGAATCCGATGATATAGCCACAAAGGAAAAGCATGACGAGCAAATGGGATCATATTAGAAATACGTTAGAGGGTGCAAAATCAATAGGTGTCGGAGCAGCGACAATTGCTTTAGCGAGAGCAGCTGTCGGTATTGGAAATGTCTTAAGTTCCTTGATTTATTTCGTGGCGCGAAATTCCTCATTAGCTAAACAATTATTTGGTTATGCCATTTTGGGATTTGCTCTAACCAAAGCTATTGCATCAGAAACATCGCCAGCTCCTTTCTTTCTTTCAATATTCTCTAAGTAGTAGATCTTTTGGAGTGGAAAAAACTCTACATAATGGCATTAAGGCGAGGCTACTGTAGATTTTTCAGGTACTTTAGCAGATTTCCGACAGTTAGTCCGGTTTAGTTGCTTATGCAAGACCGAAGTTAAATGAATTGCCTCTGCTACATACTCTCCATTTATTGGAATTTACTCTCCCAAAGGTCGAGCGTGTTTGTTTTCACTTCCTTTGCTGGTGCCATTTCTCTTACATAGATCGACGTCGACTTTTTTCTCGGAACTGGTGAAGAGTTGCTATTATTCTTTGACCATGGAGTGAAATCATCCCTCTTAGTTTTAGCGTTTCTTCATGACACTTCGCATGAGCGGACCGATTTTACACACTCAAATAAGCTAGAGGAGAGGTAAGTCTGCGTCGGAAATATGGAGTGAATCTCATAGATTTCTTCAAAAAGTCTTCGACAGAATCACAGAAATAATTTTTCTTTTGAGTGGGTGTGCTAGATAAGGCTTGTGAAGAAGTAGGATCTTTGTCTTCTCATCATCGAAATAGATCTTTTATTTGTAGAATAGGTAACTGGAGGATGAGGTTCCTCAGAGGATAGAGATTTGTCGACTCTAAAGCAAAACGAAACCATCGAAATTGTTTTCCCAACTAAACGATAATTTTTGCTTTGTTTCATCAGAGAATGATTCATCATAAAAAGAGTCGGAAGCAAAATACGTCTGGAAACGAATTTTTTGGAAAGTGGCCACAGCAGACCAACGCCCCAAAAGAGGTTGCCGAGTTTTAAAGGTGTTCTCCAGAGCTGGAAGACGGAGTGGGAAAGCCACTGTCAATGAATGGGGATAAGTGAAAATCTGGATACAGATCGACGAACTCAGGCCAACCTATGCCTTTTAAAAACTCTCACAGTGGCCTTTTCATTTGAGATTTCATTTTCTGCTTTTCTACAGTTGTGTTGTTTAGATCACATGTCTAATGGTGGGTGACAAAGCCTAACTTCGTGAAATGAGGCTCGAGCTGCGAGGTCCCACTGTCTATTGAAAAAAGATTCTCAAACGGCTTTACTTTCCCTTCAGGTCTATCTCCACTTCCACACAAAAAGAGAGAGAAAAAAACGAATTGTATATATGATTATGGTTTGCTATCTTCCCGAAGATACCAAGCAAGCATAAGCCCAATTGGGCTGTGTGTCACCCGTTGTCGTCTATAGAACAGTGAACTAGCTGGTTTTAGAACAACAAACCTTTCTTTCAAATTTCGTAGATAACGAAGCTCTTGCTAGTACTTTAGGAAATGAAATTTAGGATCAGTAATAGTCAACCCAGCTTTGGAAGCAAACGAAGCTCCTTTCAAAAGGAGGGTCACCTAGGAAGAGCATCGGTATCAATCACCTCAATCGAAAGCCTCTATCTATAGACATTCTTACCAGCTTCTTTCCTTTGGTCCACTAACCAACGGATTCGTACACTGGTCCAGTCGCGCTAATGTGATACCGTCATGTATCCTCTCCCATGGATTTTGTTTTTGTTCTAGCAACTGCTTCGCTTTAGGAGCCATTTGGTGTAGAACCACATAGCTTGTCCGAAGCTATCGTATTGATAGACAAGGCTAGGAGATATAGTAGGCAAGCTGTTGAATCCTTCGCAAATATTGCAACTACTAGAGGAAGGTCATTCAAGCGATTATATTAAGACTGACCTCCCGAAGGATGTTACACTTCCAATCTACGTGTGCACGCTTCCTCATTCTGACGGGCTTCCCATTCCCCAATAGACAAGACTTATGTTCCCCGCCATCTCCTGCAATTGTCTTTATCACTAGCCTGTTGACTTACCATGTGCTTGGTTCAGTCTTCTGTCTGAGAGCCTTGGACTTTTGGTACCTATGTCGAATGTGAGGATGAATCCCGATAGCGTTTTTGGCTGGGAATAAGGCAGGGTAGTAGTCTTGTATTTCCTGAAATAGGTCGGAGGGATGCTGGATTGAGGGACTAGCTTTCCTCAATTGCTCGAAAGGACTGACTAGCTTTGGATGAATGCCCTAGAATTCGTAGTGGTGCCTATGCCCTCTGGTATGCCTAGCCTACGTCTGATTTGTCGATATTATTGAAATGGAAGGCTTTTTCAATCCCCTATCTCTTTGGTATTAGAAGGTCAACGTTCGTAAGTAAAGAGAAGTGCATGAATCAGTTGAATAAGAGAGTGCCATTGACGAAGGGAACGTCACTGAACAGGATTCTATCAAAGAGGGGAGGCAAGCCGTCGCAATGTGGGCAAGGAAAAGTGAGTGGATCGCCGTATCAAAGCACTTCTTTCTCTACCCGAGTTTACTTCGAATGCCTTTGCTCTGCGGCCATACCTCTCTCTCTGTCGTGGAGCATCAATCGATAGCCTTTCTTGTTCATCACATAATGGTATATCGATAACTCTCCACCGCGGATCATCTATCTATACCGGGTCCCGTCGTTCAATCATCTCTAGCGTGCCATGCCTTTAGTGGAGAGATTGAATTGATTGGAATGGCAAAAGGGATACCAAATACCTAAACAAGACAAAAACCAACTATATGCTGGAAACACACTTTCCGATCCTCTCTCTCTAGCACATGGGGTTGGCCCTGCGGACGAAGCAAATGCAGAGGTCACTTTAGCTTGTTGTACCGGAGTGGTTCATCATCAAAAGAACAACAATGGGTTGTAGCATTTCCTACTTTGTCGATTTGTCCAGGGGATGCTCTAGTTGTTGTGGGCTGCTCTTAGCTGAATGCCTTGCTTTGCCCTACATCTCGTGGAGACAACGACGGAGAAGATTGACGACAGGAGGTCTTTACAACTTTCAGGCAGTTGATCCAATGAAAAAAGGTCGCGGTAACTTGACGAAATTCCACAATTGAATAACAAAGAGAGAGTCCTATAGTCTTATAAACTGCCTGACGATAGTCAGACATCATCATACTCCCCCGAAAAATTTTCTCCAATCGGCGTACCATTCGTCAGCCACTCGGATCAGATTTATTTGTTCTATTAGGTTCTTTGTAGCAGTTGGTGACTTTTTCTTCTTTTACTTAACATAACTTTTCATCTCCTTGATAGCTTGAAGTTCTCCAAAAGTATGAAAAGTTGGAGGACTTTGTACCATCCATTCACGTAAGGTTGAATTCTGTTCAACAGCCCTAGGACTTGGAGCACATTTTTTGTTGTTTCCATTGCTTAATTTGATTGTGACGACCACGAAGAAATAACGAATCCCAACTACGGATATCTCAGAGCTGAAATTGCTCAGAGATTTCCATCCGGCATAAGCATATGGATAATCTGGAATGCGACGTGGCATACCCAAAAACCCTAATTTGCATGGGAAAGAAGGTCAGATTAACCCGAAAGAAGTGATCTAAAAATGGATTTGACCTATAGTTTTCGGGTATGTCCTGATGCAAATAATGGTTTGACTACAAAGGAGCTAGTTCAAATCCAACTGGGCCGGTTACAAGAGCACAAGGAAAGAAGTTCAAAGATGCACTTAATGGGCTAATTCAAGATGTTTGGGCTCAAGCAAATTTGTGGAGGCCCATTGAGGATGGTTCACGAGTTCAACAAAGATGCATCAATATGATTCAACTAGTAGAAGAATCTGGTCAAAATTGATTGTTTCCTTTTGTTTTATTTCTAGAACTTTCCTTGTATTGATCAGCAAATTAAGGGGCTGATTGTTTCCTTTTATTTTGCTTCTATTTCTTAAACGTTTCTTGTATTGATCAGCCAAATTAAGGGGCTGATTGTTTCCTTTTATTTTGTTTCTATTTCATGAACTTTCCTTGTAGGAAACTTTCCGTAAAAAAAAGATCCGAAAAAAAAGATCCGAAAAAAAAGAAGGTAAAAAAAAAGGGAGTAAAAAGATTCTCTTTCGTTTGTTTCCAATAAGCCCGAAAATCTCCTCACCCCAAAGACAAAAAATTTTTTTTTTGGGAAATTTTGCTGAATTGTGCTTTGAAAATCTAACCACTAATATCCCTTGTTTTCTTACCTTTTGAACCTGAATTCGCTTGGTGACTTCTTGGTGAATTGTTGCTGGAATTTTGAATATTGTTCGAATAGTTTCAAAAGAACTGAAAGAGGATTATCGAGTGGAAAAAGCCAAGTGTGGTGAGCAAATTAGAGGGTAAAAGCCGATTATACTGAGTGAAACACGAGTGGAATAGAGTGAATCATTCTTTGAGTGAAAACACTTGAGGGAGTGTGTGAGGTCCTTTCATTTTTTTGTTTTCTAACTTTGATTTGCAGCAATCATATCTCACAACAGTGAAAAGAGCATCACCGAAGGTGCTACAGGGATGGCTGACCCAAAATTGCTCATGGAAGCCATAGTGAGTGAGATGAGGCTTGTGATGAGGTTAGAATTAGAGCAGATACATGGCGGATTGATCGGATGGAGAATACACATTTGGAGCAGCCACAAAACACTCATAAGGTGCATAGGAGGGAAAGAGTTCAATATCGGGGAGTGAGAGATGAAGATGGAGAATATTATGGGGCCGGTTTTGATGAAGAAGAAGATCGGGGTTCAGTTGTTGGTAATAGGAGATATGGAGGGCAGTTTAGAGAAGATAGGAATCGGGAAGATAACAGCTTGGTTAGTATTAAAATGAAGATTCCAGCGTTTCAAGGAAGAAACGACCCCGAGGCTTATCTTGAGTGGGAGAAAAAGGTGGAGCTAGTGTTCGATTGCCACAACTACTCTGAGATGAAGAAGGTAAGATACCAGTTACTCGCGCTCTTCTCAGCAGACTATTCACAGATGATTATTCACAGAGCTAAAAAACTTTAAAACTTTAAGAACTCAGGAAGAACAAGAGATTAAAAAAGGAAAGGCAAGAAAGCTCGACGCCCCTGCCATTCTCTGTCATTCTTTATTTATAGCCTTTCTTCATACATTAGGATAAGAAGGAATCTTGGTACAGAAATACACAATAATTATGGCTACAGTAGATAGTACAATAATTGCCACTAGAATAATAAAGAAGGGTACAATAATTAAAAGTGTTGTCTGCTGGTCGGTTTGGATGGTAGTGTCGGCTGCTGGTCCGTGAAGGATAAGGGAGAATCTTTTTTTGGTAGTGTCGATGAGCATGGTCCCACCACGCTTTAATCCTGCATAATATTGTGGAGTGTGTCGTCATCCATGACGTCCTCGACATTATTATCTTGATTGTCTTCTCCTCCAGATTCTTCATCTTCTGCCCTTTCTAGGTCCTGGTAGAATTCTTCTTTTGCTTTAGCACTCTGTTTTCCCAGTTGTAGACTGGATAAGAACTCTAGGGCTTTTGGAACTCGTACCTCTGAATTCTCAAAGGCACCCAGATAATCATAAGGCATGATATGATTTTCAATCTTAATAGAATTAGCTCCAATAAGGGCTATGGCATAGGCTTCATCAAAGAATTCTCTGGCAGCCTTTTTTGTCTCAGCTTCCAGATCTATTACTGGAAGATTGTCACATACTGAAGAAGGAGTATAATTGTAAGAATGAAGCTCCCACAATTGTACTGATGGGTAAATCTTCAAGTATTTTCTCTCTTCCCATGAACTCCAGACTCTAAAATAAAACTGGTATGGTATTTGGTAGAATATGCTTTTACGCTTTTGACGCAAAGCGGGGGAAGACAGTCTTGGTATTCTTTAGGATGGGTTGTATTTACAAAGATCTCATGAACTAAGCCAAGTTGAATTGCCTTTCTGCAGTTACCAATGTCTTGGAAAACAGTAATAATTCTAGGAGAATTATTTTTATTTCAAATTAGTTCATGTTGTTGAAGGATGGAGATGATGTCAGTGGCTTCTAATGTCTGGAAGAAGTCTTTTAGTTGTGAATCTCCAATCATATTTTGTTGGTTAAGGCTGATCATTTTATGGACAGTTAATTCTGCTGCTAACTGCCTGGCCTTTTCATTCTCAATCTTGCAAAGATCAAGAAGATTGTAGAATTCAGGAAGTGGATGAAGTACCTGGTCGGCAATTTCCATATCCTGTACAACTTCCCTCAGATATTGTTGGTTTTGGGAAGTGCCCAGAAACCATGTTCCAATTCTTTGTGTAAGATCGGAACTCCGAGCTGTTAAAGTGTAGTTGCACAGATCTGTTGCTGCTTTTACTATGGCTTGTTTCTCGGATTTCTCCTGAGTGTAATGAGAGAGCATAGAAAGCACCATTTGCTCCAACTGAGAAAGCCAGTACTTTGAGGAGGAGAAATCATTAGACTGAATGGCGTGGAAGCATCCATTCAACCTTTCATAAATATGTGGATTGGCATTTTTGAGTTCAAAATTGTACCAATCCCGAACTACTGCGGCTGCAGTAGGCTTGCTGGGCTACAGTCTTCTTTGTGCTGCGGCGATATTGCTGTAAGTTGGTGGAGACTGGACTGGTAGTACAGTCATGCTTGGTGGTGGAAATGATTTGGCTTCGGTAGAAGCTGAAGTTGTAGGGGTTGAGGTGTGTCCTCCAGAGTATCCTCCAGTTGCCTGGGTGGTTGAACTTCGTCCCGGTTGCGGGGTCTTGTTGGTGTTGTTGATGGAGATCTATTTGGCTTGTTCAGCCATGGATCTGAGCCTTTTCAGGCATTCTTCGTCCATTGTCTGGACGAGTAAAAAGATCTGCAAGAACATTAGTATAACCAGGAATATATTTAACATCATATTGGTATATTTCAAGATATAAAGCAATTCATATTCTCCTAATATTTTCTTCAGGATTGTTTATCGTTCTTTTTTTCAAAAATTGAGATACAGCTTTGTTGTCAGTTTCTATTATAAAGCCACGATTTAATAAATAAATTTTTAAGCTTTTTATAGCTAGTTTAATGGCTAATAACTCCTTGTCATAGGTAGAATAATTTTGTTGTGGTTTCGTAAATTTTTCCGAAGTATAAGCAACTATTTCTTTTTGTTTTGCTATTAAGACGCCTACCCAAAAATGGTCAGAAGCATCAGTTTGAAGAGTTACTAGTTCTTCGTCTCTAGGAAAATATAATATAAACTGATTCGTAATCATTTGTTTAATTTATTCTATTTCCTTTTCTTCAGCTGAAGATAGCTGAATACTTATTTTATCTGTAGTCCACTTTCTAGGTTGTTCACCATGTTCTACTTTATACTTCGACTGTTCTATGGTTAGTTCTTCTTGTAGGTTTTGAACTAACTGTGATAGATGAGGAATGAATTTTCTCCCGTAATTTAGTAATCCTAAAAAACTTTGTAATTGCTTTAGAGTTTTAAAGGTTTTAGGAAATTCTTTTATCTTGGAATATATGTGTTGTTGTAATTCTATCTGTCCTTCTTTTATGTATTTTCCAAGGAATTCAACTTCTTTTTTAAATAAACATAACTTTTTTGGATTTAAGATAATTCCATTATCAAGTAGTAATTTTGCTACTTGTAGTAAATGTTGTTTATGCTCTTCTAGAGTGAGAGAAAAGATTAGAATGTCATCTACATAAACTACTACAAATGGTAGATGTCCAAATATGGAGTTCATCCATTTTTGAAATATTTGAGGTGCATTTTTTAAACCAAAAGGCATTACTAACCATTCATAATGTCCTTGAGGGCAACTAAATGCTGTTAATTTTATAGATTCTGTGTTGGCTAGTTTTATTTGCCAAAATCCTGATTTAGCGTCAAATTTACTATAGTATTTTGATCCTTGAACTTGATTTATTAATTGTTCAGCAGAAGGTATAAAATAGCCATCGAATTTTGTACAGCTGTTTAGCTTTCTATAGTTTATAACCATTCGAGCTTTTCCTCGCTTTTGTTCTGCATGATTTCTTACCATAAATGCAGGTGAAAAGTGTGGACTTGTACTTGGTCGTATTAGTTTTAAGTCTACTAATTCTTTTATTTGTTCTGAAAATTCCTTTTTGTCTAAAGGAGATACCATAATACTATTTACTCTTATTTTAACCTCTCTGTATTGTTCTAAAATTGTTAATGAACAATATCTAGGTGATTTGTCAAAATGTAATAAAGGATTGTTTGAATATAAGGGTTTTAGGAGACTATATACAATAGTTTCTGTATCAGATGTGGTTGAAATGGGGTACGTATAAAAAGTATTGGCATTAACAACCAAGGTAGTATCACCACGCTGGGCTGGCGTGAAGGAGGGTGCTAAGGGTATAGGGAAATGTACAAGAGGGATTTGATGATTGTCAAAAGCAAAATAGTGTGTATGAAAAGGAGCATAATGTCTAATAAGATTATTCATACCGACTAAGCAATCAATGTCAAAATCAATAGGTAATAAGGCAAATTCAAATATATAGTGGTGATATTGATTGTAAATATCAGTGAAGGATACTGATAATTTGGCTTTATGAGTAACTAGAACAGGTCGTCCCATGAAATTATGTAATTTAGCATTTTTTGCTAATGGTAACCAAAATTGTTGAGGGATAAATATCTTTTGAATAAGGCTAGTTTCTGTTCCTGAATCCAAAAGAGTATGAATAGTGAATTTTTGATGTTCATCGGAAAGTAATATAGTCATTGGAAGATAAATATGTAGTTGAGATTTTGTTTCAAGATCCAACATTTGAAAGTCCAAAAGAACTAGTTGGGAGGCGTATAATATTTTGTTCTTGAATCCTTTGTTGGTGATCCAAGATTGTTTGTGTTCTTCCTTCTAGAGGCGTATTTTCTAAACTTTCTATAATGGATGTACTTGGTCTACTGGGTTCTAGGTGTAGAGTAGTATTTCTGAAGTCAGTAGAACTTAGACTTCTTGGAATAGATGGATGTATTAATGTTGGAGAAATAGTATTTCCTGAAGTAATAAAAGTTTCTATGGGAAGTTGTGGTTTTGGTTTTAATGTCTTTAAAAAACTTGCATTTTATTGTCATATTTTAGATGTTTAATATTAACTAATTTTGGTTGGATAATTTTTCCATTACCAACTTCATAAAGTTTGATAAACTGAGATGGTGTAACTGATCTAAATGTAGATGTTTCATTGAGAGCTAGACAATGTTCTCATTGGATTCCCAAAACTTTTGATCCAGGGAGCATCTCTATTCCTTTGAGATTAATAGATAGAGTGCATGCCTTTTCTATATTGATGTCATTTAGACTGATACAAAAATCTGGATGTATATTAACACCAAATATTCTGTTAGCTAAATTTGATTTTGCTCCTCCTAGTATACTATTTAGAGGATTATTTATAATTCTTTCATTGCAACAGATTATCATAACAGGTGTATCAATTCCTAATCTAAATAGACCAGTTATCTTTATTTGTATTAAACCAATATGTAAATATTTCTTTTTCGGATATTTTTGTTTTAATTTTTCAATCTGTGTTAGATTTAGTATTTTTATAGAAGTGAAATCTTCATCTCCCTTTAATTCTATATTTCCCTGCATACGTTCAAAAATATATGTATTTTTGTTAGACCATATAGATTTGAATCTAGATTGAGGATTATATACTTCATTTGGTTTTGCATGAGGTATAGAAAGTTTTAGTCTTTCAATATCTTCATCTGTAATTTCATATTGTTCACCTTGATTATTGTCTATAATCGTATTATGAGTTTCAAGGGGTTCTATTTTTGATAGTGTTTTCATATATATACTCTGTATTCAAACATAGGTTCTTTAGAAGTTTGTCCAGGGGTTATTTCTGGGCTTCATGGTGGTGAAGACGAAAGTAAAGGATCTTGTTCAACTTTAACCAATGGTAAATCTTCATATCTATGTATAATTAGAATTCCAATAGGAGTTCCTAACGGAATTTGATATGGATGATTTTCTAAGCTTGTACTTTTCATGGTTATACAAGTATTTTGGTCTGTCATGGATTCAATTAGTCCATATGTTATAAAGATATTCCTTATAGTATGATATTTTAAATTTTGGATTTATCTATAATACCCGTAGAGTATTCTTATAATTAAGTCTAGGTATATCTCAGTGGTTTGATATCTTTGCAGACTATAATTTTTGTTTGCATAAAGTATATGACCAGGAAATTTTAAAATTTCTCTTTTAGGCAATATCACTGTCTTAGATAAGGGTATGATTTGTACAGAATGATATGTTTTGTTAATAGTCATCATATTAACATTTAAATTTTCTATTTCAGAAGTCGAAGAAGAGCTTTCGTCATATACAGATTCTACTTCGTATATAGTAGAAGTTTCACTAGGAATTTCTTCAATAGCTCCTAAATGTATATCATATGATTCTAAATCTTGTAGCCATATTGTTTTTATATTAACAGTACATTCATAAGAATAATGACCTTCTTTACCGCATTTAAAATATTTACAATTCTTTTTAGAATTAAATTTATTACTTTTGATGAACTTTCATTTTTTATATTTTTTTGACTTTCTATAATTGTCTTTATATTCTAGTTTCCATTTTTTCTTAGAAACCTTATATCTCTTTCTTTTATATTTTTGCTTATAGTCGGGTTTGTGTTTATGTTTCTTATAATGTTTTTTATGTCTTTTCTTATAAGGAACATAAGATTTATGGTATTCATAAGTTGGTGGACAACCAAATTGGTAATTAATATCTGGGTCATATTTGGGACAACAGGATGTTGTTATGTCTGATTTATGTATGTATTTAGTGAGATGATTATTTACCTTTTGTAATTGGGAAGTCTTTTTTACGGTTTCCATACAAGCCTTTTTTAAGGCACCTGTATTGTGTGGAATGCCTCCCGCTCTAAGGTTATTATATTTTTTCTCAATCATTGTATCCCAAGGCATTGGTAATTTAGAAAAAAAGGCAGTTATCCAAAATTCCTTTTTTTCTGAAGTATTTAATTTAAATATATAACTTCTGTATTGATTTGCAAATTCCTCAAGATAGCATATATTACATAGTTTCATTTTTAATAACATATTTTCATCTATTCCTTCTGCTGTAATATCTTCCCCTGTTAGATTAGCATATAATAATTTGTAAATACTATGTAAAGCCATTTTTTTACTACTATGGCTATTTAAAGCTAATATTTCATTTAGGGATAATTTTTCATATTGTGTTAACCATCTTAAGGCTATTCCTTGCCAGTATCCGCAAGAAAGTAATACAAATTCTTTATGAGTTACAGCATCAGGTATTAAAGTAGATGTTCCTACAATTAATTGTTCCCAATTTACTATATAATCCCTTAATTCGTTTATAGGTATATAATCTATATTAAATATTAAATTTGGTGTTGTTCCAGGATGTCTTTTACTTTGTCTAAATATATAAGAGTCAACATAAGATTCAGCGGTATCTCTATGATACATATTATCATCTGTACCTTCCTGCGTTGGATGTGGAGGTGGAGGATTCAGAGGATTTCGCCTCCCATGATGAGTAATTATGGAGGATTCTCCGTGTTCCATATTTATATATAATTCTTCCTCACCAGAAGATATATATAGTTCTTCGTTAGAAGATAAGTTTGTTTCCTCGTTAGAGGGTATGTAGTATGTCTCCTCGTTAGAGGGTATATATGTTTCCTCGTTAGAGGGTATAGACAATTCATCATCAAAAAAGGTTTCAACAGAAATAAAGCTATCATCTGAAAAAGATTTTTCTGAAGTTCTTTCTGTAGAAAAGAATTTAATTGAAGCAGAATATTTTTCATAAAATTCAAAAATTTCTTTAGAATCAATTTTTCCATCTAATTCTTTTGTTTGCAAAAGTTTATACTACAAATATTTTTGATAATCAATTTCCTTTGGATCTACATCCTTTAAAGATTTTGAAGAGGTTTTTATCATACGAACAGATCCAAATCTTTCTTTAGAGGAGAAAGTAGGAAAACTTAAAAACGTTTGTAAAGTAGATAATTTCTGAGAAACAAGATTTAATTGATCACTTAAATAATTTAACATACTATTTTGTTTTTCAGTAGTACCATTACAAGGAAGATGTATACTATATTCATGTGAATTTAAATTGAAAGGGCATTCATAACTATCAGGTAATACTAAAGATCTCGACATGCTTAGAGATATATTTATAAACTAGACACGTTATTTTCTTTTTTTCATTAGTTAGCTAGATATGAGTATCGCTTTGACCTTGTTCTCTCCGGCACATATAACCTCTAAGAGTGGCTTTCATCATAGGGTTAAGCTTCAAGGACCTATCAGTCCATCACGAGCCTGTTACATGGCTTCAGAGAGAGAGAGCACAGCCATGATTCGTTTCCTAACTCATGGCGTAAGATACTAATATCTAATTTGCTAATGAAATTAAGAAAATTAGATATACATTTAGCAGCCATGATTCGTTTCCTACCTCATGGCGTAAGATACTAATCTCCGAGTGCCAGGTCCACAACAATAGCTCCAATCATAGTGAAGTAAGCGATGGATCGGTGACTCGTGTAAACGTGGAATGGGTCATGTACTACAAGATCGATTTGATTGCGTCGAACATAGTTTCAATGGATCAAAATATTCGTTCAGCTGTAAAAACAGTTTCGATAAGTTTATCACGAATTTTCACATAGTGAAGACAGGCTGTATTGTATTATATGCCCTTCCTTCGTACAGAGGCAACTCTTTTTACGGTTTGAGAAACATAGGCGATACCAAATGATGTGAATCTTGTCAAGAATAACGAGATCCGTAAAACAAAAGGAAAATTCAAGAACGTCCACGATCAAGTTTGGTTGGGAGACCTCGACCCGTTGCTTCAACAAAAACAAGAATCTCTGTATAATTGACCTCAACCCATTGTCTAATGCGAAATAAGAATCTTGGTATAAGGAAGATGCCACAAACGGTAGTGAAAATCTGTTTGATAAGCCGATGATGAACGCCATGGAAGAATTCCGATAAGTTCGAATAGTTCTTCAAAGAACTAAAGAGAATAATACTCACCAATTATCTGTAAACTATGTTATCCCTTCTATTCCATTAGATGCCTATTTATAGGCTAAAAAAAATACAAGAATAGTTCCTACAAGGAAAGTTCCAGAAATAGAAACAAAACAAAAGGAAATGCCCAAAATATAAAATGGAAACAATCTGAAATAGAAGCGAAACAAAAGGAAACAATCAGCCCTTAATTTAGCTAATCACACGCTCACAATAGGAAAGGAAATAATCAACTTTTACCGGATTCTACTAGTAGTTGAATCATGTTGATGTATCTTTGTTGAACATGTGAACCATCCTCAATGGGCCTCCACGAATTTACTTGAGACCAAACCTCTTGAATCAGCCCATTAAGTGCATTTTTAAACTTCTTTTCTCGTACTCATGTAACCGGCCCAGTTGGAACTTGAACCGGCTCCTTTGTGGTCATGCCATTATTTGCATCAATATGGATATAAGGAAAGTCATCTCTCCCCCTTCTCTCTTTATACTAGAGAGCTTCCTCTATTTTCCTTACATCAAGCTCAAATCGGACGTTGAAGGCTATAGAAGAGGGTATGATTCTAGCTCAAGCCTAAATTTATCATTCCTACTTTCAGTCAAGTTTGAGTGAAATTCCTACTGAGAAATTAGTGTTATTCTTTTAAAAATGAATATCAGATGTCCAAATTGATAATAGATTCTTTTATAGTAAATTAAATACCTCTAGCAGTTCCTTATATTGCATCGATTTCAGTTCCGTATGCATTCTATTCTGGCCATGTCCCTTATACGAGACTAGTGCTATAAGTTCCCTCCTTTCCTTCTCTAGCCTCTTCTCCAGCTTAGAACTTCAGTTCTTCCTTCCTTTGGCTTACTGTCTTTCTTGATGGTGAATAGCCGCTCTTTGATTTGATAGAGGAAGTGACATCTAAGGGGAAATAAGAGATGGCATCGAAAAGGAGAAGGCAAAGTGACTAAGAAAGAGTGTCTCGAGAAGGGGCTTTGAGGGACGACTGATTTACCATACTTTCCTTCGACATAGAAAGTATCGAATTGCATTAGTTGGATAGCTTACTTCATTCAGTACTCCTCCAAGCCAAGAAAGCTAGTGCTCATGAATGCGCTCCTCATTTAGCCCCGTGACTCGTAAAGGAAGCCTTCAGCTGAGGAACTGGGCTTGGAAAAATCCTGATAGCCTTTGCCTGAACGCTCCATTCTCGGTCAAGCAGTGTGAAGGGCCTCTGATAATGACACAAATAGAGCTCGTTCCGCTACTTGCGCTAATCTATGATCTAATGTTCTCGCTGGGAAACGAGGGAATTTGGATAGCAAGGATGGGCTAGTTTCCTCTTCTCGCTGTAGTCTACATCTATATGTGGCTCCTCCCACTGTGCTCCAGTCACTTGACGCTCCTTTCCCGGTGTTAGATTTCAGAGTGGTCCTGAGACTCATCCCTCGATGTGAATTGACCCTTTACCTTTGATTCATCATCGTCATTAGTTTTGCCTTGAACTTGCCGATGCAAACTGAGATTCGGAATTTGACCTTGCAACTAAGCGAGCACTGAGGTAACGAGTAAAATCGCTCGACCATTAGGAGAGGAGTGAGACTGCTTACCCAAGAACGGGAGGAGCGAACCCTTCTTCGGAAGATAAGGGAATGAAAGAAGCAAGTTACGATTCATACTATAAGATCCTACAATGTTCAAGATAGATTTCTGATTGTGAAGAAGATGAGTTCCTCGCCATGCCATCATCAATGACCCAATTGTGTGATTCGGTCAGGATCACTTCTTAACCTGACGCTGAGAGAAACGAAGCAAGGGACTGATTGACCGTTGGGTTTCAGAAAGAGTCAGCAACGGAAGTGAGAGATTCTTAAAGCATCTTATATGAGTTAGAATCTGCTGAACGAGAAGAAAATGAGGGGCAGCCTCAATTCCTATAATTGAAGAGAAAGAGAATGCCACTTCACTGATGAGGAGAAAGAGTTGGAAATACAAAAGCCACTTCTCTATACGATAGTGGATTCCAGTTCAATGAAACCATTTTACTGTTGGCTTAATGGACGAATTCGGATAGGAAGGGGTGAAGAGTTTAGTCGCTAGGCGAAGGGTAGACGGAAGAAAGAAAGCAACACAAAAGAAAAGGAAAGCTTTTCCCAGTAGCCAAGTATGGTGGGTTTAGAGCCAGCTAGTAAGCTAAGTAAGAAAGTATTGAAAGATGTTCACCGAGGGCGGTGGACAAACTTACTTGGAAGGAATGGGATGATTCTGAAGCTTATATAGCCAAGTTAGGTGGGCGTCAGAGCCAGCAAGCAAAGCAACGGTAAAGCTCTACCGTGAAGTGATATCTTAAAAACAGCAAAATATACTGATGCTTCAAAAGCCGAATTAAAATTCGATGTTTCAAGCCGCTCGAATCGAAGTTTTCAATCTTGATTGAGTAGGGGATAAGCAATGCTACGAAGAAGCCGACGATCTAAGTGCTAAGTATGCCCAAACTAATGTTCTATTCGACCATGTTCTAAGGCTGGGCAGATGCCTAACCGTACACCCTCCGATGTGATTGAACAACACATCTTTGATCAATTTGCATATGCAGAGCGGATAAAAGCCTACTTTGAAGGCCCCAAAGTCAGACGCTGTTTATGCAACATCCTTAACTAGGAATATAAGAGGATTAGCCGAACAAACTCATTTTTTTGATAGGCGACTAATTGATTGAATTACAAATGGAGTTGGCCTTGCAAGTTTCTTTGTAGGAGAAGGTGCAAGCACCACACTACTACCGTGAAAAGTTGAAAGAGCCATGCCCCACTCAAATAAATGGCCCCGGAGATATCTCCTTCTGTATCTCCATAGACTGAGCCATGTCATTACTCTAAAATAAGGCGGTTGGGCTACATTGGATCGGAGAAGTGTGGGTGGGGTCCCCCCCGTCCCCCCGCCCCGTAGGTAATGGACCTATAACCAGCTGGGTGCAGCAGAATATGAAATCTATTTCATACCCTCTTCTTAAGTTTCATTCCGTTCCGTCAATGTAGTCGTTTGGTGGGTTGGTCGAGCCTAACTCTTAAACTCAACTTCCCCTTTTTTAGTCTTTCTTCGAATCCCTATCCCTGCCGACCAAGACTACACTTGCTCCGTGACTAGCTGGTTACTTTTAAGTAGTTTATAGGTACCTATCAATAACCTAACGCGTTGTTGCTTATGTTCTAGTAGTTTACCACATAAAGGAGCTAAGCCAGGAAGAAAAGTATGACAGGATACGGAATGCTCGCTTCTTTAAGCAATCCATAATGCTAACCTTCAATAGAGTCTTCAATCCAGCTAGAAGTCTAACCTTACTTATATATAGTCTTAATGCTAGCAAGTAAGAAACCAAGTAATCTCCTTTATTCCATCCAATTCAGCAGAAGTGTTTTGTGATTCTTAAGTAATAAAGTTCATAAATAAAGCCCGAAGTAAAGAAATTCTTCTCCTGTAATTATGAATAGAAGCACAACCCGAAGCAAGCTAATAAGGGAGGGAGTTAAGAATTTGAGTAGTGATAGAAAGGAAGCACGGATAGCGAGTTGTTATTAGAAAGTCTCATGTATATAAACAATACCGGTTTCAAAGGCAGTCCGTCCTGCTAGTTCATGTTGATAGTTATCAGGTAAGTGAGGGGTCCGAAGCCACTGATTCTCATGTCTAGTTGTGATTTTCCGGAATTCCTTCAAGAAAAGAAGAAACTTCAGCTCCCATACCTTACCAAAGTATGGAAGTACTTATAGTTGTTTAGTTCATTAAAAAATAGTATTAAGAATACTGTAAGACATTGGTATGGCTCTTTAAGAAGAACCTCAAACTTAAAAGAAAGGGAGTTAAGAAAGCTAGTAGTAGTAGTCCGGTAGCACCAAGCTATAGAGTTGTGTTTCGAAAGTCTTATTGATGAATTAAAGTAGTCCGGTACCAAAGCAAGCATAAAGGAAGCATGCAAGAACTTCAATAGTCTTCTCTTGATCCACTATGCATTAAACAAGTTAATAAACAAAGCCCTTAGAATAAGAAATAAGGCAGGCTCCACAAAAGAGAGAAAGGGAACAAAGAAAAAGAGTCCGTCCACTGGAAGAAAGAAGGATTATAGGCAAGCCAGTTAGAAAGCACAAGCAGGCAATATTATGTATGAGTTGAAGCTTTCTCCCAAGCAAATTTCAATGAATAATAATAGTTGCAAGTAAATCATAGACGAAATCATAGCTATAATCCTTCAATTCGCTACAATCCTTCTTCTTGTCATTCGATTGTCGAGTGCTTAAGAAAGTATAGCAAACATATATAAGCATCTGACATCCCAATTGACGATACGTATGAGCCCCCTTCCCGCTTGTCGCTTCACTCATTTAGTGCAGTTACGATATCATTGCTTAGATCTTCCTACTCATTTATGGTTTGATCACATAACTCAATAGCTTGAGAACGAAGCCAGCAATCTTGTACTAAAAGATCTATTGTGTCATCAACTACTTTGGGGTCGACAAAAGCGTTCTCATTATTGACTGATCGGGCACAAGAATCCTCTTTGAAGCGGAACATTCCAGGTTTGATTTATCAACTAAAGACGTTGTGACACACAATGGATCATAGGTTGCTCCTTTGAAGGTGAATTCCCAACATCAGATGACCAAAAAAAAATCCCCCTCTAGAGGCGGTAGTCCTATATGCTATTATTCCAATGCTGACATGTCAAATAGACAATTTCTTCCTGGTGACCATGGTAAGCTTTAATCGTGTGACCACATCTCTGTATGGGCGGAGGGCGGGCATAGATTCGAGAGAGGGAATGAAAGACGCTCGAGTGCCTTAATATAGATATGGAGGGAATTCCATAAGTAAGGTTGGACTCTCAGAGAGGAGTAAGTGGGTTGGCTTCTGCGAGGACACGGCTCCTCAACTATCCGCCTCTCATTTTCTTGGCTATATACCTTACTTTTTTTTATTCTTTGTGAAGAAGTCACTCTTTCTTTGATCTCCCGAAGCCCTTTCCTAGCTCGTTATGTATACTTCACTCGTTCCCTTCCAACATCTATCTATTCTAGTTGAGTAAGGAAGTGGTCCTAAAGGTTTCTTATCTCCTACAGTCAACTAGCTACCATGGCTAGATCTAATTAGTTATGTTCTGTCTTTGCTCTCTTCTTTCCTATTAAGTTGGTAGTTCCTAAGGATGCAACAATAGATAGGAGTTTACACCTGATGCTACCATCCGATCTGCTCTTTATTTCGTATCCGAGTAGCTAGATGTGACAAACAAGGTTTGGTTCTTGAATGGAATACTGAGATGAAGTTTCTAACAAGCTAGGCTCTATTAGAATGGATTCTATCGATCAGTTCAGGATAAGGGGCATGCATAATCTCTTCCCTCTGGGACCCTCCTTATGAGAGAAGGGATTTAAAAAAGCATCCCACAGCCTTACCTCTCCTCAATGGAGTATAGATCGCTCTCCCTCCCAACAACTTCTAGTGCAATTTGAGGGGGCTTTCATGCTGCACCCTTACACTAACTTGAGTTGCTCTTACTTGCCACAATCCCATGTCTGATAAAGTCAGACCAACCAATACTAGCAGGGACTCATTCCTCGCTTGCTTATACTTGCGAGGTTATGTATTGGATGGTATCAGTGGTACAGATTGATTGGTGTCAGCTCTGGGATTGACACAACCTAAAGTAGGACGTGCTATCGTGCTTCATAGTATTTTGATACACTTTGGAGAAGATTTCACGGTTACGACCATCAACTTAGTAACCATATCACACACAATAAGGGGGCTCAGAAAACTAAACAACTAAATAAACTTAGTTATATCCTTCATTTAAGTACTTGTGCTTCCTTCAACACATCCCTCTACTCAACTTGGTAACCTTCTCTGATATGTTCTTAGCTCAGTCTTTGAACAAGAAATTAATCAGAGAAAGAAAGGTCTAGCCGATACTTTCAATCTTCGTATTCTCTTGTCCCCGCAAGAAGGAGATAAAAATAACTGGAATGAGGATCCAGTACTATACTTACACTCTGCAGGTGCTAGCCAGGGAAATTTCCACTCTAAGGGGAGCATTTGAGGAGAGAAAGCCCCTCCGAATAAGAGAAGGATTATTAAAAGCTATCGCCCTTTCTCTTTTATTAGAATGAGAAGTTGCATTTGGATAGGCCAGACGAGAGTATGCCACCATCCACCGACGGAAGGAAAGATTCGTTTATAAAAGATACTTCACCCGAGACCAATGAAAGGAGAACTTTATACAGTGCTATAAGGAACAAAGCAAACAAGCAAAGAAAGAGAGCCCTTTCCCATTCCGGTAAGGTAGGGGATAGGGTTTTCATACTTATTTTTTGAAAAACTATAATTCATAAGGGAGCGTCGAGTGTTAAGTTCTGTGCATCAAACTAATTTGTCCTAAGGGTTTGGGTCAGGCTTTGTTTTGAGAGAAGGAAACTATCTTAAAGCCGCAAGAATAGGTTTTGCAAGTGAAAGTGTTGTGAGGTAGGGTTATGCATAATATAGAGTAATCCTTTGACATGCCAATATTACTAAGCATAAATAAGAGACAGGTGAAGTCTAATACCTTTTTAAGGTGATTATGTTCCTATTCATCCAAAGAGGGTATTCACAGCCTATTCGATAGCATTTGTCCTATTTAGAGATATCCTTACTGCGGATTCGTTCACAACGCTTATTCCATTAAGAGTGGACTAAATGTTCTTTCTTTTTGTGGATATTGGATCAGATCCTGTGGCATTTGGCATTTAAATGGAGGAATTGCACAACTAGAATAAGAGGGTGGACATTCATGTCCCGAATAGGCTCTTTTCGAAGTAAATAGGTCCTTCTTCCCCATGATGGGATAGGCTCTGAGATGGATATGGACAGAAAAGGTTGCACCTTAGAGAAACTAGCTAGTCCTATCCTTGTTAGGGTTAGGAATGGACCTTATTGCCCTTTTTGCCTTGCCTTTTGTCACTGGATTACCTTCTTTACTTTCTTTTATTTCTTTTTGGGGACTACTTGATTACGCTACGTCTCTTATGAAAAAGGAATTGATAGACCAATGTGGAAATACCATGACATAGTTTCTCTAAGTGGAGTAGGAGGAAGAATCAATAGTTAGTTGATACCACTCACCGGACGTAACCAATTCCTAATTGATATGGAATTCCCTAAATAGTCGTAAGTCCGACAATTGGTTTTAAGCCTTTCGAATAGAAAAGGCAGCTAGGTAAGGGAATAAAGAGACTAGGCTCGTCAGCCTTAGGAATCCATGCCAGGGCGCCTCTCTTAAAGCCAAAAAACAAGATCTCTAGTGCCTTAGCTAGGGAATAGCATACTATGTATAAGTTTCGTTCCTATGGAGTTAAAACCGGCATTCATTGGAAAATGAATCTCAGATGTCCATCCATCCCATTCTATGGCATCTTATCTTATTCTATTTCATTTGCTTCTGCCTTGAACCATCCACCCAGAGTTTTTTCTTCTTCAATTGCAAAGGGAAGAGGAGATTCTAGCACAACAGATTCTGAGCATGTCCCACTATTGGCTTTCAGGTAAGTGACGGGCTATTATCCTACGGATCGGTAATCCACATCTAATAATCTAGGAAAAATGAGAATGATTAGTCAGATCAGGGGGAAGCTGGTGCTATAGCCGTTGTTCAAGAATGGCTTTTGTTCAATTAGACCCTCTTGCTTAAAAAACTCTCGCAATTAGTGCTTCCTATTGATACGACGGTAACTCGATATAGAATATCTTAAGATAAGAAAGAAAGTTACCTAGAGCAGATGAAAGGAATGCTGAAAGGCTATCTGAGTTCACATGCGTAGTTGCGTGTACTTCATGCTGCCCATCTCCATTGCTATGATAGCCTCTCGATCGACTTGAGAAAGTGGTATTTGTTGGCACAGATGCCTCTAAATAAGGCTTCCATTAAAACAAGATGAGACTCAAGCGGAATTCAAGTAAAACGCTAGCATCCCAAATGCTGTATCTATGCCTATAGGCATGGGAGCTTTATGAAGCATCTTTCTGAAGTAATTCAACGCAATAAGACACATAGCCACTTGAAATGGAGTTACGGTTCATCATAACAACTATTCTATGTATGCTGCTTTCTTGTATGTATACATCTATCTTGACAGTGCCTCTACTCCATTCTTTCGGAATGGTATGTAGGCCTTCCTCAAGCAATCTCCTATGTCTCCACGTTTGTTCTTGTGCAAAAGCATCCCCCCTTTCTTCTTTGTGGAGCTCACTAAGGCAAGCGGCTTCGCACCCCATTTGTGTCTGTCTGCGATTGTGCCTAGCCAGGCTGTTCATCAGAAGCTGCTATCTATGACCAAGCACTAAGCACTCTTGATTTTCTGGTAATATAATCTATATAAAGTCGGTATCGAGTTTGTTAGGCTATACCTAGGATCTGCCTTCTTTGTACTTAGAGGTGCGACAAGGTGCTAACAAAGAACCCCAGGTTCTAATATAAGATATATTCCTAAAAGGGTAGTCTATGAGTTTATGGTCTTGACCTCGACCCCAAGGCAAGAGGAATCGACCGCACCCCTAGGCTTCTTCTCCTAAATAGGTAAGTTTGGCTACTGATTAGTAAGATTCGTAGGGGCAGCAAAGTCACTAACTAGTCTTCATGAGCTTGTAAGATGCACACACTCTCAGATGTGCTTTGAGATTCAAAGATGAGCTAACGGTGAGAAGATTTTTCTTATTTATTAAGGGCTTGAGGAAGGAATGGGAGAAGGACCGACCTCTATTCATCCAATATCTTCTACATAGTGGAAGCGGCAATGCATATATAAGAAGATAGGTAGTAGTTGTTGATCTCTCCTAATTGTTATAAACCTACAGGAGGAAGACAATAGAAAGATAGAGAATAGTCCTTGTACAACGAAAATTAGAATGTCCTTACATTCACTCAATCCCACTAGAAGAGAGGATAGAAGGAGGTATGCTAGCTCCATATTACTTGACTGATTACATGAGGGATCAATCTAAAAGAAAGAAGTCAAAGTTCTAGTACTGCTATAAAAAAGAGAGACTCTAAGGATTAAGTCTATCCATTCCTAAAGGCAGGAGAAAGATGGCTACATATAATGCATTCTAATGGGGGCTAATCACAGTATTGAGTGATAGAAAAAGATAAGGACGATGCTAGAAAAAGAGAAGGACGATGCTAGATATGTATGGACGAGAATGCGCATCGTCCAGTAGATAAGATAGGACTACTAGCTGTTAGGATTGGAGCTGTCAATCCATAGAAGATAGAAACTAGAAAGGATAGAATGACTTATCCTAACTACCTAAACCAATACTGACTATAGGAGGAAGAAAGAGAGGGAGAGATAGAAGGGATCCTAACGCATTCCATAGTGATATTCACCTAGAGACAAGACTATGTAACAAGATCAAAAAAGAATCAAGAAAAAAAAATCAATCTGATAGATAGGAGAAAAAGGAGACAGAGAGGAGTCTAGAGCAACTACAGGAAACTATTAGACGTTACCCTCGTACCTCTTGCAAAGAGGGATGCACGTAAGGGCTTCGTTGTTCTTCAATCTTGCTTTTCTCCCTTCAGTCAGTGACCAGTTGCCTGTAGGTTAGCAAGGTGATGGGCGGGACGGGATTGCTCTAGTGGTGTGGAGACACGTTCTGTAGACAGCCCATGTCGGTGGCTGGTAAGTCATTTGGCCATTCATTCCGAAGCATGCAACGGACGGAAGGCAGACGAGTGGGTGAATTCTGTAGTAGTCTCATTATGTCTGGGGATGAGAAAAAGGTAAAAGGGGGGATGAGGGGACCCGACAATCTCAGGTGCCTTTTCATAATACTTTAGTGGCCGGAATGAAGAGAAAGGCGACATAGCTTTTTGGAAAGCCTGCCCTTTCAATATCGACGATGTTGGGATTCGTCTTTCGCCTCTGGAAAACCATCAATGCATCGTCATACATTTACAGATGGAGACACTACCGGTTGTTTAGGTAGCATGGACATCTCTTTAGCAATTTACACATTAATCTATCTGGTTCGGGTGAGTCCATCATTTTGACATCATGGTTGGAAGATTCCTAGTTCAGACAGAACTAGGGATGAGGGGATTTCCTTGTAGCAAGGGTTTTTTCGGAAAGCGTCGTCTGTTCAAGACTTGCACCGACCTCGCTTTCCACAGTGGGTAGATTCTAATCATTAGATAGGCATTGGTTTATCAAATCCTCTGCTACTGTCGCTTCGTCCTCATGTTCGTAGTCTGAACCTTATGCAAAAGGCTTTATGAAACTAGAATCGGGATCTTTCTCATTGCCCGTATCGTTTGTGTATGCATCCTGCACTCTAGCTGGCCTGGTCTTTCTTCCTTAATGCTCTGTCATTTGAGTGTTTGTATATGTAGTGTCGTACTTTTCCTGTATCCTTCTTGCTTTTCTACTCGAGCGTCGGTGCTTTTGTTGCAATCCCCTTGTTTCCGTCTGAGAATCGGATTCGATACCTGCAGGCCATTGGTAAGCTTCAGTTGATGCCCTTTTCTTTCATATAGGAAGAAGGGATACGAAGACTGCGCAAACTGGCCAGTACGACATCCGACGAGCCAAAGGAAGTCAAAGCGATATTCGTGATGATCACGCCCTAGCTAAAAGGGATAAAAAGAAAAAAAATAAGGGAATTGGAGCGGGCAATAAAAAATGCAACGAAAGAAAGTCACAGCCACATATATCGACGTACGACTCATCTCCAGGCCAAAAAAAAGAAAGTGACCTCTAGAAAGAGGGAAAAGCCTATCTCATCAAAGTCAAAAAAGATGCTACAGGAGGCAAAGTAGGGTTTGACGCCCCTATAACGCACAGGATGATCGTAGACCACCCTCTCCGTCAGGAAGCTGGAAGAGTGACTGGAAGCTCCTTTCCGAGAGTCGACGCAAGCCTATTGCATCGAAAAAAATGTGTTTATGCAGAATGAGTTGTTGCAACTCCGTCGATGGAAAACCTATCAGCATTCCGATCTTTGTCTTTCATGATTGCAGATTCTCATTTATGATATGATGATGGATTTGGAGAATTTTTTTATGACATTCTCATATTCACTTATATTCGTCAAGCAAACTCCCATATGCTGGTTTTGTATCGAAGTTGGCTGCATCAGATGAGGAGGAATTGGTCAACACATGCAATGCTAAAAGCGCAGGACAAGTGGATGAACAACACAGCCTAGACAAGAGGAAGGTGACGAGGATACCGGGCTACCACAACTGGCGGAATCGTGCTGAGAGTAAGGAAAGGAGCCGAGCCTGAAGGGACTGCGCAATCTGGTCGACGCATCCGTTTTGAAGCGTCGCTGTGGTAGGTGCGACCTTTCCGGTGATGACGAAAGATCGAGGGGCAAATTCTGGCATCTCCCATGTTTGAATGAGGGGAAAGAGAATGAGGTCTTGCAGAACCTTCTCTTTTCCGGAATAGGAATCCTCATGACGAAAGCGTAACCATCACAACAGTTGGTACTCGTCAGTCAGCTGGCCACTAGGCAACTACTCCTCAGGTTACCATTTCCCTTCTCTCCCCTCGCTCTACTAGTGGTGAGTATGCTCCGGAACATTAAAGCAACCTAAGGGTACAAACTAGGAAAAAGAAAAGCAAGTCAATCCAGTAAGCAAGCACAAGTAGCAATTCCATCAGGAAAGGGAGTCCTAATGACTTTTCTCTTGAAGAAGCTGTGACCGGGGAGGAAAGGCGGTGACGTGACGGCCGAAGGGCGAAAAACCAAAAAAGTCATATTTGTCCGGGTTGGGTGGGAATAATAGACGCAATTTTTTGTGGGGATAAGAGTGATAAAAATGCTTCCCTGGGCAGTTTCCATGGAAAGTACATTAAAGATGCAATTTTAATGGAAGCAGTTTGGGATTCCTCCCTGGGCAGGAGTGATAAAAATGCTTCTTACTATCTTAGCAACAGGATCTGAGACTGCAGCAACAACTGATGTACTTTCGGCTTCTGTGACTCTTTATGCTACTCCCGCTATCACTGCCCCATCGCTGCAACCTTCGCTCCAGTTATTGGAGTCAATGTTGCTTCCATTACTTTTGCAATATATGAAAGAGGTACTAGAACCTCTCTCTCGATTTTGAAAAGCGTCAGGCTCATTCTTCGGAGGGATCGAAAGGCAATGGTAGACCCGGCTTCAGGGACGTACCTTTTTGCATACCTATAACGGGACACCAATATCTTACCCTATTGGATAGAAATTGGAACACCACTTGATATAGAACTATTGCTGATGGAACCAGAACAACCCGAAGATTCGATCCTGTTGTCCGTATATAGATAGGGACTACCCATAGATGTGCATCCCGTGATGGCTATAGATTGTCTCTCCTTTTGATTTTGATCTAAAATTCGTTCTGCTACGAAAGGATTTAAGCCTATAACTAGAAACCCTCCGAGGTGTGTAAGTTCTTAGGCAATGAAAAAGAAATTGGAAGAAGGCATAGTGATGCAAATAATGGCTTAACTACAAAGGAGCCAGTTCAATTTCCAACTGGGCCGGTTACAAGATCATAAGGAAAGAAGTTCAAAGATGCACTTAATGAGCTGATTCAAGAGGTTTAGGCTCAAGCAAATTCGTGGAGGCCCATTGAGGATGGTTCACGAGTTCAACAAAGATGCATCAATATGATTCAACTAGTAGAAGAATCTGGTCAAAATTGATTGTTTCCTTTTGTTTTATTTCTAGAATTTTCCTTGTATTGATTAGTAAATTAAGGGGCTGATTGTTTCCTTTTGTTTTGTTTCTATTTCTTGAACTTTCCTTGTAGGAAAATTTCCTTGTATTTTTTTAGCCTATAAAAAGGCGTCTAATGGAATAGAAGGGAGACAGTTTACAGATAATTGGTGAGTTTATTCTCTTTGGTTCTTTGAAGGACTATTCGAACTTATCGGAATTCTTCCGTGGCGTTCATCATCGACTTATCAAACAGCTTTCCACTACTGTTTGTGGCGTCTTCCTTATACCAAGATTCTTACTTCGCATTAAACAATGGGTTGAGGTCAATTATACCGAGGTTCTTATTTTTGTTGAAGCAACGGGTCGAGGTCTCCCATCCAAACCTGATCGAGGACGTTCTTGGATTCTCCTTTTCTCCTACGGGTCTCGTTATTCTTGATGGGGCTCGCATCACATAACTAGTGAACTAATGAAAAAGACATCTATCCCCATCTCTCTTTGATACTGAGGGCTCGTCGATCTGGCTCATATATAAGGAATTCAACATATGCGCTGTGTCTCGGAACTTTGCCTTTCAAGGGAGAGCTCCCATCAAGATGGATGTCTCGACAGGCGTATGCCTTTTTGGGAACTCCACGATGGTTGGGAAGGGTCTCCGGCCCAACAACAGCGGTTCTTATTCTTCTGAACAAGCAACGTTCTGGCAACTAGTCCTGATGCAACTGACGTGTAAAGCGGATGAAATTCTTTACTTTTTTATAGTGGAGCTTACACCAAGATCAGCAGCAGTTTTCCACTAGAAATGACGGGGAGAGATGTTGCACTAGGTCAACTCGAGCATTGGGTAGGCTACGGGCGTATTTCCCAAAGTTCAATTAGATGGGACTCTTTGTTGAGGGGAATAAGACGTTTGCAACTAAAAAACCAATAGATGCAAAGCAAAAGCCAATAAACAATCCCCTCTCTTCCTTCAACTAACTAACTGATTACTTTACTGAAATAGGAACCATAATGTCATCTTTGGTAAACAGATAGCACTAGGTGGTGTCGATTAGCAACTCTTCTTTTGAAAGCACTTTTGGCTTCTGAAAGCCTTCTAGAAAAAAAGGTGCGTAATAAAAAAAGCTACAAAAAGTTTTTTGAATCCCCCGTAGCAGAAGTTGCTGGGAAACAGTAAGAGAAGAGGCCAGTTAGACACTACTATAAACCAGTCGGGCACTACGGATATAGATTCAGGTGCTCGTGGTCGACATAGGGGTGTCGAAGACTTCACTCGTCAATGACATTGATTGATTGTTTTTTTTCACTTTCGAAGAGGGATGGGCTTACCGGAGAGTTTCGTTCCATCCACCGTCAGTCACTGTGGTAAGTGCTCCCATCACTTGTCTCTGATTAGCAGCTCGCGCGTCAATCTCCTCTCTCTCTAGTATATGCCCCTGTATGTTGTTCTTCCTACGTTTTGCCAAGACGAGATAGCCCGCCGACACCGATAAGGTGAAGTGAAAGAAAGGAAGGAAGCCATTGTTTTAGTTTTGTCGATGACATCCTTCGACGGCCATTTGCCAAATCCGCTGGAATGGAGAAAGACCGACCAAAAGCCCAATCTAATTATCATAGTTTAACCTCTTTTCTAGGTCTTCAAAAAATGTTTCTTTTGTTTCTTCCTATCCTCTCCGTTTCGTCAGTGTTTAACTGCATTACATTCCTCTTCCCTTTTAGGGGGTCAGCCTCATTTCCAGTGCGGTAACATTGGTAGTGAGTTAAGCCGACTCCCTTTTTTCTGTTTTTTCTATCTGTCTAGTTCGCGCTACATTACTTTCATCGATTGGGATGGGAAGAAGGGAGAATAAGTGATGAGAGGAAGGTAACTATTCCATTCTAATACCACGAGAAGGAAAGTCAGTCTTCCTTCGAAGATCAGATTGATTATTTGGTGCTTCAAAATTGGGAAAACGAAGCCTGGAGTATGGGGTTCGTTCCTACTTCACGCTGTAAAATGACGATGAGGACTAGCAAAAGCCATAGAAAAACCCGAAATAGAAACTCCAGACTCAAACATGAGAATAAGGGAAAGTGTTTAGCTTACTCGACCAGTAGGTGAGGAAAGCGACGTAAAAGGCTACGTCAAGTAAAGGGGTTATAGGTTATGCCCATTCAGCAAAGCGACAAAAGGGCCTTTCGGAGAAAATAGTGGAACAAGTTACGGCATATATAGACGAAAGATTCTTCTTTCGTCATGTGCTTCTTCATATTGTCATAGCGCCTTTCCAGTCTTTCTCTCTTCAATCGGTACGTCGAAGCCAGACCAAATAAAAATCTAACGTTACGAGAGAGAACCGGAGAGTGATAAGAAGTCCAGACAGACCTAGGTTCCTGACACGTCAAAAGAAGAGGCCGTTGCGTTCAAACCGAAGTGCTGGAGGACCATGAAAGGCGACTCTACAAAAGCTGGTAAAGGAAAGGGAAGAGGCGATGACCCTCTACCTATGAGGTAATTCGACATCGCAGAAGCTCGACCATGATGCCATGGGACGGGAAAAGGCCAATCCTAAAAAGTTGTCCTCGTCAAGTGGTCTCATATTTCGACTCAGATGAAAGGAGTCTACCGAGAAAAGTGTAATAAAGTCCTACTCTCCGGTAGGATCGGAGTGGACTTGAACTCATCGACGTCACAAGAAAGTTCATTTAAAAAAGCGGAGGATACCACACGAAATGAGAAAGGGGTGGAAAGTTTCTGTTTCCTTCGTTTAACTTACTCTCAGAAAGAGGTACTCGTTTCAAATCTGACTATAGATCTCCTTTAAGAAAAAAGAAGTACTCGTTTCGAGATTCGATAGTGTTGGCAGTGAAAATTTCTAAGTTAAAAGAATTTTCCACAACAGAACGCGGAGCTAATTCAATAGCCCCGCGTTTGGTTATA
The DNA here is from genome assembly GCA_036321105.1 of Dracaena cambodiana. Lineage (NCBI taxonomy): Eukaryota > Viridiplantae > Streptophyta > Magnoliopsida > Asparagales > Asparagaceae > Dracaena > Dracaena cambodiana. The sequence continues at coordinate 26,646,728 of JAYEPQ010000009.1, read as the reverse complement.
TTAACCCTGCGTTTGAATAAAATGCGGAGATGTATAATAGCTCCGCGTTGATTCCGCAGTTTGGCTTGTATTAGCCTCGCGTTTGAGTAAAACGCGGAGATGATCAATAGCTCCGCGTTTTGGTTATTTAGCGTCGCGTTTTGATGCGATTAAAGCTCTGCATAAGCAGATAACCAGAATCTCAAATTGATTGAGATTATGATTCTGGACTTATCCAAATACCCGAATCAAGTCTAATCAGAATTCCATCAAAACTAAGATATTTGATTGGAATCCTTGATGAATGCGAGTTCTATTTAGATAGAAACTCTTCCATTAACCTGGGGCTATAAATACCTTCCTGGTGAAACCCTAGGGGTCTTCCTTTTTGGCATCAGAAGTCTCCCATCGATCCTTTGGCAATTCAAGTACGCGAGAGAGACTTGAAGCCTTTGCTGATCATCTTCTGTTCCGGCAATTGAGATATTTTTCTGAAATCTTGGAGAATTCAAGTTACGCACAGAGCCTTGAGTTCGTGAAGATCAGAGAAAATCATCATCTTCTTTCTGTAGTTCTTGAGAAGTTCGAGTTACGCGAGAGAGCCTTGAACAAATCAAAACCAGAGAAGATCGTCTATAATCGGCCGATATCTTTAAAAGAGAAGATTTCAACGTACCGATCGTCCAAAGGAACTACTATAGATCCCATCGCCACAGATCCCACGAAACTATTGTAAAAGAGAGAGATTGAACTATAAAATCCTCTCGTTTGTTCTCTTTATATCTTGTTCACTTCTATTGTAATCTAAGATGTATTCAATGGAAGGAAGCGAAGGAACTTTTGCGACGAACAGATAGGAGAAGCAAGAGAACATCGATCGTTGCTTCGAAAAATTCAACTGAAAGTGGTATATTGGTTTGAGGAACCAACAAGAGTTTACTCGACAAACTCCTGGCGGCAAAAAACCGAGCAGCCTTTTCGTTAGGTTAGCGTATCTGACATTGATAGCTTGACTTGTTTTTCTCTGAAGAACCAGATATGTGGACATCACTTGGCAGCGGAATCAGTCTTCCGCCAATAAGGTACTATGAATACGCGGTTTTGGTAGGAAATCCAGGGGAAAAGGCATAACACGAAAAAAGAAGTCGACGAAGCAACAGAAAAATTTCGAGATTGACATGACGATGGAGGCTTTGACGTGTTGGCTAAAGAACAAGTAAAAGAAGCAACGACCTCCCTGTCATAGAGTAGGGAGAGACAAGGCCCACAAAGCGAAGTGAATCGGTCCATAGGATTGATGGGTCACAGGTCGGTCAACGTCTGATATTTCTGGCAAAATAGGAAAATTCTGAATGTGGTAAGCCTTTGACAAAAAGCAGGAAAAATACGACATTTGATATTTCCCATGGTTCTCTGTTCCAGTCTGCGTCAGGAGATCGATTCCTAAATTCGTCATGAGAAAGCTGATGTGACATTGGTTATTGGTAAAGCTCACCGATGTCGACTCTCGCTGAAGAGGGGCGGGGCTAACGGTTGGTTCAATTACTGATACTGGACTTGGCATTGCTGAAGGAGATGGTTACCCCACAGAGCGATGATGGGGAGGGAGCGATCTCGGTTCATTCCCTTGCCGTGGTTGGTTATTGATCTCTCTCTAGCTCGACAAAGCTCCATCAATTCAACGGACCGGGACCAAAACTGACGCCTTTCGCTTTTGATTTTCCCGTTCTTCCAATATATTCTGATCTCGCCTGGTCGAGCTTATAGAACATGTTCTTCTTTTCATTGTCTTATTAACTATTCTAATGACAAAGCATCCTATGAGATGATTCATGTATTTTGAATGAGAGTCTTTGCCCCCCCGCTTCATCTCCTTTTCCCACTCATCTTCACTATCTTTGTTTTGGTGAGAGGAGGAAGCTGAATTACTTTCTTCTTTGACCGGCGAATCATGAGCAAAGTGGCCCCTCTTGCCACACTATGATGCATTCTACATTTCCTTGGGAATTCCTCTGTTCTTCATTTCTCTGTCGATGGTCCTCCCCCCGCTTGCTCGATCTTCTGCTTGCTTTCTTGTACATCAGACTTCACACATGCCAAATCTCTTCTTTGGACTTATAAAAGGAGATATCTCATATTCATTTCGGACGTATAACCTCTGGTTGTTCGTGGTTGTGTCCCCCGGATACCGTCATTGTTTTGCTTGTTAGAATGCATCGTGCCTGTCTTTACTTGTCTTTGTCGTCTTATTCCTCTATTACGAGCGAAGGCTATATGTCCCGAGCGGAGTCTCTCCTCTACTCTATTGTGAGTGACGTGCTCGTATTCCTCACTCTCTGCCCGTAGTCTTTTTATAAGATGTCTATTACTCACTCCATTTTTCTCCTTTTGTAAACCCTTCTCTCGGGGAGTGCACTCTACCTCGATGATGTCCGAAAGAGTAGCATTTGTTGCACACTAGGGAACCCATTCATACTTGACCTACCGGCTGCTCTACCACTGAGCCATATTCCAGCTTTAGATTGACAGTTTTCGGAAGAGGTTTCGCCGCAGACACATATACTAAAAGCACCTTGCAAAAGCGGGGGTTTCTCCTGTAGCCGCCATGTACAAAGGAACTCCAACATGACTTGCTGCCTTGCTGATCACCTTCTTTAGAATGATCAATCTACAATCGACAGATCCGACGGTCCTAGCTAAAGTACTCTGTCACACTCTTCCTTTTCCGCGAACGACAAAGAAGAAGTATCCATTATCTTGTCGAATCTATCTCTAGTGAGCATTTAGTCCTCCATAGTCTCTGCATGCAGTGTTTGACAGTGCATGTGGAAAGTCGTCAAACTCGAGTACATACCCCGCCAATGTATTCTGCATTTCTATATATTTTCCTCTATCTTTGAGTAGAGTATCCTAGAAACCGTCACCTTCTTTCCCCTTCTCTGGCTGAATAAACTCGGGATGACACTTTTAATCAAGTGAGAGAAATCTAAAAGATATTTACAGTCTAACTGAGCTACAATTCTGACAAACACTACATGTACGCTTTTCTGGGGTGTTGTACTACAATTCATATTATGTCTGACAGAAACTGGCTTTGTCGATTGGAAAGTCTTCATCTTTCTTCAGAATTTTCGTTCTGTCTAGTGATTCCTATAAAGAAATATGTTCTACGCCCCCTTTCCGTATTTGTCCTACTCGGTATATTGGTCTCAACTAGATTGGATCAATTGCTTTGTCGGAACTCTTACCGTCGCTCACTTCATCTCGCTTCGAGTATGGTATTCTTTCTTTAGTAACGACGTTTTAGTAACAAGGCTTGTTCAAACAGTCCAGCATGGAGATAAATTACGAGCGAAGGCTATGTGTCTCGAGCGGAGTCTCTCCTCTACTCTATTGTTAGTGACGTCCCCGTATTCCTCACTATCTGCCCGTAGTCTTTTCATAAGACGTCTATTACTCACTCCTTTTTTCTCCTTGTGTAACCCCTTCTCTCGGGGAGTACACTATTCCTCGATGATGTCCGAAATAGTAGCTTTTGTTGCACACTAGGGGAACCCATTCGTACTTGACTTACTGGCTGCTCTCTACCACTGAGCCATCTTCCAGCTTTAGATTGACAGTTTTCGGAAGAGGTTTCGCCGCAGACACATATACTAAAAGCACCTTGCAAAAGCGCGGGTTTCTCCTGTAGCCGCCATGTACAAAGGAACACCAACAAGACTTGCTGCCTTGCTGATCACCCAATTTAGAATGATCAATCTACCAACAGATCTGACAGGCCTACCTAAAGTACTCTGTCACACTCTTCCTTTTCCGCGAACGTCAAAGAAGAAGTATCCATTATCCTGTCGAATCTATCTCTAGTGAGCATTTAGTCCTCCATAGTCTCTGCATCCAGTCTTTGAGGTTGCATGTGGAAAGTCGTCAAACCCGAGTACATACCCCACCAATGTATTCTGCCATTTCTATACATTTTCCTCTATCTCTGAGTAGAGTATCCTAGCAACCGTCACCTTCTTTCCCCTTCTCTGGCTGAACAAACTTGGTATGACACTTTAAATCAAGTGAGAGAAACCTGAAAGATATTTACAGTCTAACTGAACTACAATTCTGGCAAACACTACATGTACGCTTTTCTGGGGTGTTGTGCCACAATTCATATTATGTCTGTTGGAAACTGCCTTTGTCGATTGGGAAGTCTTCATCTTTCTTTGGGATTTTTGTTCTGTCTAGTGATTTCTATAAATAAATATGTTCTACGTCCCCTTTCCGTATTGGTCCTACTCGGTATATCGATCTCAACTAGATTGGATCAATTGCTTTGTCGGAACTCTTACCGTCGCTTGCTTCATCTCGCTTCGAGTATGGCATTTGTTCTTTAGTAACGACGTATTAGTGACAAGGCTTGTTCAAACAGTCCTGCATGGAGATAAATTACGAGCGAAGGCTATGTGTCCCGAGCAGAGTCTCTCCTCTACTCTATTGTGAGTGACGTGCCCGTATTCCTCACTCTCTACCCGTAGTCTTTTTATAAGATGTCTATTATTCACTCCTTTTTTCTCCATGTGTAACCCCTTCTCTTGGGGTGTGCACTCTTCCTCGATGATGTCCGAAAGAGTAGCATTTATTGCACACTTTGGGAACCTACAAGTACTTGATTTACTGGCTGCTCTACCACCAAGTCATCTTCCCTCTTTAGATTAACAGTTTTCGTAAGAGGTTTCGCCGCAGACACCTAAAAGCACCTTGCAAAAGCGGGGTTTCTTCTGTAACCGCCATGTACAAAGGAACTCCAACAAGACTTGCTGCCTTGCTAATCACCCTCGTTAGAATAATCAATCTACCATCGGCAGATCTGACGGTCCTAGCTAAAGTACTCTGTCACACTCTTCCTTTTCCGCGAACGTCAAAGAAAAAGTATCCATTATCCATTCGAATCTATCTCTAGTGGGCATTTAGTCCTCCATAGTCTCTGCATTCAGTCTTTGACGTTGCATGTGGAAAGTCGTCAAACCCGAGTACATACCCCACCAATGTATTTCTCCATTTCTATACATTCTCCTCTATCTCTGAGTGGAGTATCCTAGCAACTGTCATCTTCATTCCCCTTCTCTGGCTGAATAAACTCAGGATGACACTTTTAATCAAGTGAGAGAAACCTGAAAGATATTTACAGTCTAACTGAACTACAATTCTGACAAACACTACATGTACGCTTTTCTGGGGTGTTGTACCACAATTCATATTATGTCTGATGGAAACTGGCTTTGTCGATTGGGAAGTCTTCATCTTTCATCGAGATTTTCGTTCTGTCTAGTGATTCCTATAAAGAAATATGTTCTACGTCCCCTTTCCGCATTGGTCCTACTCAGTACATCGGTCTCAACTAGATTGGATCAATTGCTTTGTTGGAACTCTTACCGTCGCTTGCTTCATCTAGCTTCGAGTATGGCATTCTTTCTTTAGTAACGACGTTGTTGTAACAAGGCTTGTTCAAACAGTCCAGCATGGAGATAAATTACAGGCGAAGGCTATGTGTCCCGAGCAGAGTCTCTCCTCTACTCTATTGTGAGTGACGTGCCCGTATTCCTCACTCTCTACCCGTAGTCTTTTTATAAGACGTCTATTACTCACTCTTTTTTTCTCCATGTGTAACATGTTCTCTTGGGGAGTGCACTCTTCCTTGATTATGTCCGAAAGAGTAGCATTTATTGCACACTTGGGGAACCCATAAGTACTTTACTTACTGGCTGCTCTACCACTGAGCCATCTTCCCGCTTTAGATTGACAGTTTTCGGAAGAGGTTTCGCCGTAGACACCTATACTAAAAGCACCTTGCAAAAGCAAGGGTTTCTTCTGTAGCCGCCATGTACAATGGAACTCCAACAAGACTTGTTGTCTTGCTGATCACCCTCTTTAGAATGATCAATCTACCATCGGCACATCCGACGGTCCTAGCTAAAGTACTCTGTCACACTCTTCCTTTTTCGCGAATGTCAAAGAAGAAGTATCCATTATCCTGTCGAATCTATCTCTAGTGAGCATTTAGTCCACCATAGTCTTTGCATGCAGTCTTTGACGTTGCATGTGGAAAGTCGTCAAACCCGAGTACATACCCCACCAATGTATTATGCCATTTCTATACATTTTCCTCTATCTCTTAGTAGAGTATCCTAGCAACTGTCACCTTCTTTCCCTTTCTCTGGCTGAATAAACTCGGGATGACACTTTTAATCAAGTGAGAGAAACCTGAAAGATATTTACAGTCTAACTGAACTACAATTCTGACAAACACTACATGTACGCTTTTCTGGGGTGTTGTACCACAATTCATATTATGTCTGATGGAAACTGGCTTTGTCGATTGGGAAGTCTTCATCTTTCTTTGAGATTTTCGTTCTGTCTAGTGATTCCTATAAAGAAATATGTTCTACGTCCCCTTTCCGCATTGGTCCTACTTGGTATATCGGTCTCAACTAAATCGGATCAATTGCTTTGTCGGAACTCTTACCGTCGCTTGCTTCATCGCTTCGAGTATGGCATTCTTTCTTCAGTAACGACGTTGTGGTAACAAGGCTTGTTCAAATAGTCCTGCATGGAGATAAATTACGAGCGAAGGCTATGTGTCCCGAGCAGAGTCTCTCCTCTACTCTATTGTGAGTGACGTGCCCGTATTCCTCACTCTCTACCCGTAGTCTTTTTATAAGATGTCTATTATTCACTCCTTTTTTCTCCATGTGTAACCCCTTCTCTTGGGGTGTGCACTCTTCCTCGATGATGTCCGAAAGAGTAGCATTTATTGCACACTTTGGGAACCTACAAGTACTTGATTTACTGGCTGCTCTACCACCAAGTCATCTTCCCTCTTTAGATTAACAGTTTTCGTAAGAGGTTTCGCCGCAGACACCTAAAAGCACCTTGCAAAAGCGGGGTTTCTTCTGTAACCGCCATGTACAAAGGAACTCCAACAAGACTTGCTGCCTTGCTAATCACCCTCGTTAGAATAATCAATCTACCATCGGCAGATCTGACGGTCCTAGCTAAAGTACTCTGTCACACTCTTCCTTTTCCGCGAACGTCAAAGAAAAAGTATCCATTATCCATTCGAATCTATCTCTAGTGGGCATTTAGTCCTCCATAGTCTCTGCATTCAGTCTTTGACGTTGCATGTGGAAAGTCGTCAAACCCGAGTACATACCCCACCAATGTATTTCTCCATTTCTATACATTCTCCTCTATCTCTGAGTGGAGTATCCTAGCAACTGTCATCTTCATTCCCCTTCTCTGGCTGAATAAACTCAGGATGACACTTTTAATCAAGTGAGAGAAACCTGAAAGATATTTACAGTCTAACTGAACTACAATTCTGACAAACACTACATGTACGCTTTTCTGGGGTGTTGTACCACAATTCATATTATGTCTGATGGAAACTGGCTTTGTCGATTGGGAAGTCTTCATCTTTCATCGAGATTTTCGTTCTGTCTAGTGATTCCTATAAAGAAATATGTTCTACGTCCCCTTTCCGCATTGGTCCTACTCAGTACATCGGTCTCAACTAGATTGGATCAATTGCTTTGTTGGAACTCTTACCGTCGCTTGCTTCATCTAGCTTCGAGTATGGCATTCTTTCTTTAGTAACGACGTTGTTGTAACAAGGCTTGTTCAAACAGTCCAGCATGGAGATAAATTACAGGCGAAGGCTATGTGTCCCGAGCAGAGTCTCTCCTCTACTCTATTGTGAGTGACGTGCCCGTATTCCTCACTCTCTACCCGTAGTCTTTTTATAAGACGTCTATTACTCACTCTTTTTTTCTCCATGTGTAACATGTTCTCTTGGGGAGTGCACTCTTCCTTGATTATGTCCGAAAGAGTAGCATTTATTGCACACTTGGGGAACCCATAAGTACTTTACTTACTGGCTGCTCTACCACTGAGCCATCTTCCCGCTTTAGATTGACAGTTTTCGGAAGAGGTTTCGCCGTAGACACCTATACTAAAAGCACCTTGCAAAAGCAAGGGTTTCTTCTGTAGCCGCCATGTACAATGGAACTCCAACAAGACTTGTTGTCTTGCTGATCACCCTCTTTAGAATGATCAATCTACCATCGGCACATCCGACGGTCCTAGCTAAAGTACTCTGTCACACTCTTCCTTTTTCGCGAATGTCAAAGAAGAAGTATCCATTATCCTGTCGAATCTATCTCTAGTGAGCATTTAGTCCACCATAGTCTTTGCATGCAGTCTTTGACGTTGCATGTGGAAAGTCGTCAAACCCGAGTACATACCCCACCAATGTATTATGCCATTTCTATACATTTTCCTCTATCTCTTAGTAGAGTATCCTAGCAACTGTCACCTTCTTTCCCTTTCTCTGGCTGAATAAACTCGGGATGACACTTTTAATCAAGTGAGAGAAACCTGAAAGATATTTACAGTCTAACTGAACTACAATTCTGACAAACACTACATGTACGCTTTTCTGGGGTGTTGTACCACAATTCATATTATGTCTGATGGAAACTGGCTTTGTCGATTGGGAAGTCTTCATCTTTCTTTGAGATTTTCGTTCTGTCTAGTGATTCCTATAAAGAAATATGTTCTACGTCCCCTTTCCGCATTGGTCCTACTTGGTATATCGGTCTCAACTAAATCGGATCAATTGCTTTGTCGGAACTCTTACCGTCGCTTGCTTCATCGCTTCGAGTATGGCATTCTTTCTTCAGTAACGACGTTGTGGTAACAAGGCTTGTTCAAATAGTCCAGCATGGAGATAAATTACGAGCGAAGGCTATGTGTCCCGAGCGGAGCCTCTCCTCTACTCTATTGTGATTGACGTGCTCGTATTCCTCACTCTCTGCCCGTAGCCTTTTTATAAGACGTCTATTACTCACTCCTTTTTTCTCCATGTGTAACTCCTTCTCTCGGGGTGTGCACTCTTCCTCGATGATTTCCGAAAGAGTAGCATTTGTTTCACACTAGGGGAAATAAAGAAATATGTTCTACGTCCCCTTTCCGCATTGGTCCTACTCGGTACATCGGTCTCAACTAGATTGGATCAATTGCTTTGTCGGAACTCTTACCGTCGCTTGCTTCATCTCGCTTCGAGAATGGCATTCTTTCTTTAGTAACGACGTTGTTGTAACAAGGCTTGTTCAAACAGTCCAGCATGTAGATAAATTACAAGCGAAAGCTATGTGTCCCGAACAGAGTCTCTCCTCTACTCTATTGTGAGTGACGTGCCCGTATTCCTCACTCTCTACCGTAGTCTTTTTATAGGACGTCTATTATTCACTCCTTTTTTCTCCATGTGTAACCTGTTCTCTTGGGGAGTGCACTCTTCCTCGATTATGTCCGAAAGAGTAGCATTTATTGCACACTTGGGGAACCCATAAGTACTTTACTTACTGGCTACTCTACCACTGAGCCATCTTCCCGCTTTAGATTGACAGTTTTCGGAAGAGGTTTCGCCGCAGACACCTATACTAAAAGCACCTTGCAAAAGCAAGGGTTTCTTCTATAGCCGCCATGTATAATGGAACTCCAACAAGACTTGCTGTCTTGCTGATCACCCTCTTTAGAATGATCAATCTACCATCGACACATCCGACGGTCCTAGCTAAAGTACTCTGTCACACTCTTCCTTTTCCGCGAATGTCAAAGAAGAAGTATCCATTATCCTGTCGAATCTATCTCTAGTGAGCATTTAGTCCACCATAGTCTCTGCATGCAGTCTTTGACGTTGCATGTGGAAAGTCGTCAAACCCGAGTACATACCCCACCAATGTATTATGCCATTTCTATACATTTTTCTCTATCTCTTAGTAGAGTATCCTAGCAACTGTCACCTTCTTTCCCTTTCTCTAGCTGAATAAACTCGGGATGACACTTTTAATCAAGTGAGAGAAACCTGAAAGATATTTACAGTCAAACTGAACTACAATTCTGACAAACACTACATGTACGCTTTTCTGGGGTGTTGTACCACAATTCATATTATGTCTAATGGAAACTGGCTTTGTCGATTGGGAAGTCTTCATCTTTCATCGAGATTTTCGTTCTTTCTAGTGATTCCTATAAAGAAATATGTTCTACGTCCCCTTTCCGCATTGGTCCTACTGGGCATATCGGTCTCAACTAGATTGGATCAATTGCTTTGTCGGAACTCTTACCGTCGCTTTCATCGCTTCGAGTATGGCATTCTTTCTTTAGTAACGACGTTGTGGTAACAAGGCTTGTTCAAATAGTCCAGCATGGAGATAAATTACGAGCGAAGGCTATGTGTCCCGAGCGGAGCCTCTCCTCTACTCTATTGTGAGTGACGTGCTCGTATTCCTCACTCTCTGCCCATAGTCTTTTTATAAGACGTCTATTACTCACTCCTTTTTTCTCCATGTGTAACATGTTCTCTTGGGGAGTGCACTCTTCCTCGATTATGTCCGAAAGAGTAGAATTTATTGCACACTTGGGGAACCCATAAGTACTATACTTACTGGCTACTCTACCACTGAGCTATCTTCCCGCTTTAGATTGACAGTTTTCGGAAGAGGTTTCGCCGCAGACACTTATACTAAAATCACCTTGCAAAAGCAAGGGTTTCTTCTGTAGCCGCCATGTACAATGGAACTCCAACAAGACTTGCTGTCTTGCTGATCACCCTCTTTAGAATGATCAATCTACCATCGACACATCCGACGGTCCTAGCTAAAGTACTCTGTCACACTCTTCCTTTTCCGCGAATGTCAAAGAAGAAGTATCCATTATCCTGTCGAATCTATCTCTAGTGAGCATTTAGTCCACCATAGTCTCTGCATGCAGTCTTTGACGTTGCCTGTGGAAAGTCGTCAAATCCGAGTACATACCCCACCAATGTATTCTGCCATTTCTATACATTTTCCTCTATCTCTTAGTGGAGTATCCTAGCAACTGTCACCTTCTTTCCCTTTCTCTGGCTGAATAAACTCCGGATGACACTTTTAATCAAGTGAGAGAAAGCTGAAAGATATTTACAGTCTAACTGAACTACAATTCTGACAAACACTACATGTACGCTTTTCTGGGGTGTTGTACCACAATTCATATTATGTCTGATGGAAACTGGCTTTGTCGATTGGGAAGTCTTCATCTTTCATCGAGATTTTCGTTCTGTCTAGTGATTCCTATAAAGAAATATGTTCTACGTCCCCTTTCCGAATTGGTCCTACTTGGTATATCGGTCTCAACTAGATTGGATCAATTGCTTTGTCGGAACTCTTACCGTCGCTTGCTTCATCGCTTCGAGTATGACATTCTTTCTTTAGTAACGACGTTGTGGTAACAAGGCTTGTTCAAATAGTCCAGCATGGAGATAAATTACGAGCGAAGGCTATGTGTCCCGAGCGGAGCCTCTCCTCTACTCTATTGTGAGTGACGTGCTCGTATTCCTCACTCTCTGCCCATAGTTTTTTTATAAGACGTCTATTACTCACTCCTTTTTTCTCCATGTGTAACCCCTTCTCTCGGGGTGTGCACTCTTCCTCGATGATATCCGAAAGAGTACCATTTGTTTCACACTAGGGGAAATAAAGAAATATGTTCTACGTCCCCTTTCCGCATTGGTCCTACTCGGTACATCGGTCTCAACTAGATTGGATCAATTGCTTTGTCGGAACTCTTACCGTCGCTTGCTTCATCTCGCTTCGAGAATGGCATTCATTCTTTAGTAACGACGTTGTTGTAACAAGGCATTTTCAAACAGTCCAGCATGGAGATAAATTACAGGCGAAGGCTATGTGTCCCGAGCAGAGTCTCTCCTCTACTCTATTGTGAGTGACGTGCCCGTATTCCTCACTCTCTACCGGTAGTCTTTTTATAAGACGTCTATTATTCTCTCCTTTTTTCTCCATGTGTAACCTGTTCTCTTGGGGAGTGCACTCTTCCTCGATTATGTCCGAAAGAGTAGCATTTATTGCACACTTGGGGAACCCATAAGTACTTTACTTACTGGCTACTCTACCACTGAGCCATCTTCCCGCTTTAGATTGACAGTTTTCGGAAGAGGTTTCGCCGCAGACACTTATACTAAAAGCACCTTGCAAAAGCAAGGGTTTCTTCTGTAGCCGCCATGTACAATGGAACTCCAACAAGACTTGCTGTCTTGCAGATCACCCTCTTTAGAATGATCAATCTACCATCGACACATTCGACGGTCCTAGCTAAAGTACTCTGTCACACTCTTCCTTTTCCGCGAATGTCAAAGAAGAAGTATCCATTATCCTGTTGAATCTATCTCTAGTGAGCATTTAGTCCACCATAGTCTCTGCATGCAATCTTTGACGTTGCATGTGGAAAGTCGTCAAATCCGAGTACATACCCCACCAATGTATTCTGCCATTTCTATACATTTTCCTCTATCTCTTAGTGGAGTATCCTAGCAACTGTCACCTTCTTTCCCTTTCTCTGGCTGAATAAACTCCGGATGACACTTTTAATCAAGTGAGAGAAAGCTGAAAGATATTTACAGTCTAACTGAACTACAATTCTGACAAACACTACATGTACGCTTTTCTGGGGTGTTGTACCACAATTCATATTATGTCTGATGGAAACTGGCTTTGTCGATTGGGAAGTCTTCATCTTTCATCGAGATTTTCGTTCTGTCTAGTGATTCCTATAAAGAAATATGTTCTACGTCCCCTTTCCGCATTGGTCCTACTTGGTATATCGGTCTCAACTAGATTGGATCAATTGCTTTGTCGGAACTCTTACCGTCGCTTGCTTCATCGCTTCGAGTATGGCATTCTTTCTTTAGTAACGACGTTGTGGTAACAAGGCTTGTTCAAATAGTCCAGCATGGAGATAAATTACGAGCGAAGGCTATGTGTCCCGAGCGGAGCCTCTCCTCTACTCTATTGTGAGTGACGTGCTCGTATTCCTCACTCTCTGCCCATAGTCTTTTTATAAGACGTCTATTACTCACTCCTTTTTTCTCCATGTGTAACCCCTTCTCTCGGGGTGTGCACTCTTCCTCGATGATATCCGAAAGAGTACCATTTGTTTCACACTAGGGGAAATAAAGAAATATGTTCTACGTCCCCTTTCCGCATTGGTCCTACTCGGTACATCGGTCTCAACTAGATTGGATCAATTGCTTTGTCGGAACTCTTACCGTCGCTTGCTTCATCGCTTCGAGTATGGCATTCTTTCTTTAGTAACGACGTTGTGGTATCAAGGCTTGTTCAAATAGTCCAGCATGGAGATAAATTACGAGCGAAGGCTATGTGTCCCGAGCGGAGCCTCTCCTCTACTCTATTGTGAGTGACGTGCTAGTATTCCTCACTCTCTGCTCGTAGTCTTTTTATAAGACGTCTATTACTCACTCCTTTTTTCTCCATGTGTAACCCCTTCTCTCGGGGTGTGCATTCTTCCTCGATGATGTCCGAAAGAGTATCATTTGTTTCACACTAGGGGAACCCATTCGTACTTGCCTTACTGGCTGCTCTACCACTGAGCCATCTTCCAGTTTTAGATTGACAGTTTTCGAAAGAGGTTTCGCAGACACCTATACTAAAAGCACCTTGCAAAATTGGGGGTTTCTTCTGTAGCCGCCATGAACAAAGGAACTCCAACAAGACTTGTTGCCTTGCTAATCACCCTCTTTAGAATGATCAATCTATCATCGGCAGATCTGATGGTCCTAGCTAAAGTACTCTGTCATACTCTTCCTTCTCTGCGAACGTCAAAGAAGGAAGAGTGTGACAGAGTACTTGTCTTCGGTTGAGATTGCTCTACTTCTAACCTGATCTTCATAAACATGTTGGAGGCCATGATGAGTGAGATGAGGCGTGTGATGAGGTTAGAAATAGAGCAATCTAAATGGATAACCACAAAGGTTTTTTTCGCAATTGAATCAGAAGCGGAAAACCAACGTCGATGGTTTGGTTCGACGCGGATGGGATGCCCCAAGAGAAGGCTTATGCTTATCGAGCCCATCGACGAGGAAGATGTGATTTTTAATCAGAATCGGCCAAATCACTTCATCGTTCTTGCTACGTTGTGACTCTCTCGTTGGTTTGCTAGAATAGATGGGGCATTACCGCTCTTTGCTAGGACCAGTAGCAGTAGGAGAATGCTTTTATTCTTACCTATATAAATGAATATGCCTCTCTGACGGGCGTCGGTGCTCTGAGGAGGAGCGTCACGGTGTTCTCGAATGTGCTATTGCTGCAAGAGAATCCGTAGTTATTGAATCTGGTCTTTCGGAATCAAATGCACATGAATAGGGCTTTCCACCGTCACTGTACTCATGGCAGGATTTTCCGTGGCGATTCCGCCCAATGCCATTTAATCAACTCTGAGGGAGGGAATGATTGGACAAATCATGTTTTTGCCCTTTTCTCTTTCCGGGAGATTTCGTTGGTAAGGTACCTAGCACTCATCAGTAATTGAATCAATATACCACATATCCACGCACATAGAATAGGCTCGTCTGCTACTTTAGAGAATGAATTCGTAGCCCAACCATCACTTCCTTGCCTCTTTTGTTTTTGTAGCATCTAGAGTTCTGCTTTCATAGAGTTAGTATTCGGTTTGGATTTCATCCCGATAGTAAACTAGGGCATTGGGAGAGGTTGAATAGTATGACAAATCAGACAAGGAACTGACACAACTTTTTCTTCGTCATTATACGAATATCTCCCCACTGCTACCTCTTGTAGGAGTCCGAGTCGTGTCTCAGTCCAAGTGTAGTTGATCATCCTTTCGAACCAGCTACTGATCATTGTTGTCGGTAAGCTATTGCCTCTCCAACGGTAACCTCAGACACGAGCCCCTCCTCAGGCGGATTCCTCCTTTTCCTCCTCAGCCTGCAAAAGGGTTCTCCGCAACCATTTCCAGTTGTTGTCCCCTCCCGACGGGCAGGTTCCTATGCGTTACTCACCCGTCCGCCACTGGAAACACCACTTCCCATCCGACTTGCATGTTTCTGGCATGCCTCCCGTGTTCATCCTGAGCCAGGATCGAACTCTCCATGAGATTCATACTTGCTTTACATCATAGCTTCCGTCGTTCGTAGACAAAGCGAATTCGGAATTCCTTTAATTCTGACGCATAATGTCGGACCCATGCACTTCATCTCACACCTGGAGTTAGAAATACGGAAAGGAAGAGTGTGACAGGTTTATGAAGATCAGGTTGAAGTAGAGCAATCTAAATGGATAGTGGGAAAGAGGACCCAATACCTGCTCCAACAGGTATTGAAGAGCAGGTACTTGAGTGGGTCTCAACTTGAGCAGGTTAGAAGGTACAGGTTTATGAAGATCAAGTGAGATTGCAAAAAAAGAGTGATCAAAAGAAAGAGAGTGAGCAAAAGAAAAAGAGTGAAAATCCAAAATGAGAGTAGGACCCACTCAAGTACCTGCTCCAACAGGTACTTGCTCCAATACGGAAATGAGGAGTGAGATGAGGTTGCAAAAAGAGCAGGTAATGTCGAACCCATAATGTCGGACCCATACTCTTCCTTCTCGTTGGGCCCACTCAAGTACCTGCTCCAACGGTACTTGAGACCCACTCAAGTACCTGCTCCAAAATGAGAGTAGGACCCAATACCTGCTCTTCATAAACCTCATCTCACTTGCTCTATTTCCCACTCTACCAACGGAGAGTGGGAAAGAGGACCCAATACGTCCTCTTTCCGTATTGGACCCACTCAAGTACCTGCTCCAATTCTAACCTCATTAGCAATCTAAATGAAGATCCGTTGGAGCAGGTACTTGAGTGGGTCCAATACGGAAAGGAAGAGTGTGACAGAGTAACTATTCCATTCTAATGCCACGAGAAGGAAAGTCAGTCTTCCTTCGAAGATCAGATTGATTATTTGGTGCTTCAAAATTGGGAAAACGAAGCCTGGAGTATGGGGTTCGTTCCTACTTGACATTGTAAAACGACGATGAGGACTAGCAAAAGCCATAGAAAAACCCAAAATAGAAACTCCAGACACAAACCTGAGAATAAGGGAAAGTGTTTAGCTTACTCGACCAGTAGGTGAGGAAAGCGACGTAAAAGGCTACTGTTTGCCCGAAAATTGAATCTTTGATTCCATTGTAAAATTATTTGAATTACAACGAATTGAGATTACAAAATAATCCGAGGAATTACTAGAACGGAAATATTAATTTATTCCCTTTTTTATGTGGGTTCGGGTGGCGATGGAGTCTCGTTAATGCCTCCGTTGACCGTCAGACTGGGAGAAGATGGCTCTGCTCCTTTCCTCGATCTCACGAGCTCGCCCGTAATCGTCCCAAAATCTCCCAATCCAAAAGCCCTATCTCCAATTAAATTCCTGTGTTTTATAGGCCGAAGAAGCTCCAAATCCGGCTCAATTATTCCTGAAAAATTGGATCACGGAATATTAGCGAAATAAAATAGGAAATAAATAATCGAAAAAGAACAGAAAACAACCCGCGGGTTGGCACCTGCGGGATCGCTCCACCCGCGGGATCGCCCCCGCGGGTTGGCACCCGCGGGAATCCTCCCGCGGGTGGCAACCCGCGTGTGCTCCCGCGGGTTGCAACCCGCGGGTGCTTTTTTTTTGGATATCTACATAACCCCCTCCAAAGTTTTCGAAGTTCTGTATTGAACCGTACTGAATTTTGAAATACTTTGGATTCTTTAATTTTGGTTATAGACCTTTTAAAAGATTTGGTCGATAGAGATAACGGTTAACATATTCATTTATTCCATAACAAGCAGAGGTATGATTTTAACGTACTCATTAGAGGACAAGCAGAGGTATGATGTTAACATGCTTATTTTAGGTCAAGCAGAGGTATAATATTAACGTGCTTATTTTAATCCTAACCGTTCAGTGACATCTAGTATGACGAATCAGGAAAAGACAGAGGTGACATTAAATGTGTCTTGGAGCTTAACCTATTCAGAGGATCTGGTCGTGATATGGACAAGCTGACTAAATAGAGGTGACGGTTAACGTATTTAGCTTTGGAATCGGACTATCAGAGGTAACTGTTAACTTGATAGGGAGATGATTTTCGTCAGAGGTGATTTTTAACTTAACGATATCAAAAGCACGTTCATCAGAGGTTGTAATGTTGGACTTGATGAAGTGTGAATTTTTTTTCTGTCAGAGGTGATTTTTTTAACGTGATAAGGGATTTAATCGGATCTTATCTCATTTGATTTTGAATTATGATGTCAGAGGTATGATTTTAACTTGACAAATATTTTGGAGTGTCGCTTGCTCTGTTGGAGCAAAATGACGAGAAAAGTTTTGCTGTCAGCGGTGAAATCTTAACGTGACATGAGATTTATCTGATTAGGATTTTTAGCAAACCCCCAGCTATCAACGGATTTGATTAGCCTTTACCAACTACCATTTGAGTCGGGCTAGCCATGCTATTCCCCTCAACATGGTGAGTTGTCGAGAATTTCGTTTGGGCTTAAATGCCAAACTTTTCCTCTTCCCTTTGCCTTAGCAGCGTAGGGCAGCGATGTATCCTTATATTCGAATAAGGATACTGTTATGAGAAATTTGTCGTGGGATTTTTAGCAAACCCCCAGCTATTAATGGATTTGAATTGCCTTTACCAACTACCGTTTGAGTTGGGCTAGCCATGCTATTATCCTCAGCATAGTGAGTTGTCGAGGGTTTCGTTTGGGTTTAAATACCAAACTTTTCCTCTTCCCATTGCCTTAGCGGCGTTGGGCAATTCATACTTTTACCCCCAGTATGAAGAGGTTGGCGAGAAATTTATTCTCTTCCCGTAACCTTATCGGCGTTGGGTAATTCATACTTTGTACCCCCAGTATGATGGTGTTGGCGAGAAATTTATTCTCTTCCCGTTGCCTTATCGGCGTTGGGTAATTCATACTTTCTACCCCCAGTATGATGGGGTTGGCGAGAAATTTATTCTCTTCCCGTAGCCTTGTCGGCATTGGGTAATTCATACTCTTTACCCCTAGCATGATGGGGTTGGCGAGAAATTTATTCTCTTCCCTTTGCCTTGACGGCGTTGGGTGATTCATACTTTTTACCCCCAGCATGGTGGGGTTGGCGAGAAATTTATTCTCTCCCCATAGCCTTGTCGGCGTTGGGTAATTCATAATATTTTTTTTTTATGGGGGTTTAAATTAACTGCCCTGAGCTCGTTTTGGGAATTGTTGTGAGCCCAAGTGGTACCTTTAGACCACACACATTAGATGTGTCGGAGTTAGCTCTAACTCCTTTTTTGTTCAACTTTGAGCTGAACTGCTCCAGCGTCAATCAACGCTTGAATTTTATCTTTTAAGATAAAACAATTCTTTGCAGGGTGACCTACAATCCGATGGTATAGGCAGTAATTCGGATCGTTAGTCTTCCCAATTTCTTCAGGACTCTTGCTTTCCGGCAAGTTGAGCATCTTGCATTTGCTGAGTAGGTTGAACATAGTAGCAGTATGTTCATCCTTGAACGAATACTGCTTTTGAAGTCTGGGCGACTTTGATGTGTTGCTTGTAGTTGGCCATCTTTTCTACTTCGGTGTACTTTCTACCGCCATTGCCATTATGTCTTTCTCTTTGGAACGGGAAAACTGGAATGGAGGTTCATTTGTACTGCCTCCGGTTGCAGACTGTTGTTCTTCGAGGCGTCGAAGTATTTCTTCAGCTTGTTCACTCTGTTTAAGCAGATCTTTCCATGATTTGGATTCGACCGAGCCCATCTTGTCTAGGATATCGGTCAGCAAGTTGTGCCTGCAGGTTTCCACAAGCATGTCCTGCGTCATGCCATGTGGGCATCGAACAGAAAGCTCTCGGAACCGCTCGACATAAGTTTTGACCGTTTCGCCTTCTTCTTGCTTCGCTGCTAGCAAAGATAGTATAGAGACTTCTGTATCATCTTCAAAAAATCGGGCTAAGAACTCACGTTCTACATCGGCCCATGATTTAATTGTTCCCTGGGGTAGCTGCATGAACCAGGTAAATGCGAGCCCCCGTAAAGTGCTCGCAAATATCCTAGTCATAGTCGGATCATTCCCCATGAGGTGTCCTGTCTGCGACAGGAAGTAGAAGATGTACTGTTGCGGCGAACCTTTACCGTCGAATGACTGAAGATTCAATGGTTTATATTTTGCAGGGTAAGGTATGGTCTCCCATTCTATGGGATAAGGACGTACTACCCCTACCTCTTGTAGCTTCTTGCGATGAAGAAGAGCTTGTAGTTGGTTCTCCATCTTCTCTATTTTCTCTGCGTGAGGGTTGATGGTAACCTTCATTTCCTCTTCCTCTCTTGAATGAGGAGGAATTTCTTCATTCTCATCCTCGCTGTCCTCATTTATCTGGACAGGCTATTTTCCTTTCTGCCGACCAGAAACGGACGACGAGGATTGATTCTTTCTAGTTTGGGCTAACAACTCAAGTAAAAGTTGTTTCATTTCTTCTAAGGTCTCCTCTTGCTGTTCGAGACGTTTTTCTTGTCTCTCAAGTCTTTCAGAGACTTCTTCTAGAAGCTCGCCCTCTGGTTCGATAGAAACTCCTTTTGATTCTGGAGTGATTTCTTTATCCGAAGGGTTGTTTCCGACCACCTTTTTGCCTTTATTAACCATATGTGATGAGGCAGCAGGTAGATCGATTTCCGAGCACACCTTTTTCACCGTTCGCATTCTTTTAGGTTCGGTGATCTGCTCAAAAACGGACCGTCTCAGGTTGCACTCGCAGTTTGATAGAACAGTTGATATCAGCTGTTCGCATTGCCATTGAGGAATATTTTGTAAGGAGTTCTTCCGCCAATTGAGATACTCTCTCAAATCTTGAGATACTTCCTCATTTCTATTTGCAACTTGACGCCGCTTGCATTGCAAATTTGGTTCATAATACTGGAGAGTTTGCAATATTTCAGGTTTCCCGTATCAGATTGTTCTCCAACCCTTCTGCGGATTCTTCTGTAGTGTGTGCTGGTCTGCGCAGTTGTATGGGCCCCGCACGCATCGACTTGTTCTTCGGGATTTGGTGGATTCTATCATGAATATGTTCATCCGAAGAGATATTTGAAGACCTATTCTCAGGTGAGTTCATGAGCACATCCTTATATTTGTTTGTAGAGGAACGGGATGGTACACCTAAGAGAGTAACCAAAAAGTTAGATGTGCGCTGTGTGATCACTGCGCGTGCGCCTGAATAGACACGAGAACCAACCCTTGATTTTTCCTGCGGAGTGCAACCCACAGGTTGCAACCTGCAGTGTGCAACCCGCGGTTGGAACCGCGGGTTTGCACCCGCAGTTGCAACCGCGGGGTTGCACCTGCGGGGTGCAACCCGTGGTTGGAACCGCGGGTTTGCACCCGCAATTGCAACCGCGGGGTTGCACCTGCGTTGCAACCGCGGGGTTGCCCCCGTGCGGTGCAACCCGCAGTTCCGCCTGTGGATTTTTATTTTTGGAATTTTTTCTTCCCGATGTTGCATGTGTCACGATTGTTTCTTAGGTTGGATTTTCTGACTGTAATTTTCCAGAAGTACTGTTGAGGCGGGCCCGTTGGGTTCTACGCCTTAGGTTTCTCTTTTGGGAGCGGTTTAGGGACAGGTTTGACTTTTGGCTTGACTTTTGGCTTGACTTTGGAATGGGCGATAACGCCGTGTTCTTGACAGACGATGACGTCTTGTCAGTTCGAACGGGCGATGACGCCTCATAAGTTTTCATAGGCGATGATGCCTTTCCGGTGGGCGATGACGCCTCACCTTTTTTCATCGTCACTCGGCGATGTTGCCTAGGCACCGAATTAGAGGAAAAAAGAAATTCCTCATATTTTTGCTGGTCAACTTCTATGACCAGCGTCTCAACCATTGAGCCAATTGGCACCCGGTCGGACTGCGCCACCAGATTCTCTGTGGTAAACAGAGGGGCTCCCACTGTGGTCGCCAGTTCTTATTTGCCCGAAAATTGAATCTTTGATTCTATTGTAAAATTATTTGAATTACAACGAATTGAGATTACAAAATAATCCGAGGAATTACAAGAACGGGAATATTAATTTATTCTATTTTTTATGTGGGTTCGGGTGGCGATGGAGTCTCGTTAATGCCTCCGTTGACCATCCGACTGGGAGAAGATGGCTCTGCTCTTTTCCTCGATTTCACGAGCTCACCCGTAATCGTCCCAAAATCTCCCAATCCGAAAGCCCTATCTCAAGTTAAATTCCTGTGTTTTATAGGCCGAAGAAGCTCCAAATCCGGCTCAATTATTCCTGAAAAAACCGGATCACGGAATATTAGCGAAATAAAATAGGAAATAAATAATCGGAAAAGAACGGAAAACAACTCGCGGGTTGGCACCCGCGGGTAATCCCGCGGGATCGCCCCCGCGGGTGCAACCCGTGGGTGTGCCCACTTAGCAATTTTCAAATTTTTTTTTTTTTGGTATCTACAGCTACGTCAAGTAAAGGGGTTGTAGGTTACGCTCATTCGGCAAAGCGAGAAAAGGGCCTTTCGGAGAAAATAGTGGAACAAGTTATGGCGTATATAGACGAAAGATTCTTCTTTCGTCATGTGCTTCTTCATATTGTCATAGCGCCTTTCCAGTCTTTCTCTATTCAATCGGTTTGTCGAAGTCAGACCAAATAAAGCTCTAGCGTTACGAGAGAGCACCGGAGAGTGATAAGAAGTCCAGACAGACCTAGGTTCCTGATGCGTCAAAAGAAGAGGCCGTTGCGTTCAAACCGAAGTGCTGGAGGACCATGAAAGGCGACTCTACAAAAGCTGGTAACGGAAAGGGAAGAGGCGATGACCCTCTGCCTGTGAGGTAATTCAACATCGCAGAAGCTCGACCATGATGCCATGGGACGGGAAAAGGCCAATCCTGAAAAGTTGTCCTCGTCAAGTGGTCTCATATTTCGACTCAGATGAAAGGAGTCTACCGAGAAAAGTGTAATAAAGTCCTACTCTTCGGTAGGATCGGATTGGACTCGGGCTCATCGATGTCACAATAAAGTTCATTTAAAAAAGCGGAGGATACCACACGAAATGAGAAAGGGGTGGAAAGTTTCTGTTTCCTTCGTTTAACTTACTCTCAGAAAGAGGTACTCGTTTCAAATCTGACAATAGATCTCCTTCAAGAAAAAAGAGGTACTCGTTTCGAGATTCGATAGGAGAAGCAAGAGAACATCGATCGTTGCTTCGACAAATTCAACTAAAAGTGGTATATTGGTTTGAGGAACCAACAAGAGTTTACTCGACAAACTCCTGGCGGCAAAAAACCGAGCAGCCTTTTCGTTAGGTTAGCGTATCTGACATTGATAGGTTGACTTGTTTTTCTCTGAAGAACCAGATATGTGGACATCACTAGGCAGTGGAATCAGTCTTCCGCCAATAAGGTACTATGAATAATCAGTCTTCCGCCAATAAGGTACTATGAATACGCGGCTTTGGTAGGAAATCCAGAGGAAAAGGCATAACATGAAAAAAGAAGTCGACGAAGCAACGGAAGAATTTCGAGATTGACGTGACGATGGAGGCTTTGACATGTTGGCTAAAGAACAAGTAAAAGAAGCAACGACCTCCCTGTCATAGAGTAGGGAGAGACAAGGCCTACAAAGCGAAGTGAATCGGTCCATAGGATCAACGGGTCATAGGTCGGTCAACGTCTGATATTTCTGGCAAAATAGGAAAATTCTGAATGTGGTAAGCCTTCGACAAAAAGCAAGAAAAAGCCGACGTTTGATATTTGCCATGGTTCTCTGTTCCAGTCTGCGTCAGGAGATCGATTCCTAAATTCGTCATGAGAAAGCTGACGTGACATTGGTTATTGGTAAAGCTCACTGATGTCGACTCTCGCTGAAGAGGGGCGGGGCTAACGGTTGGTTCAATTACTATTACTGGACTTGGCATTGCTGAGGGAGATGGTTACCCCACGGAGCGATGACGGGGAGGGAGCGATCTCGGTTCATCCCCTTACCGTGGTTGGTTATTGATCTCTCTCTAGCTTGACAAAGCTCCACCAACTCAACGGACTGGGACCAAAACTGATGCCTTTCGCTTTTGATTTCCCCGTTCTTCCAATATATTCTGATCTCGCCTGGTCGAGCTTATAGAATATGTTCTTCTTTTCATTGTCTTATTCACTATTCTAATGACAAAGCATCCTATGAGATGATTAAGGTATTTTGAATGAGAGTCTTTGCCCCCCACTTCATCTCCCTTTCCCATTCATCTTCACTATCTTTGTTTTGGTGAGAGGAGGAAGCTGAATTACTTTCTTCTTTGACCGACGAATCATGAGCAAAGTGGCCCCTCTTGCCACACTCCGATGCATTCTACATTTCCTTGGGAATTCCTCTGTTCTTAATCATGATTTCTCTGTCGATGGTCCTCCCCCCGCTTGCTCGATCTTCTGCTTGCTTTCTTGTACATCAGACTTCACACATGCCAAATTTCTTCTTTGGACGTATAAAAGGAGATATCTCATATTCATTTCGGACGTATAACCTTTGGTTTTTCGTGGTTGTGTCCCCCGGATACCGTCATTGTTTTGCTTGTTAGAATGCATCATGCCTGTCTTTACTTGTCTCTGTCGTCTTATTCCTCTATTACGAGCGAAGGCTATATGTCCCGAGCGGAGTCTCTCCTCTACTCTATTGTGAGTGACGTGCCTGTATTCCTCACTCTCTACCCGTAGTCCTTTTATAAGATGTCTATTACTCACTCCTTTTTCTCCTTGTGTAAACCCTTCTCTCAGGGAGTGCACTCTTCCTCGATGATTTCCGAAAGAGTAGCATTTGTTGCACACTAGGGAACCCATTCGTACTTGACCTACGGGCTGCTCTACCACTGAACCATCTTCCAGCTTTAGATTGACAGTTTTCGGAAGAGGTTTCGCCGCAGACACCTGTACTAAAAGCACCTTGCAAAAGCGGGGGTTTCTCCTATAGCCGCCATGTACAAAGGAACTCCAACATGACTTGTTGCCTTGCTGATCACCTTCTTTAGAATGATCAATCTACAATCGACAGATCCGACGGTCCTAGCTAAAGTACTTTGTCACACTCTTCCTTTTCCGCGAACGTCAAAGAAGAAGTATCCATTATCTTGTCGAATCTATCTCTAGTGAGCATTTAGTCCTCCATAGTCTCTACATGCAGTGTTTGACATTGCATGTGGAAAGTCGTCAAACTCAAGTACATACCCCGCCAATGTATTCTGCATTTCTATATATTTTCCTCTATTTTTGAGTAGAGTATCCTAGAAACCGTCACCTTCTTTCCCCTTCTCTGGCTGAATAAACTAGGGATGACACTTTTAATCAAGTGAGAGAAACCTGAACGATATTTACAGTCTAACTGAACTACAATTCTGACAAACACTACATGTACGCTTTTCTGTGGTGTTGTACTACAATTCATATTATGTCTGATGGAAACTGGCTTTGTCGATTGGGAAGTCTTCATCTTTCTTCGGAATTTTCGTTCTGTCTAGTGATTCCTATAAAGAAATATGTTCTACGCCCCCTTTCCGTATTGGTCCTACTCGGTATATTGGTCTCAACTAGATTGGATCAATTGCTTTGTCGGAACTCTTACCGTCGCTTGTTTCATCTCGCTTTGAGTATGGCATTCTTTCTTTAGTAACGACGTTTTAGTAACAAGGCTTGTTCAAACAGTCCCGCATGGAGATAAATTACGAGCGAAGGCTATGTGTCCCGAGCGGAGTCTCTCCTCTACTCTATTGTTAGTGACGTCCCCGTATTCCTCACTATCTGCCCGTAGTCTTTTCATAAGACGTCTGTTACTCACTCCTTTTTTCTCCGTGTGTAACCCCTTCTCTCGGGGAGTGCACTATTCCTCGATGATGTCCGAAAGAGTAGCTTTTGTTGCACACTAGGGGAACCCATTCGTACTTGACTTACTGGCTGCTCTCTACCACTGAGCCATCTTCCAGCTTTAGATTGATAGTTTCTGGAAGAGGTTTCGCCGCAGACACCTATACTAAAAGCACCTTGCAAAAGCAGGGGTTTCTCCTGTAGCCGCCATGTACAAAGGAACTCCAACAAGACTTGCTGCCTTGCTGATCACCCAATTTAGAATGATCAATCTACCAACAGATCTGACAGGCCTAGGTAAAGTAATCTGTCACACTCTTCCTTTTCTGCTAACATCAAAGAAGAAGTATCCATTATCCTATCGAATCTATCGCTAGTGAGCATTTAGTCCTCCATAGTCTCTGCATCCAATCTTTGAGGTTGCATGTGGAAAGTCGTCAAACCCGAGTACATACCCCACCAATGTATTATGCCATTTCTATATATTTTTCTCTATCTCTGAGTAGAGTATCCTAGCAACCGTCACCTTGACACTTTAAATCAAGTGAGAGAAACTTGAAAGATATTTACAGTCTAACTGAACTACAATTCTGGCAAACACTACATGTATGCTTTTTTGGGGTGTTGTGCCACAATTCATATTATGTCTGTTGGAAACTGCCTTTGTCGATTGGGAAGTCTTCATCTTTCTTCGGGATTTTCGTTCTGTCTAGTGATTTCTATAAATAAATATGTTCTACGTCCCCTTTCCGTATTGGTCCTACTCGGTTTATTGGTCTCAACTAGATTGGATCAATTGCTTTGTCGGAACTCTTACCGTCGCTTGCTTCATCTCGCTTCGAGTATGGCATTCGTTCTTTAGTAACCACGTATTAGTGACAAGGCTTGTTCAAACAGTCCTGCATGGAGATAAATTACGAGCGAAGGCTATGTGTCCCGAGCAGAGTCTCTCCTCTACTCTATTGTGAGTGACGTGCCCGTATTCCTCACTCTCTACCCGTAGTCTTTTTATAAGATGTCTATTATTCACTCCTTTTTTCTCCATGTGTAACCCGTTCTCTTGGGGAGTGCACTCTTCCTCGATGATGTCCGAAAGAGTAGCATTTGTTGCACACTTGGGGAACCCATAAGTACTTTACTTACTTGCTGCTCTACCACTGAGTTATCTTCCCGCTTTAGATTGACAGTTTTCGGAAGAGGTTTCGCCGCAGACACCTATACTAAAAGCACCTTGCAAAAGCGGGGGTTTCTTCTGTAGCCGCCATGTACAAAGGAACTCCAACAAGACTTGCTGCCTTGCTAATCACCCTCTTTAGAATGATCAATCTACCATCGGCAGATCTGACGGTCCTAGCTAAAGTACTCTGTCACACTTTTCCTTCTCCGCAAACGTCAAAGAAGAAGTATCCATTATCCAGTCGAATCTATCTCTAGTGAGCATTTAGTCCTCCATAGTCTCTGCATTCAGTCTTTGACGTTGCATGTGGAAAGTCGTCAAACCCGAGTACATACCCCACCAATGTATTTCTCCATTTCTACACATTTTCCTCTATCTCTGAGTAGACGAGTAGATGGAACTTTTAATCTAGTGAGAGAAACCTGAAAGATATTTACTATCTAACTAAACTACAATTCTGACAAACATTATATGTACGCTTTTCTGGGGTGTTGTACTACAATTCATATTATGTCTGATGGAAACTGGCTTCGTTGATTGGGAAGTCTTCATCTTTCTTTGGAATTTTCATTCTGTCTAGTGATTCCTATAAAGAAATATGTTCTAGGCCCCCTTTCCGTATTGGTCCTACTCGGTATATTGGTCTCAACTAGATTGGATCAATTGCTTTGTCGGAACTCTTACCGTCGCTTGCTTCATCTCGCTTCGAGTATGGCATTCTTTTTTTAGTAACAACGTTTTAGTAACAAGGCTTGTTCAAACAGTCCAGCATGGAGATAAATTACGAGCCAAGGCTATGTGTCCCGAGCCAAGGCTATGTCTCTCCTCTACTCTATTGTTAGTGACGTCCCTGTATCTGCCCGTAGTCTTTTCACTCTATTACACCCCGTCAAGAATAACGAGTCCTGTAGAACAAGAGAAAAATCAAAGAACGTCCTCAATCAGGTTTGGATGGGAGACCTCGACCAATTGCTTCAACAAAAATAAGAACCTTGGTATAATTGAGCTCAACCCGTTGTTTAATGTGAAGTACGAACCTTGGTATAAGGAAGACGCCAAAAATGGTAGTGAAAAGCCATTTGATAAGTCGATGATGAACACCACAGAAGAATTCCGATAAGTTCGAATAGTCCTTCAAAGAACCAAAGAGAATAAACTCACCAATT
This sequence comes from Dracaena cambodiana, assembly GCA_036321105.1. Lineage (NCBI taxonomy): Eukaryota > Viridiplantae > Streptophyta > Magnoliopsida > Asparagales > Asparagaceae > Dracaena > Dracaena cambodiana. The sequence goes on along the minus strand of JAYEPQ010000009.1, from coordinate 26,619,628 downwards.
ATCTATAAATTATATCCCTTCTATTCCATTAGACGCCTATTTATGGGCTAAAAAAATACAAGTAAAGTTCCTACAAGGAAAGTTCAAGAAATAGAAACAAAATAAAAGGAAACAATCAGCCCCTTAATTTGGCTGATCAATATAACAAAATTTCTAGAAATAGAAACAATCAGCCCATTTATTTGGCTGATCAATACAAGAAAAGTTCTAGAAATAAAACAAAAGGAAACAATCAGTTTTGACTGGATTCTTCTAGTAGTTGAATCATGTTGATGTATCTTTGTTGAACACGTGAACCATTCTCAATGGGCCTCCACAAATTTTCTTGAGCCCAAACCTTTTGAATCAGCCCATTAAGTGTATCTTTGAACTTCTTTTCTCGTGCTCTTGTAATCGGCCCAGTTGGAACTTGAACTGGCTCCTTTGTAGTCATACCATTATTTGCATCACGATCCATCTTATTCCTACAAGTTTGACTCTGAGGAAGGGTAAACCCAAGCAACGACCAGCTCATTAACCATGTCCTGGTTGGGCTAAGGGGATCAATGGCTGCATGCTATAGAAGCGGGGAGGAACTAATTGTCTAAGATAAGTTTAGTAGATTAGTAGTTTAGATTATATAGATTAGTTGGCCTGTTGAAGACACACCACAAACAATAAGTGGGAAAAGGCTCCTAATGGCACAACTAACAATTTGATCTCTCCCTCCATCTGCTACATGAACATCGACAGTGAAATCACTTAATGTAAGGTAGCGGATGAGACGAAAGAGCAGTGAAGGAAAAGCGTGACGAGCTAATGGGATCATATTAGAAATATTATGGAAAAACAACCTATTCTCTCACTTACCCAACGGAGAAAGAATTTCGCTAGCATTTGTGAATGGGCGAACAAACACTCCTACTCAGCAGCAGGCCCTTCTTTCAGCAAAAAATGTCTATTGAGATTACGACACAAACTCTATTAAATAAACACAATTTCCCCCTATCTCCTAATTGGAATATAAACAAATTAACAGCACAGGTTATTGAAGTGGAAAATCTCAACAACCTTAATTTCTTAATCGAAAAAGTGCAAGATCTTGCTACTTATGGCGCGACGAGTGAATTCTTCATTAGCACCATCTGCCATTTAGAACAAGGTGGGGCGTCGGGTTAGGTAGGTTAGTTGGTTAGTTAAATATGGGTTGTAGTTTGAGTCTTCTCGGGGGCGGAGCCCCTTTTGGGGTGGAAAGGATAGTAGATAGGGCTTCTCTTTTCCCCATACTACTTTGCTTACAGGAATTCATTCCACGTATAGGAACTGGGTTAACAAAATGGGTCTTGAACTACAGTGATCTAAGACCTTCTTCCCTTAGTCAGGGAGGTAGGTTGTGTAGGCAACAACTCTTCATAGGTTATTTCGATCCCAAAGGGCCAAATAATCGATGAGTAGTATGCCTGGTAAGAACCTTCTCAAGTAGAGGATGATAGTATAATTTCTTATAAGAAAGATGTTAAGGCCGATATTCCTGACGTTAAGAAGGACCTCTCCTCTTATACTTCGCCAGCACCCAATAAGAACCACAAAGTGGATTACTAATGACCACAGGAGAAGATCCCTTGCCTTTGCTCCTAGCGCTCAAGGAGTTGCTTCTTTTTTGCTTTTTCTTTTCTATGTCAAAGCAAAGCCTTGATCGTGCTTTCCCATACGGTCTGTACCGAACCTTATTCATACGAATAAAGAACTGATCGAAGAGAAGGAAAAAGAAGCAGCAATTTCTCCTATTTTGGATATATGCTTCCAGTTCTGCCTTTTAGTTATATCCCTAACTTGAGTGAGTGAACGGCCACTGCTTTCCTTTGTGTTACATGAAATGATGCCTCCAACTCTTTGTTCTAGCCTTCATGCCAGCTTTCCTCTTTAATGACTTGCTATGAGACGGGAGAATTCCAACTGAACTAACTGGCCTATTCCTACATGATAGGAAGACCTTCTAGGCCAGTCCTACTGCCGGAGTACTGACCAAACAAGGAATGTCTCTTCCTTCAGTACTCAAGCTCAAGCCAAAGCAGTTCCTCAAGGACAGGAATAGCGAATCCGCAAGGACAAGACAACTATTCGGAGAGACCTCCTCTAGTGAAGGCCCCTCAACTGACTCTCTCATCTTAGACCTACTCATATACAAAGTCAATCGCACTAGCTCAGGATAAGGAAAGGACCCGAAGGCCCATCATTGAATTGACCCGACCAGCGGAGAAAGAGAATGGAATCACGGGGAATCGTTCATGCAATCCATCCATTCTTCATTAATAAGTGGTGTGGGACCTAGTGCATACTCCTTCAAGAGCAAGCATCTTTTGTCAATTGGATAATAGCCCCCCTAAACTAAGAAAAAGGATAAGCCTCGAAACATGAAATCTTTCTTAGAGGAGGAACTACAAGAGCCTCCCAGAAAGAGCAGGATCAAGATCTTCCTGGGATGCTCACTGGGCTTAGTTTTGGTGATCCTAGTGATTAAAGATGACAGACATGCAGATGATATTGATCAAATCGCCTTTGAAATCGATGTTTTCCATAGTGGTCGGTGGAGTTTGTTCCTCCTCGGACATTCTACATCAGATCTTCTCTTCCTTTCTTTCTTTTTCGAGCGCATCAGGCAGGCTGGTGCTGGGACCTTGTTCCGAAATGTTTTTGCTGGTATCGACCAGATGCCAAAGTGGAATGAAGGGCGGAAAAGCCAAAACTGGGTTGGTGAGAGATCCAGCTACTAAGGAGTAAGTAATCAAATATGAATTTACATTGCTCCAATCTCTCACATTCCACTTCAGCTGAATATTCATTTTAATAAAGTTCTGGTTCATATTCTTTCTTCTCTGGAATCCGTGGAGCTATCTCCGTAATTGGAAACTACAATCAGATGGAAACATTGGTTTCTACATTCAAGGATTGTGACTTTGAGGTTGGGGAGATTTCACCAGCTCTGGGCGAAGCGCATTTGAAGTTCCGGAAAAAATATCCTTTTGTTCATTGCCCAGGAAGCTTCTTATTCTGAACCGAGCTCACAACTGAACGAGATATTGAGATGGTAGGGGCAATTACCATGTTATTAACCGATTGAAACTTTAATACAACCTTTTTTGATCCTGCGGGAGGGGGAGACACCATATTATACCAGCATCTCTTTCGGTTCTTCGGTCATCCATAGGTGAATATTCTCATTCTGTCTAAATTCGGTATTATTAGTCATATTGTATCGACCTTTTTGGAAAAATCGATCTTCGGGTATCTAGGCATAGTTTATGCCATGATCAGTATAGGTGTTCATGGATTTCTTGTTTGGGCTCATCATATGTTTACAGTGGGTTTAGACGTTGATACGCGTGCTTACTTCATCGCAGCTACCGTGATCATAGATGTCACCACTGGAATCAAAATCTTTAATTGGATCACAACCTTGTGGGGAGGTTCGATACAATATAATACACTCATGTTATTTGTTGTAGGGTTCATCTTTTTGTTCACTACAAGAGGGCTCACTGGAGTAGTTCTAGCTAATTCTGGACTAGACATTGCTCTATATGATACTTATTATGTGGTTGCACATTTCCATTATGTACTTTCTATGGGAGCTGTTTTTGCTTTATTTGCAGGATTTTACTAATGGGTGGGTAAAGCTTTGGTCGGACATACCCAAAAACTATAGGTCAAATCCAATTTTAGATCACTTCTTTCCGGGTTAATCTGACCTTCTTTTCCCATGCATTTCTTAGGGCTTTTGGGTATGCCACGTTGCATTCCAGATTATCCATATGCTTATACCGGATGGAAATCTCTGAGCAGTTTCGGCTCTGAGATATCCGTAGTTGGGATTCGTTGTTTCTTCATGGTCGTCACAATCATTTTAAGCAATGGAAACAACAAAAAATGTGCTCCAAGTCCTAGGGTTGTTGAACAGAATTCAACCATACTTGAATGGATGGTACAAAGTCCTCCAACTTTTCATACTTTTGGAAAACTTCCAACTATCAAGGAGATGAAAAGTTATGTGAAGTAAAAGAAGAAAAGGTCGCCAACTGCTACTAAGAACCTAATAGAACAAATAAATTTGATCCAAGTGGCTGGCGAACGGTACGCCGATTGGAATTTTTTTTCCAGAGGAGTATGATGACGTCTGACTATCGTCAGGCAGTTTATAAGACTATAGGACTCTCTCTTTGTTATTCAATTGTGGAATTTCGTTGACTTACTATGACCTATTTTCATTGGATCAACAGCTTGACAACTGCTTCTGCGACTATATTCTCTCCGAGTGCCAGGGCCACAACAATAGCTCCAATCATAGTGAAGTAAGCGATGGATCGATGACTCGTGTAAACGTGGAATGGGTCGTGTACAACAAGATCGATTTGACTGTGTCGAACATAGTTTCAATGGATCTAAATATTCGTTCGGCTGTAAAAATAGTTTCGACAAGTTTATCATGAATTTGCACATAGTGAAGATAGCCTGTATTGTATTATATGCCCTCCTTCGTACAGAGGCAACTCTTTATATAGTTTGAGAAACATGGGCGACATGGTGGTTTCGGGGCCTGACCAAAAGAAATTTCGAATACAGGAGGAAATTTATTTCAATATCTTCTCCGGATACCTGAAAGCAGACGACCCTCCGATGTGAAGGCTTGCAAGCACTTACGAGACGAGCTCCATTCTTCCGGTATATAACTACAGTCTTCATTTCCAATTGTGTCTTTGGCCATTGAACGTCGTCCGACGAGGGGGAAACAATCGGAGTGTCTCAATCTGGTAGATCCCCAGGACAGTCCCCAGTATGTCGAGAGGGAGCTCCACCTCACGAAAACCGACAAGTATGAATTATTTTTCGTTTGACTCTATACCCCATAGCCGAGAATGAGAGGGAACATTTTACTTTCTCCATCCAAATACCTGCCCAGCTATGAAACTTATTCAGCACGTCGGTTGATGGCCAATGCATTAGCACGGAGCTATCTGTGAATCTCCGATAAAATCATCAGCATATATTTCTCCATAAACTCTATGTTTCTTAAATCTTCGTTAAATGGGTGATCAGGTTGTTGTTTACTTCTCTTTCCAACTTCCAGCTGAATATTTCCATGATTAGGATGAAAATACCGGCTCTGACGAGACACCTGTCTCAAACCGTAGCCCTCCTGAAGAATCCCAATGGGGATCTATTAATCATAACGGCAAAGGGAGATACATTATCTAATACATCTTACCTGACATTTCCGGAAACTTCGACGGATTCGACGAGTATTGAGGACAAAATCTCGACGGAACTGAGTCATATGCCTTGCGAATATCGAAATTGGCGCAAAATGTCAAGAGTTCATTTTTGTCTCTATGAAAGTGACGGACCAGCTCGTGAGTTATGACGAATGTTTTCACTGATCTTTCTGCCTTTAATGAAAGCCGACTGATGGGGATCAACCAACTCGAGGCATAGAAAGAGGTACATTGGGAGGGTTTTTCCGGAAATCACCTTCAGTAACACGGACATGCTTCATATGAGGGGTTAGGACTCGTCAGTACGATGAGTTTGATGTGGAGAATGTACAAGGATTCGTCTTTCTTCCGCCATGGTAAAAAATCGATTCTAGTACTTCTAGTTCCTAGAAAGCATATCATAGAGAAATTTCGTCTCCAGCAGTCTAAAGTCAAGCTTATTGTTAGGCTTGACGCTCTGTTTGATCTTCCGACGAACATGGTTCATTCTCTATTCACATAGAAATTCTGTTTTTGAAATCGAAAGTGGTACCCTCATCTTCTTTTAGAAGACTACCTTGACACCCTCAGTGGAATAATTTAGCTATGTTGATCTTTCAGAGAAGAGAGTAGATCACTCTTTCAAACAAAAATGGTCCGGGTGCCCTAAAATAAAGTCTCGATGAAAGGAAAGGGGAGGAATCCTCATATTCAGCAAGGGAGAATCATTTTGCAGGAAAGGGCAGTTGAGGGGTTTGGGTGAGGGAAAGGAATCGAAATCAAAGAGTAGGGAGTATCCGGAAGGAATAGGGGCCTCGGTAAGGGAACTGTTCTTTTTTTAAGGTCCCAATAGTGGTTGTTACCAGAGTTGAAAACAGATTATAAAGAAAGACAAGTCAAAGTTGGGGAACTTACCGAGGGAAGCAGTGAGGTAAAGATGAAACTCGAACAGGAAGGCATGTCAAGACGTCGCTGTAGAACGTCAAACCGGCACGTCACACTAGAAAGTGACATGATTCCCACTTTTGACATGTCAACGACGGTCGTCATAGAATCCCTCGTTAGCGGAATGACGTATTGGGTGGAAGAACTAAACTTATGGAATAAAGATTATGGGAGATTCCGGGGGTTCTCGAAACTGGTTTTTGGGGAGGCCGAATAGAAATAGATGTTCAACGATTGAAGCCAAGATAGAAAAAAGAGATTGTAAGTGCTTTGGCTACTAGAGATGGAATTGGATAGCTCTTTCATCCATGACTCGAGAGTCTCTCCAATATGTCGGCCAGCTTTCTTTGGCAGGTTCACAGTCAAAAGTGGATCAGGCAGATCAATGTTTTGACGACTTCAAAACATAGGTAACTTCTCGAAAGCGGGAGAGAGATTGGGCAAAGCCCTAAATGGTACAGTCATCCGACGCGACGGTCATTTGAATTCCCATAGTTGGTAGAAAGGTTTTTGGAATTCGACGACTTCAGTAAGCCTGCTGGCCTTGCTTTCAGCAATCCTCGATGAATAGCTCCTGTTCTTTCTTTCGTTCAACTATGTTCGTCGATGCAGGTAGCCAAGCGTGAAGCAGACTTAATTATCTCATCTCTTCATAGTATCTCATCTGCGAGGTCCTTCTTTCGCCCTAGTTCCCGACGTCGCTTCCTCCCGTTGGACAATCAGCTGCAATATCTTCTCTTTGACGATTCACGATATAAATCGGGAGCCGATCCAGGCTCGTAGTGCTTCACGTCCAGATGCCACCTCTTCGGCCGTACAATTCTGAGGCAAGGAGCAAAATGAGGCACTCCATTGGTTTTCTGAATTGCGTCCCTACGTCCTGATCTTGAAGCAAAGTAGTAATGATCATCCAAAGATTCTCTCTAGGTGTAATAAGAGTCCTGAGCCTCCGGCATTTCGTCAAGGAGGCGGATGACTATTGGAAGCCTCCGGAGTGAAGAAGGGGGCACCAAACTACTGCTGAAATGTCTCGAAGAGACTGGGGGGGCTATCTCTCCGTGTAGGGGGGTAGTTCACGATAGACTGGCAGTGACCAAAATGAGGCACACCTTTTTTTGAGTATTGGAATAAAAGGATAGACTGGCAGTGCAATATCTTGAGGAAGCGAGAAAATTTTGAGATGATGAGTTGTAGTGACCAAGACCTGCGCGGTGGCTTTGCATCCCAAATTGATGGTTCGGTTCTCGATACGGGATTGACATGAGAAAATGTTTGCCAGGTCTCGCATTGGCATAGGGTTATCTCTCCTATTTAAGGCAGGAAAGGCCACCCCATCGTGTGAGTACATACCAAACTTCTCAAATCAAACGAAAACTACCGATATGAGCCAGAACCCAGCTTCCGCTATATGGTTGGCAAGCAAGGCTTTTTTATCTGTCGGGGGGAGGGGTTTTGGAGAGTAAAAAAGAAAAGGTTAGTGAGTTTGATCTTTGCGGTGACGGTTTTCCTGTTCTTCTCTACTTGTGTGTTTCGATAGGTGCATATCATATCAATGGGCCTTTCGTACCAATAGGTGTATGGGTGATGTATAGGTTTCCAAGTCAACGCTACACAGCTTTTGAGTAAATTCCTTCCCTCCTTCGTCCAGTTCCTCGAGAATAACCAGAATCGTTTGACGTCGACTGCCGAAACCCGTCAAAAGCAAGGATGAAGTCATAAGGGAGCTTTTCACTCGCGGAAGAAGTAACCACTAGGGAAAGAGCACGGTTGGCTCCCATGTCAGATGAAGGGTCTTCCCCATAAGGAGATCTCCATACTGGAAGGTGAAGATGAAAGAAGGGTTGAAACACAGCAAGAACCCTCTATTGGGGTAGACGAAATATGAGCGTTCCGCAGCAATAGCAAATGGGGAACCTATCTCTAAAAGAAAAGAGGATATCTCTGTCTACGAGTTGAGACAGAGAAGTTCTTACTAATCAAGTAGGAGTTTATTCATGAAAGTCAAAGGCAGTATCAGCACTGAAGAAAGCAAGTTCCAGTGCAGTCGCATTCGATCGAGAGCTGATACACCAACTAGTCGGAAAGACAGAGTGCCTAGAACAAACTTACTGAGACAAGGGACAGTTGAGTGAAAAGCAGCCTCATAGTAGGTAAGCGCTGCAAATCTCCGAGCTTGAAATTTTTCAGAGAGAGTACAGCTTCTCTGGAATAAGGAACTTCTTCTAATCTGCCGCTGAGGCGTCATGGGATTGATGTGAGAGGGTAGAGATGGCTATATTGCTAGGAGCAAACTCCAGGTGTGAGATGAAGCGCATGGGTCCGACATTATGCGTCGGAATGAAAGAAATTCCGAATTCGCTTTGTCTACGAACGACGGAAGCTATGATATAAAGCAAGTATGAATCTCATGGAGAGCTTGATCCTGGCTCAGTATGAACACGGGAGGCATGCTGGAAACATGCAAGTCGGACGGGAAGTGGTGTTTTCAGTGGCGGACGGGTGAGTAATGCATAGGAACCTGCCCATTGAGAGGGGGACAACAACTGGAAATGGTTGCGAAGACCCCTTTTGTAGGCTGAGGAGGAAAAGGAGGAATCCGCCCGAGGAGGGGCTCGTGTCTGAGGTTACCGTTGATGAGGCAATAGCTTACCGACAACAATGATCAGTAGCTAGTTCGAGAGGATGATCAACTACACTTGGACAGAGACACGACCTGGACTCCTACAAGAGGTAGCAGTGAGGAGTTTTCCGCAATGGGAGAAAGCATGACAGAGCAATGCCGCGTGGAGGTAGAAGAAGGCCCATGGGTCATGAAATTCTTCTCTCGGAGAAGAAGCAATGATGGTATCTGAGGAATAAGTATCGGCTAACTGTGTGATAGTAGCCGCGGTAAGATAAAGGATGCAAGCGTTATCCGGAATGATTGGGCGTAAAGGGGATACAAAAAATTGAAATTGGTCTCCGGCCATCTCGTACCGGCGATCGACGAAAGAATGCATTTCACAGGTAAGGCATGGAAATGGGATCCGTTGATTTCATTGTTTTTCATTGTTCATTGCACCATATTCAAATATTTATCTCCATGCTGAACTATTTGAACAAGCCTTATTACTACAACGTCGTTACTAAAGAAAGAATGCCATACTCGAAGCGAGAAAAAGTAAGCGACGGTAAGAGTTCCGACAAAACAATTGATCCAATCAAGTTGAGACCGATATACCGAGTAGGACCAATACGGAAAGAGGACGTAGAAAATATTTCTATATAGGAATCACTAGACAGAACGAAAATCCCGAAGAAAGATGAAGACTTCCCAATCAACAAAGCTAGTTTCCTTCAGACATAATATGAATTGTAGTACAACACCCCAGAAAAGCGTACATGTAGTGTTTGTTAGAATTGTAGTTCAGTTAGACTTTAAATATCTTTCAGATTTCTCTCACTTGATTAAAAGTGTCATCCCGAGTTTATTCAGCCAGAGAAGGGGAAAGAAGGTGACAGTTGCTAGGATACTCTACTCAGAGATAGAGGAAAATGTGTAGAAATGGAGAAATACATTGGTGGGGTATGTACTCGGGTTTGACAACTTTCCACATGCAACGTCAAAGACTGAATGCAGAGACTATGGAGGACTAAATGCTCACTAGAGATAGATTCGACTGGATAATGGATACTTCTTCTTTGACGTTCGCGGAGAAGGAAGAGTGTGACAGAGTACTTTAGCTAGGACCTTCAGATCTGCCGATGGTAGATTGATCATTCTAAAGAGGGTGATTAGCAAGGCAGCAAGTCTTGTTGGAGTTCCTTTGTACATGGCGGCTACAGAAGAAACCCCCACTTTTGCAAGGTTCTTTTAGTATAGGTGTCTGCGGCAAAACCTCTTCCGAAAACTGTCAATCTAAAGCGGGAAGATGGCTCAGTGGTAGAGCAGCCAGTAAGTAAAGTACTTATAGGTTCCCCAAGTGTGCAACAAATGCTACTCTTTCGGACATCATCGAGGAAGAGTGCACTCCCCAAGAGAACGGGTTACACATGGAGAAAAAAGGAGTGAATAATAGACGTCTTATAAAAAGACTACGGGTAGAGAGTGAGGAATACGGGCACGTCACTCACAATAAAGTAGAGGAGAGACTCTGCTCGGGACACATAGCCTTCGCCTGTAATTTATCTCCATGTTGGACTATTTGAACAAGCCTTGTTACAACAACGTCGTTACTAAAGAAAGAATGCCATACTCGAAGCGAGATGAAGCAAGCGACGGTAAGAGTTCCGACAAAGCAATTGATCCAATCTAGTTGAGACCGATATACCGAGTAGGACCAATGCGGAAAGGGGACGTAGAACATATTTCTTTATAGGAATCACTAGACAGAACGAGAATCTCGATGAAAGATGAAGACTTCCCAATCGACAAAGCCAGTTTCTATCAGACATAATATGAATTGTGGTACAACACCCCAGAAAAGCGTACATGTAGTGTTTGTCAGAATTGTAGTTCAGTTAGACTGTAAATATCTTTCAGGTTTCTCTCACTTGATTAAAAGTGTCATCCTGAGTTTATTCAGCCAGAGAAGGGGAAAGAAGGTGACAGTTGTTAGGATACTCTACTCAGAGATAGAGGAAAATGTATAGAAATGGAGAAATACATTGGTGGGGCATGTACTCGGGCTTGACGACTTTCCACATGCAACGTCAAAGACTGAATGCAGAGACTATGGAGAACTAAATGCCCACTAGAGATAGATTCGAATGGATAATGGATACTTCTTCTTTGACGTTCGCGGAAAAGGAAGAGTGTGACAGAGTACTTTAGCTAGGACCGTCAGATCTGCCGATGGTAGATTGATCATTCTAAAGAGGGTGATTAGCAAAGCAGCAAGTCTTGTTGGAGTTCCTTTGTACATGGCGGCTACAGAAGAAACCCCCGCTTTTGCAAGGTGCTTTTAGTATATGTGTCTGTGGCGAAACCTCTTTCGAAATTTATCAATCTAAAGCGGGAAGATGGCTCAGTGGTAGAGGAGCCAGTAAATCATGTACTTATGGGTTCCCAAAGTGTGCAACAAATGCTACTCTTTCGGACATCATCGAGGAAGAGTGCACACCCCAGGAGAAGGGGTTACACATGGAGAAAATAGGAGTGAATAATAGACATCTTATAAAAAGACTACGGGTAGAGAGTGAGGAATACGGGCACGTCACTCACAATAGAGTAGAGGAGAGACTCTGCTCGGGACACATAGCCTTCGCTCGTAATTTATCTCCATGCAGGACTGTTTGAACAAGCCTTGTCACTAATACGTCGTTACTAAAGAACGAATGCCATACTCGAAGCGAGATGAAGCAAGCGACGGTAAGAGTTCCGACAAAGCAATTGATCCAATCTAGTTGAGACCGATATACTGAGTAGGACCAATACGGAAAGGGGACGTAGAACATATTTATTTAGAGAAATCACTAGACAGAATGAAAATCCCGAAGAAAGATGAAGACTTCCCAATCGACAAAGGCAGTTTCCAACAGACATAATATGAATTGTGGCACAACACCCCAGAAAAGCGTACATGTAGTGTTTGTCAGAATTGTAGTTCAGTTAGACTGTAAATATCTTTCAGGTTTCTCTCACTTGATTTAAAGTGTAATCCCAAGTTTATTCAGCCAGAGAAGGGGAAAGAAGGTGACGGTTGCTAGGATACTCTACTCAGAGATAGAGAAAAATGTATAGAAATGGCAGAATACATTGGTGGGGTATGTACTCGGGTTTGACGACTTTCCACATGCAACCTCAAAGACTGGATGCAGAGACTATGGAGGACTAAATGCTCACTAGAGATAGATTTGACAGGATAATGGATACTTCTTCTTTGACGTTCGCGGAAAAGGAAGAGTGTGACAGAGTACTTTAGCTAGGCCTGTCAGATATGTTGGTAGATTGATCATTCTAAATTGGGTGATCAGCAAGGTAGCTAGTCTTGTTGGAGTTCCTTTGTACATGGCGGCTATAGGAGAAACCCCTGCTTTTGCAAGGTGTTTTAGTATAGGTGTCTGCGGCGAAACCTCTTCCGAAAACTGTAAATCTAAAGCTGGAAGATGGCTCAGTGGTAGAGAGCAGCCAGTAAGTCAAGTACGAATGGGTTCCCCTAGTGTGCAACAAAAAATACTCTTTCGGACATCATCGAGGAATAGTGCACTCCCCGAGAGAAGGGGTTACACAAGGAGAAAAAAGGAGTGAGTAATAGACGTCTTATGAAAAGACTACGGGCAGATAGTGAGGAATACGGAGACGTCACTAACAATAGAGTAGAGGAGAGACTCCGCTCGGGACACATAGCCTTCGCTCGTAATTTATCAGGTTTGCCTATCCAATTTAAATTTAGTTTTTTTTCTTATCTAGCCGAATTTCTTTCTTTTACCCCATTCAAAATCTTGTTCTGTTATTAACAAAAGAAAGAATCTGAAAAAAAAGGGGTCCGAAAAAAAAATCCAAAAAAAATAACAAAAAAAAGGATCCGGGAAAAAATCCGAAAAAAAAAGAGTAAAAATATTCTTTTTTCGTTTGTTTCCAATAAGCCCGAAATTCACCTCACCCCAACTAATCATCCATATCCCTTATTTTTTACTTTTTAAACATGAATTTCCTTGATGAGTTCTTGGTGAATTGTTGCTGGAATTTTGAATATTGTTCGAATAGTTTCAAAAGAACTGAAAGAGAATTATCGAGTGGAAAAAAGCAAGAGTTGTGAGCATATTAGAGGGTAACAGCCGATTATACTGAGTGAAACACGAGTGGAATAGAGTGAATCATTTTTTGAGTGAAAACACGTTAGGGAGTGTGTGAGGTCTTTTCCCTTTTTTTTCTAACTTTGATTTGCAGCAATCATATCTCACAACAGTGAAAAGAGCAACACCAAAAGTACTACAAGGATGGTTGACCCAAAGTTGCTCATGGAGGTCATGATGAGTGAGATGAGGCGTGTGATGAGGTTAGAATTGGAGCAGGTACATGAGCGGATTGATCGGATGGAGAATACACATTTGGAGCAGCCACAAAACATTCATAATATGCGTAGGAGGGAAAGAGTTCAAGATCGGGGAGTGAGAGATGAAGATGGAGAATATTATGGGGCTGGTTTTGATGAAGAAGAAGATCGGGGTTCAGTTGTTGGTAATAGGAGATATGGAGGGCGGTTTAGAGGAGATAGGAATCGGGAAGGTAACAACTTGGGTAGTATTAAGATGAAAATTCCAGCGTTTCGAGGAAGAAACGACCCCGAGGCTTATCTTGAGTAGGAGAAAAAGGTGGAGTTAGTGTTCGATTGCCACAACTACTCTGAGATAAAGATGGTAAAACTTGCTGCCATTGAGTTTTCTGACTATGCTATTGTGTGGTGGGATCAGTTAGTGTTGAACAGATGGCGAAATAGGGAATGACTGGTAGAGACGTGGGAATAGATGAAAATAGTGATGAGGAAGCAGTTTGTGCCCGGTCATTACCACCGGGAGTTATACAATAAATTACAAACGCTCCGACAAGGTAACCGGAGTGTGGAGGATTATCATCAAGAGATGTAGATTGCTATGATCCGAGCTAATATCGAAGAAGACCGAGAGGCTACTATGGCTAGGTTCTTGAATGGCTTGAATCAAGAAATTCATGATAGGGTGGAGATGCAGCATTATGTGGAATTAGAGGATATGGTGCACATGGCCATCAAGGTGGAGCAACAACTCAAGAGGAGAGGTGGTACACGTGCATCCCATAATTCGGATTTTTCCCCATGGAAATTGAGTCATGTGAAGAAAGAGGAGAAATCAGCTGCAAAACCTAAATTCGATCCAAAACAAGAGACAACCAATCATTGTTCTCAAGGTAATTCTGACCCTTCCACTTCTCGAAATCGTGACATTAAGTGTTTTAAATGTCAAGGCAGGGGTCACATAGCAAGTCAATGCCCGAACAAAAGAGTCATGGTGATAAGGGTAATGGAGAGATCGAAACTAATGACGAGTCCGATACCGACTCTTTGCCACCATTGGAGGACGTGGATGAAGAAGAATATGCAGTTCAAGGTGAATTGTTGGGGTCAAGAAGACTTCTAAGCTTGCAAGCAAAAGAATTGAAGAAGTGCAGCGGGAGAATGTCTTTCATACTAGGTGCTACGTCAAAAACAAGGTATGTAGTATGATTGTTGATGGAGGAAGTTGTACTAATGTGGCAAGTACAACCTTGGTGGAGAAATTAGGATTGCCCATACTGAAACATCCTAGGCCGTATAAGTTACAATGGCTGAATGATAGTGACGAGGTAACGGTGAATAAGCAGGTTTTGGTTTCATTCCGCAATGGAAAATATGAAGATGAAGTTTTGTGTGATGTAGTTCCGATGCAAGCTGGACATTTGCTATTAGGCTGACCGTGACAATTCGATCGAAGAGTTAAGCATGATGGCTTCACCAACAAATGCTCGTTCGTGCTCAACCAAAAACACATCACTCTTGTGCCGATGACACCGAAACAGGTTTATAAAAATCAAGTGAGGTTGCAAAAAGAGAGTGATAAAAAAAGAGAGTGATCAAAAGAAAGAGAGTGAGCAAAAGAAAAAGAGTGAAAATCAGAGAGTGGCCGAGCAAAATGAGAGAGAGAAAGAAAATCAAAATTCAGCCATTGAGAGAAAATCAGAGAGAAAACAAAAGAATTTCTATGCAAAAGTGAATGAGATTAAGCGAGCAATGCTTTTAAATCAGCCGATGATTGTACTTTTGTACAAAGAGGCATTTTTAAACACTAACGAACTGACCCTATTTTGCCCAGTTCTGTTGTTTTTTTTTTGCAGGAATCCCATGGAGGAGGATTAATGGGACATTTTAGAGTTGCTAAGACCTTACCTATTTTGCAGGAACACTTTTATTGGCCACACATGAAACGAGATGTTGAGCGTATTTGTGGCAGATGTGTCACATGTAGGCAAGCTAAATCCAGAGTGCAGCCCAACGATTTGTATACTCCTTTTTGCCCATTCCTAGTGAGCCTTGGATTGATATTTCAATGGACTTTGTGTTAGGATTACCTAGGACTAAACATGGAAGAGATTCGATTTTTGTGGCTGTGGATAGATTTTCTAAGATAGCACACTTTATTCCATGTCACAAAACGGATGATACTTCGCATGTTGCTGATTTGTTCTTTAGGGAGATTGTAAGATTGCATGGCATGCCCAGAACCATTGTTTCGGATAGAGATGCTAAGTTCTTGAGCTACTTTTGGAAGACCCTGTGGTGTAAGCTAGGTACCAAGCTTTTTTTTTCAACTACTTGTCACCCACAAACTGATGGTCAAACCGAAGTAGGAAATAGGATTTTGTCTAATTTATTGAGGGCAATAATTAAGAAGAACATCAAAACATGGAAAGAGTGTTTACCACATGTTGAGTTTGCTTATAATAGGTCTATTCATTCTGCTACTAAATTCTCACCGTTTGAAATTGTTTATGGGTTTAATCTTTTGACTCCATTGGATTTAACTCCATTACCTGTTTCTGAGTGTGTTAATTTGGATGGAAAGAAAAAGGCTGATTTTATTAAGCAGATACATGAGAAGGTAAGGCTTAACATTGAGAGAAGAACGGAGCAGTATGCAAAACAAGCAAACAAGGGGCGTCACAAGCTTATTTTTGAACCCGGAGATTGGGTTTGGTTGCATATGAGAACAGAGAGATTTCCGGCGCAAAGACGTTCCAAACTACTTCCAAGAGGGGATGATCCTTTCCAAGTTCTAGATCGCATCAATGACAACGCTTACAAGCTAGATTTGCCCAGTGAGTACAATATTAGTACTACTTTCAATGTTACTGATTTGAATCCTTTTGATGTAGGTGATGATTTGAGGACAAATCCTTTACAAGAGGAGGGGAATGATGCAAATAATGACATGATTACAAAGAAGCCGGTTCAAGTTCCAACTGGACCGGTTACAAGAGCGCGAAAAAAGAAGTTCAAAGATGCACTTAATGGGCAAATTCAAGAGGTTTGGGCTCAAGAAAATTCGTGGAGGCCCATTGAGGATGGTTCACGTGTTCAACAAAAATGTATCAATATGATTCAACTATTAGAAGAATCCGGTCAAACCTGATTGTTTCCTTTTGTTTTATTTCTAGAAGTTTCCTTGTATTGATCAGCCAAATTAAGGGGCTGATTGTTTCTATTTCTAGAACATTTCTTGTATTGATCAGCCAAATTAAGGAGCTGATTGTTTCCATTTGTTTTGTTTCTATTTCTTAAAGTTTCATTGTAGGAACTTTCCTTGTATTTTTTTAGCCTATAAATAGGCGTCTAATGGAATAGAAGGGATACAGTTTACAGATATTTTGTGAGTTTATTCTCTTTGGTTCTTTGAAGGACTATTCGAACTTATCGGAATTCTTCCGTGGCATTCATGATCGACTTATCAAACGGTTTTCCACTACCGTTTGTGGAATTTTTCTAATACCAAGGTTCTTGCTTCGCATTAAACAACAGGTTGAGGTCAGTTATACAGAGGTTCTTATTTTTGTTGAAGCAACGGGTTGAGGTCTCCCATCCAAACCTGATCGAGGATGTTCTTCGATTTTCCTCTTGTTCTACGGGTCTCATTATTTTTGACGGGGTTCGCATCAGATCGAATCTACCCATTTCGGTGCAGCATTTCCGGATGGAGGTTATTCCCCGTTAGAATGGGATTAGTCAGTGCTACGTGGATTGAAATGCTTTGATTGATGGCCAGGAAAGGGAGAGAATTGTGGTGGGGATTCAAGATGCTAGTTCGCACTGGCTCGTACCACCTTGAATTGCTGTCAGCCTTGAAGGCTCGGCGGAGGAAATGACCAAGGATCACTTCCTTTAATGGGCCTCTGTTGGCTCATTGATGGCTTTCTTCCTTCTGCCTTTAGAGAAGGTGGAGTTGAGGACAGAGAGTTAGTTGGAGGGTACTACAGAGGTGGAAAGTCAAGCTTGGACTGAGTGAAGTAAAGACTGGCTACCTAGTGATTGACAACCACCCTCACTGCACACTTTCTATATATCTGTGTCTATCCAATCAAAGACGACCATACCATAGAGAATCAGGCTCAGCAAAACAAGACTAGGGACCATGAACTTCAACCGCTATTTCACCTCCCAAAAAGCTAAACAACCGTAGATGAAGAAGCAGGAGCAATAAAACCAAAAATCTCTTTCTTGTCCTTCTCCGTCGACGGGGCAAAGAGAAGCGCTTTCACTACTGAGAATGCAAATATTCAGTGCGAGAGTTTGACAACATCAGCCGAGATTTTGCAAAGCGGAATGAAGTATCGGTAGCAAAGCTGACAACGCAACGCTTCTGCGAAGCGTCATTCTGATAGTGACGCCGAGCCTATGTGATATATAATGCTGAACCGATGTATGCTCCGCCTTATCCATAGAAGTTGTTAATTGAGTTCTGAATGAATGGGATCTGTCGGTTGGTAATGGCTCAATCTATAGATTTCTTCCTGTGATGGGAAACTACCACATTAGGTTTGGAGAGAGATGGGACCGGTAATAGTTTAGGGGGAGCAGATACAAGCTTTTTCTTTCCATAGCCGGCCAAATAACGACAGGATCATTGGTCTACTCTACCTCAATTCACCATTTTGAACCTTATACAGAAGGTTTTTCCGTACCAGCTCCTTCTACCTATACCGCAGTTAAAGCACCTAAAGGAGAATTTGGTGTCTTTCTTATTAGTAATGGAAGCAATCGTCCTTACTGTCGTAAAATATGAGCACCTGGTTTTGCCCATTCACAAGGACTCAATTCTATATCCAAACATCATATGCCAGCAGATGTAGTCACCATCATAGGTACTCAAGATATTGTGTTTGGAGAGGTAGATAGATAGGACTACGTCTTGCTCGATCAGGAACCTAGCATCTATTGCGAGCCAAAACACCCTGAAAGAAACACTGACAGAAATACCGCATGTCAGAAGCTCATTTACTCTGCTATTTAGACAGCTCATTAACTGGAAATTGTTTTCGGTTTGATCAACTATCCTTTATCGAAGCGGATAGTTCATAGTGCTCATTCTAAAAAAAACCAGACAAGCCAACTCATCATTATGTTTCCACTTCATTTTCATTACGAAGATGTATCATGTCAAGATCTGTTGCTCAAATCGAATCATGCCAACGTTATGGAAGTTCCTGCATCGTGTGAAATAAGATTAGTACCAAAAGTACTAATCTGAAAAATTGGCTATGGAGATTCCGTGCGGTCAAAGATTCTTTAAGACAAAAAAGTGTCCTTATTTTCAAGCAGGAAAGTCGTTTCGATCCAATTCATTCTTGGGGTCCGAAAAGACACAGGATATGTCAGTGACTTTGCACAACAAGGCGCTCTCCGAGGGCATGGAATGTTGGAGTTTTTTTTTAGAATCTCGATAGTAATGTCTATTTTCGATTCTCCAGTCGAAATACGGGAAAACCCAATGAAATTCTTGATGGAAACAGAGTTTTGCAAATTCTCCCCGAAATTGGAAGATCATTTCGAGATCTTCGAGCATATTCGAGGGTTCAATGTCACTATTGTAACTTCGGCCAACACAAAAGATGAGACTTTACCACCGTGGAGCGGCTTTTTGCTAAAAGATTAGGGGGAAACTGACGTAAGATGTCGGTGAAGCGAAATATACGAGATCACGAACATAGATTGCTCGTGGCTAAATATGAATTGAGGTGAAAGCTTTATAAAGCCTTTTGTAAATATCTCGATCTTCCGTCTGATATGCGGGACAAACATCGTTATAAGTTGTCCAAGTTGCCAAGAAATAGTTCCTTTGCACGAGTAAGAAACCGATGTATTTCGACGAGTCGCCCTCGTTCCGTAGTTGAGTTCTTTCGCATTTCTCGTATCGTTTTTCATGGATTAGCATCTTGAGGTCCTTTGATGGGCATAAAGAAATCATCTTGGTAGCAAGCAACCACCAAACCAATAGAACAGAACAAAGGTTAGCTCTGCAACTGGTCTACGATGCAACGGCGACGGCGCGAAACTACCAGAGGGAAGAGGAGTTGTCATGATAGAAAAGAGAAATGACTATAAGGAACCAACGATTCTCTCTTCTTAAACAACCTATATCCTCCTCACTTAACCAACATTTGATAGATTATCAAACCCCGAGCAATCTTAGTTATTGGTGGGGGTTGGTTCATTAGCTGGTATTTGTTTAGTCATTCAAATAGTGACTGGCAGTTTTTTAGCTATGCATCACACACCTCATGTAGATTTAGCTTTTAACAGTGTAAAACACGTTATGAGAGATATTGAAGGTGGTTGGTTGCTCCGTTACATGCATGCTAATGGGGCAAGTATGTTTCTCATTGTGGTTCACCTTCATATTTTTTGTGGTCTATATCATGCGAGTTATAGCAGTCCTAGAGAGTTAGTTTGATGTCTTGGAGTTGTCATACTCCTATTAATGATTGTGACAGCTTTTATAGAATATGTACCACTTTGGGGTCAGATGAGCTTTTGGGGAGTTACAGTAATTACAAGCTTAGCTAGCGCCATACCTGTAGTAGGAGATACCATAGTGACTTGGCTTTGGGGTTGTTTCTCCATGGACAATGTCACCTTAAATCGTTTTTTTAGTCTCCATCATTTACTCCCATTATTTTAGTAGGCGCCATACCTAGACAATGGTTCCTTAAAGATTTAATACAAATCGAAGAACCAAAACACTTTGGAGTGGTAGAAATACAAAGTTCTGGAAATAGCCAATATATTAAAAATAATTCAAAACAACCTTTACTTACAACAAGTAATAGTGAAAGACAAACTAGGGAAGTGGCTAGGAGATCAATTACCAGGGAAGAAATAAGAGAACCAATGCTATCACGATTATTAGGAGGAGATCAAAAACCATAGCGTATGAATTCAACTGGCAAAAATACAGTGGAAATAGATTCAGATTAGCCACAGAAACTAAAATTTACAGAGTCTATGTAGACAATGAAATTAATTGTAAAGTTCCAAAATTTATCAGGTCAGCCCATGAAGAATTAATTCAATATTATAAACAAAAGAAGATGGTAGAAGACAGAATACTTTAGCAAGACATGGCAGAATGGGCAGAAGAATATACACCATCAGATCTACTAAGACACATGGGAGATGAAGGCATACAAAATCTCGACAACATGAGCGACTAGAGACTTTTTCAAAAAAAGGAGGCTCCCTCAAATCCTAAACATCGGATCCTCCAAGGCTTCACAAAAAAGACAGCACTAGACGACAAGCATCAAAGATTCATGACAAGACTTCTAAAGTAAAGATTCCTGACAACAACAGTACGGTTCTGACAGATTTGTGACAAAGAATTCTACAGTAAAGATTCCTGACATCAACAGTGCAGATTCGAGACAAGGCACCAACAGTGAAGATTTCTGACAGGGACAAGACGTAAAAAGTGAAGACTCATGACAAGGCTTCTACAGCAAGATTCTCAAGAGGCTTCTCATGCAAGGGATTTCATCTATAAAAGGAGGCTTCCGAAGGATGAGAAAGACATCGGTAATTCGGTAAAAACATCAGCAAGTTTCTCCAACACCTTTTAAGCTCCTCAACGCCCCTTCTTCATCACCATCCTCTCTCTCCCTATCATCCTCTCCCATCCGTCTTGCCTGGTTTATGCCTGCCGATCAGACCACAACAACTTGTAGTTCTCCACCACCTATATGTATAATTAAGTGTGCCTGAGTGTATTTTCCTTTGTATTTTCTTCTTCTTCTCCTTCACTGTTGACGTCTTGTCCCTGTCAGAAATCTTCACTGTTGGTGTCTTGTCTCGAATCTGCACTATTGATGTCAAGAATCATTACTGTAGAATTCTTTGTCACAAATATGTCAGAACCGTACTGTTGTTGCCAGGAATCTTTACTGTAGAAGTCTTGTCACGAATCTTTGATGCTTGTCATCTAGTGCTGTCTTTTTTGTGAAGCTTTGGAGGATCCGATGTTTAGGATTTGAGGAAGCCTCCTTTTTTTTTTTTTTTGAAAAAGTCTCTAGTCGCTCATGTTGTCGAGATTTTGTATGCCTTCATCTTCCATGTGTCTCAGTAGATCTGATGGTGTGTATTCTTCTGCCCATTCTGCCATGCCTTGCTGAAATATTCTGTCTTCTACCATCTTCTTTTGTCTATAATATTGAATTAATTCTTCATGGGCTGACCTGATAAATTTTGGGACTTTACAATTAATTTTTTTGTCTACATAGACTCTGTAAATTTCAGTTTCGTTGGCTAATCTGAATCTATTTCCACTGTATTTTTGCCAGTTGAATTCATACGCTATGGTTTTTGCTCTCCAGTGCCTGATTTGTCTTGGGATCTCTCTGTCACAAATTACCCCTCTTTCTTCTCTATCTGGATGTAGGGGATGGGCTAGTCTGTGTGTAATCCATGCACTGTGCTTCGTAGGATACCATACTCTTTTTATGTATTCTGCTATTATGGAATCGAATTCTATCTTGAGGTGTGGCCTTTTTCCTATGAAAGCTTTTGAAACTGGAAATGCTAAGGAATCTAGGAGTAATTATGGAAGGCTAATGATTATTTGTGAAACAAATCCCATATCTAAGAAGTCTTTCCAACTATAATCTGTTCCATGGAGTTTTTTCGTCTTTACTTGCCCTAATTGAATATTTAGTCTGTAGATGCTATAGGCTAACTCACATTGACATTTTGGTTGTGAGAGGTCCATGATGTTGCAGATATTATTGTTGATGCATCTATCGGTATTGGCATAATGTTTCGCCTGGTATACAGATACTCCTCTTCATCTTCTTTCTCCTTTTTGGATTTTTTTGAGTATCTGTTGCATGTCTTTGGCTTTTCGATAGAAATTGTCCTGAACTTTCTGGTGAATCTTCTGTCTGATATCTTCTGGAAGAAAAGATAATTCATCATTTGTTTTGAAAAACAGTCTGGCTTGCATGGCTTCCGTATCTCTCATATTTTGGAGGCTCTCTTTTCTACTTTTTACACTTGATTCTGTTTCAGTCTTATTTGTGAGGCACTCCTTTCTTTTTTTTTCTCTCGTATCTTTGAGGCACTCTTTTTCTTTCTGCAAGCTCACAGCTAACTGTGTTTGTTGACAGAGATCTTCAACCAATCTTTCCTTTTGTATTTTTAGATTTTTAAAGTGCTTCATAATAACTTAACATTCTCTACACTCTGTCGATAATTCTAGCTTACTTGTACTCGGTTGACTTTCTTGTGGCATAAATTCTTTAAGGCTTTCGTCGAAATGCCAGAAGGTTGGAATATTATATGGCTTCTTTAACATTATAAAAACCTCTAAACACTGGATTATCAAAGTTTTAGACTAATCTTCGAACTTCCAATTTTTATAAATTCCTACTTGATGACCTCTGAGTATGACGTAGCATATAAAACTCCGTGACTGGGGTGTCTGGATAATACCTTTAAAATAATAAGCTAATGTTTTGATTACTTTAACCTTCTCTTTTGGCTGATCTAGTCTTACTTTCCACAAATTATCTAATAGATATTGTTGCACTAAATCTACCTGAAATTCAGTTATTCTGAATGACTCTTTACTCTGAGTGGCATACTGCTTGAGATATATATCTCCAAATCTCATGAACTCTCTGGAATTCATCTGCAAATTTAAACACCAAAGAATTAGTATAGATAATTTTTGTGTAATTACATGCTCAAATTTTGGTCCGTATTTAGGTCCTATAAATTTTTTCCATTCACATAATTTCTTTTCTTTAATTTGAATGCTAATTTATTAATTGCTATACAGTATAGTAGATATGCATTGGTTATTCCTGGAATTTTACAATCGAATTCTCTGTTTGCACACCTAGTTGTTCTTTTTATCTTTATTCTTTCTTTGTTGGGAAGCTCTATTCTATGACCTAAGGACTTTGTACCTTTTTTGTTTTATTCTATTATTCTCTTTTCTATTAATCTTATTAATTTTTTATGGAAAAAATATTTATTATGTGTTTTTGTGTATAAATTTTCTTTCATAATTTGTTTAAGGTGAAAAATATCTATAGTCCTTTGTAGCATATTTTCTTGAAGGGTTCCTGTTATGTGATTTGCAAATCTTTTCTCATCCTGTGTTTCTTTATTCTCTGTGAGTATTATGACCTTTTGCCCAATCTTAAAGTATTTATTAGATAGTTTCAGATGGACTTTATTCTGTGGTATGCTCTTTGAATTATTATTCCTTGTATTTATCTTTATTTGCAAACTATTCGAGTTACTTGGTGTTTTAAACATTTTCCTAACATATATCAACCTTTTGTTAGATCTAACATTCTCTTTTGATCCTGTTCTGTACTCATCTCCTGTTGTCATTTTAATCTTGTTTTGATGTTCAATTAGGTTGTATATCCCAGGGTCAAACCTAAAATAGTGTAACAAATCTTTATGCTGGAGGTATGTCTCTTGTATCCTATTGGTCAGATAGTCTTTTTCTTGAGTAGTGCTATTTTGATCCCTATACAACTTTTTCCAGCAATTAATTATTTCAAGTATCGAGTTGTATTCTTGTCTGGAGTATATTTTCTTGGTTTGCATCATGTCAATTGGTTGTCTTGGACTAATTCCTAGTCTGCCAATATGATCTATCATTCCTACTGCTTCCTTTGTCTCTAGAATTACTTCATCGTTTCCTATCGTACACTTCTTTTTCCCGTTAGGGAGTTCTTCGGAGTTTAGGATAACCTCTTCAACTGTTCTTTCTACATCATCAATATCATTTTGGCAGTTATTTGCTATTGGTTTAGTTTGCAAAATATTTTTAATGTTGCCTTTCTTCACTTCTTCTTTATTCCTAGTTATACCGTTTACTGCTTTTGTTGTTTCTTCTAAACTACCTTCTCCTTTTATGTTATTATTTTCCTTTTCGTCCTCTTTAGTTTTGTTTATGATATCAGGTTCAACCTTTTCTTGATTAGGATTATATCCAAAATGGCTTAATACTCCCTTAAATTTTTTATGGATTTTTTTGAGTTGTTGGGTCAGATCTTCTTTGGCTTTTAGATCTTCTTTGGTCAGATCTTCTTTGGATTGTTGGGTCAGATCTTCTTTGGCTTTTAGAGTTAGGTTGGAACTTTTATCCTGTTCTTTTAATTTTTTTTATTCGGAGAACTACCTCATCAAATTTTTTTTGGAATATCTTAGGGTGTTCATCATATCATATATATCATTATACATGGTGTCATATTTACTACAACTTGCTCTACATATCTCGTAATTGCACAATATGCCGGTAGCCATCTAAGATGTTGGTGGATAACTAGCTCTGAATAGCCTATGGTGCCTAAAACCGTCTCCTAAGGATCACTCTACAAACGCCTATCCGCGGCAACAAGGGATTACTCTAGGAATCTGGGTTTTAAGGTTACTCAATTCTAGTAAGGACAGTAATGATACAGGTTGTGAGAAAACATAGATCAAAGCTATAGTTTATTTGATACCATATAAGTGCTATGTATGCTATAAATTCTTTCCCAATTTTTCCCTAATTTTTCTGATTTTTACTTGATTTTTTTTTTATGATTTTTTCTACGAATTTAAAACAAACAAAGAGATTTATCTAACATATAGAAACAAATACAGATAGCTTTAAAAACTTCAGAAACTAACTGTACATAACGGAACAGTAGTCATCACACCGGAGACTCTTTGTACAGACTCTAAACCCCTACCGCCCAAAAGGAACGTCCCCCCGGGCTCTGATACCAGGATTAAATTACAAAGGAACGTCCCCCATGGGCTGAATTTAATCTTGTTGTAATTTAATCCTTTGTATAATCTCTGATACCCGGATTAAATTACAACACTACTACTACTGTCACACAGCTGAAGTAGAAGAAGAAGAAAATACAAAGGGAAATACACTCAGGCACACTTAATTATACATATAGGTGGTGGAGAACTACAAGTTTTTGGTCCCTTATTAGAATTGAGTAACCTTAAAATCCAGATTCCTAAAGTAATCCCTTGTTGCCGCAGATAGGCGTTTGTAGGGTGATCCTTAGGAGATGGTTTTAGGCACCATAGGCTATTCAGAACTTGTTATCGATTAACATCTTAGATGGCTACCGGCATATTGTGCAATTGCGAGATATGTAGAGCAAGTTGTAGTAAATATGACACCATGCATAATGATATATATGATATGATGAACACCCCAAGATATTCCAAAAAAAATTTGATGAGGTAGTTCTCCGAATAGAAAAATTAAAAGAACAGGATAAAAGTTTCAACCTAACTCTAGAAGCCAAAGATGATCTGACCCAACAACTCAAAGAAATCCATAAAAAATTTAAGTGTCTATTAAGTCATGTTGGATATAATCCTAATCAAGAAAAGGTTGAACCCGATATCATAAACAAAACTAAAGAGGACGAAAAGGAAAATAATGATGATAATCCAAAAAAAAAGGAAGGTAGTGAAGAAGAAACAACAAAAACAGTAAAACAGTACAATTAAGGATAAAGAAAAGGTGAAGGAAGAAAATAGTTACCAAAATAATGATGCAGAAATAACAGTTGAAGAGATTATCTTAAATTCCGAAGAACCCCTTAACAAAGAAGAAGAATACACGATAAGATTTGATGAGATAATCTTTGCTCCAAAACAAGAAAGAAGGTTTAATTATGTTAAAGGAACATTCAGATTTAAGGGCTATAAACAATATTCATTACACGCACTGCTAGATATAGGGGCCACAGTCTTTTCTTGTCGAGAAAATGCCATACCACTAGAAAAATGGGAACCAATGAAATATCCAATTAAAATAACAGGGATCAGTGCACATAAAACAACTATCCAAAGCAAAGCCAAGAACGTGGAAATTTGGCTTAACGAGAAAAAATTCATTATACCAAAACTTTTATGCTTTTCACAGATGAACGGGGACATGGTTTTAGGAAACAATTTTATTGGAGAGTATTTACCTATGATTGTAGAAAAACAAATGGTGTCTTTACATCAACAAGAGGGTAATCAAACCCGAAGGGTTGACATGCCACTTTAAGAAGGACCTAGGTATAAGTGTACAAAAGATTTTTCTCCTCCAAAAGGTACCTCAGACAGTAAAAACTAATTAAAAAGATGCGAAACAATTTATGAGTTAGATCAAACCCACTGGCTTTACAAAACACTTAGTAAAAATTTTAGTGAAAATCCATTAAAGTTATGGGATCGAAGTCCAAGATTTTGTAAAATTCAATTAAGAGATGACAACATAATTATTAGGGTAAAACCCATGCTCTATACTAGGCAAGATATAGATGAATTCGATAATCAAATAAATGAACTTTTAAGCACAGGCCTAATAGAGAAAACCACTAGCCCTCACTCTAGTCCAACATTTATGGTCAGAAATCTTAATGAATTAAAGAGAAAAAAGCCACGAATGGTAATTAATTACAGGAGACTAAACCAAAATCTAAAATTCGATGGTTATTTTATCCCTAGGAAGGAAGTCCTAATAAACTTAACGAAAGGATCTAGAGTATTCAGTAAATTTGACTGTAAATCTGGTTTCTGGCAACTAAAAATAACGGAGGAATCGAAACCACTAACAGAATTTAGTATGCCACGAGGACACTTTCACTGGAATGTCATGCCATTTGGATTAAATACCGCACCACAGATATTTCAAAGATGGATGGACTCAATTTTTAATAATTTTAAGGATTTCTATGTCGTATACATTGATGACATTTTGGTTTTTTCAAAAATAAAAGAAGAGCACAAGAGACATCTAAAGATCATTAGTGACATCTTTAGAAGACATGGGATAATACTTTCTCCAAAAAAGATCGAAATCGAGAAGGAGTCAATAGAATTTTTTGGAATTATCCTAGACAAAGATGGAATCTAACTACAGAAGCACATCATTTCAAAAATTAGGGAGTTCCCCGAAGAAATAAAAGATAAAAAATAACTATAAGGTCTGCTAAGGCTATTGAATTATGGGAGAAATTTCCTACGAGAACTCACGAAAGAAGAAATACCTTTACTAAAAAAGCTAAATAAAAATCAAGATTTTATCTGGACAGACAAAAATAAAAACGTTCTAAGGCAAATTAAGCAGCTCGCCGAGAAGGCACCAGAAGTCTACCTACCAAAACCTGGAGATAAACTGATTTTAGACACAGATGCGTCAGAAGAATATTGGGGGTGTGCACTAAAAGCAATTCCGAAAGAAAATTGGGACGAAGAGGATCCACCTCTATCTCAAAACGGAATCAGACTCAGAAAACGAAACATACCACAAAAAATATTAAAGTATGAGAGACTTTGTGGTTATAATTCTGGAAAATTCAAACCAAACGAACTGAAGTGGATAATATTTGAAAAGGAACTATACACTATAAAATTAGCCCTACAGAAATTTCAAATATTCCTCGCACCCGAATATTTTATAATTAGAACTGATAATAAAGCCGTTAGGGATTTTCTGGTGAACACAAGAAAGACCTCTGGGAAACGCATGCAATGGTATAATGAGATTGCCCAATACTCCTTCGAAATCGAGCATGTTAAAGAAAAGGATAATTTTATCGCAGATTACCTAAGCCGACCTAACAATTACTAAATAAAATATTAGTAACTTAAAAATTTATTTTGCAGAAAAGTGATAAGGGGAAGGCTATAGCAAATAGTGTTCCTGTTGTAGCAGCGTTTGTCGTATTCGTGGGGTACCAGACGGGTATTTGCACAAACTGGAAAAAATGCTATGAGCAGGTATTTGATTTTAACGGATCCTGTTGCAGACATTACTACTCAAAAGAGGATGCCATCCTAGCCTGAGAGATATCACGGCAGAACCCATACTTAGCAGAAGAAGTTCGTGATCTCGCCTATTACATGCTCGAGCCAAAAATAGCGAGCTTTTCCAAGTTGGAAATCCCACACCCATTTTACTCCGAAATAAATGGAGCATGGCGAGCCCACCAGAAGGCAAATTTGGGAATTAGAACTCGTCGTGCTTTCCGCAGGCACATGGAAAACTTAGCAAATCTTGTAATGAAACAAGAATCAAAACTCAAGGCCTTGAAAAAGGTCTGCTCGGATTATATAACAACCCTCAATGAGGGAACTATTAGGAAATCAACCCCTAGACAGGCTGAAGCCTTAGAAAACATGGATAAACTTTTAGAACAAGAGTTACCCAACCTCGTTACATCAAACAAATCAGAGGAAGCGCCGCAGTTCGAGAATACAGCACCAGAAGGATCGCAAACATACAACAACACACAGCAAGCTGAAGAAGAGATGGATGCGGAGGTCGAGGCCGAAGTCGAAATTTACATAACCGAAGAAGCCCTCAGCAGGGGAGCCTCTGTAAAGAGGCTTCTAAAACAACTATTCGAAGAAGGCAATCCAGCAGTTGGGTTGCTTGGATAAGGATCTGGGAAGTTCGAATACTATGTTCTATACGGAAAACCAAAAATGAAAAAATTAGTCCCAAAATCACATCTGAACCAACAAGAAACGCCAGAGGCAACGATTTCACCAACAGGATGGGACGACCCTAACCTATCCACAAATGGAAGGATGGATCTTGCATCCCCAGAAACTTCAGTATCAAACAATTTTATTAACTTCTTGTTAAAAAAAAAAAAAAGGAAGCTCCCTCAAATCCTAGACATCGGATCCTCCAAGGCTTCACAAAAAAGACAGCACTAGATGACAAGCATCAAAGATTCGTGACAAGAATTCTACAGTAAAGATTCCTGACATCAACAGTGCAGATTCGAGACAAGACACTAACAGTGAAGATTCCTGACAGGGACAAAACGTCAACAGTAAAGACTCATGACAAGGCTTCTACAGCAAGATTCTCAAGAGGCTTCTCGTGCAAGGGAGTTCGTCTATAAAAGGAGGCTTCCGAAGGATGAGAAAGACATCGGCAATTCGGCAAAACATCAGCAAGTTTCTCCAACACCTTTTAAGCTCCTCAACGCCTCCTTCTTTATCACCATCCTCTCTCTCCCTCTCATACTCTCCCATCCGTCTTGCCTGGTTTATGCCTGCCGATCAGACTACCAACAACTTGTAGTTCTCCACCACCTATATGTATAATTAAGTGTGCCTGAGTGTATTTTCCTTTGTATTTTTTTCTTCTTCTACTTCAGCTGTGTGACAGTAGTAGCAGTGTTGTAATTTAATCCGGGTATCAGAGATTATACAAAGGATTAAATTACAACAAGATTAAATTCAGCCCATGGGGGACGTTCCTTTGTAATTTAATCCTGGTATCAGAGCCCCGGGGGACGTTCCTTTTGGGCGGTAGGGGTCTGCAGTCTGTACAAAGAGTCTCCGGTGTGATGGCTACTGTTCCGGTATGTACTGTTAGTTTCTGAAGTTTTTAAAGCTATCTGTATTTGTTTCTATATGTTAGATAAATCTCTATGTTTGTTTTAATTCGTAGAAAAAATCATTTAAAAAATCAAGTAAAAATCAGAAAAATTAGGAAAAAATTGGGAAAGGATTTATAGCATACATAGCACTTATATGGTATCAAATAAACTATAGCTTTGACCTATGTTTTCTCACAACCTGTATCATTACTGTCCTACTTACACTCTAAGTGTCCCTTACTAGAATTGAGTAAACTTAAAGCCCAGATTCCTAAAGTAATCCCTTGTTGCCGCGGATAGGCATTTGTAGAGTGATCCTTAGGAGACGGTTTTAGGCACCATAGGCTATTCAGAGCTAGTTATCCACCAACATCTTAGATGGCTACCGGCATATTGTGCAATTACGAGATATGTAGAGCAAGTTGTAGTAAATATGACACCATGTATAATGATATATATGATATGATGAACACCCTAAGATATTCCAAAAAAAATTTGATGAGGTAGTTCTCCGAATAAAAAAAATTAAAAGAACAGGATAAAAGTTCCAACCTAACTCTAAAAGCCAAAGAAGATCTGACCCAACAATCCAAAGAAGATCTGACCAAAGAAGATCGAAAAGCCAAAGAAGATCTGACCCAACAACTCAAAAAAATCCATAAAAAATTTATGGGAGTATTAAGCCATTTTGGATATAATCCTAATCAAGAAAAGGTTGAACCCGATATCATAAACAAAACTAAAGAGGACGAAAAGGAAAATAATAACATAAAAGGAGAAGGTAGTTTAGAAGAAACAACAAAAGCAGTAAATGGTATAACTAGGAATAAAGAAGAAGTGAAGAAAGGCAACATTAAAAATATTTTGCAAACTAAACCAATAGCAAATAACTGCCAAAATGATATTGATGATGTAGAAAGAACAGTTGAAGAGGTTATCCTAAACTCCGAAGAACTCCCTAACGGGAAAAAGAAGTGTACGATAGGAAACGATGAAGTAATTCTAGAGACAAAGGAAGCAGTAGGAATGATAGATCATATTGGCAGACTAGGAATTAGTCCAAGACAACCAATTGACATGATGCAAACCAAGAAAATATACTCCAGACAAGAATACAACTCGATACTTGAAATAATTAATTGCTGGAAAAAGTTGTATAGGGATCAAAATAGCACTACTCAAGAAAAAGACTATCTGACCAATAGGATACAAGAGACATACCTCCAGCATAAAGATTTGTTACACTATGTTAGGTTTGACCCTGGGATATACAACCTAATTGAACATCAAAACAAGAGTAAAATGACTATAGGAGATTAGTACAGAACAGGATCAATAGAGAATGTTAGATCTAACAAAAGGTTGATATATGTTAGGAAAATGTTTAAAATACCAAGTAACTCTAATAGTTTACAAATAAAGAGAAATACAAGGAATAATAATTCAAAGAGCATACCACAGAATAAAGTTCATCTGAAACTATCCAATAAATACTTTAAGATTGGGCAAAAGGTCATAATACTCACAGAGAATAAAGAAACACAGGATGAGAAAAGATTTGCAAATCACATAACAGGAACCCTTCAAGAAAATATGCTACAAAGGACTATAGATATTTTTCACATTAAACAAATCATGAAAGAAACTTTATACACAAAAACACATAATAAATATTTTTTCCATAAAAAATTAAGAAGATTAATAGAAAAGAGAATATTAGAATCAAACAAAAACGGTACAGAGTCCTTAGGTCATAGAATAGAGCTTCCCAACAAAGAAAGAATAAAGATAAAAAGAACAACTAGGTGTGGAAACAGAGAATTCCATTGTAAAGTTCCAGGAATAACAAATGCATATCGACTATACTGTATAGCAATTAATAAATTAGTATTCAAATTAATGAAAAAGAAATTATGTGAATGGACAAAATTTATAGGACCTAAATACGGACCAAAATTTGAGCATGTAATTACACAAAAATTATCTATACTAATTCTTTGGTGTTTAAATTTGCAGATGAATTGCAGAGAGTTCATGAGATTTGGAGATATATATCTCAAGCAGTATGCCACTCAGAGTAAAGAGTCATTCAGAATCACTGAATTTCAGGTAGATTTAGTGCAACAATATCTATTAGATAATTTGTGGAATCCAAGACTAGATCAGCCAAAAGAGAAGGTTAAACTAATCAAAACATTAGCTTATTATTTTAAAGGTATTATCCAGACACCCCAGTCACGGAGTTTTATATGCTATGTCATACTTAGAGGTCAACAGATAGGAATTTATAAAAATTGCAATACAGTTAGAAGATTAGTCTCAAACTTTGATAATCTAGTATTTAGAGGTTTTTATAATGTTAAAGAAGCCTTAGAATATGCAAAAAATAATATTCCAACCTCCTGGCATTTCGATGAAAGCCTTAAAGAATTTATGCCACAAGAATTGGCTTGATCCACAAACTTCCTAGTCCATGGGATACCAAAACAAGAAACGGATACCTAGACTAATTAAAACGAATTGAGAAGAAGGATAATTTGGGGCACCAAATACACTATGCGCGTAAAATTATACAAGACGACTGTCTTAATATAAAATCCTACAAAAAAATGAAAAACACAATAAGTAACTCCCCTAAAGAAATAAGGTGCTGCGAAAAAATAATTGGCAAAAAATGTAAAATAGGAAGTGAGAAAAAGGCAAAACCAACATTCAGAAAAAGATTTTGATGGAAACCATGGACAAAAAGTAGAGGGTTTGTCAGAAATAATAAATATGTTAGAAAGAAAGATGAGTCGTCTAAACAAGGAGAACCCCCTGTACAAAAGGACAAAAAGAATTGCAGATGTTTTGTATGCGATGAAGAGGGATATTTTGCTAGGGATTGTCCTAGGAGAGGAAAGAATGATCAAAAAATGATAAAATATATGGAGGAACAGGAACTTGAAATCTGTTTGGGTGAAGAAATCACGCCAACAGATATAATACTTTATGAACTTGAGGTCGAGGATGATTCGGATGACGAACTAGTTTTCATGATGAATGAAGATTTAGATCCAATCACACCCCCAGTATCAGAACTAGGCAATATAACATTAGGAGATGTGGCCGGAAGAGAAATAATTTTTAGTCCAGAGGACATTGATAGAATGAAAAAACATCAACTAATAAAGAAAACAGAAATTTATAAAATTTCACGGTTCAATTTCTTCTCCAGAAGAATAATCGAAAATTTTAACGGAAACACAACAGCAAATTTGTCAGCCGGAGGAAGAGTAGACATTCCAATCTTTAGTCGTGAAAAGGTACGAAGATGGAAAAAGAAATATCCATAAATTCGCTATATCCACGTTGGCCTGATTCAAATTAAAATTAATGCACTATTTAGAGTAGGCATATATATTCCTATAATAACACTCATAATGGACAATCGATTCACCAATTGCCATCAGGCTTTAATAGGAGGCTTCCAATCCAATCTAGTAAATCAAACCGTATGGTTCAATATCCGACCCAACTATTTTATCTCTATATCTGACCCAAACATAATAGATACTGTACGACTAAAAATCAAGACCCAAGGAATGAACATGAAGACCAACTCACACGATCTGGCCATAGAATATACAACGATTCATTAATTAACTCAGACCACAGAGGCAAGAACAGTTTTAAACCAATGGGAAATAATCGAAATATTTGAACCAAAACCTTTTCAGGAAGAAATCAAACCCCGACTAATGAATATAAAAGATCTCACGGTACCTAGACAATGGTTCCTTGAAGATTTAATACAAACCGAAAAACCAAAACACTTTGGAGGGGTAGAAAAACAAAGTTCTGGAAATAGCCTATATATTAAAAATAATTCAAAACAATCTTTACTTACAAGAAGTAATAGTGAAAGACAAACTAGTGAAGTGGCTAGGAGATCAATTACCAGGGAAGAAATAAGAGAACCAATGTTGTCACGATTATTAGGAGGAGATCAAAAATTAAGTCCAAATATCAAAGAAATAAGCCATAAGCTCAGTATACCCCTCATGCCAGGGTCGACGTCTCGGCAAGAGGCTGTCGAAGAAGCTGTCGAGTTCAGTTATTAATAGTAATTTTTCATAAGTAGATAATTATATACTAACTATCTTACAGGAAAACCCGAAGAAAGGAAACAGATGATTGTGTCAGAAAAAAAAAAAAGAAAACAAATTCTTGAGGAAACTAGACAAGCATTTCCTGAAGAAATCTTCCTGAGTATCAAAACAATGACGCTCGATCACAAAGAAAATATAAGAGGAATCTTATCAAAAAATAGAACAAATATTATCCTAGCCCGGAATAACTATCCGAAACTTTTTAAATTCATGAAAGAAGGAATGTGGGACATCCAAGGAGTCGAATGGGGGCTCGTAAGCCAACTGTGCTACAGACTACGAGGAAAACACGAATGGTGCAAACTACCTGCAATGTTAAGATTTTTCAGCCACAAACTAGCCACAAGCATTAATTATCATCATTTGTTCACCTTCCAAATATTCAGCATGGTTGGATGGAGGGAAGAGACAAAATTTTTCCAGCCATATCAAATATGGATATTCAGCTACCCTGAGCATGGCAGAAATTTGACACAAAATACAAAATTGAAGGAGTTAATTATAATTATTTCTGGTATAGCAG
This sequence comes from Dracaena cambodiana, assembly GCA_036321105.1. NCBI lineage: Eukaryota > Viridiplantae > Streptophyta > Magnoliopsida > Asparagales > Asparagaceae > Dracaena > Dracaena cambodiana. The sequence continues at coordinate 26,585,374 of JAYEPQ010000009.1, read as the reverse complement.
TTTTATCGAGCTAGTCGATAGAGCAAGAAAGCTTATCAAAAATATCAGCAACTACTCAATCATGACAGATGGAAGAAGGATAGTCGCCACGAAGGACTATAATGCAAAGTTTAGTTTTCCGAAATAACAAAACCATAAGGCAATGAAGCTGTTACAAGATATAACTTTCAACCAGAAGAATTTAGATATCCCAATAGAGTTCAAGTGGATATGTAATAATAATATATGAAAAAAAAAGGAGGCTCCCTCAAAAATCCTAGACATCGGATCCTCCAAGGCTTCACAAAAAAGACAGCACTAGACGACAAGTATCAAAGATTCATGACAAAGAATTCTACAGTAAAGATTCCTGACATCAACAGTGCAGATTCGAGACAAGACACCAACAGTGAAGATTCCTGACAGGGACAAGATGTCAACAGTAAAGACTCATGACAAGGCTTCTACAGTAAGATTCTCAAGAGGCTTCTCATGCAAGGGAGTTCGTCTATAAAAGGAGGCTTCCGAAGGACGAGAAAGGCATAGGCAATTCGGCAAAAACATCAGCAAGCTTCTCCAATAACTTTTAAGCTCCTCAACGCCTCCTTCTTCATCGCCATCCTCTCTCTCCCTATCATCCTCTCCCATCCGTCTTGCCTGGTTTATGCCTGCCGATCAGACCACCAACAACTTATGTTCTCCACCACCAATATGTATAATTAAGTGACTGAGTGTATTTCCCGTTGTATTTTCTTCTTCTTCTGCTTCAGCTGTGTGACAGTAGTAGTAGTGTTGTAATTTAATCCTCGTATCAGAGCCTGGGGGGACGTTCCTTTTGGGTGGTAGGGGTCTGCAGTCTGTACAAAGAGTCTCCGGCGTGATAGCTACTGTTCCGGTATGTACTGTTAGTTTCTGAAGTTTTTAAAGCTATCTGTATTTGTTTCTATATGTTAGATAAATCTCTATGTTTGTTTTAAATTCGTAGAAAAAATCATAAAAAAATCAAGTAAAAATCAAAAAAATTAGGAAAAAAATTGGGAAAGGATTTATAGCATACATAGCACTTTTATGGTATCAAATAAACTATAGCTTTGACCTATGTTTTCTCACAACCTGTATCATTACTGTCCTAATTACACTCTAAGTACCCTTACTAGAATTGAGTAACTGTAAAGCCCAGATTCCTAAAGTAAACCCTTGTTGCCGCGGATAGGCGTTTGTAGAGTGATCCTTAGGAGACGGTTTTAGGCACCATAGGCTATTCAGAGCTAGTTATCCACCAACATCTTAGATGGCTACCGACATATTGTGCAATTGCGAGATATGTAGAGCAAGTTGTAGTAAATATGACACCATGTATAATGATATATATGATATGATGAACACCCCAAGATATTCCAAAAAAAAATTTGATGAGATAGTTCTCCGAATAAAAAAATTAAAAGAACAGGATAAAAGTTCCAACCTAACTCTAAAAGCCAAAGAAGATCTGACCAAATAACCCAAAGAAGATCTAACCAAAGAAGATCTAAAAGCCAAAGAAGATCTGACCCAACAACTCAAAAAAATCCATAAAAAAATTGAGGGATTATTAAGTCATTTTGGATATAATCCTAATCAAGAAAAGGTTGAACCCTATATCATAAACTAAACTAAAGAAGACGAAAAGGAAAATAATAACATAAAAGGAGAAGGTAGTGAAGAAGAAACAACAAAAGCAGTAAATGGTATAACTAGGAATAAAGAAGAAGTGAAGAAAGGCAACATTAAAAATATTTTGCAAACTAAACCAATAGAAAATAACTGCCAAAATGATATTGATGATGTAGAAAGAACAGTTGAAGAGGTTATCCTAAACTCCGGAGAACTCCCTAATGGGAAAAAGAGGTATACGATAGGAAACGATGAAGTAATTCTAGAGACAAAGGAAGCAGTAGGAATGATAGATCATATTGGCAGACTAGGAATTAGTCCAAGACAACCACTTGACACGATGCAAACCAAGAAAATATACACCAGACAAGAATACAACTCGATACTTGAAATAATTAATTGCTAGAAAAAGTTGTATAGGGATCAAAATAGCACTACTCAAGAAAAAGACTATCGACCAATAGGATACAAGAGACATACCTCTAGCATAAAGATTTGTTACCCACCCTGGGATATACAACCTAATTGAACATCAAAACAAGAGTAAAATGACTACAGGAGATGCGTACAGAACAAGATCAAAAGAGAATGTTAGATCTAACAAAAGGTTGATATATGTTAGGAAAATGTTTAAAACACCAAGTAGCTCGAATAGTTTACAAATAAAGAGAAATACAAGGAATAATAATTCAAAGAGCATACCACAAAATAAAATCCATCTGAAACTATCTAATAAATACTTTAAGATTGGGCAAAAGGTCATAATACTCAGAGAATAAAGAAACACAGGATGAGAAAAGATTTGCAAATCACATAATAGGAACCCTTCAAGAAAATATGCTACAAAGGACTATAGATATTTTTCACATTAAACAAATCATGAAAGAAAATTTATACACAAAAAACACATAATAAATATTTTTTCCATAAAAAATTAAGAAGATTAATAGAAAAGAGAATAATAGAATCAAACAAAAACGGTACAGAGTCCTTAGGTCATAGAATAGAGCTTCCCAACAAAAAAAGAATAAAGATAAAAAGAATAACTAGGTGTGCAAACAGAGAATTCGATTGTAAAATTCCAGGAATAACCAATGCATATCGACTATACTGTATAGCAATTAATAAGTTAGTATTCAAATTAAAGAAAAAGAAATTATGTGAATGGAGAAAATTTATAGGACCTAAATACGGACCAAAATTTGAGCATGTAATTACACAAAAGTTATCTATACTAATTCTTTGGTGTTTAAATTTGCAGATGAATTCCAGAGAGTTCATGAGATTTGGAGATATATATCTCAAGCAGTATGCCACTCAGAGTAAAGAGTCATTCAGAATCACTGAATTTCAGGTAGATTTAGTGCAACAATATCTATTAGATAATTTGTGGAATCTAAGACTAGATCAGCTAAAAGAGAAGGTTAAACTAATCAAAACATTAGCTTATTATTTTAAAGGTATTATCCAGACACCCCAGTCACGGAGTTTTATATGCTACGTTATACTTAGAGGTCATCAAGTAGGAATTTATAAAAATTGGAATACAGTTAGAAGATTAGTCTCAAACTTTGATAATCCAGTGTTTAGAGGTTTTTATAATGTTAAAGAAGCCATAGAATATGCAAAAAATAATATTCCAACCTCCTGGCATTTCGACAAAAACCTTAAAGAATTTATGCCATAAGAAAGTCAACCGAGTACAAGTATACTAGAATTATCAACAGAGTGTAGAGATTGTCAAGTTATTATGAAGCACTTTAAAAATCTAAAAATACAAAAGGGAATATTGGTTGAATATCTCTGTCAACAAACAATGTTAGCTGTGAGCTTGCAGAAAGAAAAAGAGTGCCTCAAAAATACGAGAGAAAAAGAAAGAAAGGAGTGCCTCACAAATAAGATTGAAATAGAATCAAGTGTAAAAAGTAGAAAAGAGAGCCCCCAAAATATGAGAGATACGGAAGCCATGCAAGCCAGACTATTTTTCAAAACAAATGATGAATTATTTTTTCTTCTAGAAGATATCAGACAGAAAATTCACCAAAAAGTTCAGGACAATTTCTATCGAAAAGCCAAAGACATGCAACAGATACTCAAAGAAATCCAAAAAAGAGAAAGAAGATGCAGAGGAGTATCTGTAGACCAGGTGATACATTATGCCAATACCGATAGATGCATCAACAATAATATCTGCAACATCATGGACCTCTCACAACCAAAATGTCAATGTGAGTTAGCCTATAGCATCTACAGACTAAATATTCAATTAGGGCAAGTAAAGACGGAAAAACTCCATGGAACAGATTATAGTTGGAAAGACTTCTTAGATATGGGATTTGTTTCACAAATAATCATTAGCCATCCATTTTTCTTTTTGAGGGAGCCTTCCTTTTTTTTTTTTTTTTTTTTTTTTTGAAAAAGTCTCCAGTCGCTCATGTTGTCGAGATTTTGTATGCCTTCATCTTCAATGTGTCTTAGTAGATCTGATGGTGTGTATTCTTCTGCCCATTCTACCATGTCTTACTGAAGTATTCTGTCTTCTACCATCTTCTTTTGACTATAATATTGAATTAATTCTTCATGGGCTGACCGGATAAATTTTGGGACTTTACAATTAATTTCTTTGTCTACATAGACTCTGTAAATTTCAGTTTCTGTGGCTAATCTGAATCTATTTCCACTGTATTTTTGCCAGTTGAATTCATACGCTATGGTTTTTGCTCTCCAGTGCCTGATTTGTCTTGGGATCTCTCTGTCACAAATTACCCCTCTTTCTTCTCAATCTGGATGTAGGGGATGGGCTAGTCTGTGTGTAATCCATGCACTGTGCTTCGTAGGATACCATACTCTTTTTATGTATTTTGCTATTATGGAATCGAATTCTATCTTGAGGTGTGGCCTTTTTCCTATGAAAGCTTTTGAAACTGGAAATGCTAAGGAATCTGGGAGTAATTATGGAAGGCTAATGATTATTTGTGAAACAAATCCCATATCTAAGAAGTCTTTCCAACTATAATCTATTCCATGGAGTTTTTTCGTCTTTACTTGCCCTAATTGAATATTTAGTCTGTAGATGCTATAGGCTAACTCACATTGACATTTTGGTTGTGAGAGGTCCATGATGTTGCAGATATTATTGTTGATGCATCTATCGGTATTGGCATAATGTTTCGCCTGGTATACAGATACTCCTCTTCATCTTCTTTCTCCTTTTTGGATTTTTTTGAGTATCTGTTGCATGTCTTTGACTTTTCGATAGAAATTGTCCTGAACTTTCTGGTGAATCTTCTGTCTGATATCTTCTGGAAGAAAAGATAATTCATCATTTGTTTTGAAAAACAGTCTGGCTTGCATGGCTTCCGTATCTCTCATATTTTGGAGGATCTCTTTTCTACTTTTTACACTTGATTCTGTTTCAGTCTTATTTGTGAGGCACTCCTTTCTTTCTTTTTCTCTCGTATTTTTGAGGCACTCTTTTTCTTTCAGCAAGCTCACAACTAACTGTGTTTGTTGACAGAGATCTTCAACCAATCTTTCCTTTTGTATTTTTAGATTTTTAAAGTGCTTCATAATAACTTGACAATCTCTACACTCTGTTGATAATTCTAGCAAACTTGTACTTGGTTGACTTTTTTGTGGCATAAATTCTTTAAGGCTTTAGTCGAAATGCCAGGAGGTTGGAATATTATTTTTTGCATATTCTATGGCTTCTTTAACATTATAAAAACCTCTAAACACTGGATTATCAAAGTTTGAGACTAATCTTCTAACTGTATTCTAATTTTTATAAATTCCTACTTGATGACCTCTAAGTATGACGTAGCATATAAAACTCCGTGACTGGGGTGTCTGGATAATACCTTTAAAATAATAAGCTAATGCTTTGATTACTTTAACCTTCTCTTTTGGCTGATCTAGTCTTAGATTCCACAAATTATCTAATAGACATTGTTGCACTAAATCTATCTGAAATTCAGTGATTCTGAATGACTCTTTACTCTGAGTGGCATACTGCTTGAGATATATATCTCCAAATATCATGAACTCTTTGGAATTCATTTGCAAATTTAAACACCAAAGAATTAGTATAGATAGTTTTTGTGTAATTACATGCTCAAATTTTGTTCCGTATTTAGGTCCTATAAATTTTGTCCATTCACATAATTTCTTTTTCTTTAATTTGAATACTAATTTATTAATTGCTATACAGTATAGTTGATATGCATTGGTTATTCCTGGAATTTTACAATCGATATCTCTGTTTGCACACCTAGTTGTTCTTTTTATCTTTATTCTTTCTTTGTTGGGAAGCTCTATTCTATGACCTATGGACTCTGTACCGTTTTTGTTTGATTCTATTATTCTCTTTTCTATTAATCTTCTTAATTTTTTATGGAAAAAATATTTATTATGTGTTTTTGTGTATAAAGTTTCTTTCATGATTTGTTTAATGTGAAAAATATCTATAGTCCTTTGTAGCATATTTTCTTGAAGGGTTCCTGTTATGTGATTTGCAAATCTTTTCTCATCCTGTGTTTCTTTATTCTCTGTGAGTATTATGACCTTTTGCCCAATCTTAAAGTATTTATTGGATAGTTTCAGATGAACTTTATTCTGTGGTATGCTCTTTGAATTATTATTCCTTGTATTTCTCTTTATTTGTAAACTATTCGAGTTACTTGGTGTTTTAAACATTTTCCTAACATATATCAACCTTTTGTTAGATCTAACATTCTCTTTTGATCATGTTCTGTACTCATCTCCTGTAGTCATTTTACTCTTGTTTTGATGTTCAATGAGGTTGTATATCCCAGGGTCAAACCTAAAATAGTGTAACAAACCTTTATGCTGGAGGTATGTCTCTTGTATCCTATTGGTCAGATAGTCTTTTTCTTGAGTAGTGCTATTTTGATCCCTATACAAATTTTTCCGGCAATTAATTATTTCAAGTATCGAGTTGTATTCTTGTCTGGAGTATATTTTCTTGGTTTGCATCGTGTCAATTGGTTGTCTTGGACTAATTCCTAATCTGCCAATATGATCTATCATTCCTACTGCTTCCTTTGTCTCTAGAATTACTTCATCGTTTCCTATCGTACACTTCTTTTTCCCGTTAGGGAGTTCATCGGAGTTTAGGATAACCTCTTCAACTGTTTTTTCTACATCATCAATATCATTTTGGCAGTTATTCTCTATTGGTTTAGTTTGTAAAATATTTTTAATGTGCCTTTCTTCACTTCTTCTTTATTCCTAGTTATACCGTTTACTGCTTTTGTTGTTTCTTCTTCACTACCTTCTCCTCTTATGTTATTATTTTTCCCTAATTTTTCTGATTTTTACTTGATTTTTTTATGATTTTTTCTACGAATTTAAAACAAACATAGAGATTTATCTAATATATAGAAGCAAATACAGATACCTTTAAAAACTTCAGAAACTAACAGTACATACCGGAATAGTAGCCATCACACCAGAGACTCTTTGTACAGACTGCAGACCCCTACCGTCCAAAAGGAACGTCCCCCCGCGCTCTGATATCAGGATTAAATTACAACACTACTACTTCTGTCACACAGCTGAAGCAGAAGAAGAAGAAGAAAATACAAAGGGAAATACACTCAGGCACACTTAATTATACATATAGGTGGTGGAGAACTACAAGTTGTTGGTAGTCTGATCGGCAGGCATAAACCAGGAAAGACGGATGGATGAGGATGAGAGGGAGAGAGAGGATGGTGATGAAGAAGGAGGCATTGAGGAGCTTAAAAGGTGTTGGAGAAATTTGCTGATATTTTTGCCGAATTGCCGATGTCTTTCTCATCCTTCGGAAGCCTCCTTTTATAGACGAACTCCCTTGCACGAGAAGCCTCTTGAGAATCTAGCTGTAGAAATCTTGTCATGAGTCTTTACTGTTGATGTCTTATCTCGAATCTGCACTGTTAATGTGAGGAATCTTTATTGTAGAATTATTTGTCACGAATCTTTGATGCTTGTCGTCTAGTGCTGTCTTTTTTGTGAAGCCTTGGAGGATCCGATGTCTAGGATTTTTGAGGGAGCCTCCTTTTTTTTTCTCCATATATTATTATTACATATCCACTTGAACTCTGTTGGGATATCTAAATTCTTCTGGTTGAAAGCTATATCTTGTAACAGCTTCATTGCCTTATGTTTTTGTTCTTTCGGAAAACTAAACTTTGCATTATAGTCTTTCGTGGCGACTATCCTTCTTCCATCTGTCATGATTGAGTAGTTGCTGATAATTTTGGTAAGCTTTCTTGCTCTGTCGACTAGCTCGATAAAACTGCTATACCAGAAATAATTATAATTAACTCCTTCAATGTTGTATTTTGGGTCAAATTTCTGCCATTGCTCAGGGTAGCCGAATATCCATATTTGATATGGCTGGAAAAATTTTGTCTCTTCCCTCCATCCAAGCATGCTGAATATTTGGAAGGTGAACAAATGATGATAATTAATGCTTGTGGCTAGTTGTGGCTGAAAAATCTTAACATTGCTGGTAGTTTGCACCATTCGTGTTCTCCTCGTATTCTGTAGCAAAGTTAGCTTACGAGCCCCCATTCGACTCCTTGGATGTCCAACATTCCTTCTTTCATGAATTTAAAAAGCTTCGGATAGTTATTTCGGGCTAGGATAATATCTGTTCTATTTTTTGACAAGATTCCTCTTATATTTTTTTTGTGATCGAGCGTCATTGTTTTGATACTCATGAAGATTTCTTCAGAAAATACTTGTCTAGCTTCCTCAAGAATTTGTTTTTTTTTTTGTCTTTTTTGACACAATCATCTCTTTTCCTTTCTTCGGGTTTTCCTGTAAGATAGTTAGTACATAATTATCTACTTATGAAAAATTACTATTAATAACTGAACTCGACAGCTCTTTCGACAGCCTCTTGCAGAGACGTCGACCCTGGCATGAGGGGTATACTGAGCTTATGGCTTATTTCTTTAATGTTTGGGCTTAATTTTTGATCTCCTCCTAATAATCGTGACAGCATTGGTTCTCTTATTTCTTCCCTGGTAATTGATCTCCTAGCCACTTCCCTAGTTTGTTTTTCACTATTACTTCTTGTAAGTAAAGGTTGTTTTGAATTATTTTTAATATATGGCTATTTCCAGAACTTTATATTTCTACCCCTCCAAAGTGATTTGGTTCTTCGCTTTGTATTAAATCTTCAAGGAACCATTGTCTAGGTACTGTGAGATCTTTTATATTCATTAGTCGGGGTTTGATTTCTTCCTCAAAAGGTTTTGGTTCAAATATTTCGATTATTTCCCTTTGGTTTGAAACTGTTCTTGCCTCTGTGGTCTGAGTTAATTCATGAATCGTTGTATATTCTATGGCCAGATCGTGTGAGTTGGTCTTCATGTTCATTCCTTGGGTCTTGATTTTTAGTCGTACTGTATCTATTATGTTTGGGTCAGATATAGAGATAAAATAGTTGGGTCGGATATTGAACCATACGGTTTGATTTACGAGATTGGATTGGAAGCCTCCTATTAAAGCCTGATGGCAATTGGTGAATCGATTGTCCATTACGAGTGTTATTATAGGAATATCTATGCCTGCTCTAAATAGTGCATTAATTTTAATTTGAATCAGGCCAACGTGGATATAGCGAATTTCTGGATATTTCTTTTTCCATCTTCGTACCTTTTCACGACTAAAGATTGGAATGTCTACTCTTCATCCGGCTGACAAATTTGCTGTTGTGTTTCCGTTAAAATTTTCGATTATTCTTCTGGAGAAGAAATTGAACCGTGAAATTTTGTAAATTTCTGTTTTCTTTATTAGTTGATATTTTTTCATTCTATCGATGTCCTCTGGACTAAAAATTGTTTCTCTTCCGACTACATCTCCTAATATTATATTGTCTAGTTCTGATACTGGGGGTGTGATTGGACCTAAATTTTCATTCATCATGAAAACTAGTTCGTCATCCGAATCATCCTCGACCTCAAGTTCATAAAGTATTATATATGTTGGCGTGATTTCTTCACCCAAACATATTTCAAGTTCCTGTTTCTCCATATATTTTATCAGTTTTTGAGCATTCTTTCCTCTCCTAGGACAATCCCTAGCAAAATGTCCCTCTTCATCGCATACAAAGCATCTGCAATTCTTTTTGTCATTTTGTGCAGGGGGTTCTCTTTGTGCAGACGACTCATCTTTCTTTCTAACATATTTATTATTTCTGACAAACCCACTACTTTTTGTCCATGGTTTCCATTGAAATCTTTTTCTAAATGTTGGTTTTGCCTTTTTCTCACTTCCTATTTTTTATTTTTCGCCAATTATTTTTTTGCAGCACCTTCTTCCTTTGGGGGAGTTACTTATTATATTTTTCATTTTTTTGTAGGATTTTATATTAAGACAGTCGTTTTGTATAATTTTAAGCGCATAGTATATTCGGTGCCCCAAATTATCCTTCTTCTCAATTCGCTTTAAGTAGTCTGGGTATCCATTTCTTGTTTTGGTATCCCATGGATTAGGAAGTTTGTAGAAGAAATGAACAAGCCAATTCTGTGCCTTATCGTAATCTAATTCGTAAAAGTATTTTGAGAATGTTTTGCAGTATTCTTCGAATTCACATATCTTGCATAATTCAATTTTGGACAGTGCATACAAAACTTCTTCTTCTTGGGACTTTTCATCTATGTACCCACATAAATTTTCTTTAATGATTTTTATGAAATCATTGAGGATTTTTTCAAAACTTGCGAACCTATCGCTTTCTCCCCACTGCTTCCGTTTACTTTTTCCTGCTTCTGAATTTATCCATTGTTACATCCACTGTAAGACATCTCCTTGTAAAGTTCCTGTAATGTAATCGACAAATCTTTCATTGTCCCATGATCCTTCATGATTTGTGATTATGATGGCTAGAGATTGCGCCCAGTCATCTATAACCTTTTGTTTATCTTTGAAATGTATATTGGATAGATCTAGATAGGTTCCCCCTTGAGATACACTTCTTTTTATTAAATCGTCGATCCTCATACTCCCTCCTATTTATGGGTTGTTTAAATCTATTGCAGTTTTGCTATCTTCCCCTACATGTATCACCACGCTGTCAGAATCAACTCCTTTCTCGTGTTCAGACTCGTATTCATCATGTATAGTCATCCCGTAGTCTTCGTTATCTGAATCTGTGGTGCTTCTGGCTCTTCTTCACTTTCTAGGTTATATATTTCAGGATCAAAATTAAAATGGTGTAGCAGCTCCTTATTTTATTGGTAGGTCTCTTGCATTCTATTTACTAGATGGTCTCTTTCCTGAACAGTATTGCGTGGGTCCTTATATAGCTCTTTCCAACAGTTAATTAGCTCCACAATATAGTCATGCTCTTTTCTGGAGTATTTTCTATCTACTTGCATCATGTTTATCTGTTAGCTCGGTTTATTTTGTCTTAAGCTTGTTCCTAAACCATCAATTCGATCTAATCTTCCTAATATTTCTCTTACTTCCTTGTCGAATTTTGTTATTTCTCTGTCGAATTGTTCTGAGGGATTATCTCGAATGGTTTTACAAAGCTTAGAAATATATATTTCATTTTGTTCTACTACCTTATCTAGTCGTTTTTCTATCTTATTAAACCTACAAACTACATAATCAAACAGGGTGTTGAGAAAACTTGTAATATTTGTTAGATTTTTATCTGTTGCTACTGAAAAATATTCTAAGTGACATAATCTCTTCTACAGCTCTCAAATATGCATGGTATATCGCTAGCCATCTAGGATATCGCTTGGTAGTTAGCTCTGAGTAGCCTATGGTGCCTAAAACCGTCTCCTGAGGGTCACCCTACAAACGCCTATCCGCGACAATAAAGGGATCATTTTAAGAATCTGGGCTTTAAAGTTACTCAAATCTAGCAGGGGATACTTAGAATGACACTAGGACAGTAATCACGCAAGTTGTGAGATAATATAAGTCTGTATTATAGTCAATTTGGTCCCGTGTAATTATTATATGCTATAAATTTTTTCTCGAATTTTCCCTAAATTCTTTACGATTTTTTCTACGAATTTAAAACAAACATAGAGATTTATCTAACACATAGAAACAAATACAGATAGCTTTAAAAACTTTAGAAACTAACAGTACATACCGGAACAGTAGCCATCACACCGGAGACTCTTTGTATAAACTGCAGACCCCTACCGCCCAAAAGGAACGTTCCCCCGGACTCTGATACCAGTATGTACTGTTTAATGTGCCTGAGTGTATCAGAGTATGTACTGTTAGTTTCAGTAGTAGTAGTGATGTAATTACTACTATTGTAATTTAATCCTGGTATCAGAGCCCGGGGGGGATGTTCCTTTTGGGCGGTAGGGGTCTGCAGTCTGTACAAAGAGTCTCCGGTGTGATGGCTACTGTTCCGGTATGTACTGTTAGTTTATGAAGTTTTTAAAGCTATTTGTATTTGTTTCTATGTGTTAGATAAATCTCTATGTTTGTTTTAAATTCGTAGAAAAATCAAGTAAAAATCAGTAAAATTAGGAAAAAATTGGAAAAGGATTTATAGCATACATAGCACTTATATGGTATCAAATAAACTATAGCTTTGACATATGTTTTCTCACAACCTGTATCATTACTGTCCTAGTTACACTCTAAGTATCCCTTACTAGAATTGAGTAACCTTAAAACCCAGATTCCTAAAGTAATCCCTTGTTACCGCGGATAGGCGTTTGTAGGGTGATCCTTAGGAGACGGTTTTAGGCACCATAGGCTATTCAGAGCTAGTTAACCATTAACATCTTAGATGGCTACTGGCATATTGTGCAATTGCGAGATATGTAGAGCAAGTTGTAGTAAATATGACACCATGTATAATGATATATATGATATGATGAACACCCCAAGATATTCCAAAAAAAAATTTGATGAGGTAGTTTTCCGAATAGAAAAATTAAAAGAACAGGATAAAAGTTCCAACCTAACTCTAGAAGCCAAAGAAGATCTGACCCAACAACTCATTGAAATCCATAAAAAATTTAAGGGTCTATTAAGTCATTTTGGATATAATCCTAATCAAGAAAAGGTTGAACCCGATATCATAAACAAAACTAAAGAGGACGAAAAGGAAAATAATGATGATAATCCAGAAAAAAAGGAAGGTAGTGAGGAAGAAACAACAAAAGCAGTAAACAGTACAATTAAGGATAAAGAAAAGGTGAAGGAAGAAAATAGTTACCAAAATAATGACGTAGAAAGAACAGTTGAAAAGATTATCTTAAATTCTGAAGAACCCTAACAAAGAAGAAGAATACACGATAAGATTTGATGAGATAATCTTTGCCCCAAAACAAAGAAGAAGGTTTAATTATATTAAAGGAACATTCAGACTTAAGGGCTATAAACAATATTCATTACACGCATGCTAGATACAGGAGCCACAGTCTCTTCTTGTCGAGAAAATGCCATACCACTAGAAAAATGGGAACCAATGAAATATCCAATTAAAATAACATGGATCAGTGCACATAAAACAACTATCCAAAGCAAAGCCAAGAACGCTGAAATTTGGCTTAACGAGAAAAAATTCATTATACGATAACTCTTATGCTTTTCACATATGAACGGGGACATAGTTTTAGGAAACAATTTTATTGGAGAGTATTTACCTATGATTGTAGAAAAACAAATAGTGTCTTTACATCAACCAGAGAGTAATCAAACCCGAAGGGTATAAGTATACAGAAGATTATTCCCCTCCAAAAGATACCGCAGACAGTGAAAACTCATTAAAAAGATGCGAAACAATTTATGAGTTAGATCAAACCCACTGGCTTTACAAAACACTTAGTGAAAATTTTAGTGAAAATCCATTAAAGTTATGGGATCGAAGTCCAAGATTTTGAAAAATTCAGTTAAGAGACAACAACATAATTATTAGAATAAAACCCATGCTTCTATACTAGGCAAGATATAGATAAATTCGATAATCAAATAAATGAACTTTTAAGCGCAGGCCTAATAGAGAAAACCACTAGCCCTCACTTTAGTCCAGCATTTATGGTCAGAAATCTTAATGAATTAAAGAGAAAAAAGCCACGAATGGTAATTAATTACAAGAGACTAAACCAAAGTCTAAAATTCGATGGTTATTTTATCCCTAAGAAGGAAGTTCTAATAAACTTAACAAAAGGATCTAAAGTATTCAGTAAATTCGACTGTAAATCTGGTTTCTGGCAACTAAAAATGACGGAGGAATCGAAACCACTAATAGCATTTAGTACGCCACGAGGACACTTTTACTGGAATGTCATGCCATTTGGGTTAAACACCGCACCACAGATATTTCAAAGATGAATGGACTCAATCTTTAATAATTTAAAGGATTTCTGTGTCGTATACATTGATGACATTTTGGTTTTTTCAAAAACAAAAGAAGAGCACAAGAGACATCTAAAGATCATTAGTGACATCTTTAGAAGACATGGGATAAAACTTTTTCCAAAAAAGATCGAAATCGAGAAGGAGTTAATAGAATTTCTTGGAATTATCCTAGACAAAGATGGAATCTAACTACAGAAGCACATCATTTCAAAAATTAAGGAGTTCCCCGAAGAAATAAAAGATAAAAAACAACTACAAAGTCTGCTAGGGCTATTGAATTATAGGAGAAATTTCCTACGAGAACTCACGAAAGAAGAAATACCTTTACTAAAAAAGCTAAATAAAAATCAAGATTTTATCTGGACAGACAAAGATAAAAACGTTCTAAGGCAAATTAAGCAGCTCACCGAGAAGGCATCAGAAGTCTACCTACCAAAACCTTAAGATAAAATGATTTTAGACACAGATGCGTCAGAAGAATATTGGGGATGTGAACTAAAAGAATTTCGAAAGAAAATTGGGACGAAGAGGATCCACCTCTATCTCAGAACGGAATCAGACTCAGAAAAGAAAGCATACCACAAAAGATATTAAAGTATGAGAGACTTTGTGGGTATAATTCTGGAAAATTCAAACCAAACGAACTGAAGTGGATAATATTTGAAAAGCACCTATACACTATAAAATTAGCCCTACAGAAATTTTAAATATTCCTTGCACCCGAATATTTTATAATTAGAATAGATAATAAAGCCGTTAGGGATTTTCTGGTGAACACAAGAAAGACCTCTGGGAAACGCATGCAATGGTATAATGAGATAGCCCAATACACCTTCGAAATCGAGCATGTTAAAGGAAAGGATAATTTTATCGCAGATTACCTAAGCCGACCTAACAATTACTAAATAAAATAAATTTATTTTGCAGAAAAGTGATAAGGGGAAGGCTATAGCAAATAGTGTTCCCGTTCCAGCAGCTTTGTCGTATTCGTGGGGTACCAGCCGGGTATTTACACAAACTGGAAAAAATGCTATGAGCAGGTATTCGATTTTAACGGATCCTGTTGCAGACATTACTACTCAAAAGAGGATGCCATCCTAGCCTGGGAGATATCACGGGAGAACCCATACTTAGCAAAAGAAGTTCGTGATCTAGCCTATTACATGCTCGAGCCAAAAATAGCGAGCTTTCCCAAGTTGGAAATCCCACACCAATTTTACTTCGAAATAAATGGAGCATGGCGAGCCCACCAGAAGGCAAATCTGGGAATTGGAACTCGTCGTGCTTTCCGCAGGCACATGGGAAACTTAACAAATTTTGTAATGAAACAAGAATCAGAACTCAAGGCCTTGAAAAAAGTCTGCTCGGATTATATAACAACCCTCAATGAGGGAACTATTAGGGGAGCAACCCCTAGACAGGCTGAAGCCTTAGAAAACATGGGTAAATTTTTAGAACAAGAGTTACCCAGCCTCGTTACATCCAACAAATCAGAGGAAGCACCGCAGTTCGAGAATACAACACCAAAAGGATCGCAAATATGCAACAACTCACAGCAAGCTGAAGAAGAGATGGACGCGGAGGTCGAGGCCAAAGTGGAAATTGACATAACCAAAGAAGCCCTCAGCAGGGGAGTCTCTGTACAGAGGCTTCTAAAACAACTATTCGAAGAAGGCAATCCAGCAGTTGGGTTGCTTGGAGAAGGATCTGGGAAGTTCGAATACTATGTTCTATACGGAAAACCAAAAATGAAAAAATTAGTCCCAAAATCACATCTGAACCAACAAGAAACACCAGAGGCAACGATTGCACCAACAGGATGGGACGACCCTAACCTATCCACAAATGGATGGATGGATCTTGCATCCCCAGAAACTTCAGTATCCGACAATTTTATTAACTTCTTGTAAGAAAAAAAAAAGTAGGCTCCCTCAAATCCTAGACATCGGATCGTCCAAGGCTTCACAAAAAAGACAGCACTAGACAACAAGCATCAAAGATTCGTGACAAGAATTCTACAGTAAAGATTCCTGACATCAACAGTGCAGATTCGAGACAAGATACCAACAGTGAAGATTCCTGACAGGGACAAGACGTCAACAGTAAAGACTCATGACAAGGCTTCTACAGGAAGATTCTCAAGAGGCTTCTCGTGCAAGGGAGTTCGTCTATAAAAGGAGGCTTCCGAAGGATGAGAAAGACATCGGCAATTCGGCAAAAACATCAGCAAGCTTCACCAACACCTTTTAAGCTTCTCAACGCCTCCTTCATCACCATCCTCTCTCTCCCTCTCATCCTCTCCCATCCGTCTTGCCTGGTTTATGCCTGCCAATCAGACCACCAACAACTTGTAGTTCTCCACCACCTATATGTATAATTAAGTGTGCCTGAGTATATTTCCCTTTGTATTTTCTTCTTCTTCTGCTTCAGCTGTGTGACAGTAGTAGTAGTGTTGTAATTTAATCCTGGTATCAGAGCCCGGGGGCTCTGATACCAGTGTTGTAATTTAATCCTGGTATCAGAGGCTCCCTCAAATTTAATCTCTTGATATATATGATATGATTTTACTCTGCTATTAGGACACACAAGATTAATTTCTTTGTCTACATAGACTTTGTAATCCTGGTATCAGAGCCCGGAGGGACGTTCCTTTTGGGCGGTAGGGGTCTGCAATCTGTACAAAGAGTCTCCGGTGTGATGGCTACTGTTCCGGTATGTACTGTTAGTTTCTGAAGTTTTTAAAGCTATCTGTATTTATTTCTATATGTTAGATAAATCTCTATGTTTGTTTTAAATTCGTAGAAAAAATCATATAAAAATCAAGTAAAAATTAGAAAAATTAGGGAAAAATTGGAAAGGATTTATAGCATACATAGCACTTATATGGTATCAAATAAACAATAGCTTTGACCTATGTTTTCTCACAACCTGTATCATTACTGTCCTAGTTACACTCTAAGTGTTCCTTACTAGAATTGAGAAACCTTAAATCCCAGATTCCTAAAGTGATCCCTTTGTTGCCGTGGATAAGCGTTTGTAGGGTGACCCTCAGGAGACGATTTTAGGCACCATAGGCTACTCAGAGCTAGCTACCAAGCGATATAGCTTTCAACCAAAAGAATTTAGATATCCCAACAGAGTTCAAGTGGATATGTAATAATAATATATGAAAAAAATAATAAGGAGGCTGCCTAAAAAATCCTAGACATCGGATCCTCCAAGGCTTCACAAAAAAGACAGCACTAGATAACAAGCATCAAAGATTCGTGACATGAATTCTAAAGTAAAGATTCCTGACATCAACAGTGCAGATTCGAGACAAGACACTAACAGTGAAGATTCCTGACAGCGACAAAACGTCAACAGTAAAGACTCATGTTAAGGCTTCTACAGCAAGATTCTCAAGAGGCTTCTCGTGCAAGGGAGTTCGTCTATAAAAGGAGGCTTCCGAAGGATGAGAAAGACATCGGCAATTCGGCAAAAACATCAGTAAGTTTCTCCAACACCTTTTAAGCTCCTCAACGCCTCCGTCTTCATCACCATCCTCTCTCTCCCTCTCATCCTCTCCCATCCGTCTTGCCTGGTTTATGCCTACCGATCAGACCACCAACAACTTGTAATTCTCCACCATCTATATGTATAATTAAGTGTGCCTGAGTTTATTTTCCTTTGTATTTTCTCTTCTTCTGCTCAGCTATGTGACAGTAGTAGTAGTGTTGTAATTTAATCCTGGTATCAGAGCCCTACTTAATCTTGAGTGATGAATAGACCGCAGATCCCTACTGTACATAATCCTGGAATCAGAGCCCGGGGGGATGTTCCTTTTTGGCGGTAGGGGTCTGCAGTCTGTACAAAGAGTCTCCTGTGTGATGGCTACTGTTCCGGTATGTATTGTTAGTTTCTGAAGTTTTTAAAGCTATCTGTATTTGTTTCTATGTGTTAGATAAATCTCTATGTTTGTTTTAAATTCATAGAAAAAATCGTAAAAAAATTAGGAAAAATTCGGGGAAAGATTTATAGCATATAATAATTACACGGGACCAAATTGACTATAATACCGGCTTATATTATCTCAAAACTTTCTTGATTACTGTCCTAGTGTCATTCTAAGTATCCCCTGCTAGATTTGTGTAACCTTAAAGCGCAGATTCCTAAAGTGATCCCTTTGTTGCCGCGGATAGGCATTTGTAGGGTGACCCTCAGGAGACGGTTTTAGGCACCATAGGCTACTCAGAGTTAGCTACCAAGCGATATCCGAGATGGCTAGCGATATACCATGCATATTTGAGAGCTGTAGAAGAGATTATAGTCACTTAGAACATTTTTCAGTAGCAACAGATAAAAATCTAACAAATATTACAAGTTTTCTCAACACCCTATTTGATTATGTAGTTTGTAGGTTTAATAAGATAGAAAAACGACTAGATAAGGTAATAGAATAAAATGAAATATATATTTCTAAGGTTTGTAAAACCGTTCGAGATAATCCCTCAGAACAATTCGACAGAGAAATAACAAAATTCGACAAGGAAGTAAGAGAATTATTAGGAAGATTAGATCGAATTGATGGTCCAGGAACAAGCTTAAGACAAAAGAAACCGAGCGAACAGATAAACATTATGCAAGTAGATAGAAAATACTCCAGAAAAGAGCATGACTCGATTGTGGAGCTAATTAACTATTGGAAAGAGCTATATAAGGACCCACGCAATACTGTTCCGGAAAGAGACCATCTAGTAAATAGAATGCAAGAGACCTACCAACAAAATAAGGAGCTGCTACACCATTTTAATTTTGATCCTGAAATATATAACTTAGAAAGTGAAGAAGAGCCAGAAAGCACCATAGATTCAGATAACGAAGACTACGGGATGACTATACACGATGAATATGAGTCTGAACACGACAAAGGAATTGATTCTGACAGTGAGGTGATACATGTAGGGGAAGATAGCAAAACTGTAATAGATTTAAACAACCCACAAATAGGAGGGAGTATGAGGATCGACGATTTAATAAAAAGAAGTGTATCCTAAGGGGGAACCTATCTAGATCTATCCAATATACATTTCAAAGATAAACAAAAGGTTATAGATGACTGGGCGCAATCTCTAGCCGTCATAATCACAAATCATGAAGGATCATGGGACAATGAAAGATTTATCGATTACATTACAGGAACTTTACAAGGAGATGTTTTACAGTGGATGAAACAATGGATAAACTCAGAAAAAGGAAAAAGTAAACGGAAGGAGTGGGGAGAAAGCGATAGGTTCGCAAGTTTTGAAAAATCCTCAATGATTTCATAAAAATCATTAAAGAAAATTTATGTGGGTACATAGATGAAAAGTCTCAAGAAGAAGAAGTTTTGTATGCACTTTCCAAAATTGAATTATGCGAGATATGCGAATTCGAAGAATACTACAAAACATTCTCAAAATACTTTTACAAATTAGATTACGATAAGGCAAAGAATTGGCTTGATCCTTTCTTCCACAAACTTCCTAGTCCATGGGATACCAAAACAAGAAACGGATAACCAGACTACTTAAAGTGAATTGAGAAGAAGGATAATTTGGGGCACCGAATATACTATGCGCTTAAAATTATACAAGACGTCGGTCTTAATATAAAATCCTACAAAAAAATGAAAAACACAATAAGTAACTCCCCTAATGGAAGAAGATGCTGCGAAAAAATAATTGGCGAAAAATGGAAAATAGGAAGTAAGAAAAAGGCAAAACCAGCATTTAGAAAAAGATTTCGATGGAAACCATGGACAAAAAGTAGAGGGTTTGTCAGAATTAATAAAAGAAAGATGAGTCGTCTACACAAAGAGAACCCCCTGCACAAAAGGACAAAAAGAATTGCAGATGCTTTGTATGAGATGAAGAGGGACATTTTGCTAGGGATTGTCCTAGGAGAGGAAAGAATGCTCAAAAAATGATAAAATATATGGAGGAACAGGAACTTGAAATCGTTTGGGTGAAGAAATCACGCCAACAGATATAATACTTTATGAACTTGAGGTCGAGGATGATTTGGATGACGTACTAGTTTTCATGATGAATTAAGATTTAAGTCCAATCACACCCCCAGTATCAGAACTAGACAATATAACATTAGGAGATGTGGTCGGAAGATAAACAATTTTTAGTCCAGAGGACATCGATAGAATGAAAAACATCAACTAATAAAGAAAACAGAAATTTACAAAATTTCACGGTTCAATTTCTTCTCCAAAAGAATAATCGAAAATTTTAACGGAAACACAACAACAAATTGTCAGCCGGAGGAAGAGTAGACATTCCAATCTTTAGTCGTAAAAAGGTACGAAGATGGAAATAGAAATATCCAGAAATTCGCTATATCCACGTTGGCCTGATTCAAATTAAAATTAATGCACTATTTAGAGCAGGCATAGATATTCCTATAATAACACTCGTAATGGACAATCGATTCACCAATTGCCATCAGGCTTTAATAGAAGGCTCCCAATCCAATCTAGTAAATCAAACCGTATGGTTCAATATCCGACCCAACTATTTTATCTCTATATCTGACCCAAATATAATAGATACTGTACGACTAAAAATCAAGACCCAAGGAATGAACGTGAAGACCAACTCACACGATCTGGCCATAGAATATACAACGATTCATGAATTAACTCAGACCACAGAGGCAAGAACAGTTTCAAACCAATGGGAAATAATCGAAATATTTGAACCAAAACCTTTTGAGGAAGAAATCAAACCCCGACTAATGAATATAAAAGATCTCACGGTACCTAGACAATGGTTCCTTGAAGATTTAATACAAACCGAAGAACCAAATCACTTTGGAGGGGTAGAAATACAAAGTTCTGGAAATAGCCTATATATTAAAAATAATTCAAAACAACCTTTACTTACAAGAAGTAATAGTGAAAAACAAACTAGGGAAGTGGCTAGGAGATCAATTACCAGGGAAGAAATAAGAGAACCAATGCTGTCACGATTATTAGGAGGAGATCAAAAATTAAGCCCAAACATTAAAGAAATAAGCCATAAGCTCAGTATACCCCTCATGCCAGGGTCGACGTCTCGGCAAGAGGCTGTCGAAGGAGCTGTCGAGTTTAGTTATTAATAGTAATTTTTCATAAGTAGATAATTATGTACTAACCCGAAGAAAGGAAAAGTGATGATTGTGTCAGAAAAGACAAAAAGAAAACAAATTCTTGAGGAAGCTAGACAAGCATTTCCTGAAGAAATCTTCCTGAGTATCAAAACAATAACGCTCGATCACAAAGAAAATATAAGAGGAATCTTATCAAAAAATAGAACAGATATTATCCTAGCCCGGAAGCTTTTTAAATTCATGAAAGGTGGGACATCCAAGGAGTCGAATGGGGGCTCGTAAGCCAACTGTGCTACAGACTAAGAGGAGACAGGAATGGTGCAAACTACCAGTAATGTTAAGATTTTTCAGCCACAAACTAGCCACAAGCATTAATTATCATCATTTGTTCACCTTCCAAATATTCAGCATGCTTGGATGGAGGGAAGAGACAAAATTTTTCCAGCCATATCAAATATGGATATTCGGCTACCCTGAGCAATGGCAGAAATTTGACCCAAAATACAACATTGAAGGAGTTAATTATAATTATTTCTGGTATTGAGCTAGTCGACAAAGCAAGAAAGCTTATCAAAAATATCAGCAACTACTCAATCATGACAGATGGAAGAAGGATAGTCACCACGAAAGACTATAATGCAAAGTTTAGTTTTCCGAAAGAACAAAAACATAAGGCAATGAAGCTGTTACAAGATATAGCTTTCAACCAGAAGAATTTAGATATCCCAACAGAGTTCAAGTGGATATGTAATAATAATATATGAAAAAAAAAAGGAGGCTCCCTCAAAAATCCTAGACATCAGATCCTCCAAGGCTTCACAAAAAAGACAGCACTAGACGACAAAGCATCATGTTTTTTTTTTTTTTTTGAAAAAGTCTCGAGTCGCTCATGTTGTCGAGATTTTGTATGCCTTCACCTCCCATGTGTCTTAGTAGATCTGATGGTGTGTATTCTTCTATCCATTCTGCCATGTCTTGCTGAAGTATTATGTCTTCTACCATCTTATTTTATCTATAATATTGAATTAATTCTTTATGGGCTGACCTGATAAATTTTTGGACTTTACAATTAATTTCTTTGTCTACATAGACTCTGTAAATTTCAGTTTTTGTGGCTAATCTGAATCTATTTCCACTGTATTTTTGCCAGTTGAATTCATACGCTATGGTTTTTGCTCTCCAGTGCCTGATTTGTCTTGGGATCTCTCTGTCACAAATTACCTCTCTTTCTTCTCTATCTGGATGTAGAGGATGGGCTAGTCTGTGTGTAATCCATGCACTGTGCTTTGTAGGATACCATACTCCTTTTATGTATTCTGCTATTATGGAATCGAATTCTATCTTGAGGTGTGGCCTTTTTCCTTTGAAAGCTTCTGAAACTGGAAATGCTAAGGAATTTGGGAGTAATTCTGCATGATCTGGATGGCTAATGATTATTTGTGAAACAAATCCCATATCTAAGAAGTCTTTCCAACTATAATCTGTTCCATGGAGTTTTTCCGTCTTTACTTACCCTAATTGAATATTTAGTCTGTAGATACTATAGGCTAAGTCACATTGACATTTTGGTTGTGAGAGGTCCATGATGTGGCAGATATTATTGTTGATGCATCTATCGGTATTGGCATAATGTATCATCTGGTCTACAGAAACTCCTCTGCATCTTCTTTCTTCTTTTTGGATTTCTTTGAGTATCTGTTGCATGTCTTTGGCTTTTCGATAGAAATTGTTTTGAACTTTCTGGTGAATCTTCTGTCTGATATCTTCTGGAAGAAAAGATAATTCATCATTTGTTCTGTGAACTTTATTCTGTGGTATGCTCTTTGAATTCTTATTCCTTGTATTTCTCTTTATTTGTAAACTATTCGAGTTACTTGGTGTTTTAAACATTTTCCTATCATATATCAACCTTTTATTAGATCTAACATTCTTTTTTGATCCTGTTCTATTCTCATCTCCTGTAGTCATTTTACTCTTGTTTTGATGTTCAATTAGGTTGTATATCAAACCTAAAATAGTGTAACAAATCTTTGTACTGGAGGTATGTCTCTTGTATCCTATTGGTCAGATAGTGTTTTTCTTGAGTAGTGCTATTTTTATCCCTATACAACTTTTTCCAGCAAATAATTATTTCAAGTATCGGGTTGTATTCTTGTCTGGAGTATATTTTCTTGGTTTGCATCGTGTCAATTGGTTGTCTTGGACTAATTCCTAGTCTGCCAATATGATCTATCATTCCTACTGCTTCCTTTGTCTCTAGAATTACTTCATCGTTTCCTATCGTACACTTCTTTTTCCCGTTAGGGAGTTCTTCGGAGTTTAGGATAACCTCTTCAACTGTTCTTTCTACATCATCAATATCATTTTGGCAGTCATTCTCTATTGGTTTAGTTTGCAAAATATTTTTAATGTTGCCTTTCTTCACTTCTTCTTTATTCCTAGTTATACCGTTTACTGCTTTTGTTGTTTCTTCTTCACTACCTTCTCCTTTTATTTTATTATTTTCCTTTTCGTCCTCTTTAGTTTTGTTTATGATATCGGGTTCAACCTTTTCTTGATTAGGATTATATCCAAAATGATTTAATAGTCCCTTAAATATTTTATGGATTTCTTTGAGTTGTTGGGTCAGATCTTCTTTGGCTTTTAGATCTTCTTTGGTTAGATCTTCTTTGGGTTGTTGGGTCAGATCCTCTTTGGCTTTTAGAGTTAGGTTGGAACTTTTATCCCGTTCTTATAATTTTTTTTATTCGGAGAACTATCTCATCAAATTTTTTTTTGGAATATCTTGGGGTGTTCATCATATCATATATATTATTATACATGGTGTCATATTTACTACAACTTGCTCTACATATCTCGCAATTGCACAATATACCGGTAGCCATCTAAGATGTTGGTGGATAACTAGTTCTGAATAGCCTATGGTGCCTAAAACCGTCTCCTAAGGATCACCCTACAAACGCCTATCCGCGGCACCAAGGGATTACTTTAGGAATCTGGACTTTAAGGTTACTCAATTCTAGTAAGGGACACTTAGAGTGTAATTAGGACAGTAATGATACAAGTTGTGAGAAAATATAGGTCAAAGCTATAGTTTATTTGACACTATATAAGTGCTATGTATGCTATAAATCCTTTCCCAATGTTTCCCTAATTTTTCTGATTTTTACTTGATTTTTATATGATTTTTTCTACGAATTTAAAACAAACATAGAGATTTATCTAACATATAGAAACAAATACAGATAGTTTTAAAAACTTCACAAACTAACAGTACATACCGGAACAGTAGCTATCACACCGGAGACTCTTTGTACAGATTGCAGACCCCTACTGCCCAAAAGGAACGTCCCCCCGGGCTCTGATACCAGAATTACAAAGTCTATGTATACAAAGAAATTAATCCTGTGTGTCCTAATAGCAGAGTAAAAACATATCATATATATCAAGAGATTAAATTTGAGGGAGCCTCTGATACCAGGATTAAATTACAACACTGGTATCAGAGCTCCCGGGCTCTGATACCAGGATTAAATTACAACATTACTACTACTTTCACACAACTAAAGCAGAAGAAGAAGAAAATACAAAGGAAAATACACTCAGGCACACTTAATTATACATATAGGTGGTGGAGAACTACAAGTTATTGGTGGTCTGATCGGCAAGCATAAACCAGGCAAGACGGATGGGAGAGGATGAGAGGGAGAGAGAGGATGGTGATGAAGAAGGAGGCGTTGAGGAGCTTAAAAGGTATTGGAGAAGCTTGCTGATGTTTTTGCCGAATTGCCGATGTCTTTCTTATCCTTCGGAAGCCTCCTTTTATAGACGAACTCCCTTGCACGAGAAACCTCTTGAGAATCTTGCTGTTGAAGCCTTGTCATGAGTCTTTACTGTTGACGTCTTGTCCCTGTCAGGAATCTTCACTGTTGGTGTCTTGTCTCGAATCTGCACTATTGATGTCAGGAATCTTTACTGTAGAATTCTTGTCATGAATCTTTGATGCTTGTCGTCTAGTGCTGTCTTTTTTGTGAAGCCTTGGAGGATCCGATGTCTAGGATTTTTGAGGGAGCCACCTTTTTTTTTTCTTCATATATTATTATTACATATCCACTTGAACTCTGTTGGGATATCTAAATTCTTCTGGTTGAAAGCTATATTTTGTATCAGCTTCATTGCCTTATGTTTTTGTTCTTTCGGAAAACTAAACTTTGCATTATAGTCCTTCGTGGCGACTATCCTTCTTCCTTCTGTCATGATTGAGTAGTTGCTGATATTTTTGATAAGCTTTCTTGCTCTGTTGACTAGCTCGATAAAACTGCTATACCAGAAATAATTATAATTAACTCCTTCAATGTTGTATTTTGGGTCAAATTTCTGCCATTGCTCAGGGTAGCCGAATATCCATATTTGATATGGCTGGAAAAATTTTGTCTCTTCCCTCCATCCAACCATGCTAAATATTTGAAAGGTGAACAAATGATGATAATTAATGATTGTGGCTAGTTTGTGGCTGAAAAATCTTAACATTGCTGGTAGTTTGCACCATTTGTGTTCTCCTCGTAGTCTGTAGCACAGTTGGCTTACAAGCCCCCATTCGACTCCTTGGATATCCCACATTCCTTCTTTCATGAATTTAAAAAGCTTCGGATAGTTATTCCGGGCTAGGATAATATCTGTTCTATTTTTTGACAAGATTCCTCTTATATTTTCTTTGTGATCGAGTGTCATTGTTTTGATACTCAGGAAGATTTCTTCAGGAAATGCTTGTCTAGCTTCCTCAAGAATTTGTTTTCTCTTTGTCTTTTCTGACACAATCATCTCTTTTTCTTTCTTCGGGTTTTCCTGTAAGATAGTTAGTACATAATTATCTACTTATGAAAAATTACTATTAATAACTGAACTCGACAGCTCCTTCGACAGCCTCTTGCCGAGACGTCGACCCTGGCATGAGGGGTATACTGAGCTTATGGCTTATTTCTTTAATGTTTGGACTTCATTTTTGATCTCCTCCTAATAATCGTGACAGCATTGGTTCTCTTATTTCTTTCCTGGTAATTGATCTCCTAGCCACTTCCCTAGTTTGTCTTTCACTATTACTTCTTGTAAGTAAAGGTTGTTTTGAATTATTTTTAATATATAGGCTATTTCCAGAACTTTGTAATTCTACCCCTCCAAAGTGTTTTGGTTCTTCGGTTTGTATTATTCATTAGTAGGGGTTTGATTTCTTCCTCAAAAGGTTTTGGTTCAAATATTTCGATTATTTCCCGTTGGTTTGAAACTGTTCTTGCCTCTGTGGTCTGAGTTAATTCATGAATCGTTGTATATTCTATGGCCAGATCGTGTGAGTTGGTCTTCATGTTCATTCCTTGGGTCTTGATTTTTAGTCGTACAGTATCTATTATGTTTGGGTCAGATATAGAGATAAAATAGTTGGGTCGGATATTGAACCATACGGTTTGATTTACTAGATTGGATTGGAAGCCTCCTATTAAAGCCTGATGGAAATTGATGAATCGATTGTCCATTACGAGTGTTATTATCGGAATATCTATGCCTGCTAATTTTAATTTGAATCAGGCCAACGTGGATATAGCGAATTTCTGGATATTTTTTTTTCCATCTTCGTACCTTTTCACGACTAAAGATTGGAATGTCTACTCTTCCTCCGGCTGACAAATTTGCTGTTGTGTTTCCGTTAAAATTTTCGATTATTCTTCTGGAGAAGAAATTGAACCGTGAAATTTTGTAAATTTCTGTTTTCTTTATTAGTTGATGTTTTTTCATTCTATCGATGTCCTCTGGACTAAAAATTGTTTCTCTTTGTGTAGACAACTCATCTTTCTTTCTAACATATTTATTATTTCTGACAAACCCTCTACTTTTTGTCCATGGTTTCCATCGAAATCTTTTTCTAAATGTTGGTTTTGCCTTTTTCTCACTTCCTATTTTCCATTTTTCGCCAATTATTTTTTCGCAGCACCTTCTTCCTTTAGGGGAGTTACTTATTGTGTTTTTCATTTTTTTGTAGGATTTTATATTAAGATAGTCGTCTTATATAATTTTAAGTGCATAGTATATTCGGTGCCCCAAATTATCCTTCTTCTCAATTTGCTTTAAGTAGTCTGGGTATCCGTTTCTTGTTTTGGTATCCTATGGACTAGGAAGTTTGTGGATGAAAGGATCAAGCCAATTCGGTGCCTAATCGTAATCTAATTTGTAAAAGTATTTTGAGAATATTTTGCAGTATTCTTCGAATTCACATATCTAGCATAATTCAATTTTGGACAGTGCATACAAAACTTCTTCTTCTTGAGTCTTTTCATCTATGTACCCACATAAATTTTCTTTAATGATTTTTATGAAATCATTGAGGATTTTTTCAAAACTTGCGAATCTATCGCTTTCTCCCCACTCCTTCTGTTTACTTTTTCCTTCTTCTAAGTTTATCCATTGTTTCATCCACTGTAAGACATCTCCTTGTAAAGTTTCTGTAATGTAATCGACAAATCTTTCATTGTCTCATGATCCTTCATGATTACGACGGCTAGAGATTGCCCCCAGTCATCTATAACCTTTTGTTTATCTTTGAAATGTATATTGGATAGATCTAGATAGGTACCCCCTCGGGATACACTTCTTTTTATTAAATCGTCGATCCTCATACTCCCTCCTATTTGTGGGTTGTTTAAATCTATTGCAGTTTTGCTATCTTCCCCTACATGTATCACCTCACTGTCAGAATCAATTCCTTTCTCGTGTTCAGACTCGTATTCATCATGTATAGTCATCCCGTAGTCTTTGTTATCTGAATCTTTGGTGCTTTCTGCCTCTTCTTCACTTTCTAGGTTATATATTTCAGGATCAAAATTAAAATGGTGTAGCAGCTCCTTATTTTGTTCGTAGGTCTCTTACATTCTATTTACTAGATGGTCTCTTTCCTGAACAGTATTGCGTGGGTCCTTATATAGCTCTTTCCAATAGTTAATTAGCTCCACAATCGAGTCATGCTCTTTTCTGGAGTATTTTCTATCTACTTGCATCATGTTTATCTGTTCGCTCGGTTTCTTTTGTCTTAAGCTTGTTCCTAAACCATCAATTCGATCTAATCTTCCTAATATTTCTCTTACTTCCTTGTCGAATTTTGTTATTTCTCTGTCGAATTGTTCTAAGGGATTATCTCGAACAGTTTTACAAAGCTTAGAAATATATATTTCATTTTGTTGTACTACCTTATCTAGTCGTTTTTCTATCTTATTAAACCTACAAACTACATAATCAAACAGGGTGTTGAGAAAACTTGTAATATTTGTTAGATTTTTATCTGTTGCTACTGAAAAATGTTGTAAGTGACTATAATCTCTTCTACAGCTCTCAAATATGCATGGTATATCGCTAGCCATCTAGGATATCGCTTGGTGGCTAGCTCTGAGTAGCCTATGATGCCTAAAACCGTCTCCTGAGGGTCACCCTACAAACGCCTATCCGCGGCAACAAAGGGATCACTTTAGGAATATGGGCTTTAAGGTTACTCAAATCTAGTAGGGGATACTTAGAATGACACTAGGACAGTAATCACGCAAGTTGTGAGATAATATAAGTCGGTATTATAGTCAATTTGGTCCCATGTAATTATTATATGCTATAAAATCTTTTCATGAATTTTTCCTAAATTTTTTATGATTTTTTCTATGAAAATAAAACAAACATAGAGATTTATCTAACACATAGAAACAAATACAGATATAAAAACTTCAGAAACTAACAGTACATACCGGAACAGTAGCCATCACACCGGAGACTCTTTGTACAGACTGCAGACCCCTACCGCCCAAAAGAAACGTCCCCCCGGGCTGTGATACCATGATTAAATTACAACACTACTACTACTGTCACACAGCTGAAGCAGAAGAAGAAGAAAATACAAAGGAAAATACACTCAGGCACACTTAATTATACATATAGGTGGTGGAGAACTACAAGTTGTTGGTGGTCTGATCGGCAAGTATAAACCAGGCAAGACGGATGGGAGAGGATGAGAGGGGGAGAGAGGATGGTGATGAAGAAGGAGGCGTTGAAGAGCTTAAAAGGTGTTGGAGAAGCTTGCTGATATTTTTACCGAATTGCCGATGTCTTTCTCATTCTTCAGAAGCCTCCTTTTATAGACGAACTCCCTTGCACGAGAAGCCTCTTGAGAATCTTGCTGTAGAAGCCTTGTCATGAGTCTTTACTATTGACGTCTTGTCCCTGTCAGGAATCTTCACTGTTGGTGTCTTGTCTCGAATCTGCACTGTTGATGTCAGGAATGTTTACTGTAAAATTCTTGTCACGAATCTTTGAGGCTTGTCGTCTAGTGCTGTCTTTTTTGTGAAGCCTTGGAGGATCCGATGTCTAGGATTTGAGGGAGCCTCCTTTTTTTTTTTTTTTACAAGAAGTTAATAAAATTGTCGGATACTGAAGTTTCAGGGGATGCAAGATCTATCCATCAATTTGTGGATCGGTTAGGGTCGTCCCATCCTGTTGGTGCAATCGTTGCCTCTGGTGTTTCTTGTTGGTTCAGATGTGATTTTGTGACTAATTTTTTCATTTTTGGTTTTCCGTATAGAACATAGTATTCGAACTTCCCAGATCCTTCTCCAAGCAACCCCACTGCTGGATTGCCTTCTTCGAATTGTTGTTTTAGAAGCCTCTGTACAGAGACTCCCATGCTGAGGGCTTCTTCGGTTATGTCAATTTTCACTTCGGCCTCGACCTCCGCGTCTATCTCTTCTTCAGCTTGCTGTGTGTTGTTGCATATTTGCGATCCTTCTGGTGCTGTATTCTCGAACTGCGGCGCTTCCTCTGATTCAGTTCTCAATCTAAATTTAAATCATTATGGTCTAATAAAAATACTTATATATTTGAAAGAAAGCAAGGAAACATAGAATTAAAAGGAGATGAGGATTTTACTTCTATAAAGATACTAAATATAGCACAAATAGAAAAATTTAAACAAAAATATCCTAAGAAAAAATATCTACATATAGGATTAATACAAATAAAAATAACTGGTCTATTCAGATCAGGGATAGACACTCCTATAATGATAATATACTGTGATGAAAGGATAATAAATAATCCCTTAAACAGTACATTTGGCGGAGCGAAATCCAACCTAGCAAACAGAATATTTGGTGTAAACATACATCCAGATTTTTGTATTAGTCTAAATGATAAAAATATAGAAAGGGCCTGTACATTATATATAAATTTAAAAGGAATAGAAATGTTACCTAGATCGAAAATATTAGGAATACAATGGGAACATTGTTTAGCCCTAAATGAAACATCTACATTTAGATCAGTGATACCAACACAATTTATTAAATTATACGAAGTAGGAAATGGTAAGATAATACAACCCAAATTAGTAGATATTAAACATCTGAAGTATGATAATGAAATGCAATTTTTCTTAAAAACATTAAAGCCAAAAATGCAACTACCTGTCGAAACATTTATAGCCTCAGGAATGACAATTTCTACAACAATACTTAGTCCAACTCTTCCCAGGAGTTTAAGTACTACTGATTATAGAAATACCCAACTACATTTGGATCCTAGTAGAGTTAGTACCTCTACTATAGAAACTAACTTAGAAAATACACCTATCGAAGGAAATTCATATGTAGCTTCTCTAGAAGTTTGACCCGATGTTATTTCAGGACTTAAAGGTGGCGATGCAGCTATTAGTGGGTTAGATTCTACCTTTATGAAAGGTAAATCTTCATATTTATGTATAACAAGTAGACCAATAGGAGTTCCTGCTGGTATTTGATATGGCTGATTATCCAAACTAGTACTTTTCATGGTTATACATGTATTTTGATCTGTCATAGATTCTATTAATCCATAAGTAATAAAATATTTCTTATCGTATGATATCTTAAATTTTCGATTTCTCCATAATATCCGTATGGTATTTTTATTATTAAGTCTAGATAGATTTCTGTAGTCTGATATCTTTGTAAGCTATAATTTTTACTAGCATATATTACATGTCCAAGAAATTTTAAAGATTCTCTTTTAGGTAGTATTACTGATTTTGATAACGGTATGATTTGAACACAATGATATGTTTTGTTTAAAGTTATCATATTTATATCAAAATTTTCTTCCTCTTCAGAAGATTCTGAATTTTCTTCATATACAGACTCTATTTCATATATTGTAGAATTATCACTAGGAATCTCATCTATGGTACCTAGATGGATATCATATATTTGAAGATCATCAACCCACACTGTTTTTATATTTGTAGGACATTCGTATGCATAATGTCCTTATTTATCGCATTTGAAGCATTTACAACCCTTTTTATAAGTTGTTTTATCTATCTTATTATTTTTGATTAATTTTTGTTTTTTATATTTCTTAGATTTTTTATATTTTTCTCTATATTCAGGTTTCCATTTCTTTAAAGATATTTTATATCTTTTTCTTTTGTATTTTGGCTTAAACCTATATTTATTTTTTGAATGTTTCTTTTTATATGGTTTATAAGGTTTATTGTATCCATATACTGGTGGACATCCAAATTGATAGTTAATATCATCATCGTATTTTGGACAACAGGATACTTTTATGTCGGATTTATGAAAATGTTTACTAAGATGTTTATTTGCTTTGTGACGTTGACATGTTTTCTTTACTGTCTCCATACATGCCTTTTTTAGCATTCCAGTATTATCTGGAGCTCCTGATTTTAAGCTATTATATTTCTTTTCTATCATAGCATCCCAAGGCATAGGTAATTTTGCAAAAAAAGCTTTTATCCAAAATATTTTCTTTTCTATAGAATTTAATTTGAATATATAGCTTATGTATTCATTAGCAAATTCTTCTACGTAACATATATTACAAAGCCTCATTTTTAATAATATATTTTCATCTAGTGTTTCCTCAACTAGATTTTCTCCAGTTAAATCTGCGTATAGTAGTTTACAAATACTATGTAATGCATCTTTTCGGTTAAGATAAGAGTTTAATGTTTCTATATCGTTGGGGCATAGTTTTTCGTATTGTGTTAGCCATCTTAAGGTTATTCTTTGCCAATATTCGCAAGCTATGAGGACAAAATCTTTATTTGTTACAGTTTGTGGTAGTAATAAGGATGTTCCTACCATTAACCGTTCCCAATTTGTTATATAATCTCTAAGTTTTCTAGCAGGTACATGGTCTATGTTAAATATTAAACTTACAGAGGGACTATGATATTTTTTTCCTTCTCTAAATATATAGGATTCTATAAAAGATTCAGCAGTGTCTCTAGGATACATATTTTCCTCTGTAGTTTCTCGTACAGGAGGTTGTCTAGGATTTTGTATAATAGAACCAGAAGATTCTCCATGCTCCATATGTATATATAAATTTTTCTCGTTAGAGGACT